>CM021735.1:35454732-36137929 GCA_011075105.1 Heteronetta atricapilla
ATCCACAGAGCCCACCTCAACCACCAGCAGTAAAAGCAGACCCACGATCACTGCAGAAACGACCAAAACATCCTCCAGAACATCCATTCCAGTGGAAACGTCCACTGTGGCAACACCTACTCCAGCATCACCCACTACTGCCTCTACCCTTCCTCAGTCAACGATGACCACCACCATCAGCACCACAGTGATCAGCAGGACCTCCACCTCTCCAGCACAGAGCACAACCACATTCACAGCCCCAGGCAGTGCCAGCACCACCAAGGTCTCCCCCCCTGTGACACAGCCCACAACCACTGTCATCACCACACCAACATCCTCCACAACATCCATTCTGTTGGAAACATCCACTGTGGTCACCCAGACTCCATCATCAGGCCCTACTGCTTCTACCCTTCCCAATACAACAATTCCATGGAGTGTAGGCACTACAGTTATTCTTCCAACTTCTGTTTCTTCTACTAGTCCAAGTACCACCACCTCTATTTTTCCTACTAGTTTTACCACCACTGGTAGCCCAGGTATGTTACTGTCAATCTCTCTTATTTTTGGAAGCACTTACTTACACTTTTATAAGAGCATTGCTATCATTATCACCGAGTTCAAGGTGCTGCTTCTGGGTTGCGTGTATCCCAAACGGGATTACAGACTGGGGACAAACTCATTGAGAGCAGAATTCAGAGAGGCACTTGGGGGTTCTGGAGGTCAAAAGGCTCACCATAAGCCATCAGTTTGTGTTTGGAGTCAAGTCCAGAAGCCCAACTGTATCCTGGGCTACATCAAAAGAGTTGTGACCAGCAGGTCGAGGAAGATGATTGTTCCCCTCTACTATGCCCTCATGAGGCCCTGCCTGGAATATTGCGTCCAGGTTTGGGGACCCCAGCACAAGAAAGATGGGAGCTCTTATAGTGAGTCCAGAGGAGGGCCACAAAGATGATCAGAGGGCTGGGGTACCTCTCCTGTAAAGAGATGCTGAGAGAGCTTGGGATGTTCAGCCTGGAGAAGAGAAGGCTCTGGGGAGACCTCATCATGGCCTTTGAGCACTTATGGTCTTACTTGAGGTCTTATAAAAAGGTTGGAGAATGACTCTTCACTCAGGTAGATAATGCTATGACAAGGGGGAATAATTTTAAACTAAAAGAGGGTAGATTTAAATTAGACATTAGGAGGAAATTCTTCATTGTAAGGGTGGCGAGGCACTGGCACAGGCTGCACAGAGAAACTGTGGATGCCCCATCCCTGGATGGAGGTGCTCAAGGCCAGGCTGAATAGCCAACCTGATCTAGTAGGTTTGATAATACTTATCCTGAGTCGGGAAACATGAGGAATCTAGCATCAGGTAATAGGGAATATAAGGTTATGGTATACTTTTACTGTGTGCTCCTGCTTGTAGGACACCCACCATTACAATTGCAAATACAATAGCTTCACAGAAGGACATGTCTGAAAAAATTATTGAGATTTTTCTCACAATTGTGACAGTGGTGACTCTGAAACTTTTGAAGATATTAGAGCCAAAGATTTTAACATTTACAAAATCTCGATGATACTTGGTGTTGAGTTTTAAGATATCCCCAATCTCAATTCAACAAAAGGGGGTCAAATAGTGGAATGCAACCAAATGTTGCCTTTAGTTGCCTGAATGTTGAACAGTCCCCTGCAGTATGTTGGAATTATTTGAACCAAAACCTGTGCTGTGAACTAAACTATGTTTTGTGCTTCACAGTATCTACATCAAGTTCCTCACAGTCCAGCCACATAACAACAAGCACTTCTGCGATCTTCAGTTCTTCCCTCAACACACCTTTCACAACAGAAACAAGTACAATTGTTACATTAAGCAGACCAACTCCATGTTTTTGTCATGTCTTTGGTGATTTTTTTTCTCCTGGTGAGTTTCTTACTTTATGGTTGTAAAAATTTTCATAAGCAATATGAATCCTAAATAGTGTGTTCAATTACAGACAACTACTCAAAATCATCCAAACATAGATCTTTTAATAGATATATTATTCACTATTTACTTCATATTTTCACTTTTTTTTTTTTTTTTTTTTTTCCTAAGTCTTTTCATTGGTCTTTTAATTTCTCCTTCATCTTTTCTCTACAGGGGAAATTGTATACAACAGAACAGATAAGGCTGGATGTAATTTTTATGCACTTTGCAGCAATGAATGTGAAATTGCCCCATTTCAAGGGCCATGTCCTCCAACAACCCCTTTAACTCCAGAGTCCTCAAAAACAACAACACAAGCCTCCTCAACCACAGAACATATATTTTCTTCTGTCTCATCAACCACAGCAACATCCCTCACAACTGCAGCAGAAAGAAACTGTACTGATGTCAGTCCTTCACGAAAGGTGGTTACTGTTATTTTTAGTAATACATGACCTTTGCAAAAATTGCCCAGTGTCTGTCTTCTACTAGCCAATTCAAATCATCTTGCATGTATTTCAGTAACAAAGGTGGTCATGTTACAAATGGCCTTACAGCACTTAAAACTGGCACCATAAGGCTTTTAAATCCCCTGGAGATGGAAAAGCTAATATAATGGCAGAGACTTTTTAAAATAAAAGATTCAAGTGTCATGGCAATAAACAGACCTGCTATGAAAATGTTAGAATGGCCTTCCTTCTACAGAGAAGAGATAATTCCGAGATTGTTCTCACCTTGCCTGCTCTTAAGGCCTGAAATCATATGGTAACAAATTTCTAATCTGAAATCCTTACCAATCTTAAGAGTCTAACACAGGTTGACCCAGAATAATTAGAGTGAAAGAGCACTGAAGAATGAATGATTTATGTATTTTCAGCCTGGAGAGAAATGGACAAGTGAATGCCAGGACTGTGTCTGTGACCCACTCTCTTCTACTGTGCAATGTCAGCCAGTCCCATGCCAAACAGCTCAGACACCAATTTGTGAGATAGGATTTGTTTCCTCACCTGTATTACCATCAAAAGACCCATGTTGTCCTGAATTTGAATGCAGTAAGTATTAAAAATACATATGCACACACCAAGCTACACATTGTGGGAAATAACACGCTGCTGTTAATATCTAAGTAGGTTCTATATTTATCACGGTAACAGCAAAACCTTCCTTAAATTGTTCTCACTCAGTGAACACACATCATTTTTTTGCTAAATATGCATTAGAAGTTCATATTAAAACAAAACATTATTTTCAATTAAGTCTGCTGAGAATTGGAGCGGGTGGAAGAGGAGGATAACACTCTGACCCTTCAAGTATTTGATGTACCTCAAGTCTCTCTGTATCTGGCTATTAAGGTTACTAATGTATTTTATGTTATTAGTGTAATACTGAAGCACATTAATATTGGCTTAACTACAGCTAAACAAAGATGAATAAACATAAGGATGAGCCAACAGACAACTTTATATTTAACTGCTAAAGTAGGTAACACGAAGCAACAAAGTGAATCATAATCACTAACTGAAGTACAAAGAAACATAATTACACATGCTATTGTAGAACACTGATGAAAATTTAACAATCCAATGTAATATATGTTTATATATGTATATTTTTTATAAATTAATCAAAAACTAAAGATAACCATAAATTAAGTCTGAAGCAGGGAGATCAAAACAAAGGAACCACAAGGTTTGAAGTAATTCTGTGAAAGCTATGAATGGAATCTGCCATGTTACTATATTACTACAGTAAGAAATACCACTTTTCCACTTGATTTTCCATTCAAGCTCCATTCTGAGTAGTATCAATGACAAAGGCATCTTTGAAGACTACTGGACTTAGAGGGTTCAAACAGGAAACAACCTTACTTTGAAGTAAACCCAGGGCAAGAAGGGGATTTTTCACATATAGCTCCAGTTTGATGCTGTTTCTGCTCAATTCTTCTATCTAATTAAGAGATGTGGTTTTTATTTTAATATCTAGCTATGCTATAAAAATGAGGTCTAACCACACAGGGCTTGAATTCAAGCTTTCCATAATCTCTTTGTTTTTAACAAACCTTGATAATATCTTGACTTCTCTGAAAATCTCACAACTTAAGTTTACTTTGGATTTTTTGTTGTTTTTCAGAGCGAATACCCAACATCTGTGTGATTAATGGCACAATATATATGGTGAGAATATGATACTTAAAATGCCCTATTAACAGAACTGAAATGTACACCTTTTCCATCAGAAAAGCCCTTGAGAAAATTATTTTCCCAATTCATGTCATTCCATCTCTAACCCTAAACTGAATGTGTTTTTTTTGCCTAATGTCAAAACCAAAACTGCCCCAGAAGAGTTCCTCAAGAGGGAGTGTAAAACAAGAGTGTGTCATTTTTAGTCACCTACTTTTTTAAAAAAAAACTTTCTCCTAGTTGTGGAATTAATATACATATGCATTTTGCAGAGGATCTAACGCATCACCTGTGCTCAGCTGTTATTTGAAATAAGCACTGAAAACCTTCAAAAATAAAGCCAGGATTTTTGCTTTAATTGATACCTAAATATTTTGCTGAATTTCGTGCCTCGGTCTTTTTCAAAATTTAAACAGCAGCACCACAGCCTTTTGGGGATACATTTTAAAAAGACTAAAATCCACCTGTAAATTTGTATCACTGCTTATGTATCTCCAATTATCTTAATCTCCATTTGTAAGTTATAATTGTTTTATAACCTCTGAAAATGTTTTACATGAGAAAAAAAATATTAAACAGAGCATTGAAAAGCTAGTAAAATACTGAGGTCGTACAAACTGGTCATACCTGCATTTTATTAGTTACTTTTTTATATCAGTTTGTTTAGATTCCTCCTAATGTTTTCTTGTAAAGCGTAAAGTCAATTCTATGTTCAAAGAGAATTGAGAAACTCATTTGCATTTCAACAATCATTAATGGTACACAACAATGCTTTCAACCCTGCCGGTAAACTATAAGGACACTGTTTAGATTTTAATGTTGTTCCCATCCCCTCTCTCTTCCAGCCTGGAATGCCCATAGCAATTGATTCATGTAAGAATTGTACCTGCAGTTCCGAGAAAGATCCAGTGACTAGTGAAAATATTGTGCAGTGTGAACCAGTGCAATGTGACACATCTTGCCCACTGGTGAGTTCTGATTCTCTAGGATGTCTCATCAGCCCTCAGTTACAGTAAGACTAGAATTAGCCACTACCAATTCAACATACTTTCTCTTTCATCTCTGTGTGAATAGGGTCATGAATATAAGATTGAGGACGGAGACTGCTGTGGGAAGTGTGTTGAAGTAGCTTGCAAGATCAAACTAAGTAACAACACTATACAGGTGCTCAATGTAAGTATTCTATTCAATTTCATCTCAGTTAATCAATATGTCCCTTCCTAGTAAGAATCCATTTAACATTGAAATTACTCTGAGAACTACACAGTTTTCTGAAGACTCACTTGGAAAAAGAAATCCCTGATATTTGCAATTAACTGGGTAATGGTAACCATTCAGATCTAGGATTTCAGCTTTCAAGCAAGCCAGTTTGCAAAATTTGGCTTTTCCTATTTGCCGCTTGAAAGAACTTCAGATGCATCTCAGAATCATTGAAGTGTGAGACCTTAATTAGCTAGAGATTTTTGAAGTAACCATACTATACTTGATCTCAATGGATTTTTTTTCTCTTAAAATCATAGGTTGATGAGATTCTGCCACTTGATCTCTGCAGCTACTACAAATGTGAAAAAATTGAAGATCAATATGTTACAGTTCAAACTAAAAAAGTGTGCCCTGAATTCGATCCAGCCGAGTGTGATCCTGTAAGTTTTAAAAAATTCTCCATCTATCGAATGCAGCTTAAAAGCTCAAAGGGGGCAGGGAAGCAAGAAAGAATGCAACAAATCACTTTCATTAAAGTTGCAGAATGAAATTAATCTTGCTGTAACAATACTATTGAGAGAAGCTTAGTATTTTTACATGAGCCTACAAGGATTCAAGACTAGTGATGGGGACTCAGCCAGTAAGACACCCATGGTTTCATTTTGTTCATCACAGAGGAGCCATCTTCACAGTGTTAGTAATACTAACTTGTATTCATATTCCTGATTGACATCCATGCTTTAACACAAATCCTCCTTCTTTACTTCTGCAAAGGATGAAGCAGAGACTACTCCTGATGGCTGCTGCAAGATATGTAAACGTAAGTAATACTGTGTTAATGTTTTCCACTTCTAAACAGCTATATTCAACTTCTGTCTATATTCAGATGGAAGGAAGGATTCGTCACTCCCCCAGTTTTCACTTACTCTATTTATTAAGACCCTTTTTTTTGGTTTCTTCAAAAGGAAAAATGAAACGTTTGCCTGATATTGAATACAATTCAAGCCACCGATGCTCAAGCCTCAGCACTATCTTCCAAATACACTGTATAGCTGAGATCAAGGAATAACTTGAAAACCCTAAACACGTTACACAGTATCCCCTACTGTTGCATACTGTATATATATATATTCTCAATAATAAGACCTCATGCACCTTGAAGTTGTTTAAGCATGTAGTTCTAAACTGGAGGTTTGAAGCATCTGTTTATTTTTTCCTGTTCTTCTGAAGCTACGAACTGCAAAGCTTACACCACAAAAACTGTGATCCGACATGAAGACTGTGAATCTTCTGAACCTGTTGAGCTGGCCTATTGTGAAGGGACTTGTCCTGGTTCCTCTGTGTAAGTTCCAAAAAAATAATTTAGCATCTCTTTAGCTTCATTTATAGTGTGGTTTCTGTTAACTTAATCACAGAATAGCAACAAAGTTAACATGTGCACAACTGGATTGAGTAGAATCAGAGTCAATTAAAGAACAGTTTCACTATAGAAAATATAAGCTATTAAAATCACAGTCATAGGATGGTGAGGGAGGGGGGTATGTGTGAAAAAAGTCACTACGGGGTTCCTGGGTGTTGATTTTTAATGAGAATGTATGCCTTCTTTTTCTGGCAAAATGCAGGTATTCTCTTGAAGCAAACCAGATGCAACATGAGTGTAGTTGCTGCCAGGAGTTCAGCAGCCAAACAAGAGAGGTGACCCTGACTTGCCAAAATGGAACAAGCATAAATTATAACTATGTCTATGTGGAACAGTGCCAGTGTATGAATGCGTGCACTTCACAGATCTCTCAAACAGATGATTACCAATCAAAAATCAGTGAAAAACTGACATGATCATTGCAAGAAGAAAACAGAGAGCCTAGGAAAGCTAAAATCACATCTTCCTGAAAATAACCTGCACTCCTTCTTTAACTGATACTATTTCAGTTTGTTATCTTTTCTTTTGTCTTACTTTTTTTTTTTGTAAAAACAAAGAGTTAATTTTTTATTTAAGTGATACAGTTTTGAAGGTGAAAAATAAATGACCATGTAAAATATCTTGCTGTACATTATGCAAATAGGTCAGCATGTATCAGTGCGATCATGGATCACAAAACTAATATTCTACGAAAAGACTAAAAGGGCTCTAAAAACAAAACCTGAAAACAGCATAGCTACATTGCACTTCACTCTTGTGACTAGAGAAAGTTTTATTGGATAGTATTTTCATGGATGTACTGCTCTTGACAGACATCACACAGTGACAGAGAAAAGACTGTTTTGCTGTTCATTTGTCTCTTATGTGATCAATAAAACTTTCAGCATTTTTCAAGTGCATGAGTGGTGACTTTGATACTTGTGTTCACTATCTAAATGATGGGAAGTTAATGACATCAGAGTTTTGTGTTTTTTGGTTTTTTTTTTTTTTTTGGTGGTGGTGGTGGTGGTTTTGTAAGATCAGATGAGTGTAAGCTCAGTTTCCTGTATTATCTAAAAGTTTTTGAATGGATTTACACTAGCGAGAAATGTGGCTGCATTTTCCCACAGTAGTTCATCATGTTTACCTGAACTGTTTGGAGCATTTACCATACCAGTATCTGTTATAACACAAAGCCTGATATCTGATCTGAAGGCTTGGCTGAAAAACAAAGGAGGAACTGATTGATCAAATAATTACACATTTTATACATATTTATTCAGAAGTGAAACTCAACCCCTGAATGAAATCAGTACCACCCTCTCTATTGGCCTTCACAGGCAGGACCTGATCTCATATTGGGATTATCCAGAGGGAGGCTTTACATTTTAGCATTGAACTCCATATCACAAGTACGGAGTTTGCCAGACCCACAGCAGAAGCACAGGCTTCAAGCAAGGTTACCTATGACAGCAGAGCAGACACTACTTCCTGCGCCTTCTCCAATCTCTCATAAAGCCAACTTGTCATTGGGAACACGGGCTGGAGCCAGACAAGCCATGCCCTGTCTGTTCCACGATTTCACCACTGCATTCTCAGACTCTGAACCCCCGGTATCACTGTGAGGAGACATCAGAAGAGCAACTAATGGGTCAAGCAGTTTGACGGCTTCAGTGCAGCTTCCCATATCTCTGGCTTCCACAGTGTGTAGTGCTTTGGGCACACCACGACAGGAACAGAGTGAGCCTGCTGGGATCTAGAATTGTGGTGGCATGCATAACCAGCACACCTGCCGTGGGAGGGCTTACTGTGTAAGAGGCATTCACATACACTGGCCATGTGAAACCTGGCATCATAACGCTGACCTAGCAATAGAAATTTGGGTTGGGCAAATCAATGCCTGCAGAGTTGACAGGTCACTGAGTGCAGAACTCAAAATTCCAGTGACAGTAACATAAAAACAGAATCTAAACACTTCTGAAGTTGCCTTTGAGTTCAGACTGAAACCACTGAAATTTGGGTGCATTTCCCCTTCCTGTCCACCTCCCTAATCCCTATACTCCTGGTGTTTAGTACTATGTTCACAGTTTACAAAGCTTCCCTAACTTTTCCTGGGCTGCTGGTTTTCTTGAAGTATTGTTAGCACATTAATAGGACGTTCGAGTTCCAGTCTTAAGCTGCCCTCTAATGGTCATTTACTTCTCTAAGGAGAACTAACATGGGACCTGTTTCCTTCATTCTACTGGAGACATTAAGCTTCATAAAGCAGCTCGAGCTTAGGAGAAAAAAGAGGGTTTATAATCTTTGGAAAAGAGGGCGGGCCACTCAGGGAGGATTATAAGGATGTTGTGAGGTGGCGCAGGGATAAAATTAGAAAGGCCAAAGCTCATCTGGAGCTCAATCTGGCTACTGCTGTTAAAGACAACAAAAAATGTTTTTATAAATATATCAGTACAAAAAGGAGGACTAAGGAGAATCTTCACCCTTTACTGCATGTGGGGCAAAACTTAGTTACCAGAGATGAGGAAAAAGCAGAGGTGCTTAACGCCTTCTTTGCCTCAGTCTATAGCAGCAAAACCAGTTGTTCTCTGGACGCCCGGTACCCTCCCTGAGCTGGTGGAAGGGGATGAGGAGCAGAATGTGCCCCCCACAATCCATGAGGAAATAGTTGGTGACCTGCTACAGCATTTGGATGTACGTAAGTCGATGAGGCGAGATGGAATCCACCCGAGGGTATTGAGAGAACTAGCGGAAGAGCTGGCCAAGCCGCTTTCCATCATTTATCGGCAGTCCTGGCTATCAGGGGAGGTCCCACTCGACTGGCGGCTAGCAAATGTGACTCCCATCTACAAGAAGGGCTGGAGGGTAGACCCAGGGACCTATAGGTCTGTTAGTTTGACCTCAGTGCCAGGGAAGCTCATGGAGCAGATTATCTTGAGCATCATCATGTGGCACTTTCAGGGCAAGCAGGCAATCAGGCCCAGTCAACATGGGTTTATGAAGGGCAGGTCCTGCCTGACAAACCTCATCTCCTTCTATGACAACGTGACATGCTTAGTGGATGAGGTCTACCTTGACTTCAGAAAGGCTTTTGACACTGTTCCCCACAGCATTCTCCTCAGGAAACCGGCTGCTCATGGCTTGGACTGGCATACACTTCATTGGGTTAAGAGGTGGCTGGATGGCCGGGCCCAGAGAATTGTGGTGAATGGAGTCAAATCCAGTTGGAGGACGGTCACTAGTGAAGTTCCCCAGAGCTCAGTACTGGGGCCAGTCCTCTTTAACATCTTTATCAATGATCTGGATGAGGGGATCGAGTGCACCCTCAGTAAGTTTGCAGACAACACCAAGTTAGGTGCGTGTGTCAATCTGCTTGAGGGTAAGAAGGCTCTGCAGGAGGATCTGGATGGGCTGCACCGATGGGCTGAGGCCAACTGTATGAAGTTCAACAAGGCCAAGTGCCAGGTCCTGCACCTGAGGCACAACAACCCCAAGCAGAGCTACAGGCTGGGAGATGAGTGGTTGGAAAGCTGCCTGACAGAGAAGGACCTGGGGGTAGTGGTTGATAGTCAGCTGAATATGAGCCAGCAGTGTGTTCTGGGGGCCAAGAAGGCCAACAGCATCCTGGCCTGTCTAAGAAACAGTGTGGCCAGCAGATCCAGGGAGGTGATTGTCCCCCTGTACTTAGCTCTGGTGAGGCCGCACCTTGAGTGCTGTGTTCAGTTTTGGGCCCCTCACTACAAGGACATGGAGGTGCTTAAGCAAGTCCAGAGAAGGGCTACGAAGCTGGTGAAGGAAGGGTCTGGAGAACAAGTCTTACAAGGAGCAGCTGAGGGAGCTGGGACTATTTAGCTTGGAGAAGAGGAGGCTCAGGGGCAACTTTATTGCACTCTACACATACCTTAAAGGAGGCTGTAGCGAGGTGGGGGTTGGTCTATTCTCCCCCATGCCTGGTGACAGGATGAGGAGGAATGGGCTAAAATTGCGATGGAGGTTTAGGTTGGATATTAGGAAAAACATATTTAGTGAAAGGGTTGTTAGGCACTGGAACAGGCTGCCCAGGGAAGTGGTTGAGTCACCATCCCTGGAGGTCTTTAAAAGACGTTAGATATAGAGCTTAGGGATATGGTTTAGTGGAGGACTTGTTAGCATTAGGTCAGCAGTTGGACTCAGTGATCTTGGAGGTCTCCTCCAACCTAGACTATTCTGTGATTCTGGGGTCTTCATCCACATATCGATACTAGTAGCAGTTAAAAATATTTTAATTAAATGAAAACTATGGAAGATGTAGAGGTGGATACCAAATGAGATCTCACTGGGGTCTTCAATGGGCATGTACCACATTCATGGGGAAAAAAAAAAAGTATTTGACAGGTCAGAAAATTATTGTAGTTAACATGTGTTTTTTTGTTGTTGTTGTTGTTACTTTAAAACCAGTCCTCTGGAAAACGCTAGAAACCACTGATTTTTCTCTGATGTCCTTAAAATACAGTTTCTCCTATTTTTAAGGGAAATTTCTCCTCTTCATATTCCCAGATTATGCACTTTCTTCAAAGTTTGCTTGGGACTTGGAGAAGAATTGAGAAATAGGAAAATTCAACATAATAACTGGGAGCTGTTCCCAGTTTACAGCATCAATTCAATTTCATCTAATCTTTTAAATTACTTTTAATCTATTTGGCTATTTTCTAGTCCTCCATCTGACTAAACATTGTCAGTAGTTTTTATTTTGGAAAGCCTAGAGCAAGCATAAGTAATCAATGTGCAAAGCAAAGGGCATTGTAAATGAATGCTGTACAAATATCTCATTCAGTTCAAATCGGTGATAACTAAGTTCTGTTCTCCCAGTTTTGAACTCTGGCTGTATATTATGGATGCTCCTTTGAAACTTGCAAGTGTCTTATGTGTAAGTACTACAGTTCCAATTTTTACCGAACACTTATATTTGCCTAGTTCTAATGTGAGATGAGACAATAAAACCTTTAAATTAGTTGCTAATTGATCACACTTAAATTCTGAATACAGTCCACAGATTTGTTTAAATGTCAGAACATTGCCACCTCAGTAAATTGCACTAACTGGGTAGTTTTACCATATGTGCATATTACTATATGACCTTCCCTAATGCACAAGTCCACCATAGCTAACTAGAGAAATTACTTGCCTGTTTCCTAATGTAGGCAAATGCTTTTCTGTGCTAAGTTTACGTGAAACATCAGTATACTTCATTACAGTAAATATAGGATGAAAAGTCTGTTTCAGTTTCAGGTTGATACCCCCACGCAGATTTTTAAGCCTCATGCTACAAGCCATATGCTGATTTTTTTTTTATTAGAGCTGTGAAAAAAAGTAAATCTCACTTTGCAACTTTCTCATACCAGTATTATAAGAAAGGACACAAGGCACGTACCTCACAGGGTTATTTTCTATGCAATGATCTCAGTATCAGTTTCTGCCACCAGCAGTACATAGGCTGGACTGACTGCCAGCCTTATTCCTGTTAGGGCTCAAATGAAAATGAAATACCCCAAAAGATATACAGTACAGCTTTCTATATGTGGTTAATTACCAATTAAGAATACGTAGTTGATGGTTAAACACCTGAAAAATCTAATAACCTAAAGTCTCTCATGCAGCAGTGCTTACCACATGATTTGCAATGAAAAAGGGCTTGATCCAAAACAGTAAATTTTGTGAAAATATCCCTTTGATACCAGGCTTTTTTGAATCAAACCCTGCATTAAGGAAAAAGACAGGCAATGTTGTTTACATTAAGTACCACACCCCTTAAAGTTCTGATTCAGTTCTAGTAATACTAACAAGCTTAGGTACTGCAGCCTTATTCTCATGACTAAATTGAGTAGATTTGCTACTTAATTGCCATAAGAAAGCTGCTTCTTAAATACTTCTCAGACTTGTTGGAAGCATTACTATTTCTTGGCTGCATACACATCTCTTTACAAAAGAAGGTTCCAGCACACAGTACTGAAATCCATTTTCCTTCTCTCTCTAACTAGACTGTGTTTTTCCCAAGAAAATATACTGATTTGTACTTGAAGATGAAAGTATATTCATGGAGAGCTGAGATAGCCAACTCTTGGTACCATACCTCAACAATGATGTGAAAAAGGACATGAGAAATCCCTTGCAATCAGATTATCATCTCACCTGTTTTAAGTTCTTACAGCATCTAAACTGTACATGAACATGCCCTTTCTAACCAATTAGAGTTTTTAATGGTATTCAATTAAATTCAAATTTACACTTCGTAAAAATAACTCAATTAGTAGTTTTCTTCATAACGTTAAGAAGTACTAGTAAAGAAATGAACATTTTCAAAACTTCACTGTAACTCTTGAAGTAAAAAGATGAAAAATAGCAACACCTCCACCCCACTTGTTCACAAGTTTCGCCATATTTTCTGGCACCATTTAAGTTAGAAGGAATTTAGAACTTACTACAAAATTCATGCCATTAAAACCATGCTGTTATAGCCTTTTAAGTTTTATATTTTCTTCAGTAGTGATACCACAGTGCTGGAACTGCATATATGATTCCTCTTTCTGTTCTTCAGTACCTCTCACTGTCTGCAAAAAAACAATCATTGTGTGATGATCAAAAAATGAGGCAGACTGGTAAAAACTTTTGTAACTGGTCTGTTGTTTGAGTTTGAACAGCAGACCAGCATTTTCATTCTGTAAATTTTTAATGAAATGAAGTAATCAAGCCCTAATCTAAAGTGAAATTGTTGCCAATTTACTTGCTCAAGATTAAATTTAAGAAAGAATCTAGTGATAATAAGCAAACTTATTTCACACTGTCTTGATAAAGAACAGAATAAATACTGTTTATAAAAGGAAATTCATTTTGTGAGCTGGCTCTAAAGAGATGCTACAACACATGCTTTAAAAATTACTTAGTGCTTCATTTCATGTTTTAAAATAAAAAGTGAATTAAGCATTTCATATTAACCTAAATCCCTCACATTAAGCTGAGTACAGAAATTGTACATTGTAGGGGGGAAAACCATGACCAAGAGCCAAACTACTGAAACTAATCCAAAAAGAAATATGGACAGCACAGACACGGAAGATAAACAGCACAGTAAGTTAGAAAATACAATAAACTTGTTTTATAATCAGAAATAAATTTGAAGTAAATTCAACCATCCCTCATTCACTTTCAATGAAGAATGTATTACAATTAAAAAGGTTGTTCAGTTTGCTTCAGATTCCAGATTACACTGAATACTTTAAAAATATGTTCTAAATGAATTCTTCAAATATTTCAAACAGCATTATTTTCATGGTTCTCCCACACATGGAAATACAGATTTAGCAAAGATCAATTTCAATCTACTTGCTTCTAAAACTTCACTATTACAATTTACATGCAGCTTCTACTTCAGAAGTTATGGTATACTATCAAGTACAGCCTGTTTTCCTCACAAAATTAGTTTTGCATTTTGGCAAATAGTAAATAAAAATAAAAACAAAAAGCTTCTGATGTATACAAACAGTATGGAAATAGTTCAACTTGGGTTTCTGAACAAGCTTCTTGAAGAACTGGGAGAGAAGGCTGAAATCTCCAGTAGGCTACAACTTAAAACTGCAGCAGAGAAGACTGCTAATAAGGTTTATTTCTCCTGCTTATTCTAAAAACAAACACAAACAAAACCACTCATATTTGCATTTCTTCCTAGAGGCCCTGTTTTCACTGATATACTTACATGCTTTAAGAATTCAAAATACACTGATTTCTCCTTACACCCCCAAATACCATCACTGGTTGATTAGCATTGAAATGAAAATGCTAATAAATACTAACGGGTTAAATAGATGTTTTAGCAATCACAGGCAAGCCAACATTTGCTTAGGTAAATTAATTTGCACTTTCCTCATCTCTCACAGTGCATTGGAGAAATGTGAGAGCAAACAGTAAGATTCAGAACACTAATCAGGATAGGCACTGCCACTCAATGGTTACAAGAAAGCACAATTTGAACTCTATTTCACTTCAAACTAGTTACTCAGAAAACATCTGTAAAATTCATTAATTTA
The DNA here is from genome assembly GCA_011075105.1 of Heteronetta atricapilla. Taxonomy (NCBI): domain Eukaryota; kingdom Metazoa; phylum Chordata; class Aves; order Anseriformes; family Anatidae; genus Heteronetta; species Heteronetta atricapilla. The sequence continues at coordinate 35,469,511 of CM021735.1, forward strand.
TTAAATACTAGCACAAAGACAGTTCATATTGTAGCTAAAATAGCACGTAATAAGGTTTATTTTGTACCTCTTCACCAGGACACCACTCTTAACCTAGAGAGTTCTCGTTCTATTCACCCTGCACAGAATTTCCTCCAACCACACACACAGCAATCCTCCCTTACTCCCCCAGTTCCATCCTTTGAACACTGCAACCCCACTACTCCGTCATACCGCCCTCTACACCTGCAGTATCATAACATTTTCTGGAATAGCACCTAGAGGAGTTAGAAACAGGTATATACCTGGAAGTGCTTAAAATACTTCTGAGCATTTACTGTGCTAGTCCCACCTGATGATCAAGTTAAGAATGTAAGTGTAGCTTCTTAGCAAACATTCAACACCATATCAAAGACAGTAATTAATACTTAATGAATTCTGTATCAGTCTACAGATACCTAACTTCTGATGTTCTCCAAAAGAGACGTAATACAGTTTTGTTTAGATGATACATTTATTAAACTAGAATGAAAAAGTTACTGTATTCTAGAGTGCAAGAAACACATTTGGACACTGGACCTCAATACAGAGAGAAACAATGTCTTCAGAATTATTACAGCAAAAGAACATCCTCTGTACAGTATTACAGATCAACCAAACAAGCAGTAACATTTGTAAGGGAAAAAAAAATATTCAGTACCATCAGCAGATGCAAACAGCAGTAGAGAAGAAAGCAGCAAGGATCTAGCTAGACAAAAAATGTTCCTATCTTTAGCAAGTTCAGGCTCTTGGCAGTACTCAAACTACTACTAAAAGCGTTAACTTTTAGCAGACACCAGTCTTACATCTGGCTTTGGCTCCAGGCTGCTTGAAGCTGTTGAGCAGAAGAGCAGTGTCAAATAGTATTATCCCACTAGCATTTCATCAAAAGCTACAATCATAATGAGTGACAGTTTATCTACATCAAGAAACAGACTTTTGGTTCCAATGCCTTCATTTCACAGACCCCAGAAAAACCAACTACTCCCTGCCTTTTTTCATCTCTCTCCAATTCACACCTGACGATGAGCAGTTTGACTGAGAGGATATGTATGTGAAAAAGCCAAGTAGGCTCACGATCAGTGTTTTGTTCTGTTTTTAAAGAGTAAAACATTTTGAAAGCAGAATTTCAGCTATAATGCTCAACTAAATCAAGACAAATCCCCAGAATATTTAAGTGTAATTTAACATACAGAAATCCCTCTACTGGCCATACCGCTCCTACATGCCCAATCTTCAACTCATACCAAACCTGTTTTGCCTAACAGTTGCATAAAACAAGCCATCAATACCAACAAAAAGAACTAAGAACAGGAGCTATAGCTTGCTCAGAGGCCTGGAACTTTGTACATGAGTAAGTCCAGCTAACATTCTCACTTATCTCTCCTGATTGTTAGAATTAAAAGGTGTTTATTCTCTGCTTGAAATAAAGCTGTAATAGGACGCAGTACAATTTACCAGCCATTAAGTTGAACCACGACTGCTTGCTTTTATAAAAAGCTGTTATAGCAGATCCCAACATTTTAATATAAAAATTTAAATATATACATTTTCCCTGAATTGTTCCATCCCTATCAATTCACGCAGAGTAAGTTAGAGCAAGGGACTTTTCCTGGAGATAGCTAAGCATTAGATCTTTACCAAGATTTACCCTCTTGATTAACAATGTCACAAGTCTCCGTGCTATGAAGATAAAGACCAAATGCCTCCACACCTATTCAACCACAAAATTTACAGTGATTGCAGGGAAGGTACAAAACTAGTTCTTGATTAACACCCGTTTTAGTTTAGAAAAACAAGATGTGGTGACTCTACTACTAAAGCACAAGGAAACTGCAGCCTTGAATCTCGTTATTGGAAAGACAATGGGAAGATGTATAAAGACATTTAGGCTCTCAAAGGTAAATTTAAGACTGTAGGGGATTTGTAACAAAACGTGTAATTGTACATTATGAAAAGACAGCTTTAAAAGATCAGGAACTGGGATGATTTTTGGTACTATATTTTAAAAGTTTCAGTATCATTTTTAATCATAAAAAAATAAATATTCATACTCTACCATCAGTGCTACCAAAAGGCTTCTTAAATGTAGGTGGGAAAAAACAGCTTTTCAGCAGTTATGAAAAAGAATATTTTAAGTGTGGGACATGCAACAAAGTGTGGGAAGAAGAGAATAAGGATCCCTTTTCCCTGTTCCAAACCTGGCTTTAAAGTTCTCATGAATCACTCAAGAGCCTGGATTTCAAATGTACATTCATTCCAACTCTTGAAAATATAAAAGAGTATGGCTATCATAGAAAGTATTTGAACACAAACATTAAAAAGATAAAACAGCAACATTGCACATCATTGGAAAACATAAACTGGTGTATACTACTTAAAGTGCATTACTTTACCATCTACACAAAAAGACACTGCAGAAACTTAACCAACAGGTGTAACTGGTGAGTTCTGTAAGATTCTGCAGTTCCAAGATGAACTGTTATCTGAAAAATTAACACTAATAATAAATACAAGCGACCTCTAACCTCCTCAGAGGATGACCAGACTAATCCAGATATGTTACATTGTCTCCCACAAATAATTTATTTCCATCTGCATCAATCGTAATAAATTGGGTTGGACCAAATGACCTCCAGAGGTCCCTTCCAACCTTAGCCATTCTGTGATTACAGCAACCATAATTAGTAAGTCACTGGGCAACCTGTAAAGCCAAAGATTCTGAAGCTGTTTTTCATGCTTTTGATTTCAAATTACATGAATAGAATGTAATAGTTTTTCCTAATACAATATATGATAACTTTGCTGAAACAAAGAAAGAAGCCAGATCATAGATTTTATAGATTTTTCTTTTTTTTTTTTTTTTTAAAAGTAAATGTCAATACCTTAAGTAGTTCTTTATGGCTTCATTAATTTCTCAGGTACAAAATCTTTCCTTCTGCACTCATGTTTTTGAATAGCCATGGGAACGCAGAAGTAGTAGTAGTAAGAGTGCAATTCGCAGTGGGAGTACATTAGGGTTCTGTCCTGTTCTCTGCTACAGCAGTACAGACCATCTAAGTTAAAAAGTTACTTGTTAAGATTTTACAGATACATGGCCATATTATATGCAGGATAAAGCCCCAAAATACACACCAGATAACATACTGCCTTGGTGCTTGATGACTACATCAAAAGATGCTCATGACAAATAGCAACAGTGTAACCTAAACATTTAGCTTATTAAAATCAAAACTTCTATCAATCAGAAACAGTTGAAAGTATCACAGCAATAACTAACCACCACAGGACAAGGAAAAGGCCTTTCTTTTAATTTCTGGCAGAAACAGGTTGCTTGATTAAACCTAAATACTTTAACAAATTAATTATTTTTAAAAAGCAAACCCTTCAATGGAAAAGCATTTTTTTTTTCAATCTAACGAACAGTAGTAAATCCTGTACTGCATAGAGTTACTTTTTAAGAACAAGTTTTTGAAAAGGGGGAGAGAAAGGAAAAAAAGCAGCATTACTTCCTATCCCCCATCAGAATATAGCCACACAGGGCACGGCTGATAGTGAAGATGCTTCAATGCTGTACTGTAGGGCATACACTACACTGAGTATGTATAGGTAGAGAAAGAAGGTGAAAAGATCCAAATGTCCAAGGAGGAAAGGGTTGTATAATCTTTCACATAGGATGCACTAACAGAAAACTGTTAGGAAATTCTTCCTCTAGCTAAATCCCTGGCTTGGCAAGTAAAAATAAGTGGCATTGAGGGCAGGGAGAATGCAGGAAGCGGGGATCTACGATTCTTCAGCCATCTGAAGCAAGGAATTGATAGCTGCATTCTTGTTCCCCCTCTGAGCTTCTAACACTGAGCGGATAACTTCTCTGTCCATGTTGGGAAACATGTCCTGGATAGACTTCAGGTCCTCTTCGTTACACAGGTGCTGAGGGTTGACTGCAGGAGGTGGTATTGCCACAGGTATCATGTCTGGATTGCAGACTGCAGGCATCCCTGCACACAGAAAAAAAACAACACAAGCATGTGAGGAAAATTAATGATTTTGAAGAAGAAAGTGGCTCATCCCTCCCCACTAACCCACCTTCTTCAGCATTTTTTTTTAATCTACTCTGGAAAAGAGATTGCAAAGACTGTTGCAATCAGAACGTATTTTTTTAGAACTGGACCTCTGTCCAAGTTATGTTCCAAAAGCAATATGGCAACTGGTACAGCTCAGAATTGGATACAAGCTGTATTAACCAGGTTTATACATGAATCACTAACCAAACCCTAAACATGTTTAGGTCCTACGGTGTGATGAACAAGGTATTTTTACTTCAGCATTATACATGACTGATAAGTAGACATTCAATGAATGCAATCTCTGTTGCATTAAAAAGGAAGTTAGGTCCACTAACAGACTGGACCATGTTCAGAAATAAATCTTAAGCAAATGTTTTTTCCTGGCTAAAGTTTCATCTAGTTCAGCCTGCAAAGTCACAAGGTAGCAAAAAAGCAATCCCTCTTATGCCCATAGGGGTACACACGGTTTTCCCTGTCCCTCTGCCAGAGTGCAAAATTCATGTGATGTTCTTCATGAACTTTATTGCTGTGTGAAATTAAAGCACCGTTGGTTTAGAAAGACAGTTTTAGAAAATGGGGTTTTGAATTCTGATTAAAAATAATTACTAGACAAAAGGCCCTTTTCATCTCCATTTTCAGCTCCTCCTAGAGTTTACCTAAGTGTTTTTTGTTATTGTTTCTAAATCAAAAACTCGACAAGTTCTACCACTAATTCAGACTAGATCTGTTGCTGAAAAACTACTTGTTTTTATAGAACTGAAACAAAGTATAGTAGTACGTTTAGAGGATTTTATAATTTCTGAAAATAGCCTATTTCACTAGAAGCCAGCCCTGAATATCTTTGTCTCACATTTTTATGCGTTACTTCAGTTCTGCCGTATTGTTTTTAAAACAGGGCAAGAAGAACTACCGGCATCTAGTTGCAAACATGGCACCCATTCATAACTCAGCACAAGTCTTCACATTTGCTCTCTACTCCCTTTCAAATATTTTATCCACTTTTTTGACCGCTATTCATCTGATATTTTCATGGAGTAGTCCACAGTAATTCAAAGATCTGTATGTGTAGCAACAGTCAATCAAAAAAGCACCACCAAGTATTTTATTTTTTACCATTTCTTTTTATCTTTACACATAATTATAATGTTAAAGTATGTCACTATGTCCCATTTACTTAGTAACGTGAGATTTTTCTGCAACCTACTGCAGTCAGAGACTTAGAAAACCAAGAGTTTTTGTTTTGACAAGTTATCTATTAGTCCCCTTCTCTTGATTACATCTTTAAAAATACGACACACTCCACTAATAGCCTCCCTACATTACAGAATCACTCACTGCTTGTTTTCATTTATTCAGCAGATTTTCAGAATAGCTACTAAACCAAGAAAAGAACCTTTATTCCTACCATATATCTTAGTACAAGAATCTTTAGCAAATGACACTGTCAGAAATGCTGCTGACAACGTGACAGAGACCATATCATCCTGACCTACACACAGATTCACAACTTTTAAGTTATGTGCTTTTCCTGCACAACCATGTCAGCTCCTCCTAGAGTTTACCTAAGTGTTTTTTGTTATTGTTTCTAAATCAAAGACTTCTAATCTTCATAGGTTTTAATTAGCTCATGGTTTATCATGAAAACATTTACCCCAGAACTGTTTCTCAATAAATTTCAGTTAGCTATCCTCCACTTATCTAGAAGCAAAACTACATCAAGTAATTAGATTACATATGACATTTGGTTCCCCCCCCAAAAAACACAAAACAATACCCAGTAAATGTTACCTTACCTGCATTTTCTTACTGATCATTTTATTAATTACTTGTAAACTCTAGGTTGGATCAGCTAAACACATCTGAATCAACTCTGGTTGACAACGTACTGTAATTGAATATAGTTTGACTGTGTATTGCAATTGTGATTTTACTCAACGTACTTTCTTCAGTTTGGACTTCCATCCTATCCAACTTGACACAGGGATGCATTACTGAATTGTAAAATGTCTCCATACTAATCAATCTTCTCTGACTTAAAAATTCCTCTTGTAATCTTCTCAAGCTTTATTAGAAGTAAAAAAAAGGAACCTAGATACCTAAAGTCTAGGACACAGGCTGCATCTATTTGAAAAGGTTCACACTGGCAAAGTACAAGCCCCCTCTCACTCTAATTTTATTACCCACACACTGGAACTACGTATTTGCCCAGTCATATGCATCACACCCCTACCAAGGATATCTATACTTTCTTCCACAACAACCTACACTTTGGCTCTAAAGCTTCACATGTCATTTCAACCATGGTCCCTGGGATTCTGTTTAGCACTATGAGATTGTTTGAACATCTGGCAAATCAGACCATGGTAGTACCTCAGAGGCAATCCACAAAGTAGTCCTCACCAAAACTACGAATACAACTCTTTACTCAACCACATCCAACAGCACTTCATGTTTCCTCTTCTGTAGCTTCAACACTCAACTCTCTCCTCACTCTTCCTACAAACAATCTAGGCATATACAAAATGTGAACAAAGATGCGTGGCCTCAAAAATAAAGTTGAAAAGTACCTGAAAGAACTGAGCAATACAAGTTATGCTTTACTTTTAACCTCAGCTTCCTAATTTTCTTCAGTAAGTCATCAGCAGACAAAGATTATCCAACTATGAGCTTGCGTAAGAATTGTCCATAAAAAAGACCTGTTTAAAGCATTAACCCAAATGGAACATCAATTCTCAAATACCACAGGATCCTATAGCTTACAAATAAAGTTTCAGTCTCTTGTCAAAAATGTCAAAAACCATGAAGGTCACACAATTTTCTTACTGCTTTTATCAAAGCAAAATAATTCTGAGGCTGAACTTCTGCACAGGCAACCTACTATTTTCAGTCTGAACACTTGAATTTAGAGACAAGATGTCTCCTCAGTATTGATCTACATTAACGATTTTAAAACTCCATTTTCCTCAGCTCTTATATTAATATAATTATTTAATATTATCTACATTCACACTATATACAAATATAAGAATCACAGTGATATTTACTAAATATTTACCGTGGTAAGTGCATACTTTTCATGAAGCTCAACATTCAAGCTACGTAATTACCAATTTGAAGAGCAGTTTGCCTTTTTTCCCCCCTTTTTCTATTGTTTTCCCCACCACAGACTAAAAGCATCCATCATTTCTGATTTACAAAATAGTAAGACTCAAACTTCGACACTACATAATTTAACATACACACATACATAATTATCAGACAATAGTTAAAATAAACTTCAGATTTTTCAATGTTCAGTAAAAAGCTGCCTTACATATTAAGCAGCTCGTTCCACTAACAGTGGAAAACAAACTAACCCACATTAGCATCCTCTATAAATAGAGCCCAAAGCTCCTGTATTGCTCTCAGGGACTAAGTTTTATAAATCAGAAGAATGGAGCGCTGTTTTCTAGTTCAGTAAAATGGCAGTGGCAAACATGCTGGCATAAGCAATGGCACTCCAATAAATGAAATGAGCACGTACAGCAGCAAGTCAGTTGCTACAAGCAGCAATGAAGCATCAAAGCCTTAACAGGGTAAACTTTTTCCACCTGCACACAAGGCATTACACACTTATTTTGTTGTTCAGTCAAGTACTCCATGTAATAACTCATTATTACTGCCCCATGCACAGATCCTTCCAAAACAAACTCAGGAACCTCCTCAGAACAAGTTCTTCAATTTAAAGAAATCAGCACAATTTATTTTATTTTTTTTTTAAATCGTATTCAAAAATGATACTTGCTTCAGAAAAAACAGTTCTAAAATTAAAGAAAGATGATGGCATCCATGAAAACTGCCAGGTAAAATGAAGAGTATGGACCCACAGAATTTTTACAATTCCACTGCTCTGATGAAACTAAATACACTGCAATAGCCACACCAGTTTTGATTACAGCATTCTTCTGAAATTCAGAGCATCAAGAAATTACATTATATTTCACAAGACATAGTTCTAGAATTTTCTGAACATACTTGATTGAACACCAGTGCTTGTATTGAAAGATGTCACAGTATCTTTGCACAATTCAAAGTCAAACGTTTTTTTGTAAAGCAAGCCTAACTGAAGAAAATTTTATTTTCTGTAACATAATTTACCTTTAGAGTTCGTTCAAAATTATATCAAATGCTCAACTTCACATGAATCTAAAATAGATGTGTATGAAAGATGCATACTGATGAAAAAGTGTTATTGTTTTTTGGAAAAAAAAGCTCATTTGAAGAATAACAGAAGGCTGTCTTGTCAGAATGTTATTACAGAGCTGAGTTCTTCACTTCCAGGTTTACAAGAAGTCATGACACTACCTCCTTCTCCCAGACCTTGCAGTAGTAAAACAACTGCAAGATTAAAGTTTGTCTTCCAGGAAACACGTACTGTCACTTAAAATAGCTCACTGGCATCAAACAATTTCAGAAGAATAATCGCATCTTACCCATCAACACCATCACCAATTGCTTTAAGCCTTATAGCTTGATGCTGAGCAGAAGACTTTAAGGATTTTCCCCACAGATTACAAGGGCTTTAACAATTTCACGAGATGCATTAAGTTATTCTGTTGTGACATCCAAGTGGCAATACCTTGTGATACAGTCTGCTGTAATGTAAATAAAGCTGTCTACATTAATTCATGCAAAGACTCAGGTAAATGAGGATGGGAGTGAGAAAAGAGCTTGGAAACTTACCCAAAGCAAAGTACTCAAGCCCTATAGACAGGTGGAAATGAAGGGACGAGGCAAAAGGGATAAGACATGGGAAAGAAATATTAATCTATTTTTAAAAGAAAATGAACCATTCAGTTTCTAAATGTGAAAGTTGCTTAAACTGAGGTAACTGCATAAAAACTAAATTACCTACTATCAAAACCAAAATGCTGCTAGGGATTCAAGTCTCACAACGAATTTGCTTCAGCACTCTGAACAAGCTTCTCAGTGTGCTATTTTTATAGAACTAGCAATTAGAGGGAACAGAAAACCAAAATAAACTAATAGGTGTTTTAGCAAGGATTACATTTTATAGTCCAAAAAGGACAACATAAATCCATGGTGTTATAACGTATCAACACCATCATGAACTAACCCATGAAACCCAATACTGACACCTAAAGGAGTAATGGACATAGAGGTACAAGTTTACCTCAGTGGAACTGATATGCTGGACTGAACTTTTTTTTAAACCTACTTCTTATGCAGGTGTTTTTAAATCATGTGCAGACACATTTCTTATGTATCCCATGGGGAAAAAAAAAAAAGATCAGAAATACAGGGTCATTGAACCAACTTTGCTCAGCTTACTGCCTTTCACATCTTATCACAGATCAAGTTGGACTGTAAGCAAACAGCATGCCTCTACGTATTCTACAGTGCTAAATCCACTAAACTTTAGAAAAGGCAACTGAAAGAGTATACAGAAAGCCAACTATCAGAAGATTAAAACAGAAGTTCAGGTTTTCCCAAACTCATCCCAGAGATATGACAACTATAGCTCGTAGCAACTAGTATCATCATCAAGAGTTTTTAATTTTTAAACCAGACAAGAATATACCAAGGTTATTTCTGCTTTCACCACAATCTCATCCCTACCATAAAATGTGGGGAAAAGACCAACACATTACTTGTGCTAGCATTTCAAGCCTCATCTGCTTACTGCAGTGTCTAACTGTTTGCTACTACTATTCACCTCCATGTGCATGATAGAGAGGAGAGTAAGTAAAATAAATTGCTTTCACTTTAATTAGAAGATTAGTTATCATGTATGCTAAGTTCTGAACAGAATATTCTGTCACCCACAGGAAAAAAAAAAAAAAAAAAAAAAAAAACAGTTCAGCCTTCATGACACAGCTAAATTTGACTTAATATCATCTCACTGTAAAGCTCAATTATTTTGGACAATTTCCACAAATCAGTGTTACACTGTTCTGGATAAGCATTCCAGTCCACCCACTGAAACTATTTTTCATCATAAACAAGATTTAGATTCTGTCTTGCCCACCAGCAGAATCCTCTGAATTTCAGATGCAATAGGTTACATTCAGCACTGCTCTTCTAGAACTGAAAAGATGGGAAGGTAAATATATTTCTGTGGAATATACTGATGTACTACCACTGCCCTTCTTTAAGTAATGTATCTTAAAAAGAGAAATCCCTGTACAATATTCTAAAGAAAGTATACCAAGAGTTTCCCCAGAAGATACAATCAATTCAGCTTGTCAGAGGCCAGTTGTTTACACAGACACAATCATCTTCCTGAAGAGTTTACAGAATCGAGGGGGAGCATCTAGTTTAGTACACAGAAAACGCTGTGACAATACTTCATGTCTTCCAAGATGTACTGTCAGTTCCATTTATCATTTGAAATTACCTTTATTAATTTTTATATTTATATTAAATTTTATAATTACATTAGGGTCATTAATATAATTACCCATATAATTACATGGGTCATTAGCAAACCCGCAAGAGTTTTTAAAAACTCACAGCGCTTTGAGAAATTTTCATGGTGGCCACTGAAATTCTGGAACAGCAAACACAAAGCACAGTAATATTCCAATTTTTATCAAAAAATACAGAAAATCTAACTAGAACAAGGTTGGCTTATAGTAAGTTAGTTTGGAATTTATGAAATTAAGGAAGTACATTTGAGTTTTCTCAGAACAAAGAAGAGTTCTAACGGAATGATGGGACTTCACAATGTTTTAAAAATACGATTTACAGAATCAGGAAGAATTTTTAATAAAGGTTATCATAACAGTAACTAAAACAAATATGCTGCATCTTTGCAGGAGGGAAATACTCCAACATACACATCAATAAGACTGCTACATAAAAGATAACATCTATATGTAACACCTGACCTTTTATCAATCACATGTACTAAACATAAGTTGCTTGTTCACTTGTCCAAGACAATTTAATAAAGTATACCTGAAAATAGTCAAGGCCAACACAAATTTACAGAACGCCAAGATACACCACTGTTCTTGTTTTTCAACTCTGTGGTTTGAGTTTCAGTTTTACCTCTTCAGCTGGATGTCCAGTTTCAGTTATATCTGAAACTGGTCTCTGCTTCATTTTCACTGATCACAGTCTGACTAGCCCAGTAATTTTGCTATGTTAATATTATTGGTTTGATCTGTTAAAGAAATGCTATGGTTCTATTATATTACTATAGGTACCACCCCAGCAATTAATTTTCATTTAACCACACACAAGATACTAAGTTTGAAGTTCTCTAACTGTTTCAATGCATAGGGATGGGATGAAGCTACATGTAAAAAGATGCAGCATCTAATTCAAACACAGAAATGCTACACAGAAGTCTGGCTTACCACAACAGAAGCATACTACACGATATACACACTAATTTAGACTTTAGACTATTGGCCAAAACAGACTTAACTCCTGAGAATTAAACTATAGAGATGAAAACACATTAAATGAAGCATACTGCATGTTTTACATCACGAAGTAAAGCATATAGCAAAACCTTTCCACGTTTTACTTTAATTTAACTCTGAAAATGAAACAGGAAGTATTATTCCTTAAGTTACCTCCTCTATTGCAGAGGTTTGCTTTTGAATTTAAACTTCATTCTCTCTGATGAGGGACTGACTCTAGAAAAGAAAAATCTGTTGTGTCAGATCTGTGTCCCATACGCTAACACTCATTCATATATAAATGTATGAAAAGAAACTCAAAATACATTGATTACAAGACTGTTTTCCCTTAGAAATATGTAATCTGCTGAATTCATGTATGCACTGGATCTTTTAAGGGCTTTAAGTAAAATAGAAAAAAATGAACTTTACTTACCTATTACCTAGTTAAGGCAAACATATGGTTATTTATACACTTTAAGCTTCTCATCTTTGACAGAAGAATTACAAAACCTAAAGTCAACATATCTTTCAAGTCCACAATTTAATTCACACAGAACAAGACAACTGACATCGGCTTTAGCTTGCCTTGACATATTTCCACATCTCAGAGCTCCCTAACATTTCTCATTCAGAATGCTACAGAGCTCATGTGCTATGTATCAAGTTTCCAGAGTAACTTCAAGGACCACAGAAAGGACGACCCCTTCATAGTTTATTTAAGCTGCAGTTCTGACAGCAGAAATCTTTTTGGTGCACTTTCTGAAGCCTGACCAGTTTCTCACCTGGATTGCCAGCATTTAAAAGCACAAAATATATTGCAGTGTGGCCTGCCAGATACTTAGATATGCAATGACCAATAAATCTAAATTATATATGCAGAAAGAGTAACCTTCAAGCTACTTTTTCTGACTATTACTATTTTAATCCATTTAGCCAAACTTAAGCAGCTCTATTAAACAAGGTACAAGACTGAAATCAGACCTACACGTAATTCACTTGCTTTTCTCTCAAAAAAATACCATGGAAAAAAGTCATTTATAGCTTCACCTTACATCCTGAAAAACAATAGAAGTTTGGTACCTATGTCTGTAAAACCCTTTATCTGAAGTTTTAAGAGTGTTCAAGGAAAAAAACCATACCTGCTATAGGCACGTATCCCACTCCTTGCTGGTATACAGTAGGCATCAGGACCACTGGCTGGGGCTGCATCATCATGGCGGCTGGTAAAGACTTGACAAAGCACAACAGGGAAAAAAACATATTAAGGAAATATTATTATTAATTAAACAATTCAACTAAAGGGAATAAAGGGAAAGGGGAAAAGGGAGGGGGAAAGGAAATAACAAAACAAAACAAGTAAAGGCTATGTGGAAGTGCAGAGGAAAGAAATCACTCTCTCCTTCCCACAAATGAGCGATGCTTGACCACGTCCTTGAAGCAGGGCCTCAACACTCGTAGCCGGTGTTAGGGAGGAGGACAGATGTTTTCGCAACGAGAGCCCACCCCTTCCCTCTTCTTCCTTTTTCTACCCTTTATTGGTGAGTGTGACATCATATGGTACGGAATATCCCTTTGGTTTAGGTCAGCTGCCCTGGTGATGTTTGTTTCTCACTTTTCTGCCCACCCCCTAGGAGGGTTAGAGAGAGTCCTGATGCTGTGCCAACTCTTCTCAGCAGCAGACATGACACTGGTGTGGTACCACTGCTGTTCTAGCTACAAGTGCAGAGTGCAGTACTGTAAGGGCTGCTGCAGGGAAAGTTAACATCCCAGCCAGACCCAGTACAATATTAGAACTCCAGGGGGGAGGGCAGGCAACATGACTAGAACAGCAATTAAAATGGCATTTCTTAAAAGCTATACTGTGATACGACTATGAAATAGAGGCTTTCAATATGACCGTAATAAGGCCTACCTGATCTATAGAAAGCAAATTCTCTAGCAAATTAACTCAGCTACTGCCCTTTTAATTTAAAACCAATTTGAGTGTAAATCAGCATAAGCACAACATATCAAACTATCCTTTCACAGCAGCTTGATAAACTGGCCACTGAAAATTTATTCCTGAAATTTAAAGTGGCTTTATCAGTTTTCTTATTTCACAAGAATAAAGCATATGCTGTATTCATCAAATGAAAACATAAAGCGAAACTGAGTTCTATTAAGAGTGATTAACTCTGAAAATGAAACAGGAAGTATTATTCCTTAAGTTACCTCCTCTATTGATATAGATCTATTCCTCTATCTAGATCCTCTATATATAGATCTATTGATATACCGCTTCTAGAAGCGAATACTAGATCAAATCAATTTTTGAGGTAAACTAGTATTTTATTTGAAGTATCAGTTCAAGTATATCCCCTTTTACTACCACAGTTCCTGTTCACTTTGATCCTGGACAATATTAGCAGGTCAGATTCTCTGTGTAGCACATTCACTTGCAGACAGTTTTAAAGGTTAATTAAAAAAATCCTTTATCCTGCGGGTGAAGGGAAAAACTGTTTAGCTCTGGGACCAAATGTGAATCTTGAACAGCACCTGTATGCTCTTGTGCACTCAGCAGCAACCTGGAACTTCTGATCATGTGCAAGCACAGTAGGAAGCATTCAGGGGTGACCATGCTATCCAACAACTACTTATGCCAAAGACGACAGGTTAGAGAACAGCCCAGGAGCTACTAAATAGATAAGTTAATAGTTCAAGACCAAATGAACAAGAATGAAAGTAAAAATTGCCGTCATCAGAAAGAGCATTCAAACTTTCCAGAAAGCCTTAAGACAGAAGAGTTGTTATTAGTTTTCCTTTTAAATTGACACGTCTTTCTAAGTATTTAAGGGCAGGAACACATAAGTTATCTGAATGTTTTAATAATTACAAAACCAAATAAGTATTAATTTACCACCTCATCAAGGAAGCACTGCCTTAATTAGTATTTTTGTCTGCTCTTCCCAAAGGTAAGTATAATTATTTTAAACATTAACATATGCACACAAAAAAATAGTAATATACAATGGAAATACTTCTACTTTAATCTCAAATACCCCCTTCTGTAATCCCTCTTCTCACTCCTAACTTATCTTACCGTGTATGACATCACCAGATTAATCATTCCTTCTTTGTCATCACCCTGCCTTCCACTCAGGCTATACCATTCATCCTCCACATTTCCTTGTTTCAGAGACTCGGGAATTGTAATGTGTGTCCAAGCAATGCGGTCATCCATTGAAAAGGCTCGCTGAAAGGGAACAAAAAAAACCGCAAGTAGATTCTTGACTACTGATTCTTGATTCTTCAGTTTTATGCTATTATATTTTGGCAGTTTTATAATTATTACTTTTGAAATTATTCTATTATTCTATAAATACCTATTGAAAGAGTAGGTAAATTACTAAAAGAGTAGGAAATTACTAAAGAGTAGGTGTTTTAAACATCTCCTTTCCAATTGGGGTGAAGGGAGCTTTGTGTTCTGATGAATGATAGATTGCTTTCTTACAGATGATAGATCAATAGCAGTTATTTAACATGTAAAACTTGAAAGTCTTCAGCACAACACTTTTAGAAGTACAACTTACTAACATCAGCATAGTCTGTGGTAATTTAGTCACATCATGTCACTCCATGTTACCTTACTGCTGTCTATCTGTACATGTTATATATATGTCATAGGACAGACCACTGTGAGGTCTCCTCTCAGTCTCTTCTTCTCTAGGCTGAGCAAACCAATTGACCTCAACTGCTCCTCATGTGTCTTCCCTGCCTCTAGACCTATCACCATCTTTGTGGTGCTCCTCTGTACACTCTAATGGTTTTATCTCCTTCTGATATTGTGGTGCCCAAACCTGCACGCAGTGCTCGAGGTGAGGCCCCCCCAGAGTAGAGAGGGACAATCCCTTCCCTCGATCAGCAAGCAGTGCTGCGCCTGATGCACTCCAGGGTGCAGTTGGCCTTGTTGGCTGCCAAGACACTCTGCTGGCTTGTATTCAACTTGCTGCTGAACAGAACCCCCAGATCCCTTTCTGTGGGGCTGCTCTCTAGCCTCTCATCCCCCAGTCTGCCCTGTCCCTGGTGCAGAATCTGGCACTTACTCTTGTTAAGCCTCCTATGATTAATGATTGCCTAGTGCTCTAGTCTGTCAAGATCTGTCTGCACAGCCTCTCTACCCTTGAGGGAGTCAGTAGTTCCCGCTAATTTAGTATCATTTGCAAACTTTCTTAGTATGCATTTAAGTCAGGTGTCCAGATCATTTCTAAAAAACCTGAAGAGAACTGACCCCCAAATGGAGCCCTGGGGAATCCCACTAGTGACTGGCCACCAGCCTGCTGTAACCCCATTTACTAGAACCCTTTGAGCCTGACCTGTCAGCCAATTGTTTGCCCATTATACTATGTTTTTGTCTAGCTCTATGCTGGACATTTTGTCCAGAAGGGCATCAAAACTTTTTTTTCTTGCCTGAATTGACATAAAACCAACAACAGATACAGAAATATTTTACATAGTATTTCAAGTCTCCATCTGATTCATCAGCCAGAATGCAGAAGGTTCTACCTGTAAGGCAGAAGGTACATAAACAGGCCTGTACCTGTAAATGACAATCACTTGTGAGCAGTCACCACACTACTAAGTGAGAATCAGCTCCTGCTTATAATGCTAAAATAGGTTGTGAACTCCAGTGATTCAAAAGCAGATACAAGGACTGATGTGCCACCCCTGTCACAGCAATGAAACAAACTTCAACCAAGTCGTAGCCTCTTAGATTATCTGAGAAGGCACATTTGTGCTAAGTTAAAGTCAATACCCTGAACTGGAACAACTGAGGAGGCCACACCTGTTCCCTGGGGCCAGTAACAACAACTAGCAGAAGAACATACTAGATAGAATTCAAGGTAGTACTACTCTTCTAGGTAACCTTTGTAGAGCAGATTACCTAACTGAGCTGTTAATATGATGTACTTAATCTCTAAGAAAAATCAAACTGTTCACAAGGTAGGAATTTATTTACACTGTGTGTTAAGTAAAACATATGTAAGAGCCTACATGCCTACCATACTGGCTTGAATTTCATTCCCAGATATAAGTTGTTTCTAATAAATTCCAGTGACTACACATGATATATATGACTGCTTTATTAGCAATTATGAGCTTGCATATAAGCTCTTTCTGGATTAGAATAAAAATGAAAAAAAAAATTGACTAAACCAGCATAATATAAACATGCTATTTAATAAGAACATTACAGAATATAAGGCGACAGAGCATTTTGATAGTGAAAAGTAACTTAAGACCCTCCTCAGACTATTTTGCTTCTCCTTCTTTGCAGGAAGCCCTACTAATATTCAGCTACCAAGCTGTGGCATTCTTGCAGTAGAGCAAAGCCTTACGCATTGCTGATCTTGGGATTCTGAGAAATCTGCATCATTTCCCAACGAGCACAGCCAAGAAACAGCCTTTGCTAACTTCAATCCTACATTCCAAGATTCTACTCAAACCTCAGCCCAAACAGGGAATGAAAAAGGGAAAATATACTCATTCTGACCTCATCAAATATCTCTAGGTAAAAAGAATCCACACCCGGGGGAACAGTGCACTGAATAACTTTGTTCCAGCGGGGGTTCTTGGCTCCATTATGTGCTGTGGGGGTTTCATACACAGCATACCCCAGACGTATTCGACAATATGGATCCATGCGGGTCATTCCATAGTTCTTTGCCAATTTTGCCTGAAAGAGAAATGAACCTTTAAGTGCATAATGTTTACACTAATTTGTGAAGTAATAATTATTAGTTTACAAAGAGAATAAGAGGACCAAACAAAGCACTATAATGAATTGTAATGCCAACCAGGGAGAGTCTTTAAAGAGAATCTTTAAAAAGAGATTCTCCTTTCAAACTGTCTGCTGTAGAAAACACTTCAGTTATGATGAAGAGGATTAAGTTATTTAATAAAAAACAACAGATGCATGATTATAAGAAAAGTTCAATTTTTGCCTTGGTTTCTGCCATCCAATATGCAGTTACAAGCTTCATGTGATATGTAACCTATCCTCTTTACCTGGAGTACTTTTGAAGGATGAAATACAGTAATACAATAGCTTCAAGAATATCACAAGGTTTTCTTCACAAAATCAATTCAGGTAAAATCTAGTTATTTATTCTTACCAGAGATAAAAATGATCTGATGTGTGCAATTAATAATTTGCCCACTGAACTAAGTAATAAATTCTATGCTACTACAAAGACAGATGCAGTATATAATCAGAAGATATCCAACTTACTTCTGCTGTAACAGAGGAACAGGAAAAAAAAAAAGTTGGTAACAGTCCTAAAGACAACACAGTACTGCTGCATGGGTGTGTCAAAGTAGAAATTAAAATTTGGCAGGTTTCTGGCTTGTATGAAGTAGCTTTTCTTTTTATTCAGAAAGAAAAGTGACAAAGTGGTGCCTGTGTCTCCCACCAGGAGGAGATTTAACGAGTTCAAACAGTTGAGTCTTGCAACAGATTTAGTCACAACAGGTGTAGCTCCATCCTAGCAGGCCCTTTACTCCTTCAGGGTACACACTAGTTCAGTAATTCACATATTAGCATTGGTGAGAAATATCTCACACTGTTTCCTGTAAGTCTGGCCTTTGCAATTAAGGTAGAAAAGTTAGCACCCAAACCATTCTCTCTCAACTCTGAAGTCCAGAGATTAAAAAGCTTACCATAAAGTGTTACCAAAAGAAAGAGTATTTAAATTACTAGATTGACAGATTATGAGTATATAATCAATTGTGCTTAGATAAACTCATCACTATTTCTGCGTATCTTCAAGAAAAAAAAGCTGTACATACTTTCCAAAAAAACATTTTCAGATTTCTCTCCAGTTTATTAGTAGCAGAATCCGTGCATGTACTTAATCAACAGGTATTTATTTAAATACAAAATACTTCAACCAGCTTTCCGTGCTCCACAGATTAACTATGCCATGGTAAGTCTCCTATCCAGAGTACCACATGCCTTAATACGCAGCCAAGATTGCTGCAGCAATCTTGCATGAATTCCCAGGCAGGCACAGAAGACAGTTTTGGGACACCATACAATCTGCCATTAGTGAAGCCATGTTGGCTGTCACCAATCACCTCCTTATTTTCCAGATGCCTTAGCATAGTTTCCAGGAGGACCTGCTCCATGATCTCGCCTGCCACAGAGGCGAGACTGACTAGCTGTTAGCTGCCTGGGTTTTCCTTGCGTAGGTTGTGAAGGAAGAAACTGACCACTGAAAGATACAGACAGAAAGGGAGGAATGACGCCTCTTTTCCTGTGAGACCCTGAAGTTTTCCTCCCCAGCAAGGACCTCACCTCACTATTAAAGCTGTAACCATGCTCATGCTATACCAGTCTTTATGCTAAAATTTGAGGCTAAACATACCTTTGGTATACTTTTAGAAAAATGACATGAAAACAGCACTTGTTAATAGAAGAGGCGTGTTAAATTCACTTGAGGGACATACAGAAACATGAAGATAAAAAAAAAGTTAAGAACTCACTTTCTATACACAAGTAATTTAGTAACTCAAATTCCAAGTCTTTTATGGCCATTGACGGAAAAGGATTAAAGTTTGTTTCACAAAAATGGTATGATTTATACCTGTACCACAGTAATGCTGAGTCTCCCTACTGTACCCATTGGTCCTCCATACTGTAGCTGTTGAGCTGCTTGGGCATCCAGTTGGATTTGCTGTTGCTGCTGGGTTGGAGTAATGCGAAGAAAATCTTGAGGAAGCTCACCAACATATACCTTAAAAAGGAAAAAAAAAATATATTTAAACTTGTCTTCCACTTTCATAATGAACAATGGGGAAGAATGAAAAAATCAAAAGCACAGCAAAAACATTCAGCAGCATTTTACCCTGTTTTAACAGCATGTACAAGAACTAGTTAAGTGACAGAACTGCTAACTCACATGACAAATGTACTCATGCTCTCTTTCAAAAATACTAATTTCCAATATAAGTCTCTGGAAAAAAAAAAGAAAGAGTTGGAGATACAGAACCCAGGCTGCTCTACAGCTAGCCATTTAACTAGTCCACACAAAGGTCAGATCTACCAAGTCTTACATCCCATTCACACATTACATCCAATGCCACCCAGTTGTTTCACTTATCCATCGCTTGGCTCTATCTGATCATTCCCGTGATAAGATGGTACTCTTTCAGTATGAAAGCACTGAAATAGAGATGATAAAAGTCCAATATGCTTTCATTATTGTTAATGCAAGCTACTGCTCAATGAAGTTTCCAGTATTTTTACACACACCTGCAGCAGATGCAACTGCTGCATAAATCTTTCCAAAATACATGGTGCAATGCACTATTTAAAAGGTCATCTTCACACTCATCCTCAAGACAGATCACAAAGACAACATTTACTATAAATCAAAGCCTTTAATAGAAAGATGTCCTAATCCTTTTCCAATGTTACACACAGCCTGCAGCTGACTTTGTCAGCTTTTGGGATAGAATCCCACCATACTCAAAATAACAGAGGAATTCCAAATCTGGCATACCACAGAAATGCACAATGATGAAAAATCTTAAGTAGAAAAGTTTGTGGGGTAACGTGTATCAGGAGTCACCATTTAATTTATGTAACGTTTATGGTATAAAAAAGGTAAATTTCTACCTGTTACTTGTCAATTCAACAACTCTGTTTGTTTCTAGTTTTTAAATGCTCAGTGAACACTGCCATCAACACACTCAGAGGGATCACCACACTAAAAGAGAGTATAATGTAATAAGCAGCATAGAAAACTGATCATTAAGCTCTGTTGTCTCTAGAGATGTTTACATATTTAATACAAACTGTCCACTGCATCAAGACAAAAGACAGTGTAATCTCTTATGTTACTGTCCCAGACAAGATTACTCAATTGCGTATCTGGCAAACGCATGCCCACAGAACAACATACCTTAGGAAGTTGAAAGGCCCTGAGGACATAGATTCTGAAGATTAGACAGCACTTGCATGCCAAGATTACATCTTTGAGATAGCAACAGTCATATGAAATGCAAATTGGCAAGAGACACCATTTCTGTTCAAGAGCCTCAGGGATCCTGGCAACAGTAAGTGTTACATGCCAGAAAGGAAGTTTATCAAAGCAGCCAAGGAGGAAGTACTGAATGCCTGCTGCTAGGCTATTATGAGGAAGGGAAGAGAATCAGTTTTGCTTACCCATGTCTTAAAATCTTACAGTGAAAGATCAATTGTTACAGAAGGTGAACATTTTAAAGGGAATTTTAAAAATAGTTAATTGACAGTATCCCATTAAGAACATTGATTTAGAAGTGAATGCTTTGCTCGTGTTTATTAGACTCTTACTTTGTTAAAACAACAAATTTCTTTTCATGGAGCATCACTTCACTGAAGGCATTACCCCGGCATTGTGGCAGTGCTGGAAATAGCTCTCAAAGGAAAGAACAGAGAACTACAAAAAATATTCCTTACAGAGAGTGTGCACCTCATACGTTATCATTCTCCCAACGAGGCAAGTTTGACATTTGGATTCCTCATAATAGCTTGCTTCCTGAAGAAAATAACTCCATAAATAAAAAGCTATTAAATAAGCCATTTGCAGAAAACTTTATTGGTTATTTAGTAGCACTCTAATGGTGTGATCAACCAGTATGTAAACTAATGAATTCTCAGCTGATAGCTGAACTTTCATCAGCCTTTCCAGTCTCTAATACATTTACCCATAAAATATTTTTATCCACCAATGAAACATTTGCTTTATTGATGCTTGAGTAATGACTATCATACTGTGCTAATCTTGAAAGAAAGCTTATTTAAGTCAGGTTGGAAGTAAGACCTTTAGTCCTGTAGCAGCCTTATTAGAATATACATTATTTAAAAAATAAAAATAAAAACTATTTTGAAGTAAAACATAGTCCATTTAGGAAAGATTTGAAACAGCATCAGAATTAGAAAGGCAGTGAATGGCATTTGCAACATAGCAGGTCCCCTCCAATCCTTGACAATATCCAGGAAGTTTCAAATCTGGAATTTTTAACATCTTTAAAAACATGCATCTTAAAGATTTCCTCTAGCCAGAAGTGGTGGCTGCAGCTCTGGAATTACATTGCCATATGTTCTAGCTGCCTCTGCCAGCTTCTCAGAAAACAGGATAGCATATTTTATTTGGTACAACTGTCTTAACGTGGGCATTGGAAAACTTTATTCATTCATGACGGTCAGACAAGTGAAAAACACTAAATTTTATTATTAGGGTCACCAAGATACTGCTCCAAAATTGAACATTTAAACCAGTCTCCGCACTGAGGTCCAAAAGAGACAGACAAAACCTGTAAGGGAGACCAAAGCTTTCTCATAGCATCTAAGCTGATGTTAGGCCATTCAGCTATCTCACACAAAGCTACGCTCCTATCCTAGAACTGCAGAATAGACATAGCCAGAAACTGAAAACCAATAGCGTAATTAAATTCTTAAAAGCTCTGAATGGCAAACCCCTTAAGAGAAATAGTGGGGAAGAGGAGATACATACACTCCCATCTTAAATTCTCAGCTCTGAGTGGGATCTGGGACATAAGTCCCAGTGGTACATTCAATAAGCACGCAGCAGAGATGCTCATGGAGGAAAATACAAAATCAGTAAGATCTCATGCTGGTTATCAGTTGATTCCATATAGATGGAGACAAACCAATAGTGTACAATCTTTATCTGTAGAGAAAACAGACAAATTTTTCCTCTTCAAAGTATTCAGAAGTAGGTAATTGCCACCTCCAAATCCCAATCAAAAACAGAGTTGTATAACCTGAGTTCGACCACAGTTTATTTTTAAAGCAAGGTGAACATAAGAGACAAGGTTGTATCCTGCTCAATACCCAATTTAAAAACACACTTCCCTCTACTATTGTAACATTTAAAGAAGAACGTGAAATTCAACTCCACTCTACCATCAATTGCAGAATAAAATGTTCCAATCTGAATTGTACTAAATTCACTTTTCATAGAATCATAGAATCATAGAATATCCTGAGTTGGAAGGGACCCTTAAGGATCATCAAGTCCAACTCTTGACACCGCACAGGTCTACCCAGAAGTTCAGACCATGTGACTAAGTGCACAGTCCAATCGCTTCTTAAACTCAGTCAGGCTCGGTGCAGTGACCACTTCCCTGGGGAATCTGTTCCAGTGTGCAACCACTCTCTCAGTGAAGAACCCCCTCCTGATGTCAAGCCTAAACTTCCCCTGCCTCAGCTTAACCCCGTTCCCGCGGGTCCTGTCGCTGGTGTTAATGGAGAAAAGGTCTCCTGCCTCTCGACACCCTCTTACGAGGAAGTTGTAGACTGCGATGAGGTCTCCCCTCAGCCTCCTCTTCTCCAGGCTGAACAGGCCCAGTGACCTCAGCTGTTCTTCGTACGTCTTCCCCTCCAGGCCTTTCACCATCTTCGTAGCCCTCCTCTGGACACTCTCCAACAGTTTCACGTCCTTTTTATACTGTGGTGCCCAGAACTGCACACAGTACTCGAGGTGAGGTCGCACCAGCGCAGAGTAGAGCGGGACAACCACCTCCCTCGACCTACTAGCGATGCCGTGCTTGATGCACCCCAGGACACGGTTGGCCCTCCTGGCTGCCAGGGCACACTGCTGGCTCATATTCAACTTGCTGTCTACCAGGACCCCCAGATCCCTCTCTTCTAGGCTGCTCTCCAGCGTCTCATCGCCCAGTCTGTACGTGCAGCCAGGGTTTCCCCGTCCCAGGTGCAGGACCCGGCACTTACTCTTATTGAACTTCATGCGGTTGGTGATCGCCCAGCTCTCCAACCTATCCAGATCCCTCTGCAAGGCCTTTCCACCCTCATCCGAGTCCACAACTCCTCCAAGTTTGGTGTCATCAGCAAACTTGCTCAAAATACCTTCTATTTCTACATCCAGATCGTTTATAAAAATATTGAAAAGTACCGGCCCTAAAATGGAGCCTTGAGGGATCCCACTGGTGACCGCTCGCCAGCCTGATGCAGCCCCATTTACCATAACCCTTTGGGCCCTGCCCGTTAGCCAATTGCTCACCCATCGGATGATGTTTTTATTTAGCTGTATGGTGGACATTTTGTCCAGTAGGATCCTATGGGAAACCGTGTCAAATGCCTTGCTGAAGTCCAAAAAAATCACATCAGCTGGTTTCCCTTGGTCCACCATACGGGTGATCTTATCATAAAAGGAAATCAGGTTAGTTAGGCAGGACCTACCCTTCACAAACCCATGCTGGCTGGGACCAATGACTGCTTTGTCCCCCAGGTGCGCCTCAATAAGTTTGAGAACCATCTTCTCCATGATTTTACCAGGCACTGACGTGAGACTGACAGGCCTGTAATTGCTAGGGTCTTCTTTCTGACCCTTCTTGAAAATCGGCACAACATTTGCCAGCTTCCAGTCTACCGGGACCTCTCCAGACTCCCAGGATAGTTGAAAAATAATTGAGAGAGGTTCCGCGATGACGTCCGCCAGCTCTTTCAGCACCCGGGGATGAATCCCATCCGGACCCATGGACTTGTAGGGATCCAGGTGGAGTAGCAAATCCCGCACACGTTCAGGGTCAGTTGGGAGTTTGTCATCCCCACCGTCCCGGTCCTCCAGTTCAGGGCACCCTGGGTCCCGAAGCCCATCATTGGCATTGAAGACAGAGGCAAAGAAGGCGTTAAGCGTCTCTGCTTTGCCTATGTCATTGTCTGTGAGGAGACCTTCCCTATCAAGGAGCGGCCCTATGTATTCTTTAGTTCTCCTTTTTCCATTCACATATCTAAAAAAAACCCTTTTTATTATCTCTCACAGACACAGCCAGCTTCAACTCTAGGTGTGCTTTAGCCACACGAATTTTCTTCCTACAAACACGAACAGCATCCCTGTATTCTTTCCATGTCACCTGGCCCTCCTTCCAGTAGCGAAAGACTCTCTGTTTCCACCTAATCTCCATTAGAATGTTCCTGGTCAGCCACGCCGGCCTCCTGCCCCGCCTGCCTGACTTGCGATATTTAGGAACTGCCTGTTCTTGTGCTTCTAGGAGGCATCGCTTAAAGAATGACCAGCACTGGTGGACATCGAGGCCTTCAAGAGCAGCTTCCCAGGGGACCTTGCTGACTAGTTCCCTGAGCAGCCTGAAGTCCGCCTTTCCCATATCTAGGGATAAGGTTTTGGTGGCACTTTTCCTTCTGTCGCCGTAAATTTTGAACTCAACCACTTCATGGTCGCTATGACCGAGGCGGCCACCAATCACCACATCTCCCACCAGGCCCTCTCTGTTTTCTAGCAATAGGTCTAGGAGGGCACCTTTCCTAGTTGGCTCCGTTAGCACCTGCACCAAGAAGTTATCATCTAGGTGCTTCATGAACCTCCTGGACTTACTTGTGTCTGCCGTGTGGCACTCCCAGTTAACGTCTGGCAAGTTGAAGTCCCCCATAAGGACAAGGGGAGTTAATCTCGAGGCCTCTCTTAGTTCTGTAAAGAATAATTTATCGGCGCTATCGTCCTGGCCAGGCGGTCTGTAATAGACTCCCACAACTACATCCCCTTTATTCGTTCGTCCCTTGATCCTTACCCAGAGGCTCTCAACTTTGCCATCGCCGACCTGAAGTTCCACACAGTCCAGCCCCTGCTTCACATACATCGCCACCCCACCACCTCGCCTTCCCTGCCTGTCCCTCCTGAAGAGCCTGTAACCATCTATCGCAACACCCCAGTCACAGGACTCATCCCACCAGGTTTCGCTTATGCCGATGATGTCGTAGTTGCGGGACTGGGCCAGTACTTCTAGCTCATCCATTTTATTCCTCATACTGCGTGCGTTTGTGTAGAAACATTTCAGGTGTGTCTCCTTACACTCAGCACCTTGTGGATCTAACCGAAGGACCTCACTGGCACACAGCCCCTCTGATTCTAGCGTACCATCCCTTAGGTCTTCACCGGCGTGCCTGGTTTTAGCCCCTTCCCCCTTCAACTTTAGTTTAAAGCCCTATCTATCAGCCCTGCCAACTCCTGACCAAGGATCCTTACCCCTCTCCGAGAGAGGCGCATCCCTTCTGGTGCCATCAGGCCTGGTGTAGCATAGACCTTCCCATGATCAAAGAACCCAAAGTTCTGCCGGTCACACCAGTCTCGAAGCCACGAGTTTAGGTGAACAGCACACCTTTCTGCTTCGATCCCCCCTATCGGAAGGACAGAGGCAAACACAACCTGCGCGCCTGATCCTCTAAGTAGTCGCCCCAAATCCCTAAAGTCTCTTTTGATCGCCTTCAGACTTCTCTTTGCTACTTCATCGCTACCAGCCTGAAAGACCAGTAGCGGGTAGTAGTCAGTGGGCCGTACCAGGCGCTTGACTTTCTTGGCAACGTCCCTGACCCTGGCCCCAGGGAGGCAGCAGACTTCCCTACAGGTAGGGTCAGGCCGACAAATAGGGCCCTCTGTTCCCCTAAGGATAGAGTCTCCCACAACGATCACTCTCCTGTCTTTCTTGGTGGAGGCAGTCCCGATGCGTGGAGTCGACCTCCTCGCCCTAGGCATCCTCCTGGGAACACTTTCTATCTCTTCCTCAGTTGCCGGTCTCTCAATCTCCAGGGCCTCAAACCTGTTTCGTAAGGGCACCTGGGAAGGTGGGGCCGGAAGGGGAGGGCATCGCCTGCGATGTCGAGCAGGGACCTGTCTCCATTCCTCCCCAACTCCCAGATCCCCTCCCTCTGCCCGACAGCGACAGGGCCGGGGGTCCACCCCCATTTGGGGTGTCTCACCCCAAATTTGTCTTGCTTTTCAAGAAAGACAAATACCAGTCATGACAAAACTACAATTCTGAAGACAAACATTTAGCAGGCCTTCATAAAAATAAGCCTGCCTAGTAATCACTTCTTAATAAGCTTTACTGACAGCATTACAACCAAAAATGAGTTATCTAGACAAAATATTGCCCCTTCTGTCTACTAAAGCCATGTAACGTCTTGTTTTGAGGATATTTAGAGTGAAATGTTGCAGGTGCAAAAAAACCCATCTCAACTCACTCCTTCAAACTGAAGGCAGCGTGGAGCTCCACAGATGTTCAGCCTAACGCAGGACTGGGCTGTCAGTCTCATCCTTCTGTTCCTTCTCACTCATTTCTCATGCAAGATTAGGTGGTACCAATGCCACTGTTAAGTAAGCTACCACAGAGGACTGAACAAAAGAAAATGCAGTAAGGGTTGGACATAAAGGAAAGAGGAGAAGTCATCAGGCACCTTACCTGGCTCTCTAACTGATGATGCAAGTTCCTCCGTAATGGAGGGAAAGGCAATACGGCCCCAAGGACGAGCACAAATGCTCTGACTTTGGGAACCATGATACCTTTGGAGAAATGTAAATAAGGTTTCTACACTTGCAAATAACACCAGAAGCTCTGATAGTAGGTCTCAGAGAAGTTTCATGATGAAGAGCTATAAAACACCTTAACTACTCAAAAAAGTTCTACACATTTATCTTTAAATGGTTTCACTGTTTTTAAGAAAGAAGAACTGAATGAATAAGAGAATTTTGAACTATTCTACATTTTGCGTGCTAAAGAAAGAAGCTGGGACCAGACTGGATGCATCCAAAGGTGCTAGAAAGATGGCTGATGCTAGTTTTCAAGGCTGGTCTCTATCATTTTTGAAAGGTCATGGAGATTAGAAGTCAACCCCCATAACTGGGGAAAGACAAACGTCACACCCATCTTTGAAAAGAGCAGAAAGGATGACCTGTGAAACAACATGCAAGTCAGTTTCACTCCAGTTGCCAGGAAATTCACGAATTCTGAGAGCCACATCCATGCACATGAAAGAGGGGACAAGGGATAATCAACACTTACCAAGGGTACAAAATGCCTAATTGAACCTGACTCCTTTCTATGATAAAATTAGTAGACCTGTGAATAAGTAGAGAACAGTAGGTTCGTTTACCTTGATTTTCACAAAAGGCTTTCAAGAAGGTCACCGACCACATCTCAGTAGCAAAGCTCAGTTATTACAATCCACACATGGGTTGACCATTGGACAGAGTAAAAACTGCCTGGGTTACAGAGCTCAGGAGTTGAAGTTCAGTGGTCAATGACACCAGAATTGGGTTAAAAGCAGTTTCTCAGAGGTGTGTACCTAACAGGCACAGGTCTGAGACCTAACACGTGTGCCTATTTTTTTTTTTTTTTCAGTGACCAGAGGTGAGGACAGGATGTACATTCATCAGTTTTTGAGGATGACACTAAATTTAGAGGGGAATGGTGGTATGTTTGAGGATATGGCCAGCAACCACAGCATCTGCAAGATATACTGGCCAGAAACTCATGAAATTCAACAAGCATAAAGTCCCGTACTTTGGACAGGAAAATCCCTGGCACTAGTACAGCCTAAAGAACAACCAGCAGGGCAGCAGGAGGAAATCCATGGAAGTGCAAGTGAAAGGTGAATGAGCAGTGCATTCCCAGACCAACAAAACCTAGCAGCATACCATACTGCATCAACAAAAGCCTAACCAGTAAACTGTGGAAAGCAGTTGTTTTGTTTCCCTTTATTCACAACTGGTTAGACCACATCTGGAATAGTACATCCAGTTTGGACTGGGCCCACAGAAAGGGCTGCAGCACAGGACTTGCAAGGAAAGGCAGACCCTTTGTCTAGAGCAGAGGAATCTTCAGATGTACCTTGTAGGAGCTTTCTAGTAACTATGAGGAGTTGAGAAAATGGAGCCAGGTTACCTTTGAAGATGCAAGGCAAGAAGGGAGAATTCAGCTGTCCAACTGGAACAGGGGAAGTTTTGGGGGTGATGGGGCAATTCAGGGACAGCTACAGGTAGGAGCAAATTTCACTTTCTATTTTTTCAACAAAATTACCAGACACTTCTTACTTCATTCTTCTCATTCTTTAACAGATAGACTCATCTACTTACTTACCTTCCATATGTTTACCTGTAAGCACTTTACGAGTCTACAGTCATCACCTTGACAGTGTTTTTTCCCTTTCTGCCAAGTATACCAACTGTATTTAGTCCTGACCGAGCACTTTACCAGAAGCTACTGCTACTGGCTTTTTCCAGCACATCTAAATTTGTCCAGGACATTAACATTGAAAGATGTGCAAAATACATTCCACAGAGCAAAAGCACAGCCATTAACAAAGAAAAAGACTGATGTGGTTTCAGGGAAGAAGAAATTTGCAAAACAGGAATCTTCTGTGATTTGCAGTCTAAGTATGGCAGGCACTGTCATATTCAAACAAGATTTACAAAGTGAAAAAAAAAAAAACGTATACGGTATCTCAAATTCAAGAGCTGTTTACTTACTTTCTTGAGCTACATTTCAAAAGAAAACCAAGTAAAATTAGATATGACAAGGC
Source organism: Heteronetta atricapilla (assembly GCA_011075105.1). Classification (NCBI taxonomy): domain Eukaryota; kingdom Metazoa; phylum Chordata; class Aves; order Anseriformes; family Anatidae; genus Heteronetta; species Heteronetta atricapilla. The sequence continues at coordinate 35,498,388 of CM021735.1, forward strand.
TTATGTAGTTAAATTGCAGTATTAGAACAAGAGAGGTAATCGCACATACAAGCTGCTCCTGAGAAAATTTCCAATCATGAAAACAGTGATTATTACAGAAACTGTAGGAGCAGAAATCTAAGTAGCCTAGCTTGGCACTTGATTTAAATTTTGGAGGATCTGGCACTTGCCAGCATTATGAATAAACACAGTCATCCATTTTGGCTGTGCTAGGCTAGCTGACATACCACAAATATGAGGTCTTGATGTCTCAGACTTGAGACTTAACCTGAAGCCTGACCAGACTGTTTAGCAATAGCCCTCACTTGGAAAAGGTATCATTTAGCAGCCCTTCTGTATGCAGATGTACTTTACATTTCAAAAGCTGTTTTGTCCTCAAAAATACCACAAAACATGAATTCACACTAATCCTGTCATCCTGACGATATATCTATATTCTAGCAGAGTATCTACCATTAGCAGACAGAATTTCAGTTCTCTTTCTTCTAAAAAACTCAAGGTCAAACAGAATTTTTAATTGCTCATCAAAGAAGCATGGTCACAACTAGAAAGCATAGGTATAAAAGCAAGATTGGCAACCATACAGCAGTATACTTTGTTTTCTGATCCGCATGGAACTGGAACAACCTTGAATATTTCCTTGCCTGTTCAAACTGAAAGAGACATGAGAACTGCTCTCTGCAGCCCTGAAGAAAAAAATGTTTCTCTATCCTTTAGCACCATTTAGTGGCTATTCATTTGTAATGCAGTTGTCTGCATAGAAACAAGCAGAATTCTTTCTGCTCCAGAGAAAATTAAGAAAGGTGTGTTACGTACTGGATCAGCGTTCTCATCTGTGAATGGGAATTTTTCAATACTGTCTAATACAATCATTCATTTGAAATCATTCACATCTCTAAAGTGCTTAAGACAAAGAAGAAAATATGCACGATGTGGGGAGTATATGAGGAAAAAATAAAAAAAAGGAAAGCCAAGGCTGTACAAGATAAACCCACGTACACCTTTTTACCTGTCAGGTCTAAATCAATTCTAAGTAACAAAATACTGCCGAGAGATTCTCTAGGACTACCTGTGTAATTGTAAGACACGACATCCAGTATAATATCCTAGATGTTGAGATGCAGTTCCTTTAAAACACTTAATGCAGTTCCTTTAAAGCACTTAATAAAGTCTAGGAAATTATGATCTTCAAACTGTGAGATTATAGCTAAGTCCAATGAAGTCACTAAAATCTTCTCAACCCAAGAGGATTTCAACAAGCTAAAACAAGCAGAGATTAATGTACTGCACTGAATACCATCAAGGTGTTTAACACCTCATGCAAGTAAAACTTCTCTTGGAAAGAAATGCCTCTCCATTTCAGAGAGCACCTGCTCAGTGTCACCTCTCAGCAGGTCAGGACTGCAGCCAGGCCCGCTGCCCAGCTTCAGCCACATCACCACTATTTTTTACCAGTCCCTGTGAATCCTCTTCAAGCACCAGTTCCCTCCTCAGCCTTTTCCAAACATCAGCTAAGGGACAGCTAGAAATAAACTCTGTTTTGTCACTTGTCTCTGTATTTAATAAAATCTGTCACATATTGAAAGAACAGTATTTGTTTTAGTCAAGCAATAAATTCTCAAACACTAAGCCTCTGGGGATAGACACTACCTGATTTATCAGATTCAGACAGAACAACTGTTACCTTTTCACAATATCATCAAGAGATAGCATAAGCTTTAATTCACGCTTTCTACCTTAATTCCTCATTGAAAGCTTTTATCCCAGTAACAGAACTATGATTAAAACCAATTGGAAAATGAATCCATTCTTCAAGATCTAACAAGACATTTTAATGAATTGAGGATCAAATAGCATTACTACCATGAGATAATAACATACAGAGATTCAGCTTTTCAAGATTAGTAATTTAATAATGCAGTCCTCTAGTCTCTCAGCAACGCAAAGAAAGCAGCTGCTTGCAAAAAATGAAGAACAGAAACATAAATTAAGAAAAAAAATCTTACTTCACCTGCAGAGCAATATCACACTGGCCATTACTACCAGACCCCTCCAAAGAGAAACAGCATATGTGTATAAAGATGTTATCCCACCAAACTTAAACACCACACCACAAAACATCCTGGCATAAGGGAAGATGATTTCAGAGCATGGACAGGCAATTAAACATTCCCATTTAACCCTCAGCACGAACTCCCAGAAGACTGTTAGACCAGACTGCTCAGTTGCTTTCCCCCCGCGGCTGCACACCACCATCGGGCGCCCGTTTAGCACGGCTGCCTGAGCCTGCCCAGCACGAAAGGAGCTAGCCCCCATCGTCCCCACAGCCCCTCCGCCAGGCAGGGCGCACAGCGGCCGCGCCTTGCCTTGCCTAGCGGCGGCGGCCGGGAGAAGGCCGGGGGGCTCCCTTCTGCCCTCCGCCGGGGGCTGGGGAAGGGAAGGCGCCGGGACCGGCCCCAGGCGGCACTCACCGGTCCCCGCTGGGTGCTGACGGTGGTAGCCATGGCGCCTCCCTCAGGCCCGGGCCCGGCCGTTACAGCTCCAACGGACCCAGCGCGAGGCGCCCGCGTCACCTGACCCAGCCCCGCCTCTTCTGACCCTTTCCAGAGCCGCCCCGCGCGCATGAGCACAAAACAAAGCCACCGGCAGGGTTGGAAGGAACGCAGCGCCCCAGCCTCCTGTGGGCATGCGCTCGCTCAGCGGCAGGGAGGGGAGGGGGGGAGAGGAGCCGGTCTCGCGCATGCGCACTTCGGCGCTGCAGCCTCCGCAGCGCGACGCGCGGCTGGCCGCCATTTGGGGGCGCCGCGGAGCTGGGGACGGGGCCACGCGGCCGCCATTTTGTGGGCGCAGGCGCCACGCCCCCGGGTTTCGTCGCCGTGGGGGCACCCTGAGGGAAGCGCCTCGCTCCCACGCTGTGCTTCTGCCTGCATCTGCCTCCTGTCGGAGCGCTCCCGGCCGGCTGTGTGCAAGAAAGCAACTTTATTTATTTATTTATTTATTTATTTTAAAACCTCAGCCGTCGTCTGGAGAGCTGTCCCAGCTTTAATGGGTTTTCCTCAGCCGAGGATGTGACCTCCTTCGGCTCTCTGCGTGTGATCGCGGTTCTTTCCAGAAGAATAGAAGCGGCTTTAATACTCATCTGAGTGCTGCTTCGGGAGATAAAATCTGATCGTTGCAAAGCCTATTTAAATAACATAACTATTTCCTGTTGTCAGGATCGGCTGCATGAATTTAGCCCTTAATTAAAATTCTAGTGCAGATTTCGGCAGCTGGAAATAGAACAGTGCAATTAGGAACACTCCAAATATAGCGCTTTTTTCACACTACCATCTCATCTACATGGAGTGGGAACAGCCTCATCTTTTTACTTGTCTTGATACTCAGAAAAATGAGTACTACAGGATATAATTGATTGGGAGCCATTGAACAAATACAGTTGATGCCAGATGAAACTCAATCAGGCAGCAGTAGAAAAAGGCTCTAATATTCCTTGTCATCACGATCAACAGTTCCTCTGTTGGAAGTAAAATTTGGGTCAACCTACAGAACTATTAAGTAAATCCTTCCCTTCCCCCTGCTGATAGAAAAGAAGCCAAATCTTAAATCATTTTGTTCTTAAAAAATTAATGATTTTGTTCTTAAAAAAGAAGGGTGAATTCACTTTGTTTTGTTTTGTTTTGTTTTGTTTGTAGTAGTAGTCACTAAACAGTCTCTTGACATAGGCTGTTTGTTGGGCACAGTTAAGAGGCCAGTTTCTTGGAGGAAGCTAAAGGCAATTTTTCTATTGCCTTTTTCCTCCTGTAGGTTTTTCAGCAGATACAGTGCACTATGTGAAGGGGCAGTACAATGTAAAATGGAGTGATAACGAATATTGTCTTATAATGTCAGATATGTGGCTTGTGTGTACAAAGCCTGTGTACTGATACTTCAATTTATTACAAATGCCATCTAGATATAGCCTCTTTTGGTTGATTTGCTTCTTTGCATTTCTTCATACTGTATAATTATGTATGTGAAACCGAGTTTCAGTGATGAAATAAGTTTCTTGAAGCAGTGTGGTTAAAATGGTACGTAAACTCCACAGAGGTAAGGGAAGAAAATCAGTGATTGTGTTCATAATTATAATATTTGTCATAATGGCATGTTGGAGGGAAAAAGTGACAACAAACTTCATTGTACGTCTTATGTTTGTAATTATACAGACTAAGAAATTACATCTTATTGTAACTGCTTCTGGTTTACCTACTTATGTTGGATTACATTCAGACTGAAGAGGCCTGGGCTAGCCGCAAAAATTTCAGAGATTAAACATGAGAAAACATTATTTTCTCCATAAAATTTTATTTCAACTGATAAAGTAGTAATACTATCTCAGAGAATCGTGAGATTTGCATTGCTCGTATAGAGATTTGCAGAGACGAGAGTGAACCTTGTGCTTTCCCAATAGCATTACCACTTTGTAACTATATCTTTTATTTTCCTGTTTTATTATTATTCCCAGGAAATACACGTTTTTCCATATAGAATCTACTCAGTGATTTTTAATCACCATGTTTAATCTATGCAGTAAAGGATCTGTTGTTAATACTCCCCCTAGGGTGAATTACTATCTGAAGGTGGCCTGGAAACTCCACAGAAATACCGGCTTTGCCATCTGGTGGAGATCCTCAAGAACAGCAAGTAGCCTTCGACCGGGAGAGGCAGGTGTTTTTGCTTCCCCAAGTGCAGCATCACCACGAATAGCGAGCACTGGTCCAAAAACATTAGGCGACGCATCTGATGTCAATCTAGTAATTAAAGTAGGAATGTAAGCCATGGGAAAGGTGGGAGAACAAAAGTCATAAAACACTGTTACAAGCAACATATGGGCATCATTAAAAAAAAGGGCTGAAAGGTAATTAAAGGAGCTCTAATTACAATAAATTACACTTATCTCATAATAAAAAAATTAATGTCAGTTTCTCCTGTGTCATTCTTTCATTTTCGTTCCCTGTTCCTTCTCAGTTCTTCTCATGTCTCTCCCATAATTTCTTCTCCCCAAATCTGCATTTTTTTCCTTTTGTCCTCTGTCTGTTCTTTCCTACATTCATCTACCCCTTTTGCTCCTCTCCATCCTGTCTTTTGCTTTGTCCCTCTGTTTTGTCTCCTACGTTTTTCTATTTAACTTTGCTTTTGACAGATTTGTTGTAATGTCCTCGATGAAGAACCACTGCTGCAGAATTCCTGCCAATTCTATTTGGTGCTTGTTCACAAAACCAGAGGGGACACTACAAAGGCTGAAGAGTCTGATGCTATGGGAGAGGGAGGACACAGGAAGCTCATTGGGACAGCATCTAATTTCTGGCAAGTGTTTATTTAGCACGCAGCACTGGGCTCTTAACTGTAAGATTGAAATCTGCCAAATTATGCCAAGTTGTATGATAATATTAACAACAATACCGTGGTGACAGTTCTATATTTGTACCTCTTTAATAGCATCCTTTTTGGAAAGCTAATCCTCCCAGTTTATCTCTGTAAGAAACAAAAGAGATTCCTTCAGCTAGGAAGTGAATTTCAAACTGTTAGCTGATATCTTGCAGGGAATCCTCAGAAGTAAACTGGGTGGTTACATTTTATGTCATTTTCTCTGTCAATATTGAGCATCTGTCAGGATACCGGGGGAGTTCCCACATTCATTTCAACCCAGTTTGTTTGTTGGTGCTTGTAAAGACTGAAGGCACGCGGGTGTGTTTTAAAATGTGCTCTGAGCTGAAGTAAAGCTGGATAGTAAAAGCAAAGTAACAAATCATGGCTGTGCTATTTAGTTCAGACATTCATTTAGCCCTGCAAATTAGCAAAGCAAGTTTTAGGTTCATTTCTGTAGGTGTTAAAGCATACAAGAATGTGGAATCACTGTGCTTGGGTTTCAGTTAAGATCAGTCCCTTCTGCTGTGTCCCTGAGGGATTTAGATGCAACAGAAAGGAACAATTCTGTTGCATGGGAGAAAGCATCTCTTGCAAAGTGCAGAACCCAGTTCCACCATCATTTCTTGCACAGTCTCTCAAAGCTGGCAAGGGTGGTGGTGGAGAAGGTCAAAGGGATCTGCTGTTGTGTGGATCCAGCCCATAGCAGAGTGGGTGCACAGCAAAAGGAAAGAGATGTTGGAGGCTTCAATCTACAGTAAAGCCCATGGAGTGCCAGTGTCCTGAGTTCAGCTTCTCAGGAAGTATTTGTCCTTAAGTAGGCTTTGAACACAGCACCAAATACACAACAGCAGGGTACAGTGCTAATCTTCCGTTCATGGTACCAGCTCCAGCTTGGTGACGTACAACAGAGCTGCAACACTAACATGGAAATCCCAGATGGCATTCAGACTGGCTGTAACAAACAATAATTTTCACTTCAATAGCATGCAAGGAACTCACAGTGCATTGCAAACTTTAATTAATCCTCACAGTCCAGTTGGGATGCGGAAGGATTACATCCCTCATCGCTGAAGGAAAGATAGCTCCAGCACAAACCATGGCAACTCTGCAACATTATTCAGGAATTTCTGCCAGGATGCATACTGCACTGAAACAACAGGGGAATTCAAGTGGCTAGAGTGAAGAGAGAAAGAATTAAATACAAACTGAAGCTCAAAATCAGCATTGCGTCTCTCCCAGCAGCAGGCCATGAAACAGAGATGTTAAACAGCAGGCAACTTACCACCACCGCAACCACCGCATAATGTCATACCCCAGCGTTATAGGTACTGATTGAGCTAGATGAGTATTGGCAAAAGTGTTGTTTGAGCAATTGCGGGGGATTCTAGCAGAAAAGCCGAAAGCACTGCCGAGCAGCTAATAAGTGGCTGTTCTTCAGTCACGCTGCTTTCCAACAGGGGAAAAAGCAAATTCTATTGGCTTCAACACCTGGTTGAGCAACTTAATAAGGACAAAATTGAAAGTTAGAGCTGAATTATTATTTATTTTATAACTACATCTTCATCACACAGTCCACTCCAAAATGGGAGTTATTTCACTTCAAATCAAGCTCGTGCCAGCTTTTTCTGTAGGTTCATTCAGCACAGAGGTGAGGCAAAGGTTCGTTGAAAACAATTTCTGACAGCAGCTGCTTCAGAGGAGGAGAGCAATCTGCAATCATGGAAAAGATTTTTTTCCCATTCTGCCCTGCTTTCTCAAATTGTATTTCTTAAGTGTATTTATAATGCACCAGGAAAATGGTAGTAGTGCAAAGACTACTTAGTATTATTTGGGTAATGTTGATTTCCAAACAGTTCTTCAAAAGTGATGAGCAGTTATGAAAGCAAAATGAAGAGGACACAAAGCAGTTTGTTCCTCTCACTGAAATTACTTTATGTATTTGAAGACTGCTATTGTTTTAGTTTTCTTTTCTCTGATGTTCAGCGGTTCAGATTAAGCTTAGTGTAAACTTCACACGATTCCTTTAGCCTTTGCTTACAATTATACTTCCATGAAGCTTGGTAATCATAATCACTGGTGTTTTCCTCTGTTTTTGTTCATTTGTTTCCCCAGTAGGACCATACCCCAAATTGGACACAGAATCCCAGCTGGGGCATAAGCATCTTGAAGCTGAAGAATTGCTAGATGTTTTGAAGGTAATACCACTGGCTAAAAATTGCAGTAAGTGTTTGCTTTTTTTTTCACAGCTGCATGACATTGTTTACTCCCATTCAGCCTATGATGTATGTTAACATCCAAATCTTTTTCTGCTTGTCCTTCCTCACCTTTTGTTTTTGCAGTTCATTATTCTTGCCTAAATGCAGTGACCTGTTTGTTTTTAATGTGTTGCATCCTCTCAACTCCTTATGGAATTGTTCTACAATGCATACCTGTTATGTTTGATTGGCAAAAATATCTATCCACAGTAATTATGAATAAATCAACATGCTTGTTTATTTAAAAAGAAGCTGGTCTCTTCTCTATGGAGAAGTCTAGCAAATTAAATCTTCACTTTTTTTTTATTGACGCAGATTATCATTTTTATCTAGTTTATTTCTCAGATAAGGGAATTCCTGCTGCCTGATTTTTAAAAAGACAGACTTTGGAAGCCTTTATTTGAAAACACAGACTAAGGCACTTCAATTTTTGCATTCTAGAATCACAGAAGGGCATACAGCCCTTTGGGTTATTATATCCAAGTTTGTATCTACCACCATGCCAGTCAGTAAGTAGATATTACAGTAGAAAACCTGTCTACATGTCGCACCATTTTCCATGCATTTGTTTCCTTTTTTCTCTTTTTGAAAGGGTTTATCAGAAAAGAAAATATATATGTAGAAAACTAAAGGTATTGGTTTTTGTTTTTTTCCTCATGAGAATATAAATTAGGAGAAGGACAGAGAGAAACAATGAAAAATAAGAGTGAAATGATGCAGGAAGAAGCAACAACTTCCTTCAAAACATTGTTTGTTCAGATTTCTCCAAAATATTTCATACTCGATTTGTTCTCTGTTTCCCATTTGTTCTAATATTTTGTGTACATTCAAGCAGTGCAAATGTGAATCTCTGTTCAACATAACAAACCTTTCTAGCAGGTTCAGGCAAGGGCTTCTGAAAGGTACAGTTAATTCCCCATGCTCATCACGGTGGGCAGAAATCCTTTCTCTCTCTCCCACTCCATCCCCATGAAAGTCAATATCGCTCTCCTACTTACTCAAGCTCATTATAGAAATCTTTGCTTATAAGCAACAAAATACAGTTTTTCTCTTTTGTAATTCAGCTAATCTGTTGCTCCTCCTCAATAGCAAGATACACATCCAAATCAATATGCTACCTTTCTCCTCTCTGGAATTGTTCTTTACAAAATAAGCATCAGTTTTGTGTGAGAAAAAGAATTGAAGGGAGAAGGCATTCTGCAAGTTAAATGTCATACTTTCTCCCGCTGGGTACTTCAGTTTTATAGATACTAGTTTTTATAATAAACAGTGAATATTAAGAAGACTCTAATGGTGGCTTTCAATAGTGATATTTAGCAGGTTCTTTCTTTCTCTGGTTGGCTCTCCCTCTTTGTCTTTATATTTTGTGCCTATGTGCCTGCAAAGAAATCATTATTTTCTGTTAGATGTTTAATCACAAACCTTGCAAGGAAATTTGCTGTTTTCCAAACGGTGCAGAACTAACTTTATTACCACATTGACATATTAGGTACATTTGTCAGCTGTGAAGTTCCATCTTCTTAAAAAAGTCCCTAGCCAATATTCCCTTTGGAAAAGATTATTTTCAAATGATACAATGGCTTGATGTACTATTGCCATCGTTACTCCAGGTTCTTTCTTGCTGAATGTGACAATTTATGGGAGACAGGTAAGTTGCACAGAAATATACTCAGTGCCTGCAGTGGAAGGATTCTTGTATGTATTTGTTCTGGTTTCTCTAGTGTCAGAACCTCAACCTCCTTTGAAGTCAGCACCAACATATACAGTGGGTCTGGAGCCTCTCTGCACAACTGCCTTACCTCAGCCTCATGGGAAATCAGTAGGAGCTCCGGGAGCACAACACTGCTAAAAATGCATATTTTGCAACTTTTAGGAAGTCTCTTCCAATAGCCTCAAAGCTGTTATGGTACCAGAGGCAGGCTTGAGGAAAAGAAGAATCTGGGTCAGCCAAAGCTTAACTGCTCTCAAACATCTGGACTGGATGAGCCTACATCTGTAGCTAGATATGTCAAGAAGTTCGGGATTCCTATTTTGGTTCACTGATCATTAGGTGTCATCATATGAGGTGTTACCTCAGTGTTCAGTCACACAACTATCTGAGAGAAGAAACTTATTTTATTTGTACAAGGGAGACTTCTAATGAGGTACTGGTCTTGTGTTTAGAGCTAATTGCTTTAAACACAAAAGCAATACTCATCTTATTAGACTTGCTGAAGATCTAAGTTCAGTTTCCATAGGCTGTATGATCTTGGAAGGTAAGTTGGATCTCATCACACATCCCCTTCACTCCCAAAGATGGGGGCATTACCACACCTGCCATATGTTACAATTTGGCACCCTTAGGGGAAGAACTCTGTGTCAATAAACATGCACAGAAGGTGAGAGTGTGCTCAAGGTCTCAAGCACTTACTGCAGGATATAATATATATAGTGTAATTTACAGGAAGAAATTACAGACCGGATATTTAGAGAGTGTACTTCATTCTTTCCATCATTTAGCAGATGGGAGAAAGTTAGAGCAATGGAAGTATTTTCTTAAGACCCTGGTAAGAAAGTCACTCAGTGAGTGATACTTGAGAGGTATTAACCTCTATAATAATGGAATAAATTCAATTCATTGCAGCTGACAACACTATAAGGAAAAAGAAGATACTGTAGATAACTGTATATGCCTTCAAAGGCCAGGAAACTCTGGGTTGTGCACCACTGGATAGATCTCCAGTCAGGACTTAATACATGTTGCAGACCCCATCCATGAAGAGGGTCACTGGCATTTTGGTATGATTTTCCTGAGCTTTTCCAGATTTTTCTTAGATTAAAATAATTATTTTCATCATTTCTACTGTCAAATAAAAGGACATTCATATGGGGCTTCTTTATTACAATTAGCAGGCTAAGTTTTTCCTGCTGCCAAAGTGCACATGCAGGGCAACACAGACGAAAATACCAAGGTGTACCGACAGGACAGGACAGCACAGGCCTGCACCTTCTCAGGTCAGCTATGACAGATCACTAACTCTTTAGCATACAGTGCTCTTGCCGTTAGAATCTCTGTAAAAGTGGGTGTGCATGTGAACCCTTGTGAGACCTCATGTACACCTCAAATTGTATGCAAGAATGCACCTGGAAAGAACAAATGCCAGAAAAGTAACAAATGCAATCAGAGTGCAAATGAAATAAGGCAGGTAAGAAAAGCTAATTTTCACCATTGTATATAAAATTTTCAGACAAAGAAAATTAATGTTTGAAATCAATGTGTTGCTGTTTTAAATATGGATTTAACTAAACTTATAGTGAATTGTAAATAAAAGAAAAGACTGTATAACACACAAATATATCTGTGTAACACATATGCTTACATACCTGTTTCAAGTCATTTCCTGCTCAGCTTCTTTGCTGCTTACAGCATTGTGTAGCACCTTCTGGTACATATGGTATCTTCAATGGAAAGGTGTTGTCACCTACTGTAATTGCACAGATTTCCCCTGCAGGAATTCAGCCGTACAACTACATTCAGAGCGTAAAAAAATGTGTGAATTAAAAACACAACTTTGCTTTTTTGTTATAACCAAGCATATATATAAATATATATTTTTTTTCCTCTAAAATAAAGACAGAAACATCATAGTATTATCTGAGCCTTCTATATATCATTCATAAAGACTTCCAAGTGTAGAAAGGATAGTGCTGTGTATGTTATTTTTTGGCTCATTCTGGTTCTTTAACCCTAGTTTAACAGATAAACCTTATCTTTGTGTTACCTGTAAGTACTGTTATTGAAACAGTTTATCAATAACAGGGAGATGTTTCCTCTGCAGAATTCATCACATATTTATGTGTTATGTGAAGCAATGATTTTATACTGAAAATACATTTGCAAACTGTATTGCTGCCATCAGCTCCTACAGAAGCCTCTTAAGTTTTATGTATGCCACCATCAGATTTTGGGTGTGTTACACATACGGGACGGCAGCTGCAGCTGGTTAAGAAGATCTCTTGAAAATTTACAGCAACACAGCTATCCAACCTGTTGCAGAGTTACCTCCTGTAACCCTTCCCAGTTCTGGAACCCTTTCTTGGTGGCCATGTTTCCTTTTTACCTTTGTCCCCACCAAACATTCGTTTTTCTCATGGCTTTCGCTGTAGCAGAGAGCAAGAAAAATTAAATATCAGTCTAGCTTTGCATTGCTGCAGTTGTCAATGAAACGCCAGTTCAGACTACCTCGGCACAGGTGCCCCCACACAGGCAGTTCATCTCTTAGTATTATCCAATTACATTATTACTTCAACGACTCTAGATTGGGTCCTAATTGCACCAGGCATTTTCTCTGACTAAAGCTGGCCTTTTTGTGTGTACATAAACTGTTCTGACTGATGACGTTGATCCAGGGTAACAGATTCCTATCCTCAGCCTTTTATTACTACTCCTTTTTTGCAAGGGGATATTCCCTGCCTCTGCTCTGCTCTTTTAACTGTACACCCTATCATCCCTTCCCTCGGATCTGTAAAATTATTCAAGTTTCAAAAAAAATAATAACAACAAAAAATAAATGCTCTCAAGTATCAAAAGAGACGCTCTTTAATATTACTCCCTCATTATTCAGTTGGGGTACTGAGATACAGAGAGATTAAGTGAGTTGCCAGAGGAAAAGGAGGAAGGATGCAGGAAGAAAATTTAGTTCCTCTGAGTCACAGTTCAGCATCTTAAATAGAAACCCTCTTTGTTCTGACTTCACCTTACCTCTGAGTGTTGCCCAATCTCTTTATGCTCAAACTTTCCTCTTCTAGGCTGTATCTCTTCTCATTTCAAAGGGAGACTTTCTTGTCACACAGGACAGGCACGAAGGAGATTAAGGGGTTGTTCTAGCCTTTTCATCTCTGGAATTTTTCTTTACTGCTACTGCTGCAAGCTGCTGCATATATCACTAGCAAAAATGATGTCCTGGAATCACAGCTTTTGCTTCACTGCCAAAGGTTGTTTTTTCCCAGTATCATATTTGTTCAGCGTACTGTTTATTTGCTAGCTCCTGCCTGGCAAGCTTCGTCTACCTGCTTTGTGCATAAATCTCAGGGATAATTCTGAAGGCTCAGCATGATTACCAGTTGGCCAGCTGCCATGTTGGTCTTTAGGATTTAATTTTCCATCACAAAATGGCATTTATTTATTTATTTGTATTTAAAAACTTCCTCTGCCTATTGTCTCTAGATGTACAAACAAAAGGTTTTAGCTAACTATAAATATGCACTGTCTGAATTAATGCCCACTAATGAAAGCCCTTCATAACCAACCTAAACTAACACACTAAGCTCTCCTACATCCTTACATTCTTCCATGCTCTTCCTCAAAGTCCGGAGAACAGATACATTCTGCAATGGGACCCACTGGTGAAAAATGTTGGAAGATGGCACTCTAGTAGGGACGCAAATTCTAGGATCAAGTATTGCACATTCCTACTTTCAGTCAGATTAGCACAAAGTGCAATTTTTTTGTGTCCTTTGACTGAGGCAGAGAATCCTCTGTTGAGTTTTTACTGCATGCAGCTAGATACTGTAAAATATATTCACAGTAACAATTTCATTCAAAAATACCTATGGTCAGAATTTCCTTGAATTTTTTTTTTAAAAAAAAAAAGCAACAACAACAACAAAAAATGAATTTATGCATGAAGGCATGGAAGAAGAGATTATTAAATCAACATGGACAATTCTCCACTGCCTATATAACTATTCTTAAATAGTAGTAGTCCTGCACTTTTAAAACTTAAGTAAGGGTACAACACCTCCATCAGAATATCAAATGTATGGCCACTAAACAATACTGGAATGTTGCTCATGATAAAACAGTAACCGAGAACTCCAGAGCAAGCTGCTACTAACAGCAGGAGCATTATGATGCTCCAAATGCAACAGAAGATTTTTTTTATTATTTTATTTATTTTTTTTAATAGTCCTCCAGAAGTTTGGCTTCAGCAGACTCTTGCAGTAAGAAAAGCGTGCCTGGGATCTGTTTTCATTTGCTACCACCAAAAGTGCAGCTTCTTCAACATATTCTTCTGGCCCGCCTTTCGTCTGCACAATGCAATTTCTCTGAACTTTCATGAGCTTGTCAAATTCTTCTAATATGTTCCTTAACTGGTGGAGTCGGAGCTTTTCTTGCTTATATATCTTCTCCTTCAGTGGCAGTTTTAATTTGCAGGTGTTCCAAATACCTCTCATTTTCAAGCATATTCCTCATGCCTACTACATCTTTCCCTTTATACCTGTTACCATCCCAGCATGCAGAAATCCAGGAGGACATTCCCATGATCTCTGCCTTCAGTTGTTCGTTGATTTTTATCCAGATCTCTGCTCTGCAGTTCTACCTGTTTGATCTTGTTTTCTCTGTCTTTCAGTTAGATTCCACTCAGATTCTGGACTGATCCGTGGTCTACAGCAGCCCCCAATTAAACTAAAGCTGTCCCACACCTACACTATTTTATTTGTACCCCTACTGCGGCTATTTGAAAATTAGGAGCAGCCTAGGCTAGCTGTATACAGCACTGTCATTGCTGCTTTCACATCATACCCATCCTCCAATGCTCAATTTCCAGGGCAAGCAAAGTAGGCTGTATAATGCTGTCAACCCTACTCTCTCTCCAGTGAAGATCTGCAGCACCTTTAGAGCATCTGTGTGTTGGAATAATTAATGAGGTTTCCCAATCCAGCTCATCAACCTTCAAAGTTTTTTCTGCATGTCAGCAGTTCTTCTGCTGTTGCTATCAAGTGTCATTTCCAGGGCAGAGCCTGCAGCTTCCATTAACTCGGCACACTTCCACACCAAATCCTCGATGCAGTGTGTTGTGCCTCTCAGCGCACGTACTGCTTCTATCTGACATGACCTGTTACAGGCTGTGTGCATCCCTGCACCAAATGTCTCATTCTGCATTCTCAGTGGCTGAAGCACTCCAATGACACCAAAGATCCTGTTTTTGTCGCAGTCAGTAACACCATGGGAAAGAAAAAGAAAAGGAGAAGGAAAAGCAGGCATTCATTAGTTGGAGCCTGGGCAAAACAGGAGGATTTTATTCATCTGCAATATGGTTTTGTCTGAGCGAGTTTCAAAGGTGAGCTGTATTAATACCAAGCTATTTTCTTCCCTTCTTTTTTTTCTGCTTGCTGGTAATGTATCTCCCTGTTGTTAGAAACCAATTAGTGGATGTATGGCACTGCAGAACCAGCAACATGACTTTCCAAAGGATCTTTACTGTCTCTGCAAATTCTCCTTCACTACTGTTACATAATCCCCTCCTTCTGGATGAGTTATTCTTCCATTTTATGCTGTTCTAGCATGAAATTACAAAGCCCCATGTTGCAAATTAGATCCCTGTAGGGATATCATATGTATCAATAACTGCAACTGCAGCTGGCCTCAAAAAACTGACCTTTTTAAATGCCTCAAAAACTGCCCTCTTGAATGGGACTGTCCACTAACCTCACAGGGGAGAGAGATGGCAATAGGGGCGAGGAAGATTGTTACATGTTTTGCATTGTAAAGTTTGAACTTGTCAGCCTCGTTTTCAGTGTGCAAAACCGTTATTGTTTGGGACATACAGCAGCTCTGAGTCACTTTTATTAAAATATCTTTGAGCAACGTCCCTTTATACACACCTCACAAAAAAAGAGTGTGGGGAGAGGAGGAGATTCAGAGATGTGCAGTGAATTTCTACGGAAGGAAAGCCTAGTTAGGAGGACAGGAGGCAATGTCCCAACTTATTTTAACCCATACAGGATTTGTTCATCACAGCTAAGGCTCACTAAAGCAGCACTCCACCGGCTTCATAAATCCCAAGGGAAACTTTGGCAAGTGATCATCACTGAAAATCCCTGCTGATGACTCCTCACATGGCCTCAGGATGCCTCCTGAGCACTCCGTCTGGCTGTTTCAGATGTGCAGCCTCCCTGCATGTGTTGTATACAGATGCAGGAGAGAAAGACAAACTCCTGTAGACAACAATGTAGGAATATTCCAATTTGAGGAGGATAAAAAGGTTCAGCTTTCAAAATGGAAGGGAAATGCTTCTTGGACCAGTGTGGCTTGTCATAAAACTGGAAGAGAAATATCTCATTCAACATCAGTTCATCTACTGGAATTACAAGATCAGAAGTCCGAAATTCTAATTTTCTATTTGAAAGAAAGTTGGAAGGCCAGACAGTTACATCAGAGCCCGCTGTATTTAAGGGAGTATTCAGAAGGTCTGGGTTGGCTGAAGTAAAATGCTCAAAAGAAAAATCTCTTGTTGAATAACATGGAAATGCATAGTTTGAACTCATTCCCTATTCAACAATATTACTACGTATGTCAAAAGGAACCTGGTGAAGGAGGGAAACCAAGATTTGACCCTAAGTTAATTTCATATTCCCTTTGCTTTGGACTGATAAGCACCAAATTAACTTTGTGCTAATCAAGAGGTTACAAAACATTATAGAGATGGATGATTACTGCTGATTATGGTTAAAAATAAATAAATAAATAAATAAATAAATAAATAAATAAATTCAACTTTTCATGCACAAAAGTAGAAAGTCTTGAGAAGCCATTTCTTTCTCTTCTCTCTCCTATCTCTTCCCCCTCCCTGGTGCTTCACCATATCCATTCAGAGAACAGCAGGAGAGAGAATCAAACAGAAAATCATGTTGTTCTGCTTTCCCTTTTATCATATTCAACACTTGACCCAAGCAATCAGGAAGCAATTAAAAGCTTCTGTTTCAACTCCCCATCCTGTTCAAATTCTTGCCCTCGTTTTGTTTTCTGAAACTTCGCTCTTTTAAAAGCTTGCCAGTGTGTGTGAGTGTGTGCATGCACTTACAAACACATGTATGCCCTTGTTCTTTCAGTCAAGTGATATTAAAAAATCTCTTTTCATTTCTAACAGGGTTCAGTCGTCTTTGTAACAAACACGTCCTTTAACAAAATTCTCAACCTTAGTGCTTTTCAAAATGCCTCTAATGATTTCTAATTTACTGACATTTTCCCTGAGCTCCTCATCAATTTGACTATTCAAATTGCTAGCAGTGTTAATAATTCCTCTGTCTCCAGCAGGCCCACTGTAGACCTTGAAATCCCTCTGCTGCCTCTGCAGACAAGAACACATCTGGTTGCGCATCCATACCACACTGGATCAGAGTATTTATTAGCCTGGCAGCCGAGTCTCATCACCATGCAGTATGATGATTAACGGCTTCATTTTCACCATTGCTATCCAGAAGGGCCTCTCATGGGGCCATTTCCTCCCCTCACTTCTGTCTTACAGTGGTGTAATTCCACTGATTTCAGCACATGGAGAACAGCATGAACACAAGGGTCCGTGTTTCTAAGGGTTTGTGGGGAAGATTTTGAGAAACATTTGGAGCTGGATGCCAAATTTTCCTTCCATGCCTTTGAAAAAGTCCAGATGTCTGTACTTTGGGGGAGATTTGAAGGGGAAGCAGATGCAGGCTGACCTGTCTTCAGACAAAAGCACAGATTTCCAAAATGCCCCGATGTGTGCTCTGAGCTGAAGGTACAGAAACAAGCTAGGCATGACCCTGCTGCACAGCAGCAGAACCGTGCTAATTGCTCTTACCCTGTGGTACATGAAAGGCACTTGGAAATGGTTTATCTATGAGGGCAGTTCAGCCCTTGGAATGTTTTGCATTCTAAATTTCTAGACAGAGCTCCATGCAGGGTCTGCTTTCTAAGTCACTTACTTCAAAATTTCCTGGACCGAAGTGCTGATATCCATAGTGGTACACATGCAGCTAGCAAGGGACAGGTGCGTTTCCTAAAGCAGACCCTTCTGCTTGTACATGCAGAACACAGACATGAAATGCGTCTGCTGACACTGCCCCAGACAATGAAAATAACCAAACTCAGACAGGGACCTGATGGGCTGCAGCAGATAGATGGGAGAGCTGTTGTAAAGCAGCAGTGCTGTGGGGGAGAATCCCTTCACAAATGTAGCCCAGCAATTAGAGCATGAGGAATTTGGTAAATATTTCTAGTCTTTGTTTTAACCAGAAACTTCCTGATAATTGATTTACTTAACTCTTCTGAGCCTTGGTTTCCTTGTTTGTGAATCTGCAGTAGAGATATCCATCTTCCCGGGGTGACATAATTAGCTTGTGTTTACAAAATGCTTAGTGATGCTGCAAGGGAAGTTAATGAGTACAAGGAGTGCTTTCTATATCTATGAGAATGTAGGGTGCTTTACTTCACCCTAGTTTTGACAGAACAATGGAGTGAAACCAGATCAAGAGGACAGCGTAAGTGAATTTTTCAGGCTTTTTATCTGCATGTTCTGTAAAACTGGGGCCATTACTGAGCAGCTTGAAAGACTGGTCTCAATGCCTCTGCGGTTATGGATACTCAGCAAAAGTTACATGGATCTGGGATGGTCCACAGCAAACAGAAGACAGCCTCTCTGAGTAGTGTTTCCTCCTTGAAAAAATAATTTTGCTTCTGTGAAACAAGTCCAGAGATAGATCTGCAAACATAATGGCGGGGTTAAGTTTCACATCTCCACTCAGGTAGCTTTCTGAGGAAGACAAAAAATATGGTTTTGCAGTCCTGATGATTTCTGACATGGGCTCCAAAGCTCATAATGATTATGAGGTCCTAAACTAAAGTAAGTATGCCCTACGTGGAACTAATTTCATACATTCTGATGCAATGCTTTTGAATTATATCACAGAAGTGATCAGAGCAGACTTTGGTCCTCACTCAGATGTTTTATGAAAGCACAAATTATGAACTTCTGATCTAAATCAAAATCTAATAACATCACCAAGGAATAAAGGTAAGTTAAAGCAGCCACACCTTCAACAGCTGATAAGCAGGACTCTGAGCTGTGAAGGAAGGGCCGGTTTTGCGAGAAAGAGCAGCACTGAACTCTTCTGCTGTACTAAACTTCTTTGGGAGGCCAGCCCCATCTATAGGGCTACCAAGGGCCAAAACATTAGGGACAGCTAATTGACCGGTCAAGACATGTGGGTGATGCCATATTGGAGATCCCTTAGAGTTGCTAGCCGTGCTTCTCTGCATCTTTCACTCAGATGCCACTGACACTCCATTGCAGAGAGGATCTGTTTCCCCTTATGCATTGATATGTGATATTAAAAATAGCTCCTTCATGCTTGAAGGCTGAGTGAAGAGAGAGGCATTCTTTTGTTCCATCGTCTCTGGAGATTCCCCACAGCCACAGTGCCTTTTCAAACAAGCTCAGAGTAACATATTCTCACACGAGAAGAAGGCAGTCAACATAGAATATAAACTTGTTTAAATAAATAAAAAAATAAAAATAAAATCAGAAGATCAATGTTTAACGCTTTTGATGTTGCCATTGCGTTACTGTAAGATCTAGATTCCTGTCCCCTATTCTGGGATTCCTTTTCCCTAACTGGGGAGAGCCACCCTGTCATGGGGTGGTAACAGGAGATGGGCACATCAGCTTACTGACTCCCAGCCACTTTGCTGTGCTTGCTCCCCGTGCTGGCATGTGCCTACAGATGTCCCAGCAACCATGGGTTTGCTCTGCTCCTCCTCTTGTGCAACCCAGCTCTATTCCCTCATCCAGCATGGACTGAAGTCCTGTTCCTCCACTGCCCCAGCCACTTCTCCCAGCTTCATCCCAAGCTCTTTGTCCAGGCTTTGATTCGCACCTCTACCAGGTTCTCTTTGATTTTATTTTTTTAATTCTAGTTCCCCACCATAATCTGATTCTTTCCCAGAGACTGAGCTTGCAGAATTAAAAGTTGACTTACTTGCCAGAGGCCAAACAAAACCCAGTCCAATGTCCTTCCTTTACATACATTTTTTAACTGCCTGATTAAAATTTGTCCCTGGTCTCTTCTTCCTTCACAGAAACGGGAAAAGCACTCATTAATCTTCCTCACTGCATTTCCACATTTCTGGAGAATTTTAAATCGACAAATGGGGCCTTTTGACCAGTTCACTTTCCTTTGCAGTATATTTTCTCAGTTCCTTTTTACCTTTGAGACCTTGTGCACTCAAGCTATTTGCAATGTCTACTTTATACTACACGCAGTTCAACTGATTCGGCATTTCAGGCTTCACAGCTCCTTGCCCATAACCTGACTCAGGAGGCCAGACCTTAAAACATAGTCCTCAATATTATGTGTTCACACAGGAATTACCTATCATTTTTGTATTGTCTCTGGTCTATCCCTGGCTCAGCTTAGTTTCATGACATCATTTTCGTCATGCTCCTTAAAATACCCTTCTTTTTCCACCTGGAAATTAAAACTAATGAGAACAACTTTAAAAAGTGGACTCTGGCTTGACAGGAACAATCAGAAGGTCCTCACAACAATTAAGCATCCCAAGCTAGAACCTGCTGCTAAGTCCCCATCCCATCCCAGACAACCAACAACAGGCACGATGTAAGGTTCTGTCTCCTGTACACACTTCGACGATGTGTAACATGGTGTGAACACTTCAATGGAAAGTGAAAGAGAGCCCCAGTTCTGTTGCATCTGACAGAAGTGACAATGGGGACTTACAGCTTAGCGAGCCTAGTCTACACAGGAAACTAAAGTAATTCTAAATTAACATGAGTAATTAGCAGCCTTAGATAACATAATTGCTATGCAGAACTTCCCAGTTTTAGTTAGCATTCTGTATTAACTACTATGTAATTATTAAGGCACCATACTCAGCACCAGCAACTTAATTATCTTTAGTATCACTGCAGTCTCAAGCTTGAATGCTGATGATTAATAAAACATAATTATTTACGTTGTAATTGTGGCTTTTTAATTAAACTGAAAATGCACTTCGTTTGCTTTTTGCCACGGTGTTAATTTTTTAAATTAAGGTCAAATCTTTTTGTCAAGTATTTTTTTATCCCTAATTACAAGTTAGATAGACTGATCTCTTGTCATCTTAAGAAATCATTGTGACTGGTGGTGACAAATGAGTCTTGGGGTAACAAACCAGCCTTGTTTCTACAGAGTTATGTAATCCCACTCCTAATAAACAATGCCTTGGTATGTTATTTCTCTTAAGTAATTCCAGTGCATGGAAGCTCCATTTAATTTTCTTTGCAAGGATGGGTTTGTTATTATGTACATTATGAGAATACTGAGAAAGTCCCATTGAGACCAACGAATTTACAGACCAACAAAACCAAAGGTGAAAGGGGAAGTGTTGGCTTATGGAAGTGAAATGATCTCCTCACTGTCACCTAATAAGTCACTGTCAGAACCAGGAACAGAGTCAACACCTCCCAGCTCTTATTTCTGGGCCTTGCCTGCTAGATCTATCTCATCACTCCTCATGTTAGCAAGTTTAGAAATACCAAATGTGTGGAGGCACTTACACCTTATTTTCATAACAGGGCTCCTGGCCTCAGTAATAATAAAACTTTTTTTTTTTTTTTATGTGTTTTTGTAGCTCCTCTGACTTCAGAGGACTTCCTTCTGATTTACACTAGCACAAGATGGATCAGGTCCAAGATGAATAGCTTTCCTCAGAATGCCCGAGTGCAGTTAAAATTTGCTTATGTAGTGGAAGAATGATTTCCCTGCCATTACCCAGAAAAATTGACTATGAATTTTCAGCAAAAGGACCAAGTTCAGCCCCAGTTTTTGCCCTCTGAGAGACTCGTAATACTAGCCACTGCAAACTTTATAGGTAAGTTTCATTTTTTTATATATACAGTCAGAATATAACTTAACTCAAAATGTCAATGTGTTTGCCTTGGGGAGAATAGGAGGGAGAATTATCTAGTCCATTTTAGGGATTATTCTTAGTTGTGCTTGCTGTATTGCCATATCTTCCAAGTTAAAGGACTGGAAGCCTGGAGGTGAAATGGCTTAGCATGGGATCAAAAGCCAGGTTTTGGGAGCACAGTGAGAGTGGATTTGTCATGAAGACTGACTGAAAGCCATGCTAGACAGAAAATGAAGACTGGAAAAGATCCAGGGGAAAAAAAAAATCCGTCTGCTTAGAAAAGAAATGGGTCATGGAAAGGAGGATGCTTGGGGCTGCTCTGCTTAAAACAGAAGCAAGAAATTAGCAGAATTCTGAAGCTAAAGAAGGTTGTGTAGGAAGCATACCTGAAAGGTGAGAAGGAGTAAGAGAAGAAAATGTTATAATTGCAGAGCCATTTAAATGTGATTTAACCACTGGCATGGGCAAATCTGAGACCTATGTGTCTGTTCAGCCTTGCACAACAAGAGGAAAACAACTGCCTGCCATGAAAGGGCAACCTTGCCTCTCCACAGAGATAGTGTAAATATCTCTGGAGCTGTACGCTAAACACTTGATGAAAACTTGAACAGGTGCTTAGCTCTCAGTTTATAGGGGAAAAGAGTCCATGCCCACTGTGCAGATTTTTAAGCATGTGCCCATCATTTCTAGCTTTTACAGTGGTCTGGTAAAAAGGCTAATGCCCCATCACTGAGGAAAAAACAAAAACAACAACAAAACAAAAGAAACAAAAAAACCCACACACAATGCAAGAGCAGATCAACAGGTAGCAAGAAAGACAAGAGCCCTGCATGAGAAAACTCATACAAGTCTTTCCATCCACCTTCAAATTCCCCTTCTACATTTGAAAATCCTCATTTTCCAAGATGTAAATAGCAGTAATTGCAGGGCTGGATGCTCTTCTCATTTGATTCTTCTATTGTAACTTCTGTGAAGCTGCCATGGACTTACATAAGCAAAAAAAGAGTCACAAAGCCCCTTACTCTAGGGATCACTTGCCTATTGTTTTAGCTGCAGATCTCTTAATCTCTTGAGATTATTCTTCAGTTACTTAAGCATTCTGGCTGAATTTCAAGACATTGTAATAATGATCAGGGTGAGGACAGGGGATTTGTAGGCATTAAGAGAAGCACTTTCATTTTGTCCTGAAACAGACATATAAAGTTAGGGATGGCAGCTTGATTCTTGAAGCTATTGGAGGCTTTGGGAATGACAGTACCTACCAATTTAGTGAGAAGATAACAGAGCTGATTTATGCCAGCTAAGGACTGAGCCAGATTCTCTAGTGCAGCACAGCCGTCATGAAAGCGTCCTACATGGTGGCCTCATTAGCTTGGAAAGATGTCAGCTGAGTTCTACTGCTTAGGTAAAACAGAAGATTCTAAAACTTTTCTCAATCAGATTTATTATACATATTTTCATCTGTATCAGGTGAGCAGTGTGTGACTCTTTCTTTCAGAGGTAATCCCTGCCAGAGTAATCCCTATTTCTATCACTTCAAGATTACTTAGCTGCTTTACCCTTTGCATGGGGCTTTACCTTAATGCCCCTGGGAAACTCCAGCTGAGGAACAAGTCCATGACCATTTTTCAAAGCAGCATCATGACAAAAATATTATACCAATATTCCTGGGTCTGCAGCAGCTGCCACTAGGTTTCTAGATGGAGTTTAAAATACTAGGATCAATCTGTAAATCCCTAAATTTATGGGATATGGTTACCAGAGGGACTGCCTCTTGATTCCTTTGCAACTGTCCTGACGGAGATTTCTAGGGATGCTTCAGTGGGAATTCTCTGAGTATAAATAAAGGAGGTCATAGACAGAATGCTTTTCACGGGGATGGGCTAAGTGCTAGAGATACCTGGACAGAGTCTATATTTTGTAAAAGAAAAAGGAATTGTTTAGAGCAGTTTTTACTACATACCATAAATATCTGTAGTCCATAGGATAGGAATGAACAGGAAGGCATGAGTCTATGCAGCAGTTTTTATGAACTTTCATGCATTTAATTTCTGCTACTTATTTAGAGCTTTGAGGCAAGAAGCAGAGTACTGATTTTCTGGTGCAAAGCAGTTGCATTTAGGTTTCATACCCCAATATACACAAGTCCTTGGCTGGTACAACTGCCTCAGCTCCCCCTTAAGTCCTTCTCCCCAGAGAAAACTGCATGGCTTGCCCTGCTATGATTTCTGGGCACTGGCTGTGGTGCTGGGGGCATTCTGCAGCCATTGCTTGTGGCAGGGTGGCCAAACTGGCCCAGCTGTGGTGGAGTGTCAAAACCTCACTTAATTCCCTTCACCTACACTAGGGAGTTCTGAATCTTGCTATACTGAGGAACCATCCCTGAGGATAATAAACAGGGCAACTGGAATGGGGTATGCAATCAGAACGCTTTGTTTGCCTTTGTTTGAAATGTGCAATCTATGTATAATATTGGGTACAATCCATTTTCACCTGAAAAAAAAAAAAAAAAAAAAAACATTTAGCTTTCGTGGCTCTAGATCACACCTCCTGAACAGAACAGCCATGGCAAAACTCTTACAAGAAATCCAAGCTAGTTAAATGTTGACAACTGCTGTATAGAATAATAGTACTTTGATAAAGCAGACAGAGCTACAGAGGTATTATCTCCATGCAATGAATTATATAGATCCTGAATGCTTTGCATAATTGCTCAATATTTTTCTATTACTTTCATCTAAAGAGCTTTTTATTACAACTACTTGCACCTCCACATGTTGTCTTTCATACAATGTTTGGTATGTAATACACTTCTAATTCTGAAAAACTAAAAAAATTAATTAAAAACATAAATAAATGATCGTATTACATGGTTGAGCATATTCACCTTCCACTTCACAGAGTTTCTTCAGAAGAAGGAGCATTGCGAAAGGTCTCAAGATCCACATTTCATTAAACAAGTAAATACAAAGACAGTCATACTAAAATTGCATGGAATATTAAACCACATCTCACTTGAGTATAAACAATATTAGGTTTTGATATAAGCCATTATCAATCAGATGAGTATGCACAGTGCCATTTATTTTATGCCCAATTGCTTTTGCCACAGTTGTTTTCTTCATCAACTCTTGGTGAATTCAGAGGCAAAATGGGAAAGAAAACAAGCACCCCCACCCCTCAACATTACAGTATTTTGCACGTTTCTTTAATTTAGGGCTTGGGTTTTTTGTTTTCTTTATTTTATTTAAGTTTAGTTTACTTAGATCTTTCCTACTTTTCATTGATTCATGATTCCTATTGTCATGGCAACACAGCAACTCTGCTCCACCTTTTTTCTCCAGTTAGCCTTAGTATGAGCCGTTGCCTCCCTGGCCATTCAGTAGTCCTTTGAGTGTCATGCTTGTCAGGAGCTGAGTATTCCTGTGCTGGGTTCTCACTGGCAGCACAAACCTAAATGAAGCATAAATCAATGCATTTGCTTCAGAGAATATTGTCTACAAATTCAAGCAGACATTTGGCCCCTTTTTGGCAATACAGCTAGCTTCTGGACAGCACATAAATCATAGAACATCCTGAGTTGGAAGGATCCACAAGGATCATCAAGTTCAACTCCTGGCTCCACAAAAGACCACCCCCCCTCCCCCCCCGCCCCCCCCCCAAAATAATAATAATAATAATAATAATAATAATAATAATAATAATAATAAATAATCGGTATGTCTGAGAGTGTTTGTCCAAATGGTGAAGTTCAACAAGGCCAAGTGCAAGATCCTGCAGCTGAGACAGGGCAATCCCAAGCACGAATACAGGCTGGGTGGAGATTTGATTGAGAACAGCCCTGATGAGAAGGACTTGGAGGTGCTGCTTGATGTGAAGCTCAACATGAGCTGGCAATGTGTACTTGCAGCCAAGTCCCCAAGTCCTGTCCCCTGGGCTGCACCAAAAGCAGCGTGGGCAAAGGAAGGGATTGTCCCCCTCTGCTCTGCTCTCATGAGGCCCCACCTGGAGCCCTGCGTTCAGCTCTGCAGCCCCCTGCACAAGGAGGACATAGATGAGGACATATTAGAGTGAGTCCAGAGGAAGTTTTATCTCCTCTTGATCTTGTAGTGTCCAAACCTGCACACAGTGCTCAAAGTGAGGCTGCCCCAGCACAGAGCACAGCAGGATAACCCCTTCCCTCGGCTGGCGAGCAGTGCTATGCCTGATGCACACCCTTGTTGGCTGCCAAGGCTGGCTCGTATTCAACTTGCTACTGACCAGACCCCCCAAATGTAGTAATTGGGGAGTTAAGGAGCCCATCTGGTTTTAGTGGCTTTAATAAATAATTCTTCTGAGTTCTTTACAACTAAATACCAACTCTTCTGTTCTTTTTATATAGGCCAGTCTGAATTCCACGGCTTGGTTCCAGAGGACAGTTCCCTGTTTGCTGTCTAGGCTGAAAGGTAAGTAGTGGATGTTAAGAGGGGGAGAGGATGGCCTCATGCTTAAGGTAATCAATGATACCTCGAGAAATCATATTCTTTCCCTGCCCCTGTGACAGTCCTCAGATAGCACACTGCAAGGTAAGAAGTCACATATTTGACATGGGTTCATTAATTACTTCCTACTCCTTAAGTATCTGATCAGATGTGCTAAGAACTTGCAGTTAAAATTAGCATCAATGAGAACTATTTAATTTATAATGCCCAACACAAAGTGAATAAACAATTTGCATCTAAATCACTCTGTCTCAATTTCCATCTGGAGAATGTGAATAAAAATAACTAACAAGAATGCTGCGGGAGAAAATGTGTGAAGTACTGGCACGGTACAGTGATGAGTGCCATGGACAGGAAAACCAAGAGGGAAATTAATTGTATTTTTATAAGGATGTGATTAATATTCACCAAATACCTGACCTGCTAACCAGTGAGCAATGAGAATAAAATTAATGTTTGTTAGCTAAAAGTAAACACCCTCGGACTAAAAGAGGTACGGTCACCTGAAAATAAAATTTGGAACTGAGATTGTGTTGCACTATGATCATCTTAAACTCAGGAACTTCCTTACTTCAAGCTGTCTGGCTTTGCAACCTAAGTGATGAAGCTAGTGCTATTTGCATGAAAAACTGCAAATATGCTGCTGAGTAAAATTCCAAAACATTGTAATTTTAAAAAATAAAGACTCAGCCTCTATGCAGTATGTAAAAGGACTCCATGTATCATTCCCAAACTTCCAGCACATAAGCCCTGAATGAATTTTCTTAGAACTTGCAAGTAAATCCATTAAGTAGATTAAGTGAAATTAATTAAAAACAGGGTCCTACCAGAGATATATCATCTGTGACTCTTTTGATTTGGACTTGAATGACCTTCTTTACAAATAACATAGTTACTTTCAACATTTCAGATAGCAAAAAATTACTAAAATCCCCTCTTTGAAGACATTAAATGGAAGTTAGCAATTGTTATGACTATTATGGCCAGTGACAAGCTTGAGTCAAGTTAGCATGTGTCAGCATCTGGGGAGATCAAGTAAAGGAAAGTGAAGGAGGGGTCTGAATGTCTCAGTCTGCTCAGGCAAAAGCACCTTTAAAACTGTTAGCTGGCATGAGGACTCACAAGGGTAAGAAACTGGCAGTTTAAATGCTGATTTAGCTGAGTAGTGGCTGCCAGGAGGACACTGTCACAAGGGAAGAAAACAAAACCACTGCCTAAGAGGCTGGCAGTTCCTTGTACCAATATACTCATATTCTCTTTTCAATATGCCCAGAAGAGATGGGAGAGATGCAGGCTTTCTCGGAGCATCCTGTAGGAGGAAAAACCTAGGTTAAACACCATGTCTGAAATCAATATCCCAAGAGTGATGTCTAAGTAGTGTCTGTTCTCATGCTGCTGCTCTTTAAGGTGCCTTCAGACAAAAGCATGGTAAACATGACAACCTTTCTAGAAAGACAAAGGGAATCTAGCATACCCTATATATTCCCTGTTTTTTCTTCTTTTTTTCCATAGTACATCTTCCATCTGCAGATCTTTGGAAACACTCCACCTGCTGTATCTCAGTGCCCCTGTGGCCAAGGTACTGTGTTGA
This sequence comes from Heteronetta atricapilla, assembly GCA_011075105.1. NCBI lineage: Eukaryota > Metazoa > Chordata > Aves > Anseriformes > Anatidae > Heteronetta > Heteronetta atricapilla. The sequence goes on from CM021735.1 coordinate 35,525,829, forward strand.
GCAAAGAGATGGACCATGCCGTAGTCTGTAACGCTGCAGGGAAACAGCATCCCCATGCCAAATCTCAGAGGCTGAAGGAAAAGTCCTCTGCGTGCCAGGGGTCCAACTCCTGTTAATCAGGAGCAATAGAGAAATAGACTTTGATCTGAGGTAATGTAATGCTGATCTGCATGAATTACATTAAATGCAATCACTTTAATAACCATAGTAGGTGCTCTGGGTGACCAGCCAGTTAACAGAAGTCAGCTACCACACAGGGTATATTTGCATTTTTGTTGTTGTTGTTATTTCTGGTTTAGGAAAGGTTTTATTTTGGATAAAGTGAACTCATGTAAGGCTTCCTATCAAGAGCCTCAGGGCAGAAGTAGGGCTGTTCTTCCCATTCATCACCGACTTGTTGGCCACAAGTCTGTCCACAAGCGATGGTGGGATGGGGGCGTTTTACTGACAGGCAACTGACAGCAGCTATGTTGAAGAGAATGATGAAGAACGATAATATTCCTATGCTCTGTCAGTTTGATGGCCTACAAAGAAGCCATTTCAGTACCAGTTTATGGATTGGAGCTGATTTTTTTTTTTTTTTTTTTGTCATCTAGCAAAAACAGAAGCCTCAGTGCTTGGCTCCTTTCTACCATGGTAAATAAGCAGGAATAAGTTACAAATGAGGTGAGATGTATTTACAGACAGGTCCTAATCCACACAGTAAGTCAAAACTCGTTTAAGTGGGAACAGTGGCTGTATAGGTTCATGGAGAGATTAGAGATGTAGGGTTTAATTCTTCAATTTGTATACAAACACTAAATCAATGGGATTCCTGAGTATGCAAAACTCAGCCAAATCAATTGTCTGTCCTGGGTATTAGATTAGACTCTGTCTGCAAGACAAATTGCTATCTGTTGACTGCAACCAAAACCAAGACTTCTGTGAAAGGCGCCCTAAAGACTAAGCCACCTCCTAACTGAAAAATGACAGTTTACATTAAAAAGGCAAAATAATGGAAAAAAAATGTCATTAGGCACTGTATTGATAAAGAGAACCTCTTGCATTATTTGACTGGGATCTTTCTGCTCATGGTATAAATGCTATTCTGCTGTTTGTAAATCATGTTAAAAAGTAAGACTTTTGTTAAAAAGTAAGATTTTCAACGTATTCACATTTTTCATATACATTGTGCAAGAAAGTGCACTGGGCATGGAGGGAAGGTGACTACTGTCAGGCACCCGAAGGAAAGTGATCCATTGGCTACCCCAGCTGGCCCCTGTTTACATCCCTTTAAGTAGTCCATCCTCTCTGAACCTGAACTCCCATAAAGCAACACCACCACCTACAGCTCAAACACCAGACTCTCCACCATATGCTACCTGCACCTCTGCCTGTCCTGACCTAAAGATGTCATTACACCTAGGAGAAACAGATTTATTCTTTTGGAAAAATGCAGTATCACTTTAATTTTAATTTTCAATATCCAGAGTAAGAGCTTGGTTTGGGGGAAAAAAAAAAAAAAAAAAGCCAGCACCTCCACACAATGCTTTTAAAGAAATATTCTTCTCTATGTCTTCACCCTGCACTCTGACTTCTGCAGTACTGTACTCCCCAGGAAATGCCTGCACGCCTTGTAGGCAGAACTTTCTAGTTCCAAAGCAATCCAAGTTCTTCAGAGATTTGTATTTCTATGGATAAAAAATACCTACAACAGTAATTGGAATTCATGAGCTGAATGTCATGGAGAGAGCCTTCCTTTCCTCCTGCTGTAAATGGATACCACCGCATAAAATACAGTTTTACTGCAGTAATTTCCCAGTGATTATTTCTCATTTTGGTTCTTTGTCCTGTGTTGCCAACCTCACTGTACCTGTGGCAGGCTGAAAGGGATATTTCCCCCCATTTCACAGAGGTGGGTACCGGGCTGCATTGCACAGTTGAAAGAACCATGGTCTCCACGGTGACAGAGAGAGAGAAAGCTAAAATCTTGTTGCTTGCAGCTAACAGAAGTTGAAGGGAAGTGAGAAAGCCCACAGATGCTATTCTGTCCCATGGCCTTGACCCATTCCTCCCCAAAACTGTACAGCCAATTTGTTAGTGGCTTTTCACTTGCTGTCTGCCCTAGAAGGTTGTTAGTGCTTGTTTTGTACCAGTGCAGTTCAGCTCTTACAGGGAACCACAAAAACTTCAATGCACAGAAGGGCAGCGATTACCCAAATTTATTGTCTGATACCCTGGCTGCTCCTGTTTATGCACCATGTTTTCTATTGTTACCAGATGTACAGTTATGCAGAATAATGCATACAAATTGTCCTTAAGATGCAGTCCTAAGCCACTCAGGTAGCTGTTTATAGCTTTGGCACCAAGACAGTGGTTTATAGCTTTGGCATTAGTCCAGTCAAGGAAGCTGAACTGGCCCTGCTCAGGTCTTTTGTAGTGTTGTCGTCTCATGGTTAACCAATTCATGGTCAGAGGGTGCTTAAATATTCAAGTATTTCAGGGAACTGCGGTAAGTGCTGTTAAAATAAATAAATAAATAATAATTAAAAAAAAAAAAAAAAAAAGAATAAAACAAGTGTGCATTAATTTACCAGTGGCTATGCTCTAAAAAAGCCTAAATATTCATTGGAAAGAGGAGTTTCTTTTGGTGAAAAGGCACAGCAAGCTTAGTAAGCTTTCACTTCAAATAATATGGCTGTGAGGTCTGTGGTACTGATACTAATTTACACCAGCCAAAGAACCGAGCTTGTCTGTGTATATTTCCAGACCCCTACAGTATTCGTGCCATGCCGTGTATTACACAAATACTTAAAGGAGTTGCAACTGACAATAGAAAATGACTGCTGCCGATGCTGAACAGTGATTGGCGGTGAGCTATGATTAGATGTAGCCACAGGGATCTGGTGTGCAAACACCTTAGCAAGCAACAGAGAAGACCCAGAAGAATTTTGAAGATGCCATTCGAGGGGGCTCCACAGGTGTAAGCAAAGAGGACCTTATGGCCTCCATGGATTTTAATAGTTATTTATTACCTGTATCTCCACTGCGCCCATCCTACCCCTGCAGGCTAGAAGAACTCACATGTACGTAATAGAACTTGTCACATGTTTACAGACTTCAGTTCTGTCAGACAAATGCATTCTGGGGGTGAATCCCAACCTTACGAGCTGCAAAGCTTGTCTGCAATCTGAGATGAGGACCCCTGTGCCCCAGCCGTGTTTAGCAGAAAGACTTGACTTTGCCACGTTGACCACTAGAGGGAAGTCACATACATTTGCACTAGGTGCTTTATGTGTAGGGGAACGGAGTAAGATGTGTAAGAAGATAATAAAGACCTCTGGTGTACATGGAGGAGGTAACAGACCTCACAAACGTTTTGTGTTGTGCTTTCCAGAACTTAAACCATGCATCAATGTATAGGCAATTATTTTCTACTGTGTACCTGTGAGATCCAAAATTATTGGCTAGCTAAGAGAACCAGATATGAAATTCCATGTTTGAAGTTAGTCATGTGCATATTTATTGTCAAGTCCACGGCTTAGACAATGCAGAACACAAAGGTAACATGCCACGTTATTTTCCACAGTTCTATGGGTAGCTAGGAATAGCTTAAATGCACTGTACCATCACTAATGCAGGCAGAGCTACCAGCATGATTTCTGCATGAGAAGGCAAAAAGTTTCTGACATGTAATTACACGAATCTTTACAGGTGGGATGGAAATTTTTCAAGTGGTTTTGGTACTCAAACATCTGACTTAGGTTTATACACAGAACTGCACTGCTGTCAAAAAGATAGCCAGAAGTCTGCTATATTTATATAAGCAGGTAGATTTTGCAGAAGGACCTCTTAAACAGTAGGATTCATTATAGTCTACAGACCTAACTATTTCCCTATCTCTGTATGTCTTGTTCTCATTTGTCTTACTATGTTTGTCCCTGTTCCTGTTTATGTCACCTAGGGCTCTCTCCACAGTGTTTACAAGTAAGAAGAATCTTCCATTGTTGCTATTGTTAGCACATTTTTTGTTATAGTGAGAATAAAAACAGTATCTTGACCCTTTTGGTTTTCAACTTTTCCTCCTGATTTCCTCTGATTTAGAAGTGTATTTGTTTCTACTTGCCTCCTTTAAGACAGTCAGCTTGATTTCACATCACTGGTAATCAGACTGACTTTATAACACATACTAAGTCACTAAGTTTTAGCAGAAAGTATTATGTTGATTTTTTTTGTGTGTCCCAGGATTTCATGGCTTTTGGCATCAAATACACGGGGAAAAAAGGAAAAAAAGGAAAAAAAAAAAAAAAAAAAAAAAAAAAGAAAAAGCTTCCTTGTGGCTGCTGAACTAGGACTCCAAACCTGTTTTCAATCTTGCTTTAGTTGTAGACCTCTCCAGTGATGATGGGTAAATAATTTTCTCTCTCTGTATCATGTTTGTAAACTGGGGAGAGTCATTGCTGGGAGAGGGATTGTCTTATGTCTGTCCAGCACATCTTAAAACACAGCTCTTATTTGGGTTTGGAGGTCTACGTCTAAGTGTAACATTAAACCTAATAATCTGTAAAATGCTGACATGAACAACATACACACGGGGGAAATTCCTTTTTTTTAAAAAAAAAAAAAAAATCGTTCTTTTTACTAAAAATGTCAGCCACCATGAGAAGAGTTTTAAGTCTAGATCTTGACTTAACCACCACTGATCGTAGTTTACCTGATGTATCTTTAAAAAGCTGTTTATACCTGCTCAGGACCTGGTCCTTAGACTTTTAAGAGCCATAGGACAGTATTTCCATCCAAGTTCACTGCACGTATTTTACACACTTCCTCCATTCCAGCTCAGGCCTCTTTCACTATTAGTTCTTTCCATGTGAGTTGTGTGTTCTTCATTTTAGTAATATTTTGTTTTCCATATTACAAGTGGGATAAATGGAAAAACCAATGAAATACCTCTCCTATGTCTTCTCTTATCCTGTGCCTTGTATGTTCTGGGACTGCTAATGTCAATCTCTGTGATTTATCTGCTGGGGTGAAGTTGTTCTGACCTGCAGTAACAAAGTACATCATTGTTGGCTTGCATGTTATAAAAATGATGCACAATACTCGCATCCAAAAGTCAGAATAAACCTTTTATGCAGCTCTTTGTCAGTTCTACAAATGGTTGCAGTTAATCGATGCTATAAAACTTTCCTTCAGGCACTGGTATTCAGCTTCCACACTGGGAAATGCAGTTGAGTCTGACATTTTAAATACAGGTGGTGTTACCTAATGAAATAACTTGCGGGTTGAAAATTCCCATCACTGAAAAAGCACAAAACTACGGTTGAGTTAGGGTATTTTAAAACATCTTTTGGAGCACTGGGTGAAGACACATTGTAAAGACACTATTATTGTGCTCCTCTTTCTGCAGACACCTTTAACTCAACCAGGGGTCTCGTGTCCCATTGGAACATCTATGTAATTTTCATTAACATTACTGGGATTTATGCGTATGAGCTGATGAGGACAAACATTGAATTCAAAATTCTCTTTTTCTTTATTAACAAGTGTCATGCAAGTGTTGCCATGAGGGGAAACCCTGGAGACTTTTTTTTCTACCCTATCCTGCCTTAACAAACACTGTAGATTTAGCAAAATGTCAGGACTTTGCCAGAATATATATTTTTTTCAATTTGTATTTAGATATTTGCCATTCTGAAATCAAGTAGCTCCATCTCAAGGGCTGTGTTAAAAAAGGGCTGAGGAAAGTCTCCCAGGTGATGATGAACAATGTGGAAATCCTGTAAGGTCTTATCAGAGGTTTTAATAGTGAATCACTAGCTAGACCCTTTTTTTATTCTTATTTAGGTGTAAAAAGAATAAGGATGGCATTTGTAATTTTGCTCCTAAGAAGCTCTCAAAGAAACAACATTATATCTATCCAGGCCATTTTCCTAGCATTTTCTGACATTCTGGACACTCAAAAAGGGATGACATAGAGGTGGGATGTAAGAAGATCATGGTAGGAAAGGCAAGGAAAAAAAAAAAAAAGCCTTCTGGGACTCTCCTGTTATATAGTACATGCTGTACTGTATCTGCGGCGAGCCCATGCCTAGAGGGCACAATCTATCCTTAAGTGTATGTGACCTACTAACCACAGTGAAAAAAGAGCAGGTGATCTGATTTACTGCTTTTCTGAGAGAATAACTTTCGCCTTGGCAGGATAAATTTGAAGGCAGCGCTCATTCTAATGTGTGTGCTGCTACTCCCAAGGGTTTCATAGACCATTCTTCAGAGCAGTTTCCCACCAGTTTTTCAGCAAAATTGTTGAGAAGGTCAGCACAGAACTGACCATATTCAGAAGACTGTTCAGTCCAGCTGTTGGAGTGTTTGCTGTTCCCCTTTCTAGGCAGATGAAAAAGAGTAAGTAATATGCAGAAAAAGCATTTCTGATAAAACTTTTCAGGGTCTCTATATTTTAATTGATCCTTTCAAAGATCTCAGTGTAAATCATAGTGTAGGTAAGTTAGAAAAAAAATCTGAAAATGAAGGAAATAAAGCAAAGGAAACTAAGGACAATAATGGGATTTTAGATATCTAAATTTTGGCCTGCCTAGCTTTAGCCAATTTAAATAGGTCCAATGTTTAAGAGGGCACGGGCTTTGCAGTTTTTGGCAACTGGGACTCTGGCAGCAGAGCGGCAAATGTCTGTGACACATAAACTTACAAGTCAGTTTGGGAATTCCTGGTCAAAGTGACTTGCCCAAGCTCATACAGTAAATCAAAAGTGAAACCTGCACAACAGGATGGAGTCCTGCTTTCTAAAGTTTGTTTAGTCAACCAGTTTGTAACAGTTTCTTCCTGTTCCAGCTGAATCATTTAACCACTACAATACTATAGTTTGTTTCAGCATTTTATATCGCCAGCAGGTGGGGATTTAAAAAGCACTTTGCTGTTCACCTTTTGGTCATCCTCATAACTTTCATCTGTGTATTGTTTTATTTTGCTAGAGGCTTTCCCAACAGGCTGGCTTTTTCTCTGAAAATCTGCATCACCTATGGAGCTATGAACTGTGACCTTCTGGTGCTTGAATGGTTCTACAGAAACTTCAGAACTTCATTTCTTTTTTTTCTTTTTTTCTTTTTTCTTTTCCCTTACCTTTTCCCTTTTCTTTTCCCTTTCCTTTCCTTTCTCCTCTTTCATTTTCTCAAAAAGTTATTAAAGCACAGATTTGTAGAGTTTGAAATCCCCTCCTACAATTCCTTGCTCTTTGGGCAGGCAGAGAAAATCTTTCAGCATTTGGTATTCTGGACTGCTCTGTTCAATAACCTCATGGATTTTGGAGCTGGATTTTTCAGTTTTTGATAAATACTAATTATACTTTTATGTTAGCAGCATAATCACAGCCCAATCTTCTAAATATTGTTCTGGTATCCCACTGATGGTGCTTCCCCTATGAATGTGTGGGGACTACTTTGTTACTGAGGAGGAAGGCTCCAAAGAAAAATCAGTTGCTCAGGAAGGTGTTAGCATTTCAGTGTGTGCTGTTAGTTTTGTGTTTTTCCAGCTGAACAAATTACTGGTGTAGTTAGGACATACATTTTAAGGATGTTGTTCTTTTGTCATATAAAACCAGTGTTTTGACCAATCTAAGAAACCACTTGCACCAATGAGTAAGCCTCAGTATGCAAATCTTCAAAACAACCTCTCACATCTTGCCTGTGCAATTGATGGAACAAGAATCCTGGAGTTCCTTTCCTTTTGATGAGCAATATCCTGCTTACCCTTCAGATGTTCATTTCGTTACTTTCCTTCACTAGACGAAACTCTTCCTTTTGCTTTATGCTCAACTCAGCTGTCAGGTGTGTTGGCTACTGCCAACCTACATCTGCCTTGCAGTTTTCATTCCAACTATTGTCCTAAGTCAGGAACTATCTCCTGTGATCTGTTTTCCTTAAAAGCTTGTCTTTTGCGTTTGCCGCTGCTACGTGTGGCAATTTGATGAATAGATATAGATCTGCCCACTGGTGCATAGTGGCCTCGGGTTCTTGGCCCCGTTGCTCTATTTGCCTACTGCTTAACTTGGCACTCTTTTTTGAGTAATGCCTTTTGTTTTCTGAGAGACTGCTGTGAATACAAAAAGCAAAGCCCCACTTCTTCATCTCATCAATCTCTTTGCTCAGCTTTTACCAAATACCTGAGAACATGTATTTCTGGAGCAAGGGACCCTTTTATCATCTTGCCATTGCCATCAGTCTCTGGCCTGTATTTCCCTCTAACTCTTCCTTTCAACATTTTGTGAGGACCTAGGGTTGAATGTATTCTTCTCAGTCTCCAGGGGTACAAAATTGCTAAAATCTGTGTGCTTTGCTATTTCCCACTCTGTGTCAAATGCCAGCTATGCAATATCTTCCAAGAGGTATGGCATGCCTCAGGATCAGTTTCTGCCTAAGGGTCATTTCTATAATTCTCCCTGCAGTAGGAATGGCAGGCTATTGGAACCAAGAAACTAAGTGCCTCTTGTAATTAAAACACAAATTACCCAACAGAATGACATTTAAAATGTTATGTGATAAAGGGAAGGGAAGGCAGAAACCCAAATTGGGGGCTCTCCAATCGCCTTGAGGACTAAAGTGGTTGTAGTGGGGGTTTACAGCCATGGGGACTTGTTATGGGATGTTTAAAGTATCAAAGATATGGAAAGAAAGGTGTTTAGGTGATTTGGGGAAGATCAAGAGTAGTAAAATAAAGGTGTAAATAGATAAAAAGTGCCATAGATAATAGAATGTAATAGAAATGTAAATAGATAAAAGACTGTTGTTGGCTCATCTGAACACCTGTATGGCTATTCACTGCCCGTGACCAGTGCAGCCTGTTCTATCACTAAATTCCCTTCTAATGCTGTTCTGTGTGAGGGCTCACTGTTCTGTGTGCATGTCTGTATCAGCCATGTTGCTTTGGAATGTTTGACATATGTAATAAATTTGTAACGTAGCACTGTAGGGTGCATATGTACAGAATATCTAACAAACCACTCCATCTCTGAAGTTAGAGGTTAAAATTCAGTCTCATGAAATTCCTTTGAGATGATCTAATTTTACTTTTGTTTGGATGTAAGCCTTTGATAACTAAGCATGTATTAAATTTTCAGTTCCATAGTTTATAATTTTAGAGAAAAATTAAGGAGAACTGCATACATATGTACTGGATATTCAAGACTGCTGTCTTACATTTGACATTAAAAGTATTCCTTCATTACATAAGTGTGGAATTAGGAAATATTGCAAGATAAACTTCCTAATGTAGAGTTCCAGAATCACCAGGACAAATACAAAGCTTACCCTCCTATGTGTTTCTGTCCTAGAGGCAAACAATGCTGACATCTTGGGCATCAAAGTTCCTTTTAAAAAAAGTTTAATTTTATTATTTTACACACATACAGCTGGAGGAGGGCTGCAGCCATGGAGGCTTGCATATCCAGGTGCCAGTACATGGGCAGTCTGGGATCTAGAGGCCAGGTACTGGGCAGGGATCCACGTGAACTGTGTGGCTAGCCATTTATATATGTAGCACATCTATGTGTAATGTAAATGTGTGTTTTGTGTGTGCATGTGTGCTTGAAATGCATTTTCAGCCTTGCTAATGGCTGGACCTGGGCATGTAGAGCTGCAGCAGCCTCACCTCTCTCAGACTGGTAGATCTGGCATGATACATTTTCCTCTAACACATGTACCTTGAATTGCTCTAGGTCATCTGTGCATTCCTGTCAGCCCAACAGATACATTCCCTGGATTGTCTCATGAGTACCCCTATGTGCACAAATGACACATGCATACCAGTTCTGAGAAGTTGTACAGATACTGCTGATTCCTTTTTCATCAAAATCTTACATCGCACATATAGCTAAAACCACTTTGCATGTCTAACTCAAACTATACCTCTTACTTTCTCTGGTAAAAACTTCCCTGTGGTTCAGTTATCTGACATCAAACAAGTTCACTGCATATTGTTAGAGTGCCAATAAAACATTCATGATAGCTGCTAATGCTTGCTCAACAGTAACTCAGCAGAGTCCATCAGGTTGTGATCAGGCTGCACACACATTCTGTAGCAGAAACTGAATTGATCCAAAGCAGTAAAGAACAGCCCAAACTGGTTTTGTTTCAACATACCAATTTTCTATGTCTTAATCACCAAATGCTCTGGTTCCTGAGCTCTACTATTTCTAGGTTTCCTTCTGAGCAGTCGCCTTGCAGCTGGAACTGCTCCATACAGCTGCCAGATTTCAAGAAGGTTGCCTCACTCATCTTTTTAAATAAATAAATATATATATATATATTAAAAAAAAAAAAAAAAAAACTTTTCAAGATTCTTGAACATTTATCAACGATTGCTAATTCTCTCAAGAACGAGTGAATTTGAATTGAAATCTCCCAGGAGAGACTATAGAGTGGGAGCATACAGACAATGCTTCCCCAGATTGTGGGATTCTCTTGAGAAAGCAACCTGTGGACAATGAAAGGTGCAGAAATATTAAGTAACTGTTAGGTATGCTAGGTAAGTGTTAATAGGTTGTCATCTAGATAAAGAAATGGAAAAAAAAAAGTCATTTGGATTTAGTATTTAACTTAAATATAAACGTCTCTTCTTTCTCTCTCCAGCATCCTTTTAAGTCTTTGTAACATTACTATCTATTTTGTTATTATATTATATTTTACATACTTTTACCTTAATCTGGCTTGAAATAAAAATGATACGTAGATGGCAAGCCAACAGTTCTTTTGGGTGAACCTTAAAAGGTCCTAAAGGTCCTGCAAATACCTTGCTTAGTTTCTTATGATGTACCTATGCAAAGAAGTTAATATGCAAAACATTTTATTCCCAATACCACTTATCAAAGGTGTCATGCATCCATATGTTTGTGGATGGACGATGTGATAACGGATCTTGACATTGCAAATGCACCATATATTGTTAATGTGCCTTTATCATTGGTATTAGCTATTAAGTTCTCCTAATTGTAAACAACTCCCTACTTTTTGTTAAATTATTCTTACCAGGAGAAGACTATTGACTCATTCTATGCTAATTACACAAGTTTATTGATGCCTTTTCTTGGAAGCCTGACACTTCCCTTTTTAGTAACTCTATGAATACATGCAACTGAACAAGTGTAAAATATTGTGTATAATAGCCTCATGGGTCTGTGTTTCCTCTAGTTTCTTGCATCATTTCATGATCCACCTTGACCCGTGAGATTCTCATGGGAATAAGAAGAAAGGTAATGGCAAGTACCTAAGAAAATAAATGAACACGAGGACTTTCAGAAGACACAAGCTAGTGTTAATGGGAGTGACTAAAAAATGAAGAAATAATAGAATAATTTTGCTCTGCTTTCTTTCAGAATTATGATAAATCTGAGCAAAATTCTAGATCATTTTTTTTTCTTTTATTCAGTCCTTACTCAAGCAACACCTTCACTGGCATCTGTGTTAAGTCTTTCCTGAGTGAAATTTCTCAGTTTTAGGCCTTTAATGAGAATAAAAGTGAAATCATTAATGGTGACAAGAGTAAAAGTACTAAAGATGGTGATGATACGTTAACTGTACACTTAAGTTTACATTGCCTGTTCATTTAAGCCCAAGATGATACAAAACAAGGTCAGGGGAAATCATCCTGTATGCATCCCCAAAGATATCTGATATATCCAATGACAGCAAAGGCCTGTTTATTCAAAATACTTTTGGAACATCAAAACATTTGGATAAACGGGGCTTCAAATAATTGAGGGAGTTATTGTATAAGTAATTCACACCAGGGGGACATAACCTAGATTCAAAGGAGTGAGTTTCAGATCAAAGGGGTACAGATAAATGGGATTTTACTCTATATGAACAAATAAAAATAAAAACCATTTGGTTATTCAGGAATCAAGAGGTGTCCAAATATTTTTTAGAAAAGAGCTTAGGTTGAAAGGTCAAAATTGTTGCAATAGGCCATACAACAGTATACTCTCATGGAATGAAAATAACAAATAACTAATGACACCAACAAGGTTTTTTGGTTTGTTTTTTTGAGCTCACTGATCTTTTTGCCAGGGTCATCAGAATGTTTTTATTGTTATTCCAGCCATGACACTGGCACATATTTTGTGTCAGAATGTAGGGATTTGCAATATTCAGGGAACTGTAATTCCTTTTCCCCAAAGCACAATGTAAGCAAACTGTACAATACACAGGTTGGGTCTTTTACGGACAACATTGTCTGATTATTCATCTTTCTATTAATATCATGACCCAGACATGCTTTATCTACATACACACATCATAATCTCCAATTAAATGACCTTTAAAATATAATTTTAAAAAGCTGTTAAGTGTAAAGATCCACACTGATATTCACCCGCTGCATTGCTAATACGGTTGCATGGATAATTTACTAATTCAGACAAATAAACTGACTTTTTCACTTTCTGAAATTTATGCTTGTGTTCCTGTAATTGAATATTTCATGTAATGTAACGTTTGTGTAATTCAGTCCCCCATTTCTGTGTGCGTAGTGTCCTTTAACAGGGGGACAGCAGGAGAAAGACTCACTGTTTTAAGTGTTAAAAGTCTGAAAATCAGAGCATTTCCATTTTCTCCAACACTCAGTTTCTGTGACCAACAGTGCTGCCAGGAGCCCGCTCCTTTTGATGCTTCATCGCTCTGTTGCAAAGCCCTCCTGATGTCTTCAAGCCTCATACTTTAAGGATTTTGAGCCCAAGCTTCATATTTTGGGGGTTTTGAGCCTGGTTAGCCGTCAGCCCTGGCAGCTAGCCCCACACTGCCCCAAGGAGGGCCGCCACACTGCTGCCATCACCTCAGCACTTTTGGCGGGAAGAGCGAGGCCGAGCCATCGCCATGTTGCCGTGGCTGCCAGCAGGGCTGCTGTACCCTCTTTCCTCCTCCCTAGGGTGTAGGGCAGAGGGAGGGTGAGCAGGGTGAGGGGAAATGTCACCCCAGTGTCAGCAGGGTTTTCCTTGAATGCTTTTTCTTCCCTCCTTGGCGAGGGATGGATGGCTCAGGCGTCACACCGGGGCTCTAAGGGGAGAGAGAGGGTAGGAGTGTGACGTGTTTTTTTTTGTTGGTGGTGGTGGTGGGTTTTTTTGGGGGGGTGAGGGCGGAGCCGTTGCTGGGGTTGCGTTAAATGAAGAACGAGCAATATTTAATCAAAAGACTGGAGAAATGACAATTTCTAGTTTAGCAAAAGTGAGGTGGTAGGGAAGGTAAGCCCCCTGTGGGGGCTGGAGGTTGCTGTTGGTGAAAGGTAGAGCCAGGCCTCTCAGCAGAGCAGCAGCCATTAGCTGACAGACATACAGGTGAGGCCTGGGGGAGAGTGGAGAAACGGGCAGCTTGGGGTGCAACACCCCGGGGTTTTACCAGCAGGTAGCTATAACAGCACACTTTGGAAGTAATTAAAGATGAACCATAAAGCCCAAAGCAGAGGAAGGTCAAAACTGGAGGGGGTTATTTCTTCAGGGAAACACGAGGACACCTTGGAACTGGTTTAAGGTTTCAGTCTGCTGGCCTGGTTTCCTCACATCTCCTCTTCATGTTACTCTGCAACCTGTTGTGTGGAGTTGTGCTGCCTGTGTTACTGCTCCAAAGCAAATTTCTAGTGTTCTTCCAATTTCCATTAGCAGGTGTTCTATGTCTATTTAAGTATTTAAATAATATTTTCCCTCATTCAAATAATAAAAAAAAATCATTATATGTTGCTTACTGAAAGAAATGACTATTTCAGGTAAAGGATAACCCCTCCTTTTTTTTTTTTTTTTTTTTTTTTTTTTTTCCCTGACACTTTACTTTTTCTTTTTTTTTCCAGGCTTGTCATGGCTTTCCGCTCTGACTGAAGAATCCTTGCTGTGTGTTGTGCCTCGGTTGTGATTCAGTAAGGATATCGTGACCTGCTGTCTGCCTGGAGTGGAGCAGAGAAGAGAAGGTACAAATGGAACTTCTGTGTGGTATTGGTTTCAGTTTGGTAGAGTCTGAAGTTGTATGGCCCTGAGTCCACAAAGCAGGCTTGTGCCTATCTTGCAGCGTATACTTTTTTTTTTTTTTTTTTTTTAATTTATTTCAACAAACACTTTTAGCTCTCAGGATTAAAGACCTGTGTGAGTATTTCAACAAAGACAATGTAGGTTTTCTTACACTGCTAGTATTGAGCCTGTGAAGGCATCACCTGTGTATCTGACAATCATTTCCTATTCTCATTTAATGCTAGGATTTTCTGATGTGCTTCTAATGAAGATAGTGGCCATGGCATTTTTGCTCTGTTCACCTAAGGACCTAAAGTCTATTTGCTCTCATCAAATTCAAATCAAGTCTGTCACAGAGTTCAGTAGCTACAGGATTGGCCCTGTTTTTCCCCATCATTTTTTTTTTTCTGTTTTCCCAAAAAGGCTTTCTTTAAAGGGTAAAACCTATGGAAGATGCAGGTCCTTCAGAATCAAACAGAATTAATGAATTTCTCAAGCTCATTTTCCAAAGTAGATTTTTTTTTCCTTCCTATTTCCTGCCACAGTCTCAGCCTTTATTCAGTACTGTGGAAGTACAGCTGTATGGAGTATAATTAAAAAAAAAAAAAATGTGTATGCCTGTGATTTAAAATAATACACTCCTTAATTATATTTAATTGTGCCTTATCAATAGCCTGATAAATTTAGGTTTTTGCTGTTAGCATTGATTATGATGCTCTGTAGCAGGCAGAAGCAGTAACTGCTGCTGATGGAAAAGAAAAGGTAGTGGAAGGAGGAGGGGAGAAGGAGGTGGGAGACGAGAGATTGGCTGCTTTTCATGTCAGTCAGAGCTGCGGGCCCCGGCTCTTCCGCTGCTCTAGCTCTGGCTCTCCCTTGAACAGCTCCTAGAGAGAACAAGGCGTGCGGAGCTCAGATCACCAGCATCATGCTCCTTGGGCTTGGATCGTAGATCCCCCTCTTTGAACGGTAAAATAACTCCTTCGTCCATCAGCGTCCCAGACAGACCCTGCGAGAGAACACACACGTGAGAGAGAAAGAAAAGAAAGAGGAGGAAGAGAAAAATCTGCGACCAAGTGGACTAAAGCAAAGAGAGTGCTTTGCTTGCACAGCTGCAAAGTGGGAATTTAAAGAACTGCAGAGAGAGAAATTCCAGCTCATCAGCACATACACATTGCAGAATTACAGATCCAGGTAGAAATGACATCAACAGGGAAAGAAGGCAGCGGAGCTCAACATGCACAATATGTTGGACCCTATCGTTTGGAGAAAACCCTAGGAAAAGGACAGACAGGTTGGTTCTTTTGCAGCAGCACCCGCACTAGGGGGAAGGTGCTGTAGCAGCCAGTGAGATGTTGGGGATGGGTTATATGAGGGTTTTCCCATTTGGTGTTTTAGTGGAGAAAATAGTGGCAAAAATCCTTTATGAATATTATTTTTTTAGTTTTCATTTTATTTTTCTCCTATTTTTTATTTTTGAAAAACCAAAGAAAAGCCCAGGTTGCTTTATGTTCATTACTCCTGCTAATGGGTGTTGTTCTGATGACAGCAAGAGTGCATGCAGAGGAAAAAATAGATGGTCTGCTGTTGCTGGATTTCACATCAATTTCTTTGCTGCCCTACTTAGGAGTCTTTTCTTTTTAATCAAATTATATTGAAATGAAAGATTCACAGCCTGTAGTACCAAGGAGGTGGTGGTGGTGGTAGTGGGGGAGTCACCAGCAGTATTTCATGACATCATGATTGAAAAGGGTGTAGTCCTTAAGGTGCAGTTGGTGGTGGTGGTGGGAAATATGTACAGTATGTCTGTGGCACTGACTGCTATGGGCATTTAGCAAATATGGATGGATGAGCTGGTGTTTTTTGTGGGGAGCATCTGAAATAAAAGGAAAAATAGAGGATTGGAAGCAGGATTCATTCTGGTTACCCTGTGTTTTTGTAGGAGGGATGGGGGGGAGGGGAGTTTATTTAATTATTTCTCTTAACGCTTGTTTATGAAACTCGCCCCCAGCAGATTTTCCTGAATGGAACAATGGTAAGAAATATTAAAAAAAAAAGAAAACAGAGTGGAGGGAATTAATAGAGAGCAGGTGCCTCTGTCCTACATGACATAATTAGATCCCCTAAATGCGTTCAAGATCTGGACTTGCTGTTGCTTGCTTAGATAGCATATTCACTTCAAGGGCAGGGGAGCTTTAATTGAAAGGAAAACCTTTAAAAAATGCTAAAATGTCTTAAATGTCTTTCCTGGTCTTTCCTGGTTTTTTTTTTGTTTGTTTGTTTTTTGGTTTTGGTGTTGTTTTTTTTTTTCTAGTAACAGGTGCAATAAGCGATGGGATCTGGCAATTTCATTGGGTTGGGAGACCCCCAAAAGTGGATTGAGACTTGAGATGATAATTTAGGGAAAGGGAAAATCAGCCATAGGGGGGCTTCTTTGGGCATGTGGGTATTAAGTGTTGTTCATTATGGTGGGACAATAAAACATGATGCATTGTGGTGTGGTGGTTTTTCTTTTTTTCTTCTCTTTTTTTTTTTTTTTTTAAAAAAAAAACCAGCCGAGCTTTGCCCATCTGTTGTCTAAAGGATTTAATAGGCGTTTCCATCCCCAGCTGCTGCCTCTGCTCTGCCTGCTTCCTCATTGCCCTGCGTGGCAGCAGCTCTGCAGTCCGCAATTTTCTTAGGGACACAGTCAAAATCCAGATCTTTCTCTGTAAGAAGCAATGCTCTTCTGAGATGATTGATTATAACTCCCCCCATCCTTCCCCTCCTCTTCACAACCCCATAGCAACCGTTCAGAGACAAGGATGAAGATGACATTGTCTTCCAGTGAAAGTGACTTTTATTTATATTTTTGTTTTTGTTATTTTTTTCCAATCTTTTCAGTGTATCAGCTGCTAAAGGTAGCTTTCTGACAGTGTTTTGGTTACAACCTTTATTCTTTGCACAGCTTAATAAGCCCTTACTTGTGCAGCTGTATTCTTACTGAAATCTGCTCTGATGATGGTAATGAAAATACTTCACCAAAAAATTGCAGTGTATTGGTAATGAAACTGACCTATTTCTGCTGGTAATCTTTTTCCTGGATACTCCAGGTGGTCAAAGAGCCAGCTGTGGATGACAAATTCATTTTTGTCTTTATCACCATTTCCTTTTCTCTCTCACCTTCTCAGCACCCCTCCCTCTCCTATAAAATACAGTTGTCTAAGATTCCTGAAAATACAACTGCATTAACCTTTTGCTCCAAATCTCACAGCCTGACGTTATGGTCCTAAAGGGTTATCTGCAGCTTTGGTTATTTTTTTCCTCTCTGCTAATCTTCCTATCTTCCTCCTAAGTGATTAGAGACGTGGGGGTGGAGGGAGAAGGAGAGCGTGTATTTGGAAGCTGCTGTTGGCCTCTGCAGTTATTCAACCAGCTGGACAAGGGTGAAAGTTTCCTTTTGCAGTTTTACCGTAAAACTGATCTTTATAGATAAGTCTGTGCTGCCTGCACACATGAGAGCACATAAATGTACAATGCATGGTGTCATAGAAGCTTGGGGGAGAGAGAAAGCTTAAAAGTAGCTGATACTAGCCTGTCTTCCTTGCCATACCCACCCTTGATCAACAGAGTAATGCACTGAGGTGAAATCTAGCTTGGTGTTAAACATACGTGGCTAAATATGGAAAGAAGCCTTCTGGTCTTCTCGCATTTTCTGTGCTAATCACATTTGGGAGCACACAGAATGATATGAACAGTGTGTGGTAGTAGCTAGTCTTCATCCTGCTTGTTCTGGAGGGTGAGCAGGCAACCTGCGGCGTTTCAGGGGGAGGACAACAAGCGCAGTGTGAGGGCCTGATTCGCCATACTGTGTTGTCATGGTGGGTAACTTTGAATTTGGGTTGCAGTGGCATAAGTCTGAAAATAGTGGCTGCAATTATTCCTTTAGAGCTTGAATTTTAAGCCTGGAAGATTAGGAGGTAATAGCTTGGCATATGTGTATATATATATATTTCCAGTGAGATGGGAACGAGAAAAATCCTGCAAAATGTAATGATGAATGGAAAGAAAGCTTAAGTTGTGTTGCAATGTCCTATTCATTTTACAGTGATCTTCATAGTTGTCATTTTTATTTTGAGTAAAATTCTGACTATTTCAGTTACGTAGCTTTAGCTTTGATCCCAGATACATTGATGCACAAATCTGTTAATCACTCTAACCTGCTTTTGCTGAGATGCAAAGAAGAGGGTCTTGGGGAAGAGTCTGGGTTCACAATTCAGGGCAGCCTTAGAAAGGGCACCATGGAAGGGGAACTTGATGGTAAGTAGAACTCTCTCTTAGCTCTCTCTCCATGACGTTCTCACGGATTACCTTCTTAACAGCTGAAAAAAGCATTCACCGCCAGCAGCCAGGGCACTGCAGAGAGGTACAGATGCTGTGAATGTGCCATCAGTGGAACCTGGTCACATCTGTCTGTGGGCGGGCAAAACCTGCGTGGAAAAGCCTTTAGTTGAGATTGATGGTAGCAGACAGTGTTGAAAGCGTCGAGTAGGGTTCAGAATAGGGTATGCAAAATTTGTCCTCAGCAGCCTTCTGGGCTGGTGTTTCGAGCTTGCTGAGGGTGGCTGATGCCACAAATAGAGGATTAGGGCCTCTTAGTCAGAGAAGTCCCAAAAGGGCTGCATGGAGCAGAGCTGAAAGATGCATGTGCTTACACCTTTTCTGAGAGTGGGAATGATAGAGAAATATTTTCATTAATGTAGCATAAGAATTTAACGTTATTTGCGTGTTCTAGTGAGATGGTTTTCTGTTGCCTGTTTGCTTTTGTAATAGCATGAATTCTGAGCATTTCCCTTGTTTTGTGGCAGCTTGACGAATAGGTCATGGAATCTCTATTTGTATGGTTTTACAGGAATAGAAGCAGCAGCATAATTTGAATTATTATACTCAAACCATTTTATTTTACAGAAATCTCAGTGCAAAAGACTATTACTGTATATATGAGTGTGTGGGGAAAGGTTGGTTTATATAAGTTTCATTGAATTACATTCTATTACGGTTAATTATAGGAGGTTTCCATTGTAATTAACAGAAATGAGGAAAAGGATGTGTGTCATGTTACGATAACACGTGGAAACAGTGTGCCTTAAGAAACCCCAATCATACCTGAACATGAAATACTGTTTTAGTTTTCTTAGCTCAAGCAGACTGTTTTCCATTTGCCACTAATTTTGTGTGAAATCAGCTTCTTTTGTATTCCTCTCTCCTTATTTAATTAATTTTATTCCACAAATATTTTTGTTGTTTCTCCTGACCTCATTAACCCCTATTTCACCCTTGAAATTCTTAATAGTAATTCAGATTGCAGTCATTAATAAATATTCACTAGAGTCAAAGATGAGGAACTGAAGTACTATTTCACGTAAAGTCTGCAGTATTTCAGAGGGTTTTCTTGTATTTTCATTTGACAATTGTTTTATGGACTTCAGCATCACTGTTTGCTATGGCACCAAATCAATGTCCGGTTGAGATTTCCAAAACACTGTGCTGTCCACAAGTAATAAGAGACTGACTCGAAGTGGTTGTTACCCTATTCACTGTAGTTTTTTTTTTACCAGGATTATCTCAGTGTTGCTGATCCATTTTGTCTTGTTCCTTTCATTCCATTTTAAGCTCAGTCCTGCTTTCTACAGAAAGAATTCTGCTGGAAGCTCATGGCACTTCGACCTTTGCAAAAAGCATAGGGATCCCTTTTCTAACTTGTATACCATGTAACTTTCAGCTATTTCTTTATATAATGTGTTATCTGTATGAGCCATCAGTAAAGCATTGAGCAGTCGGCTATTCAGTTATATAAGAAGAGAGATCGTTACATTTGAGTCTTAGCAAATTTTATAGCCTTTGATTCAGTGAGGGCTCGAACAGGATGTTTCTTCACAGCCTTAACCACCTGTTTCCATGACACCGTCAGAAACTGAAATTTGTTAATTTTTTGTGTGTCAAACTTGGTTGAAATTGAAAGCTTCAAATCTATTGGAGAAGCGTTGGGTAGACAATGTGATCTCAGAAGCCCGGTTCATTTAGGTAAATGGGCTAAACAAAGTCTGTCTCTTTCATCCATAACACTATAGTATTTTTTTGTGCCACTGTGTTGGATCTAGAGACAATTCTGAATGGGTACAGCTTTATTCAGTTTAGCTGTCTAGATGAATATATAGTTATAGAGGTGTAAATCATAAATAATCATAAATCACACTTTAAAAATATATATATATTCTGTATGTTTTCATGTATTTATTTTCCTTATGAGAGTTCTTTCAAAACAGTGAGTCTGCATCCTTTGCAGTGATAATCTGTGAGGACTTAAACGGTTAATTAATAATAATAGAAATCCAGTATTGCAAACAATACTATGGGCATTAGAGGTCTTAAGAAAAAACTTCTAGTGAAATTTTGCCAGGAAGATTAGATCATAGTGACTTAGACTTAATGGACTTCCCAGGAATGATTATGAGTTTTGGGAGATGTAGTTGCTCTTAATTTCAGTTACCTTTGGTCTGATTGTTCAAAAGTACCATGTGCTTGCATTTGTGACTGAAGTAAACTAGTATTACCTTGAGCATTGTGCCTTCTGTCTGGACTGCCAAGTCCAGACTTCCCTTTTAGACTTTTGCTTTTTTTTCCTGCAAACTCCTTTTTGCCAACTATAGTGAAAAAGGAATTTTAGTCTTCATCCTTCTATGAACTTTGTGGAGGCATGCGATCAGTCTTTATCCCAGTTTAAGTAGCAAAACCATTATGGACTTGATGAAACAGGAGTAGGCTCTGGTTGTTTGTTTTTCTTTGTAAAACACAGTAAGCTTTTTCACCAAAGAGTTGTTAGAATACAGATACACTGTCAAATGAGTAGGACTTTATGACTATTTATATACCTACATTCCAGACATCAGCAGGAACTACGGAAGCAGTGATTTCTCAGAGTTTATGCACTGTTCCAGTGTTTTTATTTCTACTCTGTCAGCACCACTACAGTGGCAAGGGCTATATTGGAATGATAAGAAAGGTTGGAGAAATCAAAAATGTTCAGAGGTAAACTTTGTTGAGAGGGGAATTTTCTGATCTCGAGAAAGCCCGTGACTGTAACAAGAGCAAACATGCTCTTTTTTTTCTTAAAAAGGTCCTTACAGTAGATTTTATAAATTGCAGCAGAACAGCCAGTGAATGTTTTGGATTCTCCAACACTACAATATTTTTCAGTATACCATAAGACTCCATAAAATACAATGTATGGAGTAAATTTTAATGTTATATGCATTATAGAGTTAAATAATAATTGCAATGGTGCTAATAAATGTTGATGTCACCCTCAAAATAAGGAGGTAGGTAATACAGAACAAATGTAGGTGGTGAAAGAAATCTAGCTTTCAAACAGAATTTGAAAAGAAATTAGAGATTTGGAATTAATGCCCCCTGAGGTAAGAGATACTGCGTGGTCTACCTATTACGACCTTAGGAGAACAGTCAGAGTGTGAAGAGATGGAAGTCTGGATGTAGATTTCCAGAGTAGTGGAGTCAAGGCAGGCACGCAAATGGATGCTCAAGGAATGCTCTTTTTCAGATGCTGAGGTACTGTGAACTGCACCTGTGAAGTCAGTTGGCCAAGCTGAGCTGACTTCATTAGGAAGTTCATCAAACCCCTGATAAATGGGCAAAGGTGCCTATGTTTACATATTAGAACCATTGCTGATAAAATTCTGATAAAATTCCAATAATCTACCCCAAGATTTAAGTCAGAGTTTTTAGAAATTAGGTTTAAATGAAATTTAGGTGGAACAGAGGAAATTGTGTTGGTTCCTTTCATAAGTGTATTACACGCTGATGTTGCTGCAAGTATTTTTTCCATAAAGTCATCATTTGTGACACAGATGCCTAGGAGGTTGCTGTTGTCCTGTGGACTGTACAAGCGGGAATATACTGTTTATTTCACAATGACCTTGGGATACAGTTTTTACGGGCTAATAAATGGAAGTGTGTATCAACAACAGAAAATATTGCCAAGGACATGGACAGAGGAAGCAAGATATATTTAGAAAGGGTTTGGCTGAAATGTTAATATTAAAGTTCTGATTGGAAGGCTTTGAGAATAAATAGCAAGATGGATCAAAATGGTAAATGTTGGTGTTTAAAAAAAAAAAAAATCCAGATAGATTCTCTTGCAAATGGGACAGTCTTTGTAGTAGTTCAGAGTAACCTTCAGGCAGATGGAAGCAGCTGATGTACTCAGCACTGGATTGGGTAGAGCAGAATATTTATCATGAGTTGTCAGCTCTTACAGTTATATTTTGAGAAATTTATTTAATTATTTCCTGAAGGCCATGGAGATCAGAGTCAACTGGCATAAATTGAAGTAGCCCTAAAGCTGCCCTAAATTACTCTTTGAAAGAGTCCTAATAGCTGAATTTTCTGTGCCAGTCTGTTTCTGTGTTTAACTTTTGCTGTTTGTTCTGTTGGCTTCCTTGCATAAATATTACTGCATACATAAGAAGAAAATAAATATTTTTCAATTCCTTGTTTAAAGAAATATTTTTCATTTGCAGTGATACAAGGGGTGAGGTTAGACTGGAAGGGACATTTGCTTTTGTAGCTTACCACTGCTAAAAGGCTCTTCTAGGTTTTCTTATTTAACATTTATCTATTGATAATGAGTGATTTGGAAATTAAGGAATTTTGGGGAAAAAAAGTATAGCTTTCTGGTAACTGGCTAAAGGAGGTTATTGCTGATAAAAACTGCTCGAGATTTGTAACATCAACTGAGAGTAAATGGGTTGATGCTGGGGTTGGAGGGTGTTGAGGGAAATGAGAATCAAGTGGCTTAGGGTGTGCAAATGCTGTGTGTGTGTGTGTATATATATATGTACTTAAAATGTTGCAATGCTATGTGGGCATGGTATAGACATGATAATATTTCCAGTGAAGTACTTAACTTTTTTATTTTTATTTTGAAAAAGAGGTTGATGGAAAACTGTTTTCAGGCATTCATTTACTAAGTGCTCTTCTGGCTGCCTTCGTCTGCTTAGCAAACAACATACTCTCTTTATATCCTCAGGCTATTGCAATTTTGATTTGCTGTCTTTTGCAGTATATGTTTAATGTGGGAGGAAAAAAAATTGTGATACCTGGTATATATTTTTTAAATAATGTCTGCATTACATATGTATTAACAAGCCCTGCTTTTGCAGCATCATTCATCTGTGTATTCAGCCATATGTAGCATATGCTGAGTGCCCCGTCACTTAGATATTAAAAGCACTATTGACTGGAACAGAATAATGGAGCTGGTTTCTGTGAGAAGTAAACTGGTCTGTACCAAAAATGTCTTAGTTTTCTCTCTGCCGGCTGCCCTTGAACCTACAAAGTTGTCTGCCAAAGGTTGAGCACTTGTCTTCACACCGACCCAGCAGAGGTTGGTGGTGGAATTCCTTAGCTATTTCTCTTCTTTGACTCTTTCTTATGTGTGGCTAGCAACGTAGACACGGAATTTCTGCTCAAATGCTCTCCTTGGAAAAATGAGTGTTATCTGTGTTGGTACTAGATGAGGTACCTGTAGCCCTGCTTCATGATGTTGGTTTGTCAGCCCTATGACAATATAGTTAGTGAGAAAGAGCCATAACATACTTGCAGCTAAACATAGGCTGACGTGTAATTTATTTTTTTAAAAAACAACATCCTGCTCTGCTAAAGGCTAAACTAGGCTACTGTGACTATTCTACGACTACCATTTTATTGCATTTGAATTAAAGCACTAGTAGGAAAAGACGACTTCAAGTTCCAGATTCTTGTGGAGTGATATGCACCGTATGGCATGTTTCAAAATTTCTCATGCCATGTGCTGACTCAGTGCCAGCTGGTGGTTGAGTTACCCTGGACAAGTGGCAGGTAAGATGAGTAAAGTTTCATTGAGTGACTGTGTGGATTTCTTTTAATACCTGTGACTTGTCTCTACGTTTAAGGAATGGATTTGACTTAGATTTTTACCTTCCTGGAATCTCTTAATCTCTCCCAGTGTTCTATTCCAAAGCTCTCAACTTCAGGTTGTAAGTGATGAGTAGTTTGGCTGTCACATCCAGATGATCTGCTGCCAGCAGGTAAAGGATTGAGCTCAGTTCTCCTCTTACAGTTCTGGTCATCTCTGTTTTTACTTCAGTTGCCTTGCCTCTTCAAACTAGAAACTAGTTGCTAACCTAGAGATGCTGGACAGGTATTTGTTTTTTTCCTACAGCTGCAGTCTCCTCAAGCAAATTAGTGAGGCCTTAGGAGATTCTGAGAAAAACTTCGGTGTTCCAAGACTGAGCTCCCAAATCATTTCAGTCCTATTTAAGTAGGTTGATTACTGCTAGAAGAGCTGCTAGAGATATTCAAAACAGACACATAGCCTATCTCTAAAGAAACATAGATTGTTTTTAAAGCTTTTTCAAATTATATGGTCATGGTGGAATGAAAAAATTAGTGAATTCTGGATTTTTCTCCCATATCATATACAGATGTATCATCTTTGGAAAATTAATACTAATACATGGTGTGCCCTTGAAAAATTACTTTCTCATCTTTTTGTTGTATATGATTTCCACCTTTCATCCATCTTTTCTAGGTTGTGAACTGATAGGAAAAATAACTTGTATTACATTTCATGCATATAATCCCTTTCATGGTAAGGCACTGATCTCAGATGGGTCTTTCTGTGTTTAGAAATTCCATCTCAACACTATAAGAAACTTCTCTATTTTCACAGAATGAACTGGGAGGGTGGTTGAACCTGTCACAGGTTGCCCAGAGAGGTTGTGGAATCTCCATCCTTGGAGATGTTAAAACCCTTACTGGGCACAGCCTGCTCCAGCTGTTTCTGCTGTGACCAAGCAGGTTGGATTTGATGATCTCCAGAGATCCCTCCCAACCTCAGCTATTCTGTGATTGTGTTATCCTGTACAGCTAAACTGTAACATGCTTAGTACATTGTGAAACTAAGGAAAGCTGTTTCCTCCAGTTTTGTACTTTGTGTTCCCTCATCTTCCTGATCTCTCTCAAGCCTCCTCTCTCAGGCTAGATGAGAACTGTTTGTGGTTGATTTGGATCTCTCTCTGCTAGCTGTCCATCTTTTTGCTTTCTCTCGGACTACATTAAGGATTAAATCCCAGTCAGTCTTTCCTTTGTGGGAGCAATCATTTGTATCTTTTTTTCTCCAGGCATTCAGCATGAAACTTAGGAAATCTTTGAGACTTCAAACTTCAATGAAATTGGGTAATGGATTTTGATGTGATGGGAGGAATTACAGACAAACAGCCTGAACATATAAATTTTGTTTCTTTAAGAAAGCAGACTGAAGCAAAGCTGTCATAAACAGTGCTGCTTCTCTAAATTGCATTTTGAAAGGCATGAGATGCTGCTATGTCAAATTGGGATTGCTGGAGTACAGCTACTCTTCAGATACTGCCCCTCACCATGGTTAAAACTCCTACACCAAAGCTGGGGGAAAAAAGTGATTCTGAAGGCTCATTGTGATCCCCTAATGCTGGGGGAATCCCCAGCCAATTTGATAAGCTGGATTCCTGTCTACTTGCTGCTGCTGGAGCACTGCAAAGCAGGGAGAGAGGAGGCTCAAACTCCTTTCTGTTTGCAAGCTGAGCTGGATGACTGGGGAAGGAGGGAAGAAGGGAGCCCTCGCTGTATTTCCTCCGTGTATCCATGTTGGTACAGTGGCAGTATTTGAAGTAGTCCTTTCCTGCAGAAAGCTGAGAGGAAGACTGAGAGCTGTTTGTGTGTTTGCAATGCCTGTCTGTACAGAAATGGTCACCAAAGACAAAGCCAAGTATTATATTAAAACTTGGCAATGACACAAGTGCCATAGCCCTATTAAACGCGGGCATTTGTTTTGTTGAAAAGGCATGGCTATGAGTGGCACAGCTTTTAAGGATCCTTATGCTTTGTGAGCAGTAGCCTTAAATAGTTTTTCGTTAGCTTTTGAAATTAGTTAAATCTATACTTTTTCCTTTTCTCCCAGACTTCCCACTCCTGTAATTCTGTAAAGCTTGTTTAAAATCAGTAATTGGCAACAAGAAAGAAAGGTCTGTACTAGTGTTTCTAGGTTTTGTCTGGTGCTGCTTTTCTTCTGGGTCTGTGGTTTAGTTCATTGCTCATATTTGTGAAATTGCATCTCTTTTGCTTCTGGTTGTTTTCTGATTGTGCTGAAGACATTACTTAGTCAAATTCCCCACTCAGTTTCATCTGCGTAGCCCCAGTGACTTCAAGGCCCTACTCAAATTTGTCTGAGAGAGGAGTTTGACCCGTGAGCAA
The DNA here is from genome assembly GCA_011075105.1 of Heteronetta atricapilla. NCBI lineage: Eukaryota > Metazoa > Chordata > Aves > Anseriformes > Anatidae > Heteronetta > Heteronetta atricapilla. Next base: position 35,552,131 of record CM021735.1, read on the forward strand.
GCCTGCTCATTGATGATAGCAGAGGCAGACCTCTGGCACTGTTCTAGTTAAGAACAGCCTTGGAATGCATCTCCTCTGCAGTGAATATTCAAACAAATTAGAGCACAAAGTGGAATGATAGTGTAAGTGAATTCAAACTGAATCCAAACTGAAAATACAGGCACGTTTTACACATTACTGTCCTTTGTCCTTAATGCAGAAGTCTGTCTGCTCAGCAAAGACAAAGGTAGGCGAATGTTTAATACTTCCAGCAGTAGTTCTTTAATGTTCTGTCACATACATGTACTGGAATCACCTGAGCAGTCTATACGTCAGGATGTAGATGTCCTTATGTTTAGCATTGCTATACCATTTGCTAGGGACAGACACAGCTGAACTACTGGTGTGGCTGGGACAATCACTATCTTGTCAGGTGGCTCTTCCTGCTCAAAGGGAATGCTACAGATACAGGCATTCTTTCAAGTTCTGAGCTGTAACACTGTCATCACAATTGCCCTTATCACTGTTGATTCAGGTGAGTGCAGCTGAGAACCTTTTCAGCTTCATACTTATTTGTTCTTGGTGCTTTGGTGCATAGGGAACTAGATGGTCTGTGGACTACTTTTTGGGCATTCATGATAAGATGGATTAGAATAGCAAAGTTAACTTCTCGTTCCCTGCTCGAGTGTCTGCTTCTCTACTGGATGTTTCTGAAGAGTCCACCAGAGGGGAGGAGACACCCCCAGTGCTATAGGCATTGTTCTCCTCATTGAACTGGTGGGATATGAAAACATGGCAAAGCAAAGTGTCCTCATCAGAGGGCATGGCTAGCTTACGATGGGAGGACTGACAGTAACACTAGTAAATAATTTTATCTCCTTGCATAAGCAGCCCTGAAAATAGAGCAAGGAAGGCTGTGTGAGGGTTGGATGAGTCTACCAGTGTACCTAAGACCCTTACCCTGTGCAGAAATCCAGGTTTCTCCATGTCTGCCTGAAACTGCACTTGGACCATTTGTGCCTTTGTTTTGCACTCCTGCCAAACCCTGCATCAGCTAAAAATCACCGTGGTGTGGCTGTGTTGGAAGTGGATGAGCTGTTTGAATACGTAATGGACTGCACTTTGTGTATGATTTCATTTCAGGGTTGTTTGTTTTTTTTTGTGTGTGTGTGTGCGTAAAATACCAACCTTGTGCTTGATCCTATGGAGTTCTAAATCTGCTGTGAAAGATTATTCTGTGCTCTCAACTCCTATTGGATTAAAGGTACTCAACTTCTCAAAGGATTGCATCCTGATTTGTACTCCTATGCTCACTAATATGCTATCAAGTCCTATCCAGATGATTTCTTGGGGAAGAGCAGTAGAGGCACTTGTACAAAACAGGCTCTGTTCATGTCCTTGTGCAGTATAATGCAAATTACTCAGAAGCAATAACTGTGTAGTCGTCACTGGCCCTAACAGGCTCTGCCATTGACTCGGGGTGGAGTGTCTGGCAAGTTAATCTATCTCTTTTTTCATGATGCCCCGCTGTGAAACTAAGATAATACTTGACTTCCCTTTGGGGACTGACAGGATTAGCCAGATAATATTGATACCTATTTAAGAAATAGAAAGCAGCATGGAAGGGCCTAGGATAACCCTACCTTTTTAGGCCCAGTGATTTTTTTTCCTTTTTTTTTTAAAAAAAAAAAAAAAAATTGCCTAGTGTTCTTGTATGTAGCTTCCCTTCATTTAATGCATCTTTCTTGGTTTTTGTCTCCTGATGATAAAGGAGGCCTGGATACATCCTGTTTTTTTCCAGGTGATGACACCTTTTCATGCTGTATTTATTTTCCATAGCTTCTCCTTTTGATTATTGTAATCTTGATACGTAAATGCTGAAATTTCTGTGGCCGCAGTTTAAACCTACAGTTGGTTTAACTCTCCAATAAAATAGAAGAATTGCTTTGATGTTCCCATTTTGACAATTTGTGACTATGCTGGCTTTTGTTGCTTCTTTCCTTAAGGACATTTGTCCCTGATCTCTAAAACAAAATGTCACTGAGTAAAACTACGTTTGTATGATGCTGTGTGTTCTAGTTACAAAAGATTTATAACTTGGTCACTTTTATTTATGCTCCTATGAAGCCAGTAGAATTATATTACAGTGTTAAAATGCAGCAGTTTGATTTTCTTGCAGGCAACAGCCCTCTGGTGGTGGTGTCTTTTTCAAATTTTTTTCCTTTCCTGTGTCATCTTCAGATATTCTGACAGACTGATAGGGAAGCCTTTCAAAATGCCTGAAAATTCAGCTGCTGCACACTCCCAAACTTCTCCTCTCCTTTCCTTTCCAGTCCTCACCTCATCACCACCCGCATCTAAATTTGAAAGTGAAATGTAAAAGGCAAAGCAAGGTTAATAAATGCACCCACTTGATAATAGCAACAGTCTTATTTGGCTAAGTGGTATTTACCAAATGCTATTTCAGTAAGCTTCAGCTTGCAGAACTGTTGCCTGGAAAAGGGTATAGGTCGGTGCGAAGTGGGTGGCGAGGCTAATGGGTTGTTCTGCAGACTGGCTGAATTGTTCGGAATGCAGGCATTTCTGAGGAGGCTGATGATAAACTTCAAAGTTGAAATATCAAAGAATTATTTTTTTTAAAGGGGTGACCTTACAAGTCTGTTATGGACGTTAATGATAGTTATATTGCAAGTTACTGCCTGGAAAAATACTTCAGCTAATGGGGAAGGAGAATCCTCTCATCAATGCCTTAGAAGTGAAATTTATCCTTTTGCTAGCCCGAGAGTCAGCAATCATTTGAGTCCCACTTTAGCCCTATCTTGAAGGACTAAGCAATATACTGGGAAGCTAAAATGAGTGTTTAGAGATTAGATGAAGTAAATGTTACTCCTTACAATTTCTTTGAGATGGTAAGCCAGAGTTCTGCACAGATTTTTCTGGAATTATTAAAGTTGTGACAGGGACACATTTAGTTTGTTCCCATTTGAGGACTATAGTAAATGTCAAAATCATGTTGCGTCTGCAACTATATAACTGTGTAAATAATCTGTCTTGGTAGGAAGACATGGTTCTATTATCGTTAAAGCCTGAAGTTGTCTTTTATGGGGGGGGGGGTGGGGGAACCCAAGCTTCTATATAGCTGAAGCTGAACAGAAATAATTTCTGCATTTTCAGGCTTTAGGGCAAATAATTTCATTTAAAATTAGTTGTTTTAAAGTCACTGATTTTTTTGAGTGTGATGTCTGAGACCGATGGTATATCTACAAAGTGAAACAAAATGTTTTCAATGAATCTGTTTGCACATGTTTTTTTTTTTTTTTTAATAAGGCTAATAGAAAACATTAAGATACCAAATAAATTCAATTACCTTAAGTTTTAGACAATTATTCTAGCATATTAGCCCTTTGACTTCATACTGTGGACAGAAGATGGTATAAATTTGTTGCCTTACTACTAGATAATGCTTTGGGTCACCTGTGGGTCACTTGGGTCACTTGCTAGCAATTTTCAATAGATAAGATACACTGTGTGAAAGTATTGTTCCAGCCATGCTAATCTGGGGGGTGTAAATCTAAATTATTTGTTGGTTTATGCAGCTGGTTGTGGGTGTGTTGTCTGTGCTTTTTGTTTTTCTGTTGTTATGCCAGGTTTGCATCAGGTAAGGAGCCTGTCCAGGTTAGTGGACTTTCACTTGCACAATAGCTTCTGTGTTACCAGGATGGGTCAGCTTCTGACTTTTAATTCTTACAGTTAACATGAAATGAAAGGGGAAATCTAGAAGTAAGTCCACCCCCTCCAATTTACAATGATTAATAAGTTAAATCCCTCCTTTATCACATCTTTTTTGGATCATCTTTCAATGTAAGACTCAGAGCTTTTGTCACCTTAGGGCTATTTTTTTAAACATTAAAAAATGGAGAATGATAGTAGAGGCCAAGGCATCACTAGCTCTTCTTGAGTGAATAACCCCCAGTCTCCAAAACATGGTTTTATTTTTGCTTACTCAGCTTCTTGTTTGTAGTTTAAAAGCATGTGCCATTGTAACACATAGCTGTAGCAGTTTGCTGATCATTTATTGGAGGTAGGATTATTGCCAACTCAGGCATTGTTTTCAAAAAATAAATAATAAAACCCCATGACATTAGGTCCTCCAATTTGACAAGTTATGGAATCATTGAATAATGTGTAAAATGTAATGGTTTAAAATGAGGATTATTATTTTTTTAAAACTTGTTTGCTGGTACAATAAACCAAGGGTGAAATTCACCTAAGTGACCGGTGCTAGGGTGCTTCAGGGAACCCTTTCACCTCTCTGCATTTCTTTAAGACTAAGGTTTTGCTTCAAGTGTATGCCAATTCAAAACTTCAGTAATAACTGAATAACTCTTAAGTTATGAAAATTGAAGTTAAGTGAAAAGGAGTCATATTTCAAATAGTAAACACCTTCCCCTTGCCCCATCTTGATTATTCTATATAGATGCTTTTACCAGAAGAAATCTCAGATTTTGTTTATTTCCAGCCTAAAAATGAATTCAAGTGGTTTATGCCTGCTGCTGGAGGAAGGGTTTTGAATTCAATAGACTTCTGGTTTGATCACAGTGTAGCAGTACTTGCATTTTAGGAAGAGTTTAATCTCCAAGACTCTATTCCCTAACCTAATAGAAAAGCAGCTAAAATTATAGTATCAGTGGCCTGATGTGCCCTCCACATTGTGATCAGCACTTTTTTACCTTTTTTTTTTTTTTTTTTGGATTTGCTGCTATCTCCTAACCTGCAGAGGACTGAGCTTTGAAAGGGAGCTGCCCTCTTAGTGGATCTGTTTTTGTTCCTGGATGTGTTAGGTAACATGACCTTTTGTAGTTTTTGCTTCCTAATATTTATCCTGCTGTGAAGTAGTGTATATACTTGCTATTTCACTACATTTTGGAAATCCTGTAATGCGAGCCAGTTGATATACAAAACAATACTTAAACATCAGTTTTAAGCTGACACATTGCTGTCCTGGAGTATTTTTTTTCTTCTTGGTGTAACAGGCTCTTTTACCTAAGTCTAAATTTCTCCCTGGTCATCCAATTTGCATCATTTTTCTTTTGTCAAGAGATTGTTTTATATATAAATTCTTCCAGAATAATGGGTCTTTTTTTGTCCATGCTACATTTCTTTTTCGTTCCCTGTTGGAACTCCAATGCTTCATTGATGTTTCTTTGGGCTTACAGAAGTTTGATGCAGCAGAGCAGTCCAATGCCTTACTGTGGACCTTATTGTCTTTCATTAATGTCCACAGAGTCACTACATGCAAGTCTGCAAGGGGGTGCTGCCAGAAAGCTGTTTGAAATGAAAATATTTTGTAACTTCTGCTCCTGAATTACGTGTAGACTAAACGGCTTAAGCAAATTTATTACATGAGCATTAATGTAGGGGGTATGTATGGAAATACTAGTAAAAAGAGATTTGATTTAAACTGTACCAAAAGCCCCCTTAACCTTATACATTCTGTTATTGTCAGCTGTGATGTTTATTTCAAATGGCATACTGCTGAAGAGAAGCACTTAATAATTGAAATGTAAGTGGGTGACTAAGAGGCAATACATATGCAGCAGCATTTTTTCCCTGTTTTTGTGCTTCCAAAAAGCCCATCTCTGCTTCTCATAGTAACAAGTATTGACAGTATTGAAAATAACTTTTTATTGTTTTTTAATTCCTCTGATGCTATATTAAACCTTTATTCTTTGACTGGCGTTCAGCAGGTCAGTGGTATAGGATCACCTTACTGCTCACCCTTTGATTTTTCACTCTTTCCCTGTGGCAACTTTCTCTGCTGGATGCGTCTGGATTTAGCTTGATTCCCAACCTCGCCAACAGCATTGTAAAATCGAACTGCAGCATTTGAAAGCAACTGGTCTATTGAAAAACAAGCTGAAGCAATCCAGACTTGGATTTCAAAGGCAGTGGAAAGGTCTTGATCCATGCTGCTGTTGCATGCTCAGCACCACGAAGTGTGATTGACTATAAGCTCACTCACCGTTACAGAAAACTTAAAGGTAGTTGGTGTAATGACAGGCTGTAAAAGTGGGATATGTGCATTCATGAAGAAGCCCAGTCGTCCTCTTTGTGCAGGCAAACTGGTGTTTCCCTTATGTTGTTGCAAAAAGGGCCTGACTGTTCTGAGACTATTGGGTCTTACTCTATGCTTAGGCAGCTGCCCAGAAAATGCAAATTGATGATGCCTTATACTGGAAACAGCCTGAGGTTGGATCCTGGCAGCTTCCATGGAGTTGTCTAGTCCCAGCATAACTGAAGGAAGGAAGGGTCAGGTTCTGTGGCATTATGGCCTAGATCCTCAACTGGAATCGTTTGGGTGAGGTCCTTGAGCTCCATACCGCTGCATTGGTTTACCCTTGTTATGGATTTGATCTTCTATATAAAGACACAGAGTATAGATTTTTAAATTTGGAAGGGGCCTAGATATTGGATTCTCTCTTAAACACTGCTAGTTAAGAGAAAAACAAAACCACACACACTATGAAAGGTTATGGTGTCTGAAGATTTTGATTTTGCACCTGTTCTGCAAATTATGTATTGGTTCTGCCTTTGGAAAACCCTTTCTGTAATCCTCCCATTTCTCTTCCTTTTTTTTTTTTTTTTTTTTTGAAGTAAATGATCTCTGAATTTATAGCAGCTGTGTTTCTATGTTAATATAATATCCACAACTTGGATATTACCTGTGTTCTAAGCTATTTGCAAGTGCTTGCAATTCTTTTAGAAAATTGACCTTTTGGCTTAAGATTCTTATGCTTGGCCTCTAGTCCAAGAATGACTTCTTTCTCTCTCAAGAGATTTTGATTAAAAATCTATATGACTAGGTTTATTTTATCTGACTCTTGGTGGCAGGAGGTGGTAAGGGAAGGAAGGTCAATTGTTCAATTCCTCTCTGGAATTAAATCTCTGTGAAAATAAGGATAATTCTTCATTTAAGGTATACTCAGTTGTTTACCTGTACTTGGTTCTATCCACATCAGGATTTGTAATTTTTGTACTTTATTTCCTTTTCTTTAGAAAACCTGGGAGGTGTTAATTTGGCATTAACGTTCATGAATCTGTAACTTGCACAGTTAAAGAGGTACTACTGTCAGAGTTACTTTAAATTTACATTTTCAAATCTTTGAACTTCAAGAGAGACCTTGCAGGGGAAAATTGATTTTTGTTTCACAGCTGAACAGAACTATATACTTTGTTTTCATCTGCATAAGATACAAAACATTAAAAGGACCTTTGGCATTGTGAAGCCCAGATGTCAGCCTTTCACTTGAAGTTCAACTTTGTGTGTGCCTGCACTGCGGTTGCTATCCAAGCAAGAAGGAGGGCTTCAGATTGCTGTGATTCAGACTGATACCTGAATTTCCTAATCTGAAAATGTCTTGGTTATCCCTGCTCTACATTGCAATCACAGAGTTTTAGACAGCTTAGTTCTTGATGAGCACAACGAGACTGTTGTGATAAAACAGCTTGTTTGTATCAGATCAGTGGTCCGTCTTGTTCCAGTATGGTGTAGTAGATGCTTGTTCCATAGACAATTTAAAAAGTTGCAGCACCTGACTTTAGAATCACCAATAGTAAAATTATTTTTTTCCCTCACTATCTGCTAGTTCATAATTGACTTCCATCTGGATGTGTCAACGCTTATCTCTTGGCTGGTTTTTATTTTTAATACAGGAATACAAATCTATTCACGATATCCATCTGTTTTTCAGATCTTTTAAACTCTTCCTGATATTATTTGGCAGCGACTTACTGTGGTTGTATATTGCGTAAACCCCCCAAATGAAGGAAAAAAGAACATTTAATCCTATTTTCCTATTACTTCCTTTTCTGTTTGTTCCCTTTTACTTTATCGAGGTGTCATTGTATTCAGAAAAGTAGGCATTCTTGATTTATCATCTTCATACTTATCATCATCCTGTGTTTGTCTAACATTAAATAATGTCTCTTTGCACTCAGGTCTTCCAAACTGGTAACATACCTTTTCATTCTGCCCTGATACAATCCTTATGCATTCATTGTTTTTGCTGCTTGATTCTTTATGTCACCTATTCTAGCAGTGCATTTTTTTTGAGGACGGTGTTCCAACAGGATGTATCAATGATTTATACAATGGCATTATCTCATTCTCAGGTATAATTTTTGATATCGTTCAACGCTTTGGCACTTTTGGTTACCTCTGCACATTGAGTTGATATTTTTTATTAAGCTGCCTGAAGTGACAGCAAGTCTTTTAATGGCTCTGGTTAATTTAGGAGTCAGCAATATCTGTTACAGGTTCACATTATTCTTTCTACTGGGCATTTGTCAAAACTGAATTTCATCTACAGCCATGCTGTCCATCCACCAAGTTTTGATGCTTCTTCGTTTTTAAGTGTTTAAGTAGGACTTAACTGATAGGTTAGTCTTGTGCTAGCCTGCTGTGCAAGGGTAAACTTCACCCTTTATGAACTGATGCATCCTGTCACATTAATCAGGGATGTACCCTGTATTTCCTAGGGCAACAGAAAGGATCAAATTTCCCCATTAACCCCTTCAGAACTGAATTAAGTGCTGATACCGTATCTAGAATGTCTACCACAAAGCTGATGGATTATGATCTGTAGTTTAAAAGTTCTGGTGATCTAGCTTGGTACTACCAGAGGGGAAACACAGAAGTAGCACTCTGCTAGTTATGGAGGTATCCTGAGCTTGAAAAGGTTGCAATTACTGTATCCTGAGGCTGAGAGATTTGTTGGTTTTCATACTTATTTATTTATTTTCTATTTAGTTTTTTTTTTTTTGTAACATAACTTTTTTTAAAAAGTAATGGTTCTCCCAAAGCCTAAAACGTTTATTAGCATTTTGAAGAAGTGACTATTTTATGCTACCAAGTTTTGTTCATCTCTCTCTTTGCTTTTGTTAAAAGGAAAATCAATTTCTTTGCTGTTTCCTGCAGGGTTTTGTAGGTAGGTTAGCAAAGGGTTGGATTCAAGATTAGGAAGTTTCTTTAGTTATCTCTGAGCCTTGTTTTTTGACACTTCCGTTTTGTTACCTGTAAAAAGATCATGTTCCTTACACAAACTGCTTTGAGAGCTGTGGACCCGGTGTCTTATAAAAGCTGAAGTGTTTTTTTTGGTGCAGTTTGATTTGTCTTTTGCTCAACAAAAATATCAAAAAATTGACAGAGCAAATAAGAGGCCTTTGCCATATCTGCAAAATTAAGAGGAAAATACAAACCTATGAAGATAATTCTTTTGAATTAAAAAAAAAAAATACCCAAACTAAATAAAACTGCAGTATAAGGGGTGTAAAAATATGTGAACAGATGGGAAGTTTTTTCATCCCTGCAAGCATTATTATTATTATTATTATTCTAGTTTAGGGAAAGAACTTGATGGGTTCAGTGATCACTGATTGCTGCAAAATCGGCAAACTGTGCCCAGCTGTTCAGTGGCTGCCTGTCTGCTTGTGGAAATCCTGCTTAGGAAGTAGAGCAGGGAGAAAGAGAGGAACTTACTGGTATCTTAGTGGATTTAGTTTTACACAGTAGCATCTGCTAAACATGCAGTGACTCTTTTACTTAGCAATTTAGACTAAAAACCATAATTATTTAATGAGCAACCTCCTCCTTTCTCCTCCTCCGTGTTTTGCTCCCCATCCCCTGAAAGTGCTGGCTTCAGGATCTATGTAAGGCAAGGCTTAGTATGTTTGCCTGCTGCCCACCCTGGGTATTGTGTATGTTGTTTTGATTTATTTATGAGTCTTTATTTTTTAATCCTTGTGCAATTGCGAGGAGGGAGGAGACAAATAGGACCTTTAAATGACAGTCCATAGCTCCTATTAACTAGTGACAGATGCCTTCTGACATGACATTTTAGGGACTTCGAAGCTCTTGGTAATAATATTTGTGGTTCAGGATTGACCTTGCATATCAGAAGGTCTTTGCCTATCCTGCATGTCACTATGAGTTAAACATTCTGGTGAAACAGCACAAAACCAGTAAGTGCTCTGTCTGAGGCTCCTGAAGCCTCTTTATCCCCATGTCGTGTTTAGAAAGAAAATAAAATGGATGCATCTTTCTAGAGAAAAAAGGAAAATTTACTGAAAGGAAATAACTGTTAGACTCTAAGTAGCATACACTGCAGGCTGTGCTGGTGCTTGACTCCATTGTGGGCAGTATATGGAAAAAGAACTGTAAGAAATCAGATATAAAGCAAGTTTAGAACCTTTCAAACAAACTTCAGGACTTGGTAAATCATTTCTGTGTGAAGTCCAGTTATTCTAGTTAAACCAGATTTGTCTTGCAAATAATCACCCTTTTATACTAATTTTACTTATGGTGCTAGAAGAGTTCCAGTTAAAGTTGCATTTCAGTTTCCTAAAACAACTCTTCTTCTGGCTTGCTAATACTGGTCATGCTCATTCATGCTAACATCACAGTCCATTATCGAATGGGAAAGCTTGTGTTGTCAGGATGGAGAATTAAGATTTAGATTCAGCAGTGGAGAACAGCAACATCTGGATTATGTGCAAATGCTCAGGAATATTATTTTCTATCTAGAAATTTTTAAGAGTATAAAGGTGAAAAAAACCAAGATCTTAAAGGGCTTGGTATTATAAATAATGTGTTAACTTGCCGTGAGATTACAGTGTGTCTTATTATAGTTGCTTATCAGGTTTATATTGTGGACCTTCCTCCTGATTATGCTCCCTCAGCTTGGGAATGAATTCTCACCAATGTGACCACCTTATCGGAATCTTGATCCAGTTCTCTTGTAGCCTCACTGACTGAAACACAATTCTTTGTGTGTCTGAGTTGGCTTCCAGACATCGCAAGGACTGCAAAAGCTACTGCTTCCGGAGAACTCTTCCAGGGCTCGCAGGGCCACATGGGAGCTGGGTGAGTGGCAAGGGAATTAGAAACATGAAGCCAGGGTAAGGGCTGCATGCAGCAAACGAGCTCACAAAAAGAAGTATTGAAGAAGCACCTGAGACTTTTTTTTTTTTTTTCCTGGAAGAATTGTATCTTACCTGAAGTGTAGCTATTATTAATGAAACCTTTCTAACATGTCTTGTCTGACCTACTCTTCAGCCACTCAGACTTGCTGAAGCCATGAATCATGAGGACCTTCAGGGTTTTGCAGCTCCTGCGAACTCTCACAGCTGAGAGTTAATACAGAAGGAACTTTGAGGAGAATACTTCTGCTCTTCAGTTCCCTTATCCCACTTTTTATGGCTGCTAAATAACTATTGGAGTCTTCAGTTATATCTAAATATTTTATTGTCAGTTTTATATTACTACAGGAACTTTTTCCTGTTCCTTCTCTTTTGTTGCATAAATTCCACTTAGATTCCTGTGAAGTCCTCCTTACTTCATGGCATTGGGAATCTGATGGGGTGATCAGAACTCCTCTTCCAATCTGACACTTATGCTTCTAGGGGGGATAATCATTGTTACACCTTTTTTCTTTAGAAATACTATAGGGCAAAATAAAGCTTTCCTACTCATGTTGGCCATCGTCTGAAGTCCACCGAAGCATCTGGGAAAGGTGTCATTACATCCAGGTCATGAATCAAATCCCTTACCATATCATCCAGTGGCAGTGATGGTTGTTTCTTACCCTGACAAGGGTTGGGGGAAGGCGGGTGGACTTTTCCCTTTAGGAAGGTGGGTGGACTTTCCCTTTGACTTCAGTTTAAATGATGGAGGGAGGAAAACCATTAAGACTCCCGAAATCAATTCGTGCTCCTATCTAGTATGGAGAGACAAGTGGGAGATTCTGCTTTTCTTTATATGTCATGGATCAGGAGCAATAGCTGTTTTGAAAAAGAAAATGCATAGAGAAAAATTATGTGAGGCCAAGTCATGCTTCCAGTAGTTGTTATAGACTTGCTTATGTTTTTGCTATTCTAGCTGTTTGTTTTTTTTTTTTTTGCCTCTGTAGTTGGCACACGTCATGTTGAAATGATAGTACTGAAATGTATTACAGCCCTGGGGTCAATTCTCCCCTTTGCAGGATGTGGATAGCCCTTTCTGAGGTAGGAGTTGCTCGGTGTTCTGGGAATACCACAAATTGAGCGTTCAGACACCTGTTTTTTAACATGGCCAGAGCATAGCTCTGTAATGCGGTTATAATAAAATTCCTATGAACTTCATGTAATGTGTAGAAAGGTCACAGGAAATGATAACATGGACACCTGATTATCACAGTAAATGATGACTTCTGGCACGGGCTGATAATGTAAATCATTGCTTTATTTCCCACCTTATTCTTGAACACTTCCCATATTCTCAACTGTTCGACCATCAGAGATCTAGAATCAATGCGCTAAGCTGAGATAAACATCTGATGATAATGGTTACTGTTTTCATATTATATAAACATCTTGTGACAAACCCTCTTGGGGAGCCTCATCCTGGATGAGCAGTTGCTTCCCTGAGAAACCTGCACTCTGAATATTAAACTTCATGGATATTAAGTACTGCCAGAGGCCAAGAAGACTCATTTAAAAATAAATGTATTTTCATTCTTGCAAAACATACAAAAACCCTTGCATATTGATGCCCTGCTCTACTAAATTCTTGCATAATATGAGTAACTGACAATTTTAAACCATCTTTCATCATGACTGGATTATTTCACATATCTTTAAACAGGTGCTTCCAGTATTCAAAAATTCACTAGCAAATTTCACATTTGTGCTAAGTTCTTTTCTGTTTCTTTGTCTAACTACATGTATTGCCATAAATTTGTGCTGCTTACGGCAGTTTTTTGTGGTTTGACAACACTATTTGTGTTACTGATATTTTCCAGTAACTTTCTGAACTGCAACAACTATTGAGTGCCCAGCAGAATGTGAAAACTTCTCACCTTTTTCCACTGATGATGCATCCTCTAGTCAGACTTTTGTTTCTGCTTATCAATGCATGTTGAATGAAAATATATAAATATATATTATATATATATATATATATATCTAGCATTTAATACCACTTGTGTATTTATTTTTGTTTAAAACCAACCTAAACGCAGGGGGAAGACACTACATGCAATTTATGGATTGTTAGCACTGTGATGGATTGTACTGCATTTGCTCCACCTCTCAATTCTCCAGTGATGTTCTTGATTGTGAGGAATTAACCCATCTGTAATTTTTTCTTTTTGCTGCAGGAAAACCGTGTGGGAGTGGTAAAGCTTTGCTTCTGGCAAATAAAAGGAACTGTCCAGCATTTTCCGAGCTGAATGTGTTAAAACACTGATAAACTTGAAATGGCTTTTAATGTTGCCCTTCAGTGCCTTAAAAGCCTATTATCTCTTTGAAATACTTATCTATACATGGAGTACATGTGTTTATACATCTGTATAGGTATGTATCTTGAGAGAAAAGGCAGATACTGGCGAAGCCAAATACTGTTTGTAGCCTAGTTCCGGTAGATGCAGTGCTAAAGTGACTACAGCTTTAACTTCCAAATTTCCTTGTGAAAATTCTAAAAACCTTTGAGTCTGTGAAAGGATACAAAACGTGTTTTAAAAGCAGTGATAAACTATGATGCATTTGGGTAGTCAGGTTAAATAATACAGTGCTGTCTGTAAGCTATGGCATAGCTGAGAAAATCAGTGAGGATGAAAAGAAAGGGAAAGAGGTATAGTACTTGGTTTATTGATTCAGTTTGCTTGTTATCAAAAGCCATCTTAAAAATTTTAAAATTAATGAGTCATAAAATAGTCTTCCCTCTTAGCAGCTAGTTATCATCAGCTAGTTATAACAGAGCTATCAAAGGAAAAAAGAGCATACCATTAGCTGTTAGTTTGGAATGACTCTGCAGAATCGTCCTTAAAGGTCTCCTGGCAAATTTCTGATAGTCTCCTAAAGGTCTTCAAAGCTGCTCCTTGCTTTAGTATATCAGGCTTTCATCAAACCTGAATCTGAGCTGTGCAGCAGCAAAGTTCTCACTCTCCGCAGTTTGCTTTAAAGCAGTGGCCTCTGTATAATGTAATTCAGGAGGAGGTGTTTCTTTGGAGATTTGTCTGAGCTCCATGTTGACCTGTGTAGCAGAGGGGGTGATAAGTTTATTCCTGACACCTTCGTATTTTCTGCCAACAAGCTTTACAATTGGATCTCTATGCATGGTATCATTTTTTTACTGTTTAAAAACAAACACACAAAAGCCTAGCCTGCACTGCAGAATAGTATGTGGTGCCAAGTCTGCTTTGTGGCTTTTGTTATGCAGGCTGTAATGTAGAACAGTGCCCTGGGAAATCTTGTTTGTCAACAGTGCCTTTCAAGGGTTTCTAACCTTGAGTGTCCCAAACTGCCTAGCCATTATGCGTCATTGCGATGTCTAAATTTCCATAAGTACTATTTTTGAATATCTACTGCAGGAACTAAGGGATGGAAAAATAATCTTAAAGTGGGAGCTGTGTTGCAGTGAATTTAAGTAACACATTATAGAATCATAGAATCATAGAATATCCTGAGTTGGAAGGGACCCTTAAGGATCATCAAGTCCAACTCTTGACACCGCACAGGTCTACCCAGAAGTTCAGACCATGTGACTAAGTGCACAGTCCAATTGCTTCTTAAACTCAGTCAGGCTCGGTGCAGTGACCACTTCCCTGGGGAGTCTGTTCCAGTGTGCAACCACTCTCTCTGTGAAGAACCCCCTCCTGATGTCAAGCCTAAACTTCCCCTGCCTCAGCTTAACCCCGTTCCCGCGTGTCCTGTCACTGGTGTTAATGGAGAAAAGGTCTCCTGCCTCTCGACACCCTCTTACGAGGAAGTTGTAGACTGCGATGAGGTCTCCCCTCAGCCTCCTCTTCTCCAGGCTGAACAGGCCCAGTGCCCTCAGCCGTTCCTCGTACATCTTCCCCTCCAGGCCTTTCACCATCTTCGTTATAGTCTTATAATACCTACACATTGCAATTTACTACAGTTGTAGTAAATTACAGCTGAGTGAGAAGTTGTTTTCTGAGTACTCATAAACTTATGATGAGTTGTCATTCCAAATGGTTAAAGGCAGTTCTGGCAACTAGAATCCTTTCCTGCTTCCCACTTACCTCATCTGAGCCAGGTGTCATGCAGCCAGCTGGAGGAGCCATCCAAGTTGCCATCGGTGCTTTGCCACATTCTCCTAAGCAGGATGAGCCCATTTTTGCTGCTCTTATTTTTAGGCATGAAAAGTAGCTTGGTTTAAACATGTTGATCCTTGGTGTATTTTGAGAATAGCCTTCCAATCATTCTGAATTACATGCATCGCTTTGATATTAAATTTTCATGTTACGAGTTCCATTGAAAATAAATGTGTTTTCTACCCCCTGCAGTAAAATGTTGGTTTATACCAAAGAAGTCTGAGAGGCAAATTGGCTGCTTATTTAAGGATGTCTTAATGAAGAGTTGTGAACCTAAATATCTTGATTAGTATGAGTAGATTATGGGAAGAGAGCTAGCTGTGCTGCATTACTTCTGCCACCCACAAATTAGCCCAGTAGCCAGAATGACTGAGGGTTCTTTATTGTGACTTGCCATTTGGTGCCGACAACAAAATAGGGAGCCACTAAAAGCAGAGGAAATGCTACCCATGTATATAATTTTGGAACACAGCAATTTTGGTAGTTCTTGGAGAACGTTGCCCTAGTAAATGACAAGGCAGGGGGATGCAGAGAGAAAGGTGTCTGGAATGATGGTGACATTTGAAAGTGGATGAGCCTTGTCAGAGGCTTGACTTCATACTAATAAGAAATGTATGGAAGGGTGGGAGAGGCTGCTGCACTGGACAGATAAGAAGTGGGGTTACATGCTGGTTTATCTGTAAGGAGGCGGAGGGCTCCTCTCAGACTTGTGGTTTATTTAATTTAGATCAAAAAATCCTAAGGGATTTACAGCTAATCATAAAAGAGTATAGATTAAAAAAAACTCTGAAAAATGTTATAGTGAGATATGTCATGTATAAAAGGACACAAGTATACATAAATATGTTTTATGTGAATTAAAGGTCATTTTGCTGTACCAGGAAGGACACTTAAAAAGTTGGGTTTTTTTATGTCTATGTGGGGAAAATACCTGTAAGGTGTGACTCTTGCAGAATATTGAGTAGGGCATGCCCTTTGGCTGCAGAACTGGCCCCAGCATGGATAGCATGCTTGAGGACATGACATAGTTGCAGGATGATCTGTGGCAGAAATCGGCAAAACTGTGGGCTGCTCTAAACTACAGCAACCATCAGGCAGCCCTGGGCGACGGTATTTGGACCTTGGAAGGTGAAAGTTTTGTTCTTTATGTGTTGCACTTAGTGAAGGAGATGACAATACTTGATACGGTTCTTAAATTTTCATGTTAACTTTTCGTGTTTGACAGTTGTTCAGCAGGTTGAGCTGACTTTTAAAACAGGTACCATGTGGGCAGTGGTAGTAAAATGCCCATCGTCCCGCCTGTATGTTGCAGCAGTCTGAAAGGACCATTTTAAAGTGGTTTGCCTACTCGTAGTCTCTGGCCTATTCACTCCTGGAAATTTTAGTGTTTGTTCTGCAGTGTACAGTACATCTACCATGCCATAGGGGCTGTGACTACAACCTGCAGGCATCCTTAAACCATCTTTCATCTTACTAGGTCAGTGAGCTGGAGACTGAAGCTGTGGCACTGCAGAGCTGGGTGGGATAAGCCTGTCCAGAACCTCAAGTGTTCAAATCACAAAGACCCCAAAGCTATGCTGAGGCCTGGGCTGTTCCTGCTGCTTTTTGGAACTGTGCTCAGGTGGGCAGGTACCTGCCATGGTACAGGTGCAAGATGTAAGCCTTACAGTGTTACTTGTTGAAAGGTGAACTTTGACCACACTTTTCAGCCCGAAAGCTGGCGGTGAGCTACTGAGCTACTTGTGATGATCCTTTGGCTGTGTAGTCAAGGGTGTGAGAGACAAAGGGCTGGAATTATACTACATCTCTTGGGTTGTCTGGCTGCTGCTCTGACAAAGCTTCATGATACCCTCTGTCTGCGTGTTGCATGAGAGGAAATGGAACTTTTCATGTGAATATAATTTAAAATTATCTTCTGTTTTCTTTCTCTATTTGCATATATTGTGATGTACCTAACATTTAAAACAAAAGTTTTAACACACAGCAGTTGCTGAACTGATGAACCTGCACAGGTTGTACTGTTATGACACAAGATGGTCCTGACTAAGTAAGACATCACAAGGTGAATAATTTAAATGATGTAGAGGGAGAGCGGCAACTAGGTTTACATGAAACCCTGGATTTTGAAAAGTATGATTCAGAAACACATCTTAGGAGGTTTTCACGGAGCTGTCCTGATCATGTTATGAAAAAATAGTGTTCTCTCAAACTTTCTAGGGAGATATTGAGTCTGAGTGGGGCTTTCGAAGCACTTTTCTAAGTTATGGCATCTTCTGAATATGAATGTGAAGTTTCATGTTGTGCTTCCTTTCAGCAGTCCTTAGATGAACCCACTGAAGGATCAGCATGGAAAGATTGAGATGCTTATTGGGAAGTTCACTGACTCCATTTTGGCAAAAGAAGGGGCACAAGCCAGTCATTTGGCCACATCAGGGGGCAGGCTTGTTCTGTAATGCTGCTGAGTGGTTTGGAGCTCTCTGCATCCACTGCATTGCCACTATGCAGGGCAAAGAACCAACTGTGGCTCTTGGTGCTTTTAAAGAAGCAAAAGGCATTGTAATCATATCATCAACACAAATCACTGATGTTGTTCAGGCTAGGAATAATGCTAATCATTTTGGTTTAGTGGAAATTTCAATATTTCAAAAGCTAAGTAGCCACACTTCCTCTTTTTTACCTCTTCCCCCCCCCCCTCCCCCCCCTTTTACCAGTCAATGCTAACTTTGAAGTGTCTTTGAAAATCTTCCAGGTTCTTTGGAAGACAAACCCTTACAGTTTAAGGCTTTATATTTTTACCTTTGTCTTTTGTGGGAACTTGATTTTTTTTATATTTTTTTTTAGAGGTGAAAGTTTGAGTAAGCAGGAAGGGATGGTCACCTGCTGGTGATAAAGGCAGCAAAATGTGTCTTCAAGTTTAGTCAATATGTAAATGCTGTAATTTGCTGAGTTAGAGAATAGCCTGGGGTGGCTGGCATAATTCCCATCACACGAGCGAAGGTGGAAGGATTGTGCCTTCTATTGCGTTTCACAAACACTCTTTCAGTCACTAATTACGTGGGCTGCTTTTTGGTTTAAGGAAGAGAGAAAAGGGCATCCTGATTCCCTGCAATCTGCACTGTTGCGTGTTCCTTGGGACCCCACTAGTCAAAACAACGGGATTCGTATGTTGACGACAGCTGAGAGACCAAAGTATGACCAGATGGCAAGGGGGAGCTGAGCTGTCTGTTTCTGCAAGCGATAGGCACATTATGGTTATTCTCTTCTGGGGACGAGGGGGTGGAAAGCAGGGGGAGGGGGAGAAGGGAAGAGAAAGAGGGAGATATTAGATAAACAGACTGTAGCCTGAATACATATGACATGTGGGAGGAAAGCTTTGTTAAGTAAGAACTGCAAGCCTCTTGCAGAGCATTAAGCAGCACCGCCTGTGCATTGGACTGTGCCAAATGAGAGCAAAGACGGGCACAAACCTTAAGACTTCTGCAAGGCCAGGAGGTTCACTGGGCTTCTGCAGAGGTGCTCCAAGCAGTAAAATGCTGTAAGGTTTTACTGACTGTTCCTTAAGTAAGCCTGCTTTCTTAGTAACAAGGAAGGGTCCTTAGCAAGGGACATGCCCAGAAGTGTTTCCTCCTTATCTTTATGATGTGCAAGCTATGCTTTATGAGTCAAAGTTTTTTGTCTCTTTTTTTTTTTTTTTTTTTTTTTTTTTTAACCAGGTTTGTGTATAGGAGATAGCTTTGTGGGGTTACAGTATCTGCTGTTTGCCCTGAAGTCACTGGAGGTTCAGTCCAGCCGGTGGTTTGCAGGTGGTGCTCAGCATGCCCCATAATTAGGGAGTGCATCCTTGATCTGCATTGCCCTGAACCTGGTCTGGAGCCAGCTGAAATGTGTAAAAACAAACAAAAAAGCCTTCCCACCTAACTGTATTTGGCTCTGGATTATGTCTTATGAATGGAACTGAATTACAATTGTATCAGTTATTGATACAATTGTCAAATTGTACTGATACAATCTATCAAAGACTATCATAAGATGCAATGTTTGTCTCATTTTCTTGTGTTATTTTCTCTTCTTGTTGTGGGACTTGAGTGGAAGACTAAGTAGAGCAATTGATCCTTGTGTTACACACAAAAAAAAGGAAGAGGCAGTCATTATTTTGCTCATATGTGAGGAAAGTGCCAGTGGTCATAGGAGTGAGAGAGGCAAGTGTCCAACTGTCTAAAAAAACTGCGAAGAGGCCGCAGAGAGCATTTATTTGAGATGGCTTCAGTATTCTGTCCCATCTATACATTGTGCACTGCTAACTTTTTTCCTTTTTTTTTTTTTTTTTTAACTTTTGCTTATTTGACTTGCTGACCTTTGAGTAGTTCATGCCAAAGGAAGGTGATATGAAAGCAGGCTCATGCTGTTGTTTTCCTGATAAACTACTCTGGAGCACTGGTGTACGGGGGAGAAACACAACAGATTTGTTGGACTGTGGCACCTAACACCACTGCTCAATAACCCATTGGAGTGTTTGAACACGGTCACCAGCCTGGCTTCCCTGCTGCTCCCTAGATAGCTGCTTGTGACATCGATCTGCGAGGGCTGGGGCAGAGAGCTGATTTATAGCTGTAGCCTCTTGCCTGGAGGAGTGGGTTAGCTAAGATTGCATTCTGCCTGGTTTCGGTCACAATAACACAGACTTTAGGAGGCGTTTGCTACAGAAAAGGTGCAGCTAGGAAATAGAAAAATTTTGATACACGTGCATGCATGAAGTCTTCAAAGAATTTAAACAACAACAAAACAACACCCCTCTTCATTCTACCCCCTGCTCAAAAAAAAATCAACAAAAACATAAAAACAACCGCACACAAAAAACCACCATTTAAACTCTTTTTGGAAAGATGCTGGGTGTTGTATGCCAGTTTTCTATTCACTTCTTGGAAAACCTTTTGCAGTTCCATATGGGGCACCAGCTTTTAGAACACTGTTATTTTAATTAGTGAACCAAAAAAAGCATTCTGCTAATTACCATTGCTTCTCTAGCAATGCAGAAGCCCCTTCCACAGCTTAATAGTAATACAACACATGTAACTGCAATGTAGGTATTAGAAATAAGATTTTAAATCTTTGATTATAATGGCTGAACCAGAGGTGCTAATAAGTTTTTGTTGTCAGCCTCACTGATCAGATAATTATGACCCTCTATTTTTACAAAACTTCTACCCTATTGTCAAGACTCACTAAAAAGTTAGGTACACGTTTGTTTGACTAGGTGCAGCTTTTCAATGCACGTACTTAAAAATTCTTTCCAGATGAAGGGAAAGAATAAAACATTAAATTGTTCCAAATTTCCATTACTTTTAAAACGCCTGCAATTGCACTGAGAGAATTTCTCTTGTAAATATGGAGGCCTGTTGAAAGCTGTTTTGTTTCTAATTTAAATAATGCAGTGAGCTTCAGTTATTATGTAACAGATAAAAGTAATGTGTTTGGTTCAGCAATAGCTATGTAATGAATGCCCTTACTATTAAACAGCACCATGTTTACTTAGATAGCAAGAACCAGCCTGAAAGTTTCCAGCTGGGTAAATATATCTATAGCCTGGGCCTCTGAAACTTATATTTAGCCATGGAAATGTACTTTTTTTTTTTTTTTTTCTGCAAAAAATAATTGTCAGCATGAACCTGTCATTTATGTGGAACCTGACATTGCCTGGTCACTTTGCAAGTTTTTAGGTGCTTAAGGGATATTGCATACAGTTTCGTACTTGGGAGGGAACAAAATAATAATTCTGGCCTAAAATTGTAATAGTAACTTAATAAAATAGTAATTTAAGCCAGAAAAAAAGTTAGCCAAAAATGCAGAAACCCACGTGTTAAACATGAATGGAGTGATTATTTGATCCTTTTCTGTATTTCTGGAATTAAGCAGTGTCTCTTGTTGTTTTCTTTAGCAGCAGGACCATGTCCATTCAAACTCTGCTGTTTTGGATGTTCTCTTACTAGTATGGTATTTATAGATTTTCATTGTGATCTGGTGTCTGAGTTGCTAGGAGGAATCTAAATAGAAAAAATTGTATTTTACCATCTGAGTTTGTTGACTGCTTAGTATTTCAAGTATATAAATTGGGACTTCAGCCTCTAAGCCAAGGAAGGAAGGGAGGTTACAACTGGAATGAGGATTCAGCCGGTTAGATTTGGGGTTCTGTCTCTCTCTGCTGTTAAGCTACTTTGACATTGTACAAAATCTTCAGTCACCTGAGTTCATATCATGTGCTGTTAAGGTTCAGTTTGATTCCCTTGAGCACTCAGCCCTATAATTTAATAAATTAAAATTATAGTCCCTGAAAATTGTACCTGCTGACTCAGCTTCCATGTTCCTTGGGTGGAAGAGAAAGTTGTACTCATCTACCTCACCCATGTTAGATTACTCATGTGAGGATTTTTTTTTAAAAAATGCTCCAAGTATTGCAACACAGGTGCCTAGTACTTAACCTTACAAAAAAAAGGTCAGAATACACTTTGAATTTGTTTGTGTTTTTCTCTTTGCTTCTCTTGCTCTTCATTTCAAACTTGCTGCCAACTATGCTTGAATGTCACCCTATCCATGCTGTTACAATCTGAGATTTTTCATCCTGTGAATATACTGGCAGCTATTAATGGCAACTGGGATGTTTTCATTTCTGCTCTTCAGTATAGCACTAGGAATTCTTGGGTCTGTCCACTCTCTGAAATGAAAGAGACAATAGTGCTGTTTAACAATGATACATTTTCTATATAAAAATGTCAACTGTAACTGGGGTTTGCTACAGTTCTTAGTGTTGGCTGCTTTGATAAAAAGTGATAGGGAGGTGGTTGCAAGGTTTTTCTGAGCAAAAGGCAGGTTATTAGAGTTTTGATGAATACAACCTGAGGAGCGTGGTTTGCTGTATTTATTTTACTATTACAGTCCAACATTTTAGTGCCTCAGCAGTAGATCATACATTTTACACGCATGCAAGAGTATTTGAGATTCACTTATTTCTCTACTGTTTCTGATTTCAGGTAAGGATTTCCCGCTCTGCGTGTAAATGCTTTCTCATCGCATTTTCATTTCTTAATCACAATCAATAACACACTAGGTATGTTTCTATAGCAACTTCTACTCAAGGATCTCAAAGCACTTTAGAAATTATAGTCTTAGTTTCATAATAGCATTCAGATAAAGTGCACGTAACTTATTTCACAAGCTGGGAAACTGAATTTGCAAGGCATACAGAAATTGGTGATGGAATTAGGAACATTATGTGGGGATTTGAACTAAAGCTTATTGAAAACGGGGTTGTCACGTTCCTAGTCCCTTGCAGTGTTCTATCCATACAATGAAGCATCCTTTTGATGAGGCAGCCTAGAATAAAAATCTTGTTTCCCCATCAGCTTTCTGTATTTCATTTTACCAAAACCTTTAGCCTACCTTGCAAGTTTTCTGAAACAATTGCTTTGGTATTGTTACAGATTCTTATATTTCAAAAAAGTCTGATGTTGGAGAATATCCATATGGGGAGGGAAAGAGGATAAGTAATCACCTGAACAGTTGGAGCATTTGTTCTAGCAGTGCCCACAGAACTGAGACCATCTTCAGGCTGCTTCTCAGAAACCAGGGAGATTGCTTAAAGCTGGTGTGCTCTGTGCAGTATCATCGATTGAGATCTCTAACGGCTTTACAGGAAGTGGTAGGAAATGGAGGCATTTTGTTGCTCTTTGTTTTTCTTTCCTTAATGCACTTTCTCATCTCTGTCACTTTATTTGAACTCTATTTGCAATTAAAGCTTTCTTGAGCTTTGCACCCAAGAAAAGCATAGTTCTGATGGAACTGCAGTCCCTCAGCTCTGCAGAAGCACCCATAGTTTGGGGGAGGATAAAAGTCCTAATTTTCAATCATCATTCAAGAAGAGCTGAATTCCCATTTTCTAAACTGATCTGCATTTAATCATGTTCTCCTTACTTGTTCTCCTACCCATAACAGCCCCACAAAAAACTGAAATTAACCAACCAAAAGTTTTATCTTTTTTTGAGAGGTCTGTCTAAGTTGACCAAAGAAATCATTTCTTGCAGAAGAGCTATCCTTGTACAAACAAACATTTTTCTTGTTTCTTCAAACCCTTGTCTACTTCCTGCAGTGAAACAAGGTAGGGAATGGATCCTTTTGGTTCTCTTGAGTTCTGTATTCAAGTTTCTGTCTCTTCTACAAAGTTGGGCTTATCCCCCATTTTGCAGGTCTTAGCTCCCATTCTGTGAAATGAAAGTGAATGAAGCTTCCTTTCTCGCATTTTTCTTAGTGACTAGAGGAAAGAACACATGATTTCGACTGAAGCTTCTATAGTGTCGTAATCCAGATAATAATGAAACTAATGGAGGAAACTGAATCTGAGAAAGAAGGTAATAAATCCTTTCTGGTTCTCATTTTGCACCTTGCAGTAGTCATGAGGCTGAGGAGCAGCAAATCACACCTGTGGCTGAACAACACTGCTGCTTTTGTCTGCAGGAAGAAGGCATTTTTTCTTCAATTTTGGCTCCAACAGAAGAGTTCTTCATCTGTGAAAAGCTTCTTTCCTCCCTTTTTCCCCTCCTTCCTAGTACTTCCTTTGTCCAGTTCCTTCACTTCTTATTGAAGATGAAAGGTTACTGACAGTCAGAGAAATGGAGGGCAGCGTTCTGAAATTCATCTTAATTTTTCTGGCAGTTTGTGTGGGTTTTGTCCAGAGTTCCCAGGACAGCTTTGAGGTACAGAGCTCAATGCTAGGAATGTTAATTCAACTCCTGACAGTGTATGGAGATCTAGTTTTTTTTTTTTTTTTTTTTTTTTTTAAAAAATATATTCTTTATTTTGCAGTCTATAGGTATCTGGAGAAATGGGGGAAAGGATCAATAGGATGAAGCTTGAATATTTGGCAGGGGGTGAGGGTGGCGAGCTGGGCATTAGTAACTGCAAGCTGATGTTCAAATGGACCTGTTCATTACAGAGCCACAGCTTTCCTAGATATTTCAAAAATCAGGACTGCGTGCCAGCTTCCTGGTTTTATGGAGCAGAGGGATTATGGTGCAGTGTCATTAACAAATGGAAGAAAATATTTGAAACAAACAGTTTGGGTACACTTTTAGTGTTAGTGTGGCTTATGCATTATTTAATTACACACAGTACTGTACCGCGTTGTTGACAGCACAGCATCTGGTTACATAGTTTGCTGTAAGGGCTGGTGTCAGAGAGATGCTGTCAGTCAGCCTAACATTTTAGGATGCCATGCTGAAGGCTTGCACCTGAGTGTACACCTGTAGCTGGTACTCACCAGTGGCTGGAACAGCTGAGGATTATTGCTACAGTGTTAGCATGGGTGAGCTGTGTTAGTGTTGGATTACACTGATCTCTGGTGGTGCTGAAATCATGCCGTGTGGTGATTGTGCCTGTGATAAAGTTTATTTGTTGAATCCTTGTGGTATGTAAGCAAAAACTTGTAGTTTCACTTGTAGTGCCATCTGGGAAATGCCTATTGCACCCCTAACAGAAACAGCGCTTCGGCTGCTTTTTCCCAGTATAGGTTGGTGGATTTCAAAATTGCCCTTCCTGTCATGTTGTTCCTGTCATTTACAATCTGTCAGTTGGTGTAGTTGTAATACCTGGTCCAGGACTTGCTGTACTTCTCTGACATCTCTGAAATATTGTCCTGTTATTCAGTATAAGGAATGCAGCTTTCCATGTGCCTTTTAAAGCTAGAATCATGCTGGCTAGTCACATGGGGAGGACAGAGGTAAGAGTCACAAATACTGAATTTCTAAAATTTTGTTGAAAGTATCCTCTTGGATAGAGGATGGAAAACGGATTGGCGCTTCATTTGAGGGAAATCCTGTGGTGGAAGCTGAACTTTTTTTTAGATACCGGAGAATCTGTAAGCAAGAGAGATTTCATGTGGCTCAGCTGCAGAAAAGTCTGGTGTGACTGACCTTACTCCTTGTAGAAACAGGAGAATCTGCCATTAAATCCATATCTGCAGGAAATGGTCCTGCTCACATAACTTATTTTTACCTAAAAGCAGGTAAATGCCTGCTGCTTGATGTGTTGACTGAGCATCTCACCCATCTCTGCAACTATTCAGTCTGAATTTCCCAAGGTGGTAAGTGCTTAGTTTACCTGATGGCATCTTGAGGGATCTAGGAAGAATAAATATTTAAGAAAGATGCTGCAGTTAGGTAGGAATGTGCACCACCTCTAACACAAGAAGAAATGCCATACACAAGCTTCGTCCAAAAAAGTGTGAGAGTTATGACTATTGGGAAGTAGCCAGATACAGCTGATGATTTTTGTTGAAGGAAGATCAGCAGTTGCTCTTGGCTGTGACATATTATTGTATTAAAACATTTAGCTGTTCAATGGAGACTTCCAAGGTGTAGCTTGCATATTTGGATACGAGTAGGGAGGGTTTCTAAAAATTCTCTTTCCATTTGTATGTTTCTGACTTTATCTGTTGAGGCTTTGGAGTTACAGTTTCTGCTCTTGGCTGGTTGTAGGGGAAAAAAAGATTAAAAAAAAATAAGAAGAAAAAGAAACTGTCTGTGAAGATCTCTCCAAAGGTGACTGCTGCTACTGTAACTGTAAGAGTTTCCCACTGATGCAGAGTTGTGGTGGGCAGCTTTCCTAGTGTCTCTGAGAGCTGCCCGGAGGAGCCTGGCTTCCTGCTGAGCTCTTACAAGTTGCATTCAAGCTTTGAAGGGAGTGCAAAGAAAAAAGGTCTTTGCAGCTTCAAGTCAGCTGTGGAAGGCCTGGTGTGCAAATATGCTTTGGCAGGAGACAAATGAAATCTATTTCTTGGCATCTTCAATGCTAGAGCTCTCTATGGAGGTTGGGATTGTTCCTCTTCAAAAGCAAGACTAAAAAGTCAAACAGAATGAAAACAGCCCTACCAAAACAGTTGCTTTCAAATCAACACCTCTTCTCTTAGTGCAGAATACTGACACCATAAAGTAGCATGACAAAGGGAGGTTCTGGATCATGTGGAAAGAAGCTTGCACTGGAATCAAGCAGAGCAGTCCACTTCTGTGGTATATTTTAAGGAGAGTGAGGGGGCTACCTTCAGGCTGAAAGTGTGCTTTTGGCCCAAGAACTTCCACTGTTAGTGAGAGCCTCATTTACCTTCCATCTCAGGAATATGTGCTGTGTTTGAGGAAGGTGAAACTGTATTGAAAATTTTGTTGAAGCAAAACAGCATTGTTTCTCCCACTTTGTGGATATGTTCCAGTGCTTCATCAGGATTATGAATCACCTCTGAGATCTTCTTTCACCTGCCCAAGTCATTAATAGGTCAGATCCCTTACTCTGTTATAGCAGGGTTTACAGGGCAGCCTGTGGCTACTGTTCTCTGGCAAATTGTAAATACCAAAATGTAGAATAACATAAAAACTTTAGATCTGTGTACGTGTCTTTGGACATACGTGTATGGCTGTGGACAGATTCAAAGAGAAGATTATACAAATCCATGTAACTATTCTTAGGAAATGTTGCAAAACCTTTATTTTGCTAAAGCTTTTCTACCACCAGTGTTGACAGCATCAGTTAGCCCTCTGTCCTTTTAATGGAGACACACATGCAGCTTTTATCTGTTGCATCCTTGAAGTCTCGGAGATATC
Source organism: Heteronetta atricapilla (assembly GCA_011075105.1). NCBI lineage: Eukaryota > Metazoa > Chordata > Aves > Anseriformes > Anatidae > Heteronetta > Heteronetta atricapilla. Next base: position 35,578,901 of record CM021735.1, read on the forward strand.
TGTGTTGCTGACATGCAGAGAAGAGATGGAACGTGTTCAGATGCTGAAATAATAGGTGACAGGACAAAGCCAAAGACAGGAGGGATGGAGAAGAATACAGTGAATACACATTTCTAGCTCCTTGGTTTGGTCAGCAAACTGGCTGGCTGTTGTCTGACTTGGACCACTGGCCTAATTTAGTGTCGCATTTCTTATGTCCCCAGAGAAGTCACCTTGTTACATGATTGCTACATTTCTAGGATTATTTTATTATTTTCTCCATTCAGTGCATCTTAAAATATCTGCAGTAAAAAGATCCAGCACTATGTGTATGAGTAATTTTAAAAAATAAAATAACCTACCAAACCTCTCACCCTTTATCTTCTCATTTTCAGACTAAAACTGTGAAATTTCTTGTATTTCACCATGGCCGATCTGTGAAATTGGGCATCGCTCTCTTTTAGTTTACTGAAGGCCTCAATTATAAGATCAGGCTCTGGAACTGTAAGCTTTGCCTGGCATGGAAATTTTTGTTTGGGAGTGATTTGTTTGGGTCTGTGTGTGCACAGGTTGCTAAAGATTTTCTGTGATAAAGGTTTTCTCTGAGGTAGAAAGCCGACCGACCTCTTGGTGTAATTTGTGTACATAAGAGGTCCAAACACGTATGTCATACATGCTGATTCCCTTGAGGGTGTGCATGTTTAAAGTCATGATCTTAGTGTAAATGTTCACATTGGTTCCTACCCACTGCTCGTTACTAGAAGCTAGAATAATATTAAACATAACCATATAGGTGTGACTACAGGAGAGATCACTGCTTTTCCTTCCTAAATGTAAAAATATTTGGGCATAAATGAGTTGCTACCAAGCCCTTTTGCAACTTTTAATGGGATCCTGGAGGAGCTGAGCCAATGCCTCATCCTGCAGAGAGCTGCAAGCTGCTCCAGTGCTGGTGGCAGTTGTTTCTGGGCACCGGCTAATTGGTGGTGAAACAAAATGCCTGCCTGGGTGTAGCACTACTTATTTCAGGCTGGTGGCCTATCCCTGTTGCATTAATTTACTTGTCAACGTAGGTATAGTCTGATCTGAGCCCTATCTCGCAGGGTGGCTGTGGCAGATGGGGTCACGCAGCCGCTGCTGCTTGCATCTGCCCACTCTTCTGGTCTTGGCTTCTCCTCTAGCAACATGTGGATCCTGGCTGTGGTCTTCGTGTTCGTATGCTAAGTGAGATTTCTGTGTCAGTCACGCATGCAGACTTCAGTGACTAAATTGAAATCTGATGCATTTATCTAGTACAACTGGTTTCATGTGAGTTTCTGGTAATTGCATTTCACACAAATAAAGCTGAGTTTTCTGTGACCGAGTACTGCTCTGAAGGACTTGGCTGTGTTTGCTATTTTGTCCAAGTTTATATTGTTCTTTATTCAAGTCTTGCTATCAAGGCTAAATCTGCTGGAGTCAGGTACTCTCTGTATTGTATATTTATTACTAAAACAATTCCCCGGGGAGCAGAGTTGGGATGTGTAATATAATCTGCACTGTCATGTTTAGGAGACTGCAGGGGGGATTATTTAAACTTTTTTTTTTTAATTGAAGAAAATGGAGGAGGGATGGAAGAAAATCTTTGATTTGCTTTAGAGAAGAACTCAAGAGGTGCAGCCCTTTACATAAAAGCTTGCTTACAGCAGTTATAGATGACTGTGAAAAGCCACTGAGTCCATGAAGTCTGTAATGTATGCCATAGAAATGGTGCTTTTTTCTGATGCCTTACCAGTAGAAGTGAATTACTGGCAATAATGAGATTTGGTGGTATTTTTGCAATGTATCTCAATCAATACTGAGTTCTGCAAGAGCTGTCTTTGAAACCATGGCTGCAAATCCCCACAGAAGTTATATTTCACTAGTCTCAAAATATCCCTATTTTTTTAAATCTGAATGACTAAAACCAAATGCTGTATTAAAAAGCATTGTTTTGGAAAGCGTCCCCAGAGCTGTTTATCTGGATAGCAGGAAACAGGAAAGTATTTATGATATTTAGGCAAGAATAATCTTCTGCTGTATTATTTCAGATAATCGTTGCTGTATGCAATTTTGGGGATATTTTAAACCTCCTAAAATTCTTTTATCTCTCTGGGATATATGTCACCACCATAACAGCGGTCTGTAATGTATCTATATTTATTTAGAATGTTTTTCCTCTTTCCTTAAGGGAGGGACAGGACGGTAGCATTACTGGTGAGCGGGTTAGCTGTCGCAGCATGCTGTGTTTTTGTGCAGTGAGCCAAGGTAGACTGTCAGATCAGAATGTCTTCAGATGTGGAGGAAGAACATACCAGCCCTATGGGAAGGGGAGTGGGCAGAAAGCATGACCTGGCGTGGACTGCGGTCTATGTGAACTACAGAAATTCATGGGAACACTAACTAGTTGGTAATTATTCAGGAAAAGCGATGCAAAATAGCTTTGAGTGGGATTTGTGGGTTTATGGGAGGTGATGAGGGAGCAACAGCAGGTAAATATCATGTAATAAGGAAGTCTGTGAGGTGCTGTCTCTCTGAGTTGTAGCTATTTTGAATTGAGATAGTAGGGAAAGGTGCAACTTTGCTGCAGCCTTTTGGGATTGTTCTCAATTGTTTTTGCTGTCTTGATGTATTTTTAGTAGTGTGCTGAAGTGGTTCTCTTTGTGCTTCCACCTCCTGTTCCTCAATAAACAGAAAAAACTTCTATTTTGAATTCAGCCCTGTTGTTGTAGCAGTATGTTTGTATATTTAAAGTAAGGTGAGATGTCTTGAATAAAATGTCTGACCTAAGCTTTTAGTGCTTGGCAGTGGGGAAAAATAAGTTCTTTGTATCAGAAACCTTAGAATATGTAAAGATGAAGGCTTGGCAATCTGATGTTGTCTTGTTTTTCTCCTGTGCTAGTAAATAAATTTTAAATCATCACACCTTTCATGGATTGTGTCACACCCTGTGCTGTTCAGTCTTTGAAAGGTCTGGTAAACAGGTCCTTTGTTAAAGCATGGAGGAATTTTAACCAGGTTTTCAGAATTATTAGTGCTGCGTTAAGAGGGTATTTTGCTTTTCACTACATCTAAGAGAAAACCAGAGCCTGGGGAAGAAATTACTTGAGAAAAGGCAAATATGAAGTGAACAAAACTTAAGAGGAGAAGTTGGTGCCAACACGGGGGTGTAAGCATGATTCGTTATGGGTCAGGTGGTGAGGAAGCAGAAATTTTGGTCCTGGATTTGCATGTGGCTTTTACTTTTGGTGGCCTGTGTGGCCATGTTAGATAAAAGTGATCTTTCTTCCAAAATAAGATCGTTCTTGCTAGTACTATGTTCTATCGCTGTTTGACGAGGCAGCGGTTTCCTGAGAGATGCAAATCTGTAGGGCACAATTTCCTTTCCTTGTGGCAGAAGTAGGCCTGTTCACAGCGCTGGCATAGTATCAGAGATGCACAGGCTGTTTGTGGCAGTTTCTCTACATCACTGATCAGGTCGCTTTTCCCTCTTTGCTATTAGGTAGCACTTTACCTGTTAGAGTAAGACCAGGAGCTTGAGATTTCACATGCCAAACTCAGAATGGCTTCACATCACCTTGGAGTGGAGAGAGGGGAAGGAGTGGAGGAGTAAGTGTGGGGGTGTGTGTGCAAATAATCTCCACTCTGCTCCTGCAGCCCCAGTGCGTGCTGTGGGTGGCTGTATGTATGCTGATTATTTTCGAGGAGTCATCAGTTGTGCACACCCCTTCCAAATGACTTGATCTCATTAAACGTTTTCTGCATTTGAGTCAGGACAACTAAACAATTGTTTGCCCCCAAATCTGTCATCCTTTAAATAAGAGAGATGATCCATGTTCTTTAGGGTTGCTTGACACAGTCTCTAATTTTTTTTGACATTGCCTCAGCTCGGAAATGCAGAGTCATGTAGGAAATCCTGAAAGGCACCTGGTTGTACTAACTGATATCCTCATCTCCCCTAGTTCCATGCTCTGAGAGGAAGCACAAGTAGCTCTGTACCTTGGGGGGGGGGGGGGGCAAAAATATTTCCAGTTAGTAAGTTGAGGGAGCCTAGATATGCAACACTGTGACCTTCCTTTAGGCTTAACGTTTACAGGCCATTATCTCCAAGTATGCTGACTCCTTAAAATAAAGCTCCAGCGTGGCTTTGGGGTATGCACAAGTGTCAGAGATTGGTTTTGTCACTGATCCACAAAGGAGCATTTTACACCCATGCTTAAGAGCCTTCTGAAAGGCTCAGGTTTTGAAGGCGCTGTGTAGGGGGCTGAAACATGACTTCAGTGCTTTTGAAGATTGTATCCTTGCACCATGGGGTGAATCTGAACTCAGATTTCAGAGAGGTAGGTTTTAGTTAATGGAAGTATTTGCACCTATTCTGCTTACCAGGGCCTGTAATTTTGCAGCAGTACTTAAGTGTTGTGTTTTTTCTTTTCTTTTTTTTTTTTTTGAAACAATTCCAAATGAGATTGAAAGCAAAATAATCCATAGGGATTTAGTTAACCTACTTCACGTTGTTGGTTTGATACCACTGCAAGGTCTGTGGCATTCTAAGAGGGGCAGTCAGACATGCTAGAAAATGAAAAAGGTTTTACCAGTTGTTTCCTGTCTCTTTTACCTACCTCTGTTAGGGTTTTCTGACCCTGAGACCAAAACAGTATAGTATATAGGGAGTACTCAAAATTAATGTGCATGTAATTTTAAGGCAATTTCTTTTCATGAAATGCAGCATCTGGTTATTCCAGGAGTATTTATCAGTGTATGGTATTACCCCTGTATTTTTCAAGGTTGTTTGCTTGTTCTGTGTATCCCTTCTTAACTTTCATGTATAGGTATACACCTCTGTTTTGCATCTATGCATATCTGTTCCTGTGTGTCTGTTTGTAAATGAGGATGTATATAATTTGAAGCTGGAACCATTTTTTGTGAGTTTCTGATGTTTGAGTGTTGCTTTTTATTATGTGAGTTCCCTGTAGCTCCCTGAGGGTCCTCTCTGCCACCACACCACTCACGGTCACTTTAGCCCATGCTGACAATCAAGCCAGTGGAGGGTTGTTTCTTTTTTTCTTTTTAAGTGCAGGAGCTATTTGTTTTGGGCTATAAACTTTGTTGTACTCGTTGAATTCCTCACTTACCACAAGATTTTAAGTGACACCTTTGTCACTTGTTTGAGAGGTTCAGCATCTAATAACAGACGAGTGTTCTATTAATGAAAATATCTTTTAAATTACTTTTTTATTATGGTGCATTGGGGTCTATTGTGTTAGTGCATAGTCACTGAAAACCTGAGTATGGAGAAGCTGAGAGGGATTGCAGACATCAGTCATTTTCTTAAACTTGTCTGTATTAAGCAGTGTTCATAAAGAGAGCTAAGGATGGCTCCTGGTAATTAAAGAGGCTTGTGTGCCAGTGCTGTTAGTAGCAAAATTCAGCAAATGAAAGAACGAGTCCTATATGGAAGGTATGCCTATGGCATGGACACTGGATGAGGTACTAAGGTAACGTGCTGTGTGTCTGACTGACTGATGGTCATAAAACAGGGATTAAAAGTAGAGACCCTGGTAGCCAGTGTTTAAGGAACATTCTTCTGTAAGTTGTGAAGCCCTGTTGACAACAATATTCTAAACTTATTTTCCAAGCAATCCACCACATTTCTGCCACTGCTTTGAAAGTTTGTGGAACAGGATGTTACTGAGAGAAGTGTGAAAAGTGGGAATATCTGTGTCTTGTCATGTCTGCTGGTGAAGTGGTTCTGGCTAGGTAAAGCAGGTTAGAGCTTTAGGATTGTCGTCTTCAGGTGGGTATATGCCCTTCATGCCCCCAGATTGTTTCAGGACTGCAGACCTTCATAATTCACAGACAGAGTTGGGAATGATAGGTGGGAATGACTGAAAATATATGTGATGGAAGAGAGAGAGACCTGGCCCAGAAGCCTGGGAAACATCTGTTGACTAACGACTTGAGCAAATACACAGGTTCAGTCTTCAAATTGCAGTGATTCTTGTTTTAGCTAAACATGTGAGATTAGGCTAAATTCCAAAAGCCTGGTCCGGTTCTCACTAAAATCAGTGGGTGGACTGGAGAGCCAGTGTGGTTTAATTTAGATCAAACCCTACCGACGATGAGAAAAGCTGAATAGTGTGTATTCCAGAGAGAAGGTTTTTTCATTTATGACCCAGTAGAACTTGGATTCCTAATTGTGTTTGGCTGACAGTGAAGTGAGCTTTAACAGGATTTGGGATTTTGTAGTGATAAAATGTCTTTGCCGTAATGTAAATGTATCTGTTAAATTCTACACTGCCGTTGCCAGTTCCTGCTCTGTACCTCCACACAAGTATATAGTAATGGCATCGACCACATCATTCTTACTGTCAGGATAACTGCAGGAGAAAGCCTAGAGTCCCAGAAAAGGTAAGTCTTCGAAAATTACGGTTGTGGGGAATGTGAGTAATGGTTTATCACACAGGCTTACTAAAGTGACTGAATGACCTTGTTCCTCTGAGTTCTTCCCTTTACCCCCCTTGTCCAGATAACAATGGTTAAACTTTACATAAATAGCTGGGATGCTGTGGAGGGCCCGATAAGAGGATTTCTTCATCCGTGCCTAGTCTCCCTTATATCACGTATCCATTCCATTATCTTGTATGAAATGCTTATTGCAATTTCTTCCATTTAGTCTCCTATATACGGTATCTATAATGCATAATGGAGTCTGTGTATGAATGAAGGACAATATCCCATAAAGCAAGAAAATGACTTGTAAGTTGCAGGCAGTGGAGCATTAATGGTATGATCTCGTTACGGTAGGAAAAATTTTCTCTAGCATTTCCCTTTATACTGGAGAGCTTGATTTAATTTTCTCTTTTTTAATCATCTATGTATTTAATCAAGCTGGCCTATAAAAGAAATATAATGATGCTGAAGTAAATTACAGGGTATATGCCATAAATTGTTTTTGTAAATCTGCCCCGCTTAAAGGAATGTTACAAACTTTCAGTATGTTTGTTATGTGGGAAACATCAAATTATGAACTGGAAGCAATGTTGTAGCAGTAGTACCAAGTTCCCTCTTCTAGACTTGCGATCTGAATTGTGAAGTAAGGAGTGTAAGTCCATTTTCATTTCTGAGTGCTCCAGCTTAGTGTATGTAGGTAGGTATCTTGAAGTTCTGAGGTTATTATTCAATAGTGTTATTTGTAAAAGGGAAGGGAGGTTAACCTAAGAATGCCAGCATTCAATTACATTTGTACAGTCTGCAGTGCTCTTATCTTCAGTCCAACTGCAATCAGCACATAGGTGTTAGAGAAGCTACCTTAGATCATCCAGGCAATGGTGTCATTGGAGGATTGTTGTATATTGCACGCTTTTTGAGACACTTTTGGTTATTTAAGTATATTTTTTGGCCTACACTTGGTTTTATTAACTTTGAATGTTGGAACTCTACTCTCCTGAGGTGGAGAGTGTTACGGAGTTGCTATTTTTTTCCTAGATGTTTGTTTGTTACACAAGTCTCTCCCTTATCTGTCATTCGTAATTGTGTTTAGTGTAGTAATTCCTTTCTGTTATTGCTGTATATGCTTTTCCTGTATTTCTATTTTATAATTGACTCTTTATTAGGCAAGCTCTGCCTGTCTAGGTGTGTGGAGTTTCTTACTTGCTTAGTTGTAAATACCAGCAAAATAGTCTGTCCAAGCAGCTACCGTTTTCTGTCTTTGATAACCTTCAAGTTGTGCCAGTATCTCTTTTGGGACCAGAGTGCTTGGAACCAGATAAAAGGCTCCCAGCAGAGTCAAACACCGGCTTGGGTGGACTGGGCACCAGCTTCTTCCCTCTTTGTGGGACGTGCAGCCCCACGACACCCGCCACATAGGTAGCATTAGGACAGTGGCTGTGCCTCCCCCCTCCCAGCCTGGCTGTGGGGCCTGAGGAAACACCTGCAGGGAGTGAGCAGGCAGGCACACCAGCTGCTACCAACAGCTGCAAAAGCGGCACAGCAAAGGCTGGAGGCCATGCAGAAAGCAGTCTGCAGAGAGCTGCTGCCTGATGTGCTTGCTGCCCTGTGTTCACAGGCGTTGTGCTCCAAACTTCTCTTTCTCGCTTTTCCTCAATTCTGGCCGCTTTGGCACGACATGAAAGAGGTCACCCTATTGCAAGCTCCTGCCTTCCCTTAGCTTTGCAGTTAGGTGTCACGTTCAAAGTGAACACACATGCTCCTCAGACAAGCCCTTGTCATGCTCATTCTGTGGGCGTTCAGCCTTTGCTCTGTCTTGCTGACTGTCTTCTGTTAGACTCCGGGAGAGATCCCAGCGACACTTGTGTACCTGCAGAGTGCCTAGCACTGTAAGTACCCTTTTTTGGCTAACCTGCAGCAGCTGCAAGAAAAAATAATGTTATCACTGCTGTTAGCAGTAAGGTTGGAGACCAACGTCTGCTTTGTGGTTGGCTGTCCCCCATAGATTTAGCGATGTGGCACAGAAATTACTCCCTTAGCTGAGTATCTTGAGTGCTAGATTATCTCCACAGTAGATGTCTACCTTTCCCTCCTCCTTCCCTCCTCCTTTTCTTCTAAATGACTTCCCATTTGTCAGTTATTGGTGCATTGTTTCACCATGAAAACCACATGGTTTTCATTGGTAACATTGGGGAAAAGTCTTCAGAGCATTTTGGCTCAAACCATTAGTTTGGGTTTCGTAATTCTGACCAGAATTTCTGTCAAATGGCCTGTCTGTATCCTGTTTCTAAATAAAAATATAATTTGTATAATGTCATGTGTTGTTAAACGGTTGTCACGTACTGCTTCATATACGATAACATTTCTGTTGTGGGTGACATTCAGAATGACTATTGCATATAAAGCATTGAATTTTTAAAGAGCTTTTAGACACTTGGTGAAGTGCTAACTAGTTTGTATTTTTCCTGGAATATAAGTGCCTTCAGCTATGCCAAGAAGCATTAGCTCAGAGGGATATTATAATTTGAATCATTGCTATAGAGCAAGGTTCTGCTCTATAGTCTTGCTTTCTAAGGCTTCCTTACTTCTTAAAAGACTTACGGTAAATTTAATATTTTTAAGATGTTATTAGAAGTATTGAACATGGAACATAAGCTCCTAGAGTCAGGGGAATTAACTAACTTTCTGTGAAGCTCAAAGTACATTTATGGAACTGTAGGTGTAAAGCACTTGCATAAATGAAAGTTACATTTTGTGATGTATATTTTCAGCCCCCCCATACTTTGTTTTATGCAGCTTCTTCCAAAATTATTCCTGAATTGCACACCTCCCTTTTGTTACGGGAGGATGCTGTTATGTCCAGACCCCATTAAGTTTAATGGATTTCTGTGTGGTTATAAGACCACAGCAAGAAATGCACTGCAGGGTTGGCCTTCAGTGAAATTCTCTTACATCTATGTTGCTTTGAATAATGTTTGCTCGCTAAAATATTTATAAATAATCCTGTAGATCTGTAGTAGATGAAGATAAGGATTGCATATTTTCACCTCTGTACTTTTTTTTACATACTAAAAAAATCTTTGTCCGTGCTGTGGTTGCTTATTTTAGTTGTAATTGGATGTGTGTGAGGGGAAAAAAAAAGTTGCCATGTTTTGCATATCCTTCTTGTTCTGTTTCTTGGATCCTTGTACTGTGTGGTGTTCTAAGCATGAATTCTTCAGGATTTTGTGCACAATGAATATTGAACTATGATAAAAGCCACAGGATTTCTTTCTAGGAGGTGTCTTGGGAACGGGTGTTTTTTTTTTTCTAAGAACTAGAGCAGTGTAATATTTTCCATCTTTGACTCTCCTGTTCCTCTAGGTTAACAGAATTGCAGTGGTGTACATGTTGACGCTGCCTGACAGTGTAGTGCTTGCGGAAATGTTTGAGTGAATGTGTGAGTTAAAATGCTAATGTATTGATAAGTATTGAAACAGCATGAGACATTCAGGGAGGTGGATATGGCATCATTTGGAAGCAGGTGGGAGTTCTGCAGTGAAATCAGCTAGGATGTATTCCAGTGGAGTTAGTGCTGCATGCCTTCAGTGAGGAGTGCAGGACTCTCCTTCCCGAAGTCCCCTTCTTAGCCACTGTTTTTCCTGCTGTTTGTGTCACCTCACATTTGTGGCATTGTGTCACAAACCAGTGGAAAGATGAGCCAACAGCACTGCAGATGCTTTTCTGGACATGCTCCTTTAAGCATCATCACTTTTTTGTGCCCTTAAAAACAGGAACGAGGCCAAAGAGGTGGAATCTGAAACTGGTCCTGTAAATAAAATCTTTCAAGTTAACTTGAGTTTGTCTAAGATCTCTTCAAGGACTGATGCTGCTAACTAGCAAGATTCTGATGTGTCTGCCTGCTTTGCTGAATTATCACCTTGGAATGTGAATGAAGAAACAGATGTTTTTGTTCTTCACTGGATCTATGTCACTTCTGGCCAAAAGCATCCTCTGAATTTCTCTCCTGGCCTGCACGGGCTGTCAGACTCCCTCAGCTCCAGTATCACCCTCTGTCTCTGCCCGTTTGCTGTAGATAGCCTCCCACCCTGCTTGGGTGCTGAGCTCAGCAGCACAGAGGAAGGAAACAGCTGTAGGCAGTGACTGGTGGCAGTGTGAGCCTTCTTAAGAGCAAGAATGTGTCCCTTTCCTCCACAGTGACAGATTTCCTCCTTACTGCAGCTTAAAAAGCAAACTCAGGGCATTAGGGAGGTGTCTAACAAACCAATGTAACTACTCTCCTGTATGGAGAGAATCACAAGTTCCCCTGTGCATATAAGCCTACTTCAAAGGACTTAATCTACTGAAAGCAGAGTGAAGTGTGCTTAGCAGGAGGTAATAATCTTATATTTGTGTAAAAAGTACCAGAATAAACATGTTACAAAAACTCAGGACAGTTGAATTATGAAATGTAGTCTCTCTGGCTGCTTGCAAACTGAGACATTTTTTGAAGTGGGAAGTAGGCACTGTTCTAATGATGCCTCTTCAAGGAAATGTGAAGGTTAGGAAGTAGTGATTAGTGTGCTCAGCAGCGGAGATGCAACGATGCGCCCTTAGATTTGACTAGAAGTGGGCTTTTATGATCTCCTGTGTTTGAGGTAGATCAATATGTTCTCCCTTACCATTAAAAGAAGGCATTAGTTCAAAACTGATTCAAAGGTGTGTTTTAAGATGCATTTCATATAGTGCCAATTTTTTATCTGCAAAACCTGCCCTATGTCTCTGGGTTCTGTCTGTCAGTTTCAGTACTGTGCCGTGATGGGATTACAAACCACTGCAACGTGACTCCAGCTGTGCTATTGAACAAAAAGAAACAGAGGGCATCCTCTTGATTTTACTCCTAAGCAGAAACCTCTGGTCAGACTGACCATGCATTGAAAGCTCCTTTTATAAAAAGGAGGGGAAAACACCACAAAAGGTAACTGAATGTCACTGGGAACACCTACAGTAGGCAAAAGCTTTTCTGGGTTGAGGAGTGGCTCAATTGGCTCCTTTCTGGTCAGTTCTCTTCTTGTCTCTGCTGTGCAGGCACAGTTGTTACACTGATTTTCATCCCAGCCATTTCTTCTAGAAGCTCAGCTTCCATTGCACTTGAGCCCAGTGCTAGAAAGGCATAAAAAAGAAGTAAGGCTTTATCCATCTACCTCTTTCCCTGTTTCTCTCTTTTTGCGTAGATGAGGGCTTCGGTACAAGTACATATTTGTATATCAAAATGTACACACACATACACACATATATATAACAGATATGTAATTAAAAGTGTTCACCTAAGTATAAAGCTGAAAGACAGCTTGTAATTTGGTAACTGTTCATTTCTTTGTTAATGGTGAAAGATAACTTGGAGCTCTTGAAGACAAAGAGCTACTCTATTTGCACTAAACTGACCTGCAAATAATAGCAGTAGGTGAATGCGACACCTTATTTTTCTACTTCCCCAAGGTCTTTTTCCGTTCTGTTCCCAAGTGTTCTTAAGTAAATACTGTTTAGAGGCATGTAACTGATAAATAGCATCCCAAATTTAAGCACCAACCAGGAGTCATTTGCCATGTTTAAAAGCTCTCAACTTATTTTGTAAATACCATGTCATAATAAAAGGTGCTGGTTTGGCCACAAGAAAATACTGCTGAGTAATTTCACTCAGCCCTCACTTAAGAGGGCTGAATCTGTGGAGAGATGCTTTAAAGCTGCTGTGTGTTTCAAGTTTCCATTTCTAAGTTCAGAGCATCTTCTGTCTTAACTGAATGGAGGAATGGCATGGTAGCTAATGATACTTTTTCTGATCTCATGAGAATGTTGTAGTAAATACAGAAGAAAAAAAAAAAGACTTCCGGTGGGAAAAAATAGAGAATGAAAAATAGCATATTCAGGACTGTCCACAAAGAACTGGAAATTAGTATATTTGGGGAGGAAATCATCACCACTGGCTGCCCCTCCCAGGGGCATCAGAATTGTGAGAGTAGGACTGAGCCTCTGCCAGCTTGCTCCTCTCAGGACAGAGGTCCTGAATTGAGGTGTGGGAGTGTCCCCAGTACAGGTCCTGGAGGATCCTCACAGAGATGCAGCACTTTTTGAATTTCCCTAGATTTAATTTGTTAATAAATTATATGTCATTCTCCCTTCTTAGGTGAAAGAAAGAAGCTCGTCTTCCTGGGTACACTAGCTATTCTGCTAGAAAGTGACTTAAAATCTTACTGTGAACCCAAGAAATCACTTGGTTTTGTTCTTTATCTTGAAATACCATTATTAAGGGTTCGGGTCCTATTTCTGTGATGCAATGCTAATCCGTAGGCTTGTGCTTTGTGAGGAGTTATGCCCAAATGTCAGGATCTAGCTGTGAGAAACTGGGACTCCCCACTGTTGTTTTCACAATAGAAGGGGGCTGTTGTGTTAAATGTGTGTTGCTGTAATACCTGTAATGCGAGTTCATATCCTGCTCACTGTTTTTACAAGCATGTGTTATGGCTACTGTCTGTGCTAGTTTTAAAGCCTGCCAATGAACTACAGAAGAAATTTAATGCCATGCATTAAAGACACATGACCAGCTCTGGTCTCAACAACAACAACAAAAAAGTTGCTCCCTTGACATGGTGAGCTTCAGAAATTGATTCAGGTGCACTGAGAATTGATTTGAGAAGTGTCTCTGGCCTTATGGGACAGCGGTGAAAAGAAAGCTCAATAAAAGGATGTTGTAAAAGTAATCTGAGTAATAGGCAGGAGCCAAGATCAAGGAAATTGGAACAGGTGAACATTCAAGGGGCACTCTCACTTTGAATTTGTTTTAACTGATTAGGAAATAACACAACAGTAAAGAGCAGATTAATGGTAGAACATTTTTTTTGAGTATTAGATTTTTTTTGTCTTTCATGGTAGGTCTCTTGGAAAATCTGCAAGCCCTGATAGCATGACTATGCTCAGGCCCATTCTTTCTTTTTTTCTTCGTTATCTCTTTCTTGCTGAAATATCTTCTGCCTCACTTCTGCTGGTAATAGTTTTTGATCAAGTGTTCTAATATCTAGGAAATGATACACGCTACTGAAAAAAATGGTGGTGTTGGCTTCACAGGAAAAGTTGCTAAATGTGCCGAAGAAGTGAACTAAATAGAAGACAATACAATAAATATTAAAATTGCAAGCAAAGCATGTCATGTCTACTCTCTTCCTGGTCAGTAACACTACTGATTACATGATCAGATTTTTAACTTTCCTAGGGTAATGTGATTTTCCAGTTGATGCATTCTTTTGAATGTTTTGGCTGGCTTGCTTGAGGTTTGCAGAACTTAATCTGGAGAAGGTTATAGATAACCACTTGAGAGAGAGCCTGAGCTAGAATGCTAGGCTTTAACAGAGAAATCCTTCATCAGGTAAATTGAAATTCACAATGTACAGGGCAATGAGCAAATTAATGTTAACGTGGCAAATCAGAACAACTAAAAACCATTGTGGCTAGTGGCCAACTTAAGGTTTTATTTGTGTGTGTGTTGTTTGTTTTTTTTTTTAACTGGATCATACAACAGGAATTGACTTCTTTTCAGGTCTTAGAGGAACGATTGGACTAGCAGGACTTTAAAGCTAGAGTGAGGTTTTATTCAAATTTTCCAACTTCATGGAGTTGTGCTTCCTAAGGCAGTTCTTGAAGCAGGACCCATTATGCAGTGTACTCACCTTACAGAGGAGATGGTTGAGTCCCAGATGGGTAGTCTTTTCTATTTAACATTGGCTCTTTCTGTAAGAAATCAGATGAATTAGAGGGGCAGGAATAGACACTAGTCACTTCAGTTCACTGAATCTAGCATAGACAAAAATGCATATCGCTCTCAGGATGCATGAAGGTAACTAGATGCAGAATAATGGATATATATACATTGGCCTGTCAAGTCCAGTATATTAATAGAGCGTTGTTCTGGTTATCTTTTTGTATTTCAGATACATCATTCAGTTTTGTCCCTTCCTTAGATGCCTTTTTTTGTTTTTAGATCTCTCCTGGGCTTGTTTTATGAAGTGATTTTCTCCACTGAGCATGCAAGCACACTTGTTAAGATTTGATATATGTAAGCCACATATTTTATTATGGTGGATGTGTTCATATAGGATTCTTATTGATTTTCTTGTGTTCTAGTCGATGATGAAGTGAAGCGATAATAAAGCGTGTATGTGTTGGGTTTGCTTTCTTTACCTCTGCTGTGACTTGGACACGCCATTGTAATTTTTTTTAGATATGCCAAGCATAGTAGAGAAGTAATCTTTCTCCCAAAGTAAAACAATGTAGGATTACAGCAGTAACTGCTGTTTGCTGCATTTGTCCTTTGCAGCCCAATCTTATGTACTGTTCTTATCCTTCTTGCTTCATTTTTTACTTTGGAATCATAGAAACATGGTTTTGGGCCTTTCTTTGTAACAAGCGTATTCTTGTTTCTAGTGAAGCCAGTACTAAAATTCATACTGGCTAAACAAACATCTAAAATAAATGTTGTGCAAGTATGAAATGTTAGGACACAGTGTTTACATCTGTTACTAAATATTGCTTATCTACTTGCTGGTATTTCCACAGGAGCTTTGTCCTTATGATACTAAGATGATAGCATCTCAAGCATACTTTGCTTAGCATGGGAAACTTGTACTACTCGTTGATGAACAGTGAGTTTTATCCTTGCTGCAAAATCTAGAGAACCTGAAATGTAATTGCACAGAAGTTGCACAGCATCTTATACAGGTACATTGTGTATTGTTTGGAGGAGGCAATTGCTGGCTCTTGCTTTTCAAATAATGCTGTCGTGAAAGGCATTTTCAGTCTGATGGTTCTTTGTTTTCACCTGTTCTCTGAAGACCCATTAACTTTAGATGTGTAGCAGGTGCATATGAAACAAGTACCCAAGTTAATATTAATCCACTCTGTAAATGTGAATATAAAGCCTTCTGGAGATGTAACAGCCACTTTCACCAAAGCCAACTAAGAGGATTTGAATGAGAGAGAAAGAGAAGTTGTGCGATGAACTGGTATTTACTTACACTCTTTGAGGGATGCCTTACCTAGTCTTAATTAGCATATTTCCATTAAAATAATAATGACATGGCTAATTAAAAAATACTTTGAAACTCTAAGAAAAAAATGTCTAAATCTAAAGAAAAAAGGAAAAAATTGAACCTGACCAATAGAATCTTCTGTATCATCAAGAATATGCAGAACGCACAGGGACGATGCAAGGCTGGCTGTATGATGATCACCTGCTTGAGTTTTGGGTCAGTGCCCTGAAATGCTGGCAACACAGCTCTGCTGCCTGCTGTCCAGGTGGGTCAGCACTGGCTTCACACGCAGCAGAACTCAATCGATGTTCTCTTCCCCTTGGTCACTGCAGGCTTGGCTTTGCACTTCTTGCCCTTCTCAAACTTTTTTCTTTTTCTTGTTTGTTATCTGAAAGCTTAAAAGAAAAACAAAGCAAAACAAACAAACAAACAAAAAAACCAACCAACCAAAAAAAAAAACAGGTCTTTATTTCGTAGTGAATAGAGATTACATCTCTTCTCCTAGGACTTGCTCAGGGTCAGTAATGACTTCTGTGAGAATGATTTATTGACTTCTCTGACCAGAATTAAAACTGTCACCAAAGGGCCTGCAGTCCCTAGACACCAGCTTGGCCTTCTCAGTCAATCTGTGAGAAAGATGGTTTAGTTACAGAGCAATTAAAAGACTTGTTCTGTGGTGAGTAACTAAAGGGAAGTGGAGGGCAGAGAAAAAGGTTAACATACTGAAGCAGAAAGTAGCACAGAGCACTAATTCTGCCTCCTTTTTCATCATCTTCCCCCCTGCTGTCCGTTTTCTACTTGTGCTTTGTTAAAGTCTGGTTTATTGAACCGCCTTTGGGAACCTCAGAGGTATTGTGCAAAAAGTTAAGATTGGGCTAAAATGTTCCAAGTTTTGGCACAGCATCTTAAACCTAGCTTTGCGGTAGAACCAAGGTGTATGCGATCAACAGCAATGACCGTCAGCAATCATCCTTCATTGCCACCAATCTTTTACCCCTTCCAGCTGTGAACCTGTTGGGTATTTTAATCCAAATTTGACAACAAAGGTAATGAATGGCCTTTGTGGTGGAGGAGAGGAGATGCCCTTAGTGCTCTGCTGAGGAAACAGCATCACAGGTGTAACCTGTGATGGATACAAGTGAAAAAGCTCTGTTGTGAGTGAGAACTGTAACAGAAATCTTGAGTTCATTTGCTCCTTGTTGGAAACCAGCTGGCATCCAGATCCATAGGAGACTTCCTTTCCTTAACTTCCTTTCCTTATGATCCTACTTGTTTGGTCTTCTGGCTGTTTAGCACCTGTAGAATAGAGACGTCCCAGCGGAACTCAGTGCAATGTCTGTGTGGGTATCAGAGGCATTTCACTGGTACGGGCCTTGCTGGAACCAAGCTCGAGCAGAATCAGAGCATTGGGATTCCCTTTGGTTTGCTTCTATGACAGGTTTTCAGCAGTTGGAGAAGTAACATCTTCTCTTGCAGTAATCTTCTGCACCATGATATGCTGGGGAGAAACAATGCTTTTGGGATGGCTGGTTGATACTATGTGCTTTTGTCACTGCTTATTGCTCGGTGAGCAGTGTATCTGCGTGACAGACAGTAGCCCTGAAGATCCTACAGAGCCATGCTGGGTGTGTGGTCCTGGCCCTGCAGACTTCACCTGGTGAAGTCTGGATTTGTGTCTGGGGATCGTTCAGCAGATCTGAGGATGTCCCTTTCTTACTGATAGGACAGCCAGCGTGCAACTGGTTTTGTAGACGGATTTGCAGATGGATTTTATAGCCACAGCTTCCTTTCCTGGCTGACTTCCCATGGTGAGGAATTGGTCTCAGAACTTAATACTGCAGGAGCACTGCAGGGCTTGAAATGTGATTCAGCCCCTGTTTTGCTAGACTTCCCAAATGCAAAAATAGTTCTTTTCCAAATTGATACTGTAAAATGTACAGAAATAAACACCACTGATTGTAATCACAAAGGCATTAAATTACTTTCCAAACTTCCCAAGGAAGTCTGTGACATAGCTGTGAGTTGAACTCTTGTTTCTTGTTTTCTGCATCTTAGCATGCTGTTCTAATGACCAGATACTGCTATTTTATTATTTTTTTTTTTTTATAATGGAAATGTTCATCATTGGTGCTTCTGTGTGCCTGACTTTTTAGTATGTCACGCCTGGACTGGGAAGCAGATACCTTTCTCACTGAATCCTCTCTGTTATGTAACGCTATGGTGAAACGTAATGCCCAAGTATAGTTGAGATTTACACTAATTTTTGAAGTCAGTATGAGTTTCCCTTACCTTTCTGTGCCAGTATGTCTTAGTTTGCTCGTTGGTGGAGCAAATGTGTCCATTGTGAGAGCTTACAGCTATGCTTACCTGTCTGAGAGAATTTAATGTGAGGTAGGCAAAGATCCCTGGGGCCAGCTTAAGAGAACCAATTTAATTTAATGTGTGTACTAATCTGAATTTGAAATAACTCTCACAAGTCCTCCCCCTCCTATCTGTAAGTACACAACTTTACACTACCACAGAGTTCCTAGTGGAATGTCCATTTCTTTCACATTGATAGTAAGCAAAATACAAAGCCAGTTCACGGCAATTTTTGGAGAATAGAATAGGTCAGACCATTCTTGAGAAGTTTTTTTTGAAAGTTGCTTCTAGTGGAAGGGACCTGTAATTGCTTAAAACAAGTTTTAAAATCCCTGAGTAGCAGATAAAGTAAGTCAAACTCTGTCTAATGTCTTAGTGCAGTTTTGTAAATAATCCATGGATCATTGTGCAAGTGAGGTGTGTGATTTGGGTGATGCCATCAGAAATGCTTGCACATAGTCCTTGCCTGCTTTCCCACCTACTCCTTACCAGTGTCTGAGTACTGATTTTTTTGCTGTGTGTCTGTATTTCAGGTATGATAACGTTTTTTAATACGTGTCCCAAAAAAGTCAACTATTCTTCATTTTCAGGCTTGAACAAAAAAGTTGGTAGCTGTCTCTGCTGGAGATAAGGTAAAACTGTTTTCATCCAAGTAGCCTGTGGGATGGTGCAGACAGTGGTTTTTAGTCCAACTCAAATGTAGCCTGGTTTGCTGTGAAGAAAAAGGAGATGATAACTGGCCTAAGGTTAAGCAGGTTTTTGGCTTATTAACGTATGTTTATTTACTTTCACTGAAGGTACATATGAGGCCTCAAATATGGATCCTCTCCAGGTTTTCATTTACATCCAGCCAAGAAAAAGGCAGTGGAATTAAAAGATTGAGTACAATCAAACCAGAATTTAAACCAAAACAAGAAAAGTTTTTGCTTTGAACCTGGGAAAAATCCTATTTCACTTGCTACTGCTTTTCAAGCTTCTGCAAAGACAGATACACCCGAGTTTCTCTGTAGCTTCCATCATTGGAGCTTCACCTTTGAGTAAGGTAGCGCTCTTATAGAACTCATGCTCCTCTAAATTAATAGATGACAAAGAGAACAAGGTTTTTAATTTGTTGTAAATTTTACTCTGAAATGACGTGTCAATGATGATCTTAAAATGTAAAGGAGTGTTGGCAGCAAATGATAAGAAATGTCAAGGAAAGGGCAGAAGTGAGGAAGGGATTTTAACATACTGGTATCGTACTATGTCCTCTATTTGATAAGCTGTAATGACAGTGGCTGTCAAAGCTGTCAGGGAATGGCAGAGCCCTTCTTGAGACATATCTCTCTGTTATTGACAGGCAAGGAAAAATGCATGCATGTGTGTACATGTGTGTGTGATGGCCTAGAGATCGATCCCTTTTATTCTGGGTCAGAGAAAAAGATGAAAAGTTAAGTAACATCCTGATTTTCATACACAATTAATGTGTTTTCATAAAGTCTTTGGTGCTATGTGCATCGTTGTACCATTTTTTCTGTGCCTCTGGTGCAATACTAGAGAGCTAATGTACTTACAGATACATAAATGGGTATAGTATGTAAATACGTGTATGTTTTAATCTCTGGCTATGATACATGTATTACTCCAGAAGGACATATGTAACTATAAGCATTCTAAGAAAGGGATGAAAAGAATTTTTGCTTTCAATGTCTTACCAAAATGGCTGTAGTAGAGTGCTCCAAATTCAGATACGGTCAGGCTTCTGCCTTCATCTGCAAGTGGGAGAGTTTTAGCGTGGAAGCATGTTCAGTGCCCTGTCTTTGTTACGGCCCAGCTCCATGAGAGACTCTGAGATACTGAAATACAGGCAAAGACTCATAGCATAATTATGTGTGGGATGAGACCTTTGTGCATGTTGATGTGAACAAGGAATGGAATTGTCAAAGTCTTGAATCTTTTGACTGGGTGTATTTGCAGTCCCCTGCTGTATCCAGGCCCTGTCTTTCAGGGGGTCGCTGTCCTTTGTTCTCTAATTTTGGTGATAATACCAAACTGTCTTCTGACAAAACTCCATAGAAAGAAGAGAATTTACAGCAACAAGTTGGTCTTCTGTGTTTCAGTCATGTCAGTGAAGTGATTTGCTAATTGTTAAACTTAAGCTTGTAGACACGATGTGCATTTAAATTCCATTTGTGCCAACAGGATTTTTGCCGGAGTAAACAAACTGAGTCTAAGGAGCATATGAAGAGATTTGTGGAATGTGAGAAGCAAGTACTAGGACTGTGGGGAGAAATATTGCTTTAATTTTAAAAATAACCACAAAGAAAGAAGCAAATGGAACACCAAGATATTTTATTTCCCTAGTCTGGGGACTCTGCTAATGTGCAATGTTTTTTTTGTTGTTGTTGTGTTTTTTTTAATGCTTCATCAGAAAAGTATCTGCTGGTAGGTTATCCACTCTTTGTGCAGGTAGAGAGCCATATGCAGACAGAAATATATACACCCTGGACAGCATTAGTATTCAGGTTCACTGTTACAAACCCCTCTGCAGCATTCTGTTTGATGTCTGATTAGTCATTTAATGTCCAGCACCTTGTGTGGGTCCAGTTTTTTTCAGCGACTGCAGTGGCCTTTCCATTATTTTGTGAAGCCGTAGCCATAAAACTGTTCTGAAGGAAACACGGAATCTGAAGGATAACAGGGTTTCTGCTGGTCTGGGTTATGAGAGCAACATCTTTAGTTCTTAAATTACCAAATAGTTCTTTGGAAAGCTGGACTCTAATCCTTTGGAAATATCTCCCCTAAATCAACTCACCATTAATTCAGCCTTTTGATAGCTGCTGAAATTGCCTTCCAGGGTATGTTTTGAGAGGGGATTTTTCTGTCTTCTTACTCTACCTACTCCTTGTTTCCCCTGGTGCTCAAACGTCATCATTTTGAGGAACCTGTGGGACTGGATGGCAAGATTTATAGACTAGAACGCGTGACAGATTACACTGTAGATAATACTTGTGCGATCAAAGATACCAGTTGTGTTTATGATGGTGGTTTGCCAGGTCCTTTGGGAAGTACAATTCCTATTTTTTGCACTAAAGAATTACTTCTGCTCTTGTAAGCCAGAGGAAATACAAATACAGAGAATCACAGCGAGGCCCTTTGTGCAGGAGAGTGACTTAACAGTTGCTGAATATACCATTTTTTATTAGAAACAGGGTTTCATTCTCTGATTTCCCTGAACATTTCTTTATCTTTCTGGGCTGCCACTTGGCCAGACGCCTTCCAGAGCAGAGTCACTTAGGTTGTGAAGTGCTGAGTGCAGGCTTCACATTGCAGCAACGTGGAGGGCACAGGGACCAGGGAGAGCTCCTGCTTGTCTCCTTTATTTTTTTTTTTTTTTTTTTTTCCAAGGTAAGGCTGGACTGGGAGCGCAAGGATTCCTGCTGCTTATTCTGTAGCCTAGCCAGCCATCTTCTGCCTGCTGCAACAGGAACAGCTGCTGTACAGCCAGGGTTTTCACACTCCCGCTGCTGCTTAACAATACAGCATGCTATGCAAAAGCTTGAAGAAGTGTTCAGGGCCCCTTCGCTTAGCCCTCCTCCCTGCGCTTACATGACTTGCATATGTATCTATGAAGATCCCCACATTAAGCACA
Source organism: Heteronetta atricapilla (assembly GCA_011075105.1). Lineage (NCBI taxonomy): Eukaryota > Metazoa > Chordata > Aves > Anseriformes > Anatidae > Heteronetta > Heteronetta atricapilla. Next base: position 35,600,396 of record CM021735.1, read on the forward strand.
TAAAGGGTTCGGGGCCTTGTAAACCATCAGAAGTGGGAGATGTGTCTAAGGATGTGGTTGATGCTTTGCTGCTGAGTTTGGAGTGTCATTCCATCCCAAATCTTGCCTGAAGTGCATTTCATTTTTCCTTATTTGCAGCTGTATGTATCCAATGAAACAGAATACAACAAATGTTTCTTGGCACTGTGGAGTCTGGGGGAGCAGAAGGCTTTTGTCTGTGGATTTAGGCTTTGGCTACTGTTGTTTGTTGTAGGTGCTATAAGAAAAGGAATTTGTAACCCTAGTCCTACAAGTGCAGAGGTGTAGAAAGACTTCTTACAAACAAAGCTTTCAGACAGTGCTGATATAAGGAGATAATTTGGGGTACGCGTATGTCATAAAGTAGGTTTAGCAAGAAGCAGAGCTGTTAAAGCTGGAATTAGCAGATTGAAATGGTGTTTGGTGAATTAAGAACATGTACCAGAGACAATAGGTCAAAAGGGATCACCTGTTATTTGGAGTGCAGATTCTGAATCCCAGAGGTGATGTTGTTTACTTGTTTTTTATTTACATTTCATTTAACATGGAAGCATCTCTCTTTGGAGAGTTCACTGGAAGATTTTGTTTCTAAAATTCTTATGTCTGGGCGCACTGCAGATACATTATTGCCTCCAGATTTGCAAGCACTGACATGTGACACGGCTCTTGAGGGATGATACCGAAAGTGGAAGAACTGGAAGGCCAAGTGAGTGGCTTCTAACCATGAACTTTGCTGTCCCTTGCTGCCAGAAGCCTTCAGTTGGTATTTCCTCTGTGGTGTGTAACAACTGAGCTGGCACCTGAAGGCTTGATCCCAAGACCTGGGAAGTCAGTGCCCAGCTCTCAGGGGCATCAGTGTTGTAGGATCAGGGCACGAAGTGGCAATTCCCTGCCTTACTGGAGGTGCATCCTGACATCATCTGCTACAGGGCAAAACAGGGGCATTCTGAACCTCATTCTCAGTTGCTGAATAAAAGAAGCAGGACTGTCTGTTTTGTATTCAGCTCGTTCTTATTGAAATCAGCATTGCAGGCTTGTAGTTTGAAGAAGTAACACAGTGGTTCCTTTTAATAATGGAAAACATCTATCTGAATCCATCGGTTAGATTTTATTTAACAAACATTTCTTTCTCCCTCTACTCTTTTCCTTGTTTTGTTGTCACAGATGGCACCAGGCTAAAGATAAAGAAGAAATGGTAAGTTACTGAGTAGTCAGCCTGGGGCAGGTTAGGGAATTAAAATGTGCGTGAAAAGAATGTTACTCCAACACTTTCCAAATTGTTGAAATAACAGGATTTATTGGGCTGAATATATCTACGCTAGTGTTTGTATAAATAGTGTTGGAGAGGGGTGGGAGGCTGCTTATGTATTCCCATATTTTGTTCATTAACTCTTTACAGCTTAACGGGGCTTATGTTCTAATGCTGGTTGTGGTATTTTGATCTGAAATATGGCGGAAAAATGGGCAAGCACAAATGCTCGGAGAATGTATCCTTCCCAGTACCACCGTAGCAGGGTGGGTGAGAAGGGAAAGGGTTTGCAGCCTCTCACAGTTTATGACATGATTTGTTAAGGGAACAACAATTTCTTACTCCCTGCCTGATAGATAGGCTAGATAAATGAGATAAATAATCGCTCATTGTTTCCTGCTCTTTGAATGACATTTCTCTATTGTCTTAAAGCCTCAGCGGAGTGATCTCAACACAGTGGGCTTTGTTGAAACAAAAGCACTGGTGCCCCATGTCACTGCGAGCACAACAGGGGCAATGCTGATGTGATAGCACCACAACTGTTTGCGGTGGAGCCAGAGGGCCAAATGTGAGATCCTCAGCATCAGAGGATCAGGGCGTTTACAACCCTCTGCTTTTCTGTCCTGGAAGAACAGCCTGTTTCACAGGAACATCAGTTTTTGTGCCTTGTCATTTCACCAATTGCATCATGCAGGCAGATTTCAAATGCCTTAAGAGTAACCATAGTAACTGCAGAGCATTTAAATAAGCTGAAGGAAAAGGAATTCCCTCCCTTGTAAAAACCCTTCAGTCAAGCAAGCTTCAAAGGTAAAGCAAGATTCAGATCCCCCTCTGCTGCACAGTGGCGTCGCTCCCTGGGTTTCAGCAAGGTTATGGGGTATGCAGGTCACTCTGCTTGCAGAGGTAGCTGCAGAGCAGATCCACCCACGGGCATAGCTGTCGCATGAGCTCTGACTGCATATGCAAGGATGGAGCTGTCTCCATTTGTGCCTTCCTGTCTGCTCGGCCAGGCATGCGTGTGCTCATGCGTTTGCTGCTCTGCTCCTGGAAAGTGTCATGTGGGTTACCTGACATGGGACTACAACTCCTCTCACATTCTTAGGCAAGCTGGGTCAAAGCCTTGGGTTTTACTTGGACAGGGTTTCTGTGCTCCGTTGGGGAAGGATTGTGAATCTGCTCTTAAATGTTCGGAGTGAGAATGGTTGTGCACTTGAGCAAGCCCCCTTCCAAGTGCAATGTAATACACTTGGCTGTTGTGCAATATCCCAATGCCATCCGTGTGAGAATGCCTGGAAGAAATCAGGTTTGAGCCTTCCTATTGTTGTGACAGTGAGAAAATCCAAATTGCCCTTTTGCTCTTTACCTAAGCTTATCCTTACCTCTAGCTCTTGAATTTTGCCTGTTCCCTTTACTCTGCAAGCTGAAAACAGGGGTGCTGTATTGTTATGGAGGCCTGGAGAGTTTTATTGAGGTGATCTGTCTAGCTGTTACTTTAATGATTCATTGAATAACTCTACCAGATTCATCCTTATGTTGTTTTAAATAAACCATGGTGCTGCTGCTTCCAAATGGCAGCACGTCTTATAGCTACTTCTGTGGGGCTCTCTTTGTCTTTGCAACTGTTCTTACTCCTATAGAAAGTGACAGTGTAAATGCATTTAATTGAGATGAATCATCTAGCTTTTCTGAAAAACACAAGGGCTAAGTTAGGTACAGCTAAAGGAAGCAGTTGTTTGTACTTGGTTAGCTGAATGTCCTAATGAAGCAGCTCTGTACTGACTGGAGATTTTGGTGTCTGTCCTAGTTGCTAAGACAATTAAAGTGTTCTTGTAGATGAAATAGTTGTCTTGTTTGGCACAGCAGTGAGAATTGAAAACTAGGCTAAGTTTTGAGTCTATTTTTAGATTTAATAATAAAAGATATCTTTAATCATCTTTCATTCAAGGCCAATATTTTAAATCTTGGTGATTAGTTATTATACTTCTGAAAAAGCAATTTGCTAACAAATTGACTGATTAAGAAATGGTGTTAAGTACTGGCCATTAGAAACTTATCAGTTGGCCTTTACAGTTTAGCGTTTTCTGTTCTTTGGAGGCATAAAGAAGTAGCTCATGCTCCAAGCTTGCTGCAGTACCCATACCAGAAATACAGGTGTTCTCATTCTTTGTTGGGCCAACCCCAAGGCAAGCTAGATGTCAACTGAAATGTGATTACAATCTCTTCCCTCTGAAATTGGCCACCACAAAAACAGTATGCATTTTGTTTTGTGCTAATCTTTGCCCAAATTTATTCTAAGGGAAGATTCTCCTAGCCCCTTCCAGAATCATTCTTGCAAATATTTTCCTGCCTGTGCTCCTCTGGTTGAGCAGCCCTCACCACAGATCACTTTCCTAGAGGGCTGCCATCAGCTTGTAGCACCTTCCTGCAGCCATGGGATTTCTGCAGGCTCTCTAACTTGAACGCAGCTGCAGAGATCAATAGGTTCTGTGGTGAAGTGTGCTGAACAGGCATGTTTTGGAGCCTTCGCCCTGGGAAGGAGGGTGGAAAGCTCCCTGACCTTGTGGAGACAGACGGGAGGGAAGGTGACATTCATACCTCCTGGCGAGGAAGTGGGAATGAAAAGGAAAGGTAACATCTTATAGACATCTTGATCAACAGTTACAGGAGCTCTGAATTTGGGCCTCATTTTCCAGTGTGAGATATTGTTGTTTTTCTAGCTGTGTAGGGAGAGTGCATTCTCTCCCATCCCGACTTCAAAAGTTGGCTCCGTTTGTGATCAGCTTCTTTTAGGCGCTTTGTTGTCAAAATGAAAAATTATAATACGTGGAACAACTTCTTTTTTTTACTAATTTGGACAAAAAGTCTGTAGTCTCAAATATTCAGTTGTGAAACATTACCTTCCCTTAGATTAATGTCAATACTATCTAAAACCCCTCAGACTCAGTGGACTGAATTAACTTACACAAAAAGTGAAGTACCAGATCTGAGCAGGGATACAGCCTCCACGGAATCTACAAAGCCTGATCCACAGCCATTGGTCTTTGGAGCAGGTAAAGACAAGCTAACCAAGTGCTCTTTGGCAGTGCTGGAGTCTCAGGTTAGTCACAGCTTGGGCTGCTGTACAAGCAGGGGAGGTTTTAGGGGTTAGAAAGATATTTTTCTGAGAAGTGGAGAGAAACATTTCCTCTGCTGTAGTTCATGAGGGTAGCTCATAGGACTATGGTAGTTTGAGAGCTGAGGTGACTGTGGTTCAGCACAGCAGAATTTGAATGCATCTCGTCTCCTCCTTCTGCAGTGTGGCTTATGCTTCTGACTAGTAACTGCAACCAATTGCTGCTTCTCTGGACTACTGGAGGCTGGCCAGTTATGAAGCCAAAACATTAGATGAAGAACTCCTTGAAAAAGAACATATTTATACAAAGGCTAGCAATATAGATATATCATGCACATTTTGATAGAGAAATAAAAACACACATTTACACTTCCAATCTCTGATTTTACAACGATGATTTACAACCCTATTAACACTTGGCAATCCAAGGTCTGGAGAATAATATCAAACCATCTGTTTATGCCCCTGTAGTGCTGCTTGTAGCCGTGATGTTGTGTTTCAAATACATCATTGCAACTCAAATGCTGGAAATCTTGTTGCATATCTTGGATTTTTTCTTTTGCCTGCAGAGTAGTGGCAGGTGTGCAGGATACACATTTTTTTCTGTAATTGGGTATGCTGTAAATAGTTGAAATTCCACAATCTGCAAATTTTTTTTTTACTTCCTGTACAGCTTGAAAAAAATAGGGATGGGGCCTTCAAGGAGAAGCTGGTATGCAGTAGAAACAATATAAAATGTCTGCTTTTTAGAGAAGAGAAAAGCCATTTCCAGCAAATAGTTTTCAGGAAGTGCTGTCATGCTAATTCTCCTCTTGATAACATATTCCTCTCTCTTTGGCATTGTGCTTTGATACTGCACAATCTAACTGGGGACTTAACTGACTTTAGGCTAAATTCTTTCCTATGGGTAGTGTGCATACTGCTGCACAGCAGATAGAGCGCACACGTGCCCCTCCACTAAAAGTCTTTTTTCTTTCTTCTCTGGTAACTCTAAGGACTCTTCAGCGAGAATCTTCAGAAAAGAACATGACAAAGAATGTTGGTCACGTGCAGGAAGTTATCACACTTCCACCAGCTGATGAGAGGTGTTAAATTTAGGATTAAACTTTCCCATGCTTGGACTACACCAAGGAGCATGCTATAGTGGGGCAAACACCCCAAGAAATGACCTCATGAAACCCCGTGCAATTTAGATGGGAAGGTGCAGTCAATAAGTGGTACTGCAGTTCCCAGCTGGAGAACACCAGCAGCATGACTTTCCACATGGAAGCTGGCATTGGTGATGCCTTCTGGTTTAAGCTGTGTGCCATTAGAAGCTGCATGTCATTACTCCTTTTGGTCCCGAGCTGCAGGGAGTAGGTTAGATGGGAATAACGCTCAGGAGGGGACTGGGGTCAGCAGTGCTACGAGGATTAAAATGGGCACATGATATGAATGTTGTTTTCTGGTCATCAGTGTGATATACCATGTAATCTAGCTGCTTTTAATTATTCATTATGTTGGAAAGGCTTACAGTAACAGACCGAAAAGACAGCATCTCAGCGCATAGATTGTGAAGCCATTCTGAACTGCAGAGTGTGCAGGAATTTGCTCTTCATTTTGCCTACTTAGGTTTCTCTACTTAATGAAGATCTGGTCTGCGATGTCCCAAATGTATCTTACGTGCTACTATCATTACTCATTCATAACCAACTGTATAAATGAATACCTGGTAAAGAGAATATTCCTTGAAGGACTGTGGACAAGAACAGAAAATTTCTTCTGGGATGATTCTTGTTATGCCTTATGTGTGTAGAAGAGTACTTTAGAAGTAGTTCTCTTAGAAGTGCAGAGAGAGAATTGCAGTGGCAATAACTGGATCTGTTCCAGTCTGATTTTTGAAAATGCATTTTAGTTTTAGGGCTAGTTTCCAATGGATAGCAAATTATTTATACCTCTAAGCCTGGAATATGCTTTTCTTGTTTGTCAGTTGTATGTACAACGCAGGAAGACTTGTCATGTTCATACATTTTATGTGGCAGGAAGATCTGAATTCAACTGGCTTCCATTTCAGATATGGATACTACGTTCATGTCACAGATGCAGGGCATTTGGCAGAATTACACCTCCAGAGTTTCAGTTATGCAGTATCACAACATGCAGATATTGGTTAAGAAAATGAGGATATTGATGAGGGGAGGCCATGCAGACTTGGAACAGACCCTCGGGAGGCACTGCAAACAGGACAGCCAGCCCAACCTCCCAGGCTTACTTCTGAAAAGGGGTGGGATGGAGAAACCATTCAGGATTTCAGCTGCCTGTGTGGAATTGGTCCCAGTGGGATGGCTCATCCCGTGGGTAAGCACTGTCTTCCTGCAGAGCTGTTCCTTGGCCCCGTGGGGTCTGTCATTCCAGTGGGGAGCTGGAGAAGAAGCAAGCATTTAGATGCAGCTCAGGATCTTTCCCCTCATCTGTCTGCTTGCCTGGCGCACATGGCAGCATGCTGACCATAATCCTGTATTAATGATATTGCCAACCATTCCCCACAGGAGCAGACACCGATGTCACAGCTAGAAGATTATGACCTCTTAGGAGACCTGGTAGGAGAGAAGGCAGGATTAAGGGCAGGAAGATGGGGAGTGAGAAAATTCTTTATTAAAGTATTAATCTTTATCTAAATTTTATTGGCTCTGTGACAGAAGAGTTGATAACAAGCTCAGAGGAGAAGCTCGTAGAAAAATGGCTTTTATTTTTGCAAATCTGGTCATGGAATCTGTATACCTGCCTATTGATCTCATGCCTGTCCCCTGCCCAAAGCAAGTTCATCCCTCCAGGATGCCCTCCAGGCTTTCTTCTGTATTAAAACAAGTTTTCTTCCGTGGATTCAAGCAGCTCCTTGCTTTGTTTATTCTGTTTGTAAACAAATGCTCTTTCTGAGGGCCAGGGGGTGAGGAACACGTGTGAACCACCTGCATGCAGCCCGCATTTGGGTAGGGCAGAAAAGATCCGCAAGCTCTCTTTATATAAACTCAGTGCTTCTAATTAACTAGACATCACAACAGCTACGTTGAGGTAGGTTACTGTTTGCTGGGGAAATGCGGTCTATGTAGTATAGCATTGTGACAGTAGAGATGGAGTTTTTATGTAGCTTTATATTTGTGTGCTTGTCTGCATGCATCTCCCTTTAAAATCCATTCTTATTTCCAGTCCAGTAGTTTAATCTGATCAATACTTCCTCAAATGTTGCAGGTCAGGAAAGGTATATTGTACGTGTCACTCTCCGGAAATTAAATCTGATCTCATTGCATCTGTGACACATCTGCAGGACCCCTCTGAATAACTCTGCTTCTTTGCTAGTGTAATTGAAAGAAGGATTTGACTACCTCTGGGATTTTTTAAGCTCCTGAGGGAGTAAGGTACCAATTCTCATTGAAGGGCAATGGCCATAGGTGCTTAATTTCCCTAAACTGATTTAAAAATCTTACCGAGTGTGAATATTAACATTTGGGTAGCAACTAAGGTTGGCTTTGTAATCCCTGGTAAAAGGAATTTTATTCAAAACTTAAAGAAGGGAGAAAGAAATTGAATAATATACTTTGATTTTTAAAAAGTGGTAAATTTCTGTGGACTTTACGGGAGCTACAGTGGTTTCTGCCCTCAGTCAGTTGGCTTAGTAAGTTTAGTTTTAAAGTATGTCCCCCAACAGAGGCTATTCAGAAACTGAGAGAAGATTGAGATGAGGGGAAATACAAAAGGAGGAGGGAAAAAGTGTTATGTTGATATTCAGACAGCAGAATTGCCTCCCATGCTCTTGGCTGGAGGAATTACGACAATGACAAAGCTTTGAAAAACTTTACAGTGTGCCTCCTGAGGTCCCAAAGGCAGGTTTCTAGAAGTGTCTGTCCTGTCCTCTCTGTGATTGTCTTACGGTTTGTTTTCTCTTGGTGATTTGTCATGCAGGGACACAGCACTGGTTTGGGATTGCCAACCATTACAGAACCAGTTCAGCTGGCCCACTTAGCTGTCGGGGTCAGGGTGGTTTCAGACGTGTCAGAGTGTGCCCTGAGCTCCTGTTGTGGCAACAGCGCTGGCCGTGTAGCGGGACCATTGGGATGAATGCAATACTTATTTAAAGGAGTGTTGACTTAACAGCAACATGCTAACCACTGTACCTGTTTAATTTTGATTAACTATATTTCCTCTCTTTGTTTTCTTCCTCATGTTTCTTTTAGTTTTTTGCTGACTCATTTCAAATTATTGATGTTTTCCCTTAATGTTTGTTAAACTTGTCTTTTTATACTTTTGCTGCATATGCTTTACACGCGTACAGTAGGCTGTGGAGTTGTTTGGGAATGGGTGCTCATCGACAAAGGCCATACAAATTCATGTTCAGCAGCAGCTTTTAGCAGAGATGTGTTCACAGAAAAAAAAAAAACACAAGGAAAAGAGTCCTTGTGTCTGATTCACTCATGCCTAACAAAACAAGATAGATCACATCCTAGATTTCAAATGTCAAATTACAGGAAACAAAAGTAACCACAATTACCACTGAATAGGCAAGGAGCTTGTAAAAATTACAGTATGCAAACAAGAAGCGTGAACTTTCTGAAATGTCTTAGCTGTTCCTAATTGTTTGCAAGAGGCTAGTGCTGCCTGCCCCGTGGATTAGGGGACTTAAGAAGGCTCTGCTCTCTCTGGAGGTCTGTTATCTCATGCAGGCAGCTCTCTGCCTGCTTTGTGTACCTGCATGAAACTCACCCACTGTAATGCTGCAACCACCTAAAAAATGGTGCCAGTGGGACAGGGGAGAAACATCGACTTGACAGTAGCAAAGAGCAAAAGGGAAAGCAAGCCAGAAACTGAGGCCTGAGGACCAAGCAGGGGAGAGGGGATGGGTATGCCGTTCTCCTGGCAGCCTGTCCATGTCATTGGCGACAGCACGGTGATCTCCATTACTTTGCGTATTCCCTCCTTACGGTTCATCTGCAGAACTGTAGGGGCAGCAGTGGGAAACCCTGCATTGCTCCTGTCCTGTCAGTAAACAGTGGGTTTGAACTGTGAGCATTTTCAATCTATTTCTATATATTTATCTTCCTAAACCACTAAATGACTCGGAAATAAACCTCTTTTGACTTCTTCAAGCTGTGAGCACTGAACAGGTTAAAAAGGGAAACAAGCTAAAAGCTCTGTTTCCTTTGCCTGAAAATCCACTGATGCAGGATGAAATTAAAGGCTATAAATAGCTCCTGTCCCTTCAGCTTCATCATGCAAGCTTTGGCTGTGCGCAAGGATTAGAAGAAAACAGAATGGATTTCTGTGTGGCGTCAACAAAAGTCAAGGATTATGCCCACTGTGCACATTGTATTGTTCATTTCTCATGGGCCCTCACAAGGAAATTAAATCCCTTCTGATGCTCAAGGTGCAGGGAGCAGAGGTGGCTTTGAGCAGGACACGTGCGTTGCAAAGCAATTTTGCACAGTAGCACTTAGCTTCCACTGGGTCTGCACCATCAAGCCCGGCTTCGTTGTTGTGCAGGCAGACGACCCAGCATGGATTGTAGCAGCAGGGGCTGGGGCTTTCCAGGCTCAGAGCCGGAGCTAACATCAGTGAAGTTAATTTCTGCTGAACACATTTTGGAAGTGATGTGGATGGTTGTTCCTCATGTCACCCCCTCCTTCACTCTGCTCCCTTCTCTCATGCAAATCTTGCGTTGCGTGAGCACTGTGCTGCAGTGGCTAGTGTCTGGTGACATAAGACTTTCAGAGATAACCGCAGATAGAGCCTTGCGGTATGTGTGAGGCTCCAGAAGATAGGATGCTATTTCTTTCCTTAAAATAGCAGTCAAGGTTGCCATGACCTTAGTGTGAAAAGTTACTGCATCTTTCTTTTCCCTTCTCCAGTTCCCCCCCCCGCATTGTGTGTGTAATTAGAAAACATTCCTTTCAAGGAGAAGGATTATAATAAACTTTATTATTAAAAATAAAGAATAAGCATGTTCAACAGCTTTTGTCCAAAAGGTGGACAAATAAATAAAATGAGGCTTGACAGTGCAAAGCACCTTGCAGAACTGGATCCACAGCTGCATATGTATTTAGAGCTGTATAATTACAAGCACTATTAATATCTCTGCTTTATATACAGTAACTGCAGTGGAAAGAAGGGCAAGAGAGGAGTAACTTGGGACTGCAACCCTACTACTGCGTGAATAACAGCTGATATCTGCTACGGATATTAAAAAAAATAGTGGTGGTAATTGTTACTAAATATTGATATGTTGATATTGATATATTGATGTGTAATTGATATATTGATATTGATATATTGATGTGTAATTGATAAACAAGGTTTCCTCTCCATATTATTTGTTCATGATAACAAATATATACCTCGGGACTGCTAGGTCTTCAACTTTGTTGGGGCAACATCATAGGTCTTCCACTAAAATGTCTGCTAGTCAACGTTAGTTAGGGCAACACTAAAACCTGTCCCGGTACTGAAGCCTTCCCAGTAGCCTCCATAGGAAAAGAAACGGCTGAGGATATAGAACTTGCAATAGCTGTAGAAAGTCTTCAAAAAGCCTTTTTCTTTTAGATCTTATAAAGCATTTTTGCAGTCAAGCCTTGTGGATACATCTAGTATTATGGTGTACACGTTTAATTGCTGCTTCCAACAGACAAGAGCAACAAAGATCCATCCTTTTTCCTGACCTCGTAGTCCTGTTGGCTCCCACCTGCTGATGTGATGGAAGTCATATTCCTTTTCCCACTGCAGCATTGTCTCAGTCCTCTGTGAATTCAGAAGGTAAAAGGAAAAGTCATGCACTTTCTTATACTTTGAAGCCTAACAGGTTTGTGCTGGCCATTAAACTGTGAACCTACCAGTTTTGCAGAAATATGATCTTTATTTTGAAGACATTAGCATGCTGTAGTGTTGGGACTTCCTTCAGTGAGGTTGTGGATGCCAGTCTGATTAAGAGAGGACTTGCTGACTGGTAGATCTCAAGGTCATCCAGGCAATTCCACAACTTTTTTTTTTTTTTTATAGGCACATCCATTCTAGCCATCCAGCTATAAGTGTCTATCAGTGATTGCTTTTAAAGCATTAGGATAAAGAACAAATAGGAACACAAGGAATGGCAAATTAAGCTCGTGTTTCTTTAGGACTGGGCAAGCTGCTGCCTCATGTTATCTCTGCCTTGAATTAGCAATGGGAAAAGTTTGTCTACTACTTCATTCATTTGTTCACGTTTAATGTCATCAGAGAGCATGAAGATAAAAAGCCTTGATTTGGACTCCCTGGTCACCATGAAGAGGTTGGAAAGGCTGCTGGATGCAGCCATTCCTCACAGTCAGGCTGTTCCCTCTCTTGCTGTCCTTGAAGGCTGAAGCTTATCGGGGCCTGCTCTCCCCGGGTCTAGCATCTCACTGCAATGCGCAATCATCAGAGGGTGCTGGGAGCAGTAGGCAGTGTTCCTGGGCTCTAGTTGGCTGACACAGCCACTTGGGCACTGGCTGACAGCTCCAGTGTTGTGATCAGCCAGCCCTTTGCCTCCTGGAGGCACTGCTCAGGGACTCCAGTGCAGATTCAACTTTTATCTGATTCTGTTGAGGATGCCAACTATTAAACAGGTCTTTTACCATCTATGTAAGAAGCCTTTATCTGGTCCAAAGTTGCCTGCAGTTTGTACTTTGAAAACTCTAGTGGTTAGACCCTTCTAAATATTTTTGGTTTAATTTATTTATTGATTACTCTTCCCCATGGCTCAGCTAAATAATGCTCTGCTCAGTGCTCTGTGGCAAAGGAAAGTTTCTTTCTCTCTGAAAGTTGTTCCAGTCATCCTAAGGGTGACATGCCATGCACCGACAGTAACAGAAAGTCAATAACAACAATGTACCATTTATGTATTTGTAATATACTTGTTTATATTTTATCTTTTTATACATAACTTTTAAAATAACCAATAGTTCTATTGACTGTATTGTCATCTGTAGACAGAAGGAAAGGCAGGAGCACAGGAATGACATATTCCATTAGTGCTGAATCCTGCCTGTTTCATCTTTCCATCTCCTGTAATGCTGTAAAGCAGCAATTCTGATGGAGTAAAGTATTAAGTGCTCTAGCTGGAGGTATATCAATTAAACATGCACTTGAGAACATCCACTGGGAAAGTAAGATTTAGTTGTTGCCGTTGCAGAATATTAACCTCCTTTCCCATTGCCCTCACCTCTTTTCTGGTCTTTTCTTCCAAGCTGCAGCCCCTTACTCCATCAGCTGTATTAGAATGGCAGTTGCCCAAACAGACCCCACGAGGACTTGCAGTTTTGGGCCCAGTTCTGCATCTGCTCAGAAGTTGCCTACCCCTTACCTCAGCTGGTGTTGATTACCACTGCTCCCATTGACTTCAGTGAGTAAGAACAGAGTCAAATCCTTTAAATTGTTTTTCTACCAAAATCTAAGGCAGTGATTGTAAGTGGGACTGCTCCGCATGGGGTGGATGCCCAGCGGTGAGCGCTCTGCGGAGCCCAGAACTCAGTGTATCATACCCTTCTGCGTATCTCTGATGTAAGAATGTGTTCCTGAGCAGACAGATGGCATCGCCCACCAGGGGATTATCAGGTTCTCCCTTGTGGAAGTAAAAATCTTTCATTCAGCACTTTCTGAGAAGAGTGAGGAAATAGTACAGCCAAACTCCTGAAGAGACTAGCCAGCTGCTGCCTTGTCATTTTTGACCCCATCCTTGACGTAGTTCCTTGTGAAACAAATAGTGCAAAATGGCATCATTTCTCCCCAGTGAAGCCTTAAAATATGTAGGATGTGGGCAAAGGAGTCGGAGCCATTACTATTCCTAGACATCCATCCAGTCAGACGAGCAGATGGAAGAGCACAAACCGTTCTCGGAGAGAGTAGGAAATATGGACCGATGCCTATAGCTTAGTTTCTATGCCAAAAGAACAGTGGGAAATCAGCAAGAGTAGGGATCCCAGTAGACAAAGCCACCAAATAATGCTCACTGAAAGACCTAAAATACCTTGAGTTGCATTGTAATTGTATAAAGTTTGCCATCTGAAGAATCTTGTTTGTTTTTTTGAAGAACAAGAGAAAATATTAATTTGATGGCTATAGCAATTTGACAGGTGCCCAGTTTGTAGCGTCAATAATCAAGACACGGTTGTGACCAGGAGGACGTGACAAGTCATGCAGCGCACCAGAGTGCATCTCACACGTTGGTGAATTGAAAATGAGAACAAAGAGCAGTGCTGCTGCTCACATTTAGTGTTATTTGCTGTGTAAAGAGATGGTAGGCTGCATGAGAGCGACAAAGGCTGCGAATAGGTGGCAGATGAAAGATATGAGTTGGGGCAATAGAAATACATAAACAACCTCTGTGTCATGCTGTTACTGAAGTTTAAGGGGGGCATTCGAATGGAAAGATACTCCTACAGAAGGCAAGTGTGATCACTGGTGCCAGTGCTACCATGCGGTGCTGACCACTGCATTTACCAGGTTTGAAGATCCATTGCAGATGGATCGCGCAGGTACTGTAATGATGAGCTCGAGTGTGGCAGCAGCGTTGTGCTGCATGAATGGTGCCTGAGTGTAGTCAATTAACAGGGCAAGGACAACATGCATTGTGAGAAGCAGTTCGAAGGGCCTCAAAGAAGATGTGCAACAGCTTTTGCCAAAGGATTATTTTCTAGATGCAGCATAGCCCAAAGTACTGGGCATTTGGTACTAGACTGGAGCATCTGAACCCATAGCTGGTAGGTCCTTCCACACGAAGCAAGCAAGAAGGTAAGATAACATTAGAAAGGGACCAAATTAAATCACGTATTGTGGCTCTTAATTAATGAGACCATTGACGGAAGCGTGGAACTATTTCTGGTTGGGTAGGATTAAAAAAATCCATCAATCATGTTTCAGAAAATTTGAAATGAAATAAAAGGATAACCTGGGCAGATGACAAGATGGGCGTTCTGGTTTGCCTGTATGAATCTGAGATTCTCCATAACTAACGCTTGAGTATAGGGTAGAAGAAAATTTTCAGAAGATGTATTTACCGGTGAACTCATAAGCAAAATCATTTAGGGCGCTTTCATGTAATAGGTAGTAATCTGCACATGCCTGAAGTGAGCAATGCCAAAGCTACGGTCAGAAATTAAGTTTTTGGGCTAGGGAAAATGTGGGAAGTTTCCTTAAAGCAATGGAATATGCAGGCCAGAGCCAAGTATTGCAGCCTCGAAACTGACCTCTGGATAAGGGGCATTCTTCTTTCAACTTGATCTTCTTTTTCACATCATTAAAAAATACTTGTCAAGAATTAAAGCTTAATCATTCCTCCGCCATTCCGTAAAATCTTTAAATACTTAAATCAAAGTCTTTAAATCAAAGCTTTTTTTTTCAGGCTTTGATAAAAAATCTTTAAAACAATAGCAATTTATTTACTCATTATTTATGGTTCTTTTACAAGCTTTGAAGTAGGCAACAGTGGGAATGTTAACAGGTTGAGGAGGGCTACCTGGTGATTTTGTTGTAGAGAATGTCTTCTGCTGAGACTCCTTAAATGGGTCATTCATAATGTATACCTGTGCATCTGAGAACAGCAGCGCCCCGCTGAGAGACTGTGTTTTCCCTCTCTCTGATGGCAGAAATATGAAGTCTCCTAGCTCCCATTAGGGCAGTACTTTATTTTCTGGGCTGGCATTTTAAGGAGCTGCACCTTTTCATCTCAGAGAAGTTGGTCAGAACTTGCAGAGTGGGCATACCAAAGTGCTTTTCTGAGTCAAGACAAGACCTATGTGCAGCTTCTTTAAGCATACAAGGCACCTAGATTTCCTCAGAATTATCATTAGGGCTAAGTTCTTCCTAGACACGTAGGCAACATCTAGCTTGCTTCTCTTCCATTGTAAATAATTTATACCTCCATCTCACTTCCTTTGTCCACCATGTCACGGGAGGTAGCCCCACCCCAAGGCCAGATTTCATAGGATTCCTTCATGAGTATTGCTCATGAAAAAGATTCCTCCCCCTGCAGTCCTGGGCCCTGGGCAGAGGGAGGTCTCCAGGCTTGTTTCGTGTTACCTTAGCAGTCGTTCCTTTCACTTCTTTGATCTGTTGTTGTAGAGAGTCACTGGAAGGAGATAACAGGTATTTCATTCTCAGGCTACACAGGCTGGCAAAAAGCACGTGAGGCCACACCAGTGGGTGGGATGTAGGACTTCTTGGTCCTTGGTAGGTCCATTTTGGGATTTATTTATTTTTCTTCTTTTACTCGCAAAAAAACCCAGACCATCAAAGACATATAACCATCTGTTTTCCATGGAAAACAGTGAAATACAGCTTCTTAAATACCTCCTTCCTCATCTCTGGGGGGAAAAAAGGAGTAAATAATACCTCATGTTTATCATAAGGATAAATATACAAAAGATTGTAAGGCACTCTATTACCCTAGCAATGGCAGGGAGGAGTCCATATTTATTAGAACAGGAGCAGATCAATATCACACCCTATCCATGTATCAGCCACCTACCACCTCACTTCATAAGGAACTGGAACAATGGGCTGTCACGGGAGAGTTAATGGATTGTTGACCTGCCTGACAGTGACCTTCTACATTATTAAAAACACAATGTTTCCTCTATTTTGTGGGCTTTGCTGTTTGGGTGCAGAATGCAGCTGACCTTTGGGGAAAAGAGCTTTGTACACGTGTCTAGAAGACATTTTTAGAAACAATGTAGGATATTCTCATGTTCTGTATTGCTTCTTCAGGCAGCGCGTGTCTGCTTTGTGTACAGTGTCTGTTGTGTTCTTTTTCTTTGATTTTTGTTTGTTACTTCAAATAGCACATCTACCACTGAATTTCTGGGTACCCAGAGATCAGGTCTCACCCACTCAGAGGTAGGAAAGAGTCCATGGAGTCATTCAGTTTAAGAAGAGAGGGTAAACCCAGTTTTCTGGGAAGAATTCTAAGCTGGGAAATCATGCTTTTTATTTTTATTTTTTGTTAATTTATTCTCCCTGCCTTTCACTCTGTGTCTTTAGCAGTCTTGTAGTATTGCCCTATTTTAGTGAATAGCTGTCACATTTCACTGTAAAAGATACTGCAACTCAGCAAGAGAAGAAGCAGTTCCAATACTCTCCTTTTGAAAAGCACTTTGGGAATCACATAGATAAATCCCATACAAATATGTGTTTTGTCTCTGTAGGGATTTGTTTAACCACTTCTTCAAATTAGGAAACTTGTCCTGTTTCCAGGAAGAGATGCCAGGTATGACTTCAGGCTTACACATCCTACTGGATTTCAGGACTGTGTTCACTGACTAAGAATATATTCGTGTAGGTTTTAAGCATTGCCATGTCTGTGTGCTAGGATTATAGGTATTTCTGTTCATTTCTGCTGCCAGTGTGCAGGCAATGTTTAGCATGCATTTGCACGCTAAAAAACATTGCAATTTGATGCAAGTACTCAGCGTTTGAAATCTGATCGGTGTGTTATTTTGTTTGGATACTTGAATCCCATTATTTATTCTAGAGTGGAATTTATCTTACCTAGCCAAGCATTTTAGTGGTGGTCTAGGGCAAGGTACTTGTGTTGACTCCCCAGAATAAAGAGAAACAAAGGAAGAAAGCAACCTTTCAGGAAAAGCTATAGGTTTCTCTAAGATTTTAAAACAGAAGTCTGGCTTTTTCTGTGATGATGTTCCTTTAAAATGTTTATGCTCCTTCACTTCCCCCCTTTATCTTTCTGCAAGTAAAATCATTGCTGTACTCTTCCTATTGGCAGCACAAAGGGGCGAGGAACGTGGAAGAGCAGAAATCAATTTCTTCCATTTGTAGGAACATAAAGGCCATACCTCCACTCATGTGCACAGCTGAAAGCATGCTTGCTTTGCAAATGAACTGTATGGCTTGATATCTTGTGTTCACACTTAGAATTAGAGGATCTATGCAGCCCAGAAGAGATGGAGAGAAAAACCTGCAGGTAGGGAGTCCAGAGGATGGGTCTGTGTTTTTTCGTGTAGAAGAGAGGATGGTCAGGGAATAATAGCATCGTGCTGTAACAGTTCTGTTTGCTGGTTTCTGTACTGCACATCCTCAGATGTCTGCAGTGCCTAAGCCTAAATAGGTTGAGGCTTTCCTTTTTGCCTCCTGCCTCCGTAATCTATCCTGATCCATATGCCAGGGCAGAGACAGCAGCGCTCCTGTATGAAATCTCGGAAGGAGCATTTGGCTCTTGACATCCTCTCCAAACTCATTCAGATGGGGAGTAAGCAGAGGGAGAAGGTAGCTTTGCCTGTGTTGCCGTGCTCCAACCTTTGTGCTGCAGAGCCTGCACGAGGAAACAAGGGAGAGAGGCAGCTGCGTTCGTCTGTTGTCACTGCCTAATAGAACACGATGATTTCCATCTTTTCCCATCTGCCTGTGGGGGAGAGGCGCCGATAAGGCCTTGGGATTGGTTACAATCTACAGAAATCACAAAGCAGATGGATATTGAGCAGATAAGCATTAATCTGTCCTGGGAGAGGATTAATCGGGTGAAAGATGGCAATCTATGCATGCGGGTGCGTGCGGGTGTGTGGGGCAGGGCCGGGGGGGAGCGGTGGGCAGCTGGTGCTGCTCGTGTCTCTTCTGGTCCTGCTTTTGTCCTGCTGCTGTGCTGTGATGGGAAGGAAGGCTTGGCTCCTACACAGGTCTTACTCTTCTAATTTCCACTGGACTTGGGCATCTGAGCAGAATGTTGTCCATGTTTTAAACAGGATAAGGGTTTTTTTCAGCTCTTCAGCATCATAGCTCAGCTTTGTGTTCATCTCATTGCTGAAACAAATTCTGTAGCATTTTATCTGCTTTTCCTCTTTCCTCTTGGCCAGCATAGTGTTTCTTTGTAATTTGCAAGCCTGGTATTTTCCCCCAAATGCATTCAGTGATTACGTCACTTTCAATTTAAGTTATTTTTCTGACGTGTGCAGCATTTTATCTGAGAATCCCTAAATACTTTGCAGGCATTAGTTAATTAATCCTTACAACATCCTGAAGGTAAAGCATTAGAGACCTGGTTTCTTTTTTTAAAAAAATATATATATATATATGTATATAATATTAAAAAAAAATTATTTTTTTCCCCCTAGAAGTTTTTGGATACCTCTAGCACTTGTTGCCTGAATTTGGAGTTGCAGGACTAAGCACTTCTGCAATTCAGCCATGAATAGGTGGGTATGCTATGAGCAGTGAAGCCAAAGCTGTGACCCTTACTGGTAGAAAAGGGCAGTGGGATCAAAACTGGAGATAAAAGCATATCAGTGACAAAGATGGGAACAAACCAGTGAATCCAGCCTTTTAATCTCCTTGGTTTTCACCACAAAATACAGTGCTTTTCTGATGCTGCACACTGAATGCTAGTCTTTTTATTTCTCTCTGAAATACAGCTCTGCCTTTTACTGCTTTTCACTCGTGGTTCATATGATTCCTTTTTCTTCATATCCCTTTCTCTTGCACCTTAATTGCTTTTCACTGGAAAAGAATATGCAGTGATGCCAGTGTCCTCTCACAGCTATCTTCTAAAGTTCCTTTTCTTTTTCACTGGCTTGGTTGCCAGCATCTGTGAAAGCTCTGGCAGCCTTATACAAAGCCAGAAGGTTCTGAAACTTTTGGAGTTATGTGGAGGGCAGAAAGGCAAATGCAGCGCTGCTGTTCTGCCGTGGGGTTAGCTCCGTGTCTGCACTCACTTTACGGGTGAGTTCTTGATGTAGTTCATGTATGAGAGAGATAATTGCATGCCATGGTCAGGTTTTCAAAGTGCCCCCAACTTGATGCCTTATTTTTATGTGCTCTGAACATTTATTTCCATATGTAAATGAGCTTAATCACAAACACATGTAAAAATAGCCTTTTATAGATTTAAAACCCCCAATCTGTCTTTTCCTATAGCAGTAGTGTGGTAAGTAAATGCTCTCTTTGGCAAATTGCGTGGGCATTTAGGAGTTTTTCATTCATCATTCGCGCCCAGTAGAGATCCCCAAAGAAGAACCAAAACCATGGATCTCTCACTCTACAATTTGTGTTGGCTAGACCGGAGCAGACCAGGCAATGTGCCAAATGCCCTGGCAGTGCCAGGGATGTTCTTACTGTGTTTTTATGATAAAGCAGTTGCTGTAGATAAGAAAGGTACGTTGGTTATCTTTGGTCCATTTTACTGGAGAACTTGCCAGAGGCATGACAGGAGAGACAGAGGCAGGCAATCACGAACTGGGAGTAAGGCGTTATTTTTATTTTTATTACAGTTAGGGTATTTTATTGGTGGTACAAATTGATGAGGAGTTTTCCCCTCATAAATTAAGACGGATGTCTTTCAAATGATACAGGCTGTAATCCTGACCACAGTTTGCAGGTCATTTTGCAGGATATTGGGTGAGGTAAGTAGTGGTCCTTTCTGGCCTCAATCTTTTACCTAAATAGCAAGAGATTGGGGATCTTCAGAGTGGAGATGCTGTTTTGAGCCACCTGCTGGTCTTTTTTCCACATTAGGGTGGTGGTGGGGGATTAAGGAAATCCATTCTACTGTCTTTACTCGTCCTGTAATTTGTAATTGTGCCTGAGTGTGTAAAAGTACGTTCTCCCCCTTATTTTGTGCTTCTGAACATCCTGAGGTTGTTTTACAAGTTTCCTGTGGTCAGACAGTTTGCCAGAAGTTGTCATGACACATGAGGTAGAAAAGGAAAAGCTTTTGAGACCTCAGGTTATTAAAGCCAAGGGAACACACTGGGAAAATAAATTGCCACCAGCATGAACTGAAGTAGAAATACTTGGTAACTTGCTGTCAGCTGTGGTTTTTTCTTTGCTAAGTAAAATTACAGACTTGTTAATTTTTCTCCCAACCCTGTCATTTTTATGGTGATTTTCTTTACTCTCCTTGCAGTTTAGTTTTGCATCCTTTCAGCCTCCTTTTAGGAACAGATTTCCTGTCTCATGGCTACCATTTCCTTGATTTGGGGTTCTTATTTATGTAGTTGTTTTGTCACAGCCTGCGTTTCTGAGAGGTAAACGGACAGAGCAAGGTTAGATGCTAGCAACCAAGGTAGATCAAATTGAATATCTAATGTTCTTCAAAGATCCAGCTCATAAATGACTGGATCCAGGGCTGCAATGGTCAAAAAAAAAAAAAAAGTAATAAAAAAAACTATAAATTCTGTGGCTTGAGATGAAATCTAAATGTCCAAAATGGCTTTCTTCTAATTTTCTTTTAAAATCATTCCCTGCATTCCTTTTCAGACCCAAAGTGAGGTCTCTCTTCATTCATCACAGTAAGTTTGCTAGAGTCTAATTTGCATAATAGAGTAAAATTAAAAAAAAAAAAAGTCTGCAATGGATTGCCATTTTGTAATTTGTTCAACAGGTTTGACAAAGAGACAAAATTTCTGTTCTAGGTGAGAATGTGTGAGTGTAGCCAGTGGTTAGGAGGTGGCATTAAACCAAATGTACAGCTTTAGATACAGCATTCACTAAGCTGTAATGAAACCCGTGACTGAGTCAAAGCAAACAAAAATAGAGTAAAAATTGAAAACATTCATTTTTGCTTTCCCCTTTTCCTTCTTGCAGTGAAATTCACCTCCAAATGCTTTAATCCCTGCAGTCCTCTGGTAATCAAGGGATCAGCCATAACGCCCCTTGCCCTGCTGTAATTCACTTCCCAGGACAGAAGTCACTTTGAAATGTCAGGGAGGTTAAATTGAGCCCTGTGGAGGAAAGTCTTGTATTTGGGTTGATTGTACAGATTTCGTCTAGAAGGCAGTGTGCTGCGATGTGTTAGACGAGAGGAAGAGGGCTGCTTGAGGAGTACTGACATGATTTTATAAAAGGAGGTGAAGGTATGAATTGCAAGTCAGTGTTTCCCATTTTATTTCAAGGGGGTATATCTCGTGTACAGAAGTATTCAGGGACCATGGGTACAGGACTAGAAGTCTCAGTGTACAAATAAATGTTCCAACTCATTTGTTTGAGGAAAATTGGAGCCCTTTGGGCTGTGCTAGGATCAGTCAAGAAACTGAAATATAGAGTCTGCAGCTATTTGCATGAAATGTTTTAATTATTTAGAGAGATGATCGCGCTGGGAAATGCTTAATATGATGCACCAAATCCTCAGCTAATATAAATTGACATAGCTCCATTCAAGTCTCCAGCCAAGAATTAGAGCTGATTGAAAAACAGGAAATGGCAATGACAAAAAATGAGCTAGCTGAAGATACCTACTTTGTTTTCATTCCATTTGTTTCAAAAAGGAGGAGACTTTTCGTTTTTTTTTAAAAAAAAACAAAAACAAAACACAAAACGTTTAGTTTTGTTTTACTTATGCTTTGTGGCATGCTTGTCTTTTTTCATTTTTAGGTCTGCTTTTTGTATTTTTGTTGGTATAAAAGAGAATATGAAGGAACAGAGTATCAGTGACTAAAAAGATGAGAAGTCAGCTTGGAGTCTTTTGGTTCCACAAATGGTGCATTCCTTCTGTTACCATTTTTTCAGTATTTTTCTTTTTTTTCTTTTTTTTTTTTCATATAAAAAAGTACATCCTTTGAGCGTCAATGTGGCTGAAGTACCTTCAAGTACTTTAATCATTTTCACTTGTTACGCTACTTTTTCTGGACCCACCATACTAATTTTAACACAGTGACCTGGATGTCACTTCAGTAAAATAACCATTGTACTGGGACAGGAGACCTGGCACGTGGTCCCTCTTAGACCTCTGAGTCTTTTTCCCTGAAAGCACGAGATCCTAACGTAATGACACTTTACTTGAAGCAAGATGTTTCCAGCCTGCTTTCCCCATTCCCCCTTCATTTCTTAATGTAATTGTTTCTGGTTTTCTGCCTCCTCACTATTAGAAATGTCATGTTGTTTAGTTATCAGCATGCTCATTTGGAGAAGTTTATTAAAGGTGACGTAGAGTTTCTGACATACTAGTGGCAGAAAAGTGAAATGGATTTCATGGCTCGTTTGGTAAAATGCTCCTTTTTCAGCTGGTGCACTTAATGCGACTGTTAGCTGCTTAAGAAAATTGTTGCCCGAAAGAGACAGGGTGTTTCGTGTGAAAGTAGTAATTAATTACTGCGGAGGGGGAGAGCTGGTTCTGCTGAATAACTTTGCATGCGATGATTTCAAGTGCAAGTTCTCTCATGCTACTGGATCCGCATCACACTTCACTGATGCGCACTTAATGGGCGGCATTCAGGTGCGTGGTCCAGCTGCAGTTTTCCATCATTGCTAACATAGCTGGGAGCAGCAGGCTTTTCTGCACGCACTGCCATGCTGTGCCTGCGCTGAGCGATCCAGGTACAGACAGAAGTGCATTATTTGATCGTTTTCACTGCCAGGGCTTTCTAGGACAGTTGTTTCAGTCGCGCAGGAGATCTGGCAGACCGCAGGCAGCTCTTCTTTAGCCAGAAACCCTCAGTTCAGAAGTCTCTACAGATATTTTATGGCTTTTTATGCAAGTCAAAATCGCGACTGAGAGTCTTAAGTTTGCTTGAGGGCATCTGCATTAAAAAGTTGTTAGAAAAGTGGGACAGGGACTAAATGTGTGATGAATTTTTAGGGAGGGAGAGGTAAGTAGGAGAAGCAGGAATCTTTTCAAAATATACCTTTATTATAATGCCAGACTGTCTTCCTTGTTTTTTTCGCCATAAATCTTGTAGTGAACAAAATTCACACCTGGCGGTGCAAGAAAGAAGCTTGCTGTTCCTTGGTACAAGTCCCCAGAGCATTTCTGGCATGGTTCTCGAGTATAAGTTTCTAATCTCTGTCAGAAACCATTTTACTAAGTCCCATAAAGCAGGGATGTTACAATGCCATGAGCTCTACGCAGGAGAGGAGAAAGGGGAGAAAAGGGGAACCAGGCTAAGCAGTAGGATAGACTTTATAAAGATAGCTTGAGGGTCACTATCCCACAGGTGGTGTTCAGGGAGGTGGAAAGAAAGAGGCTGGCTCCGGAGCTGCATCCCAGTTCCCAGCTGTCCCCAGGGCACAGCAGCCATACTCATTTCGGGGACGATTTAGAATGCTTACATATTTCAGGGAATGGAAATAAAATAATAAAATGGTTTGGCACTTCTCTGACACTATTTTGTAGTTCGGTGCAGATTTTTCTTTTCCTCTTTTATTGTTAGAATTTATGCAGTCCCAAATGTGCCGAGTGACAGGCCCCTGATGTCAGGACTGGGAGACTGGTCCCTGGTGATCTGAGAGGGACCACTCGGTGTGTGAAATAACAGTTTGAAACCTCATACTTTTAGATGTTCAAGGTTTTCAAGAGTGCACATAATGGTGGAGAGAAAGAATGAGTTGCAGAAATTTACTACGAGGATTTGAAAAACATGTTTTTTCTAAATAAATCCTAAAAGACATAAGTACTTCAACATTTTGCTATTTTTGGTATCCAGAGTTGGAAAGTGGTAAATAATCATGGCTTTCTGTAGGTAATGGCTGCTATTTTGGATTTTTCTTTCAGGTTGAGGTGAAGGAAGCAGAAGTGATAGAACAGGGAAATACAGATAAAAACACTCAAAGTTGAAAACTTTTGGTCTCCATTGGTTTAGATGAGGAATGGTGGGAACATTATGTTCTATGTACAGAATGTGAATCAGACATTAACACCCATTCTGCACTACCAGAAAGGAGATTAAAAATGTAAGAGGTGTCATAAGGAAGGTGCTTGGAGCACTAGCATGCCGATACGCATTCTGGCGAGAGAAGTAGGCTCTGCACTTATGTGCTGCGCTAAAAAAGCTGTTTAAAAAAAAAGGGAAGAAAAAAGAAAAAAAAAACACTTTTATGTACGCACATGCACACACAAATGTGCTTGTATGAAAGAGACAGGCAGAGTAGCTGTGCAGGATTGTTCCTAGCTGGGCTGTCTTTTTGCTGTTTTAAATGTGTAGTTGCAGCCTGTCTGCTACTGCATTTGATCTTTGCATTATGTGCTGGCAGTCGAGACTGAAGAAAAGCAAAAGAAAACGTATTGAAATACATTGAGCAACAGGAATAGCAGCAGCGTTGCACCTTCTCCATCTTGGGAGGCTGTAGATGCTTCCAGGGACAAGTGAGGGGCCTGATCAAAGACATACTTATTAAGTGTTTCTAAGAAGGGATGGAGGCGGGGGTGCAAGGTCTGATGTTGCCCTACCCAGGCAGTGGTATTGCATTTGCATGGGCTATCTTTCGCGCTTCTAATGGACTGCTTGGTTGAAAAGTTATCACTTCTTTTAGAAATTATTATTTCTGGTTTGTGTAGTTCCAAGGGAATATATACTGTACATATAGACTGCTTTATCAGCTCTTTCTGCCTTCCCCTGGGTCATATCAACTTTTACTGCAACTGCTTGCTGCTTTTTGAAGAAGTAAGGCCAGCAGAGGTGGTTTCTGTGGAAGTGGAGTCAGCTCAAGTGGAACCGTGCTGAAGGGGAGAGCTCATCAGGGTTTGTCAGCTTGTAATGGATGTAGAAAAAGCTGAATGTCAGGGTTTTTTGTGGGGTTCAAATACTTGTGCTTTGTGTATTCCTGTTTGCAGGACAAAATACTTTAGTTTTATGCTTTTTGTGGTAAAGGTGGGAGATTATGTGAGCAGAGTGCCAGTGTGGAAGATTGGAAACCTGGTGGCAGAATCACAAGAGGAATACAGATCCCATGCAACCCAGTCTGGGCTTAACGTAATTTATTTTCACTGCTCAGAGTGTAGTGTAGTTTAAATAGCAAGTGGAGGAGGAAATACATTTAATCTCAGTTTGTAGTCTGACGCATAGTGTACCACATGTAGCAGGGGCTGCTGTCTTTTCATGTTTGATACTTTTGAGGTATGTATATGTGTGCCCTTTCAAAGTGTTTCAGGATAGCAGAAGATTTGGACTTGATCCTCCTTTCACTTGCATCAATACAAACCTGAGGAAATTCAGCCTGTGTCTTCTTCCAACAAGACTTTTACTGGGAGAGTTGTTCACAGAATAAGAAGCAGCGAGGAGTGCAGAACATGCCGGTGGAAATTGTGACAGACAAAGCATTGCATACCCAGGGCAGTACTTCTGGAAGAGTCGTTCAGCATTTCCAAGCCTGTTTGACAGAACAAAATTTAAAGTAATTAATGGTGTCTGACTGCCTTGGAGTCATTGAATCACTGGATTTTACTCCCACCCTGTGAGATCGGAAACCATTATCTTCGTTACACGAAGAAGAAACTGAAAGATGTAATAAATTAAGCAACTTGTTCAAAGTCACACAGAGAATCACTAACTGAAGAGGGCTTGAGCCCAGGTGTCCTGAATCTCAACCCAGTGTCTCATTCACAAAGCCATTCCTCATAGCTCTTCCTTGTCTCTTGTCACACAGGGCTTTGCCTTGAGGGCTTATGAGCTCCAGCCTTCCTGTAACGATGCTATTTCAGCAGAGAGATTATTTTTCTTGGGTGAATCTGGTCTTTCAGTAATTAACTTTTTTTTTCTAGATATGTGAAATGGTTTTGAGTTAGATCAATACATATATATATGTAGGAGGAGTATAAGGGGAGCGCATGAACACATGTAGGCATCAGCCCATGGGAAATGAGTAAGTGCTCCACACCTTGCTGAGAGTAATTTAAAATAACGTTGCTCTCACTATAATTCATCTCATTGTTCCAATGAAGCAGACTAGCATGGGGTCATATTAATAATTTAAACATCTTACCCCCTCAGCCTTCTCCCTCTTCAATAGAAGAATTAGCACTTAGCAAAGCATCGTTGTTTTAGCTTTTGAAGACTTTAATTGGTGTTTCAAAGTGTGCGACCTCATTCACTCACAGAGTATTACTCATTCATTTTCTGTCTCCTCAGAAGTTGACTAGAGATCAGGTTTGTTTATTTATTTCCCCAAAATGTTTATAAGCAGTTTGGTGCTTTAAGGAATTAAAAAATTGTTATGCTGTCACCTCCCCAGTTACCGTTCAGGTCCAAAGCCTGTCAGAACAGTGTAACGCTCTCCTGCAGGTTTGTGCAGACTTGTGTGTCTGGACACCTGCAGAAGAAGTGGTCGGAGTACCTGACTTTACTTTGTTCCAGTCCTTGCTGGCACCATGTCTCACTCCTCCTTGTCACCTCTCTGATTTCCTTACAGTTGGAGGGAGACCTTTGTCGTTACCCTCTTCCATGCATCTTTTGAGTGGGAAAAAAACACATGAAGATCATTCTGTACAGTGCTATAAGAATTAAACATTTGAAAATAACTTCAAGTAAGGGGAAAATAAAGCTTGAACAAAGATCCACTCTGACCATCAATCCCCTGCTCCTGATTCAAATCTGTGTCTTGAATGTATAGGAAAAATATGGATGCCTAAAACCCAGGATTACAATATGTAAATGAATTTACAGTGGTCCTGAGTTTACTATAACAACAACAATAAAACCCTCTTGTACGATCTTGTGAAATAAATCTATCAAATTAAAAATCAAACTAACAAACAAAAAAGGTCCTGTCTTGATACTGCTTGTAGTCTTGTCCATACATCCAAGTTTATAAAACCTAAAGTAAGGTGTCCTCAGCTGCCCCCAAATTAAGAATAGTAAAATACTTAATTTTACTAATAGTTTCTCTCAATTTACCTCCACAGATCATAGGGAAACTCTGAGACCTTTGCATCCCGATACTATAACCTGTTCCTGTCTTTGTGGTTAGTATAGACTATGTACCAACCAGTTCTCCAACATTAAGAATATGATATGCAAATTACATCTTACTTTTCAAAAGGAAACAGTAGTTCCAGTTTTTATCCTTCTATACTGAACCTTAGTAGTGTGTGTGTGCCCTAACCATAAGATTTAGTATGGTGTAAGTATTGTTTTCTGCCTGAAAATCATTAACAGTGCATTCTCACAAAGATGGGTGATCACTTTTCAGACCAAATTGTTCCAAGCCTTGTCATAGCCCTAGGTTAAAAAATAAGCTAGGTCCAAAAAGGTGACCCCCCCAAAATCTAACTGCTTGGACCTTGCAGAAAAAAATAAAAGGAGTATTTCAATCTTTCATCCTGTGCAAAACCCAAAATCTAACTCCTGCTCTGATCGTATGTGAATGCCTGTTCCTGGAGACTAAGCTCATGTATATATCAAGTGCTCGCATACATGAACAGTAAGACATTCAGATCATCTGATGCCCATCCTCAGCTTAATTCTGTAATTTGTAAACCATGAAGTCATGTTGTTCCATCTTGTTTCAATTGCCACAGGCTCTAAACGTAACTCAGGCTTTATGTCTAGCTTTTGGTGAGGAGTGCATACCTTACTGCTGCTCCATGTTGAGTGAGATAGTAGTGTATGTGTAGCTTTGAACAATGGATCACTAGTGCTGCCCCTAAATTTAGAATAAGATTGTCAAATTATTGGTATTTTCCCTTGGCTTGTTAGGCAAAATTTGCATAAGTGAGAAGTGAGCCAAGTTTTCCCCTTCGTAGACGTTCCAAACTCAAACCTAATTCTGGGCTTGTACACTGGCACTCAGTGCTACTTCGAGATGAGAATGAAATGCTAAAATTTCCTGTTAGTGTGCTCTCAGCTGACCTCTGTTAATCTCAGAATAGAAAGCAATATCTCTAGCTCTGTATTTTTGACTCTCTTAAATGCTATTCTTAATTTGTGTTCTTCTAGACTTTTCCGTAAAGTAGGGGCTTATGGTTGCTGAAAATTAAGCATAAAGTATTCTATTAAGACCGCTTTTCTAGCTCTGGGGCTGCCTATTAACAGCAGTACGTAGATATTCTTCATCCCATATATCTCAAACCTTACCTTTCAGATCCAAACCTAGGTGCGAGTAAACACTAAGCACTTGGTCTTGCCCAAAATGAGGAATAAAACACTGACATCTAATGATGCCATCAGTCATCCTACCCTTATAGAGACTGCAAACCAAAGTGATGGCCTGGCCTCACCAACATGTCTTGTTCTGACAGCAAATCTTAGATTTTACTTTACATACGGGGGACTTTTCATTCTATAGTGGCATTTTTAAAGTCAGACCTGTACTGTCCTAATATAGATCTTAACCAACTCCCTACTCTTAATGCTTAATTTTAATTGCATGCTAGGAACCTAATGTTGCTGAACATGAAGGCTAAACTATTGAAATCTGCCTGTACTGGTACCCAGTTTATTGTCACAACCCTGGGACGAAGTGTTAGTTTAATCCTGGTGTTTTCCCTACCACCCTAAGCTCTGTGAGTTTTCAATTCTGCCTCTTTTCTGCTGACAAAACTGACAGATTTGTACCTTAGCTTGCCAGGTCAGGAAGCCATTTGCTGTAGTGCATGCAAGGCTGAGTGAGTGATCTTGGGGTCCTTTTTTTTTTTTGAGAATGTGTTCAAGTTACTGGATCAATAAGCGGAGGTCACTGTAACCCGGTAAGTATTAGTCTTCATTTTGCTCTAAAAGAAATAATTTAAACTGTAAAAACCTCATTAGTGCCTGTATCTTGCTTGTGCAGGCAGGGTTGGACATGAACCCCTGGGAAGCAGTCATGGATTCCTTTCCAGTAGCTGGATATCAAATGTGAGGAAGCCTGGAGTAATAATGTTAGCTCTGCTCTTCCTCAGCATGCCAGCACACTTCTTGCACGTTCTGTCTACCTTATCCTTTGAAACCTGTTCATCTCCGGGTTTCTTCCTTCTGTGTTTCTTCCCTCTGGTTTACCTTGGCTGCTCTGAGGTACCTCTCTCATCGCAGTATCACTCACCTCTTCCATCCTCACTTGACTGATCTCACCCTTTGTGTGCTTTGTCCACTTCCCCATCACCGTTCCTACCCCTCCAGAGACTGGGATGTGGGAAGGCATCCAGGGAGTGATTCTGTGAGCTCCCCTGCTAGGTGCTGCTGATACAGGGATCTCAGCTTTAGAAGATGGGAACATCTTTACTTGGGGCTTGAGGAGGAAGCTGCTAGGTACAAGGACACAGGTGTGGCAGAGATATCTACCTGACACAGAGAGGGCTGTGTTCAGGAGAGAGGTAAGGTGGAATCAGGCTGACGATCCTGTGCACCATGCAGGTTTGTGGCAGTGCTGATTTTATTTCCATAAAACGGGTTCTCACTTCACTATCAGCCATGCCTTGCTTTTAAGGTGTTTTACTAAAATTGAGCAGTCCCTTTTGCTGGCAGTGGTCTTTGAATAAGGTCTTTGGCAGGATGACTCTGGATTCTGATGGCACTTCAGTGTTTAGAATGAGTTTTGTGGTCCTTTTTAAGTGAACAGGCAGAATCAGATTTAAAGTCTTGTATCTTAAACAAGGTTGGTTGAGGTCAGTAGTGGCTTAGTGTATCTATCAACAAAGAAATTCCGCTTTTGGGGTCACTGAAACAGAAGGCAGCCCTTTTTACCCATATTAAGCACAACAATCTGATACAGGAGCCCCAGTACTTTAAATGAGGAGTTGAGCTGAGACTGTGTGTGTTCATGGGCATCAAAAGGTAACAACTTCTGAGTTCCTGACTTCAGCGTCCACAGAGAATCCGTTCTGCCTGGCCAGAATCCCCCCCTCAGAGCTGCCTGCATGTAGGAGCCTTTGATCCTGGGTCTCAAAGGGCCGTGCAGTATTGCCATGTGCTGCTAAATAATTGCCGTGCTTCATCCCAGGGACGGGAATGCTGTGTCCTATGGGGAATGGCGTGTGTAGTGGCTGATAAACCGGGATGTTAATCCTGTTAATGCCTGTGAGAATCCGCTCAGTCTGACAGTGTTGCACCGTCCCGTGGTAACAAGATTGTATAGGCGACTCAAGTCCATAGTTTGTGGTGAACTTTGTCGTGTTTTCAAATAGTAATCGCAGTGATTGCTTAGGCTCTGTTTTTCTTTCCAATAAGTTGTAACGTAGTTGTGGTTCTCCCTAGTTTGAAAATGTTGTGATGCATCATATTTTCTGCAAAAATAACTAGAGGTGAGCTCCCAAGCACAAAGTCTTGACTGGAGTCAAGAACAAGATTGGTTTTTCTTGTGAATCAGCATCCTCAATAACAGTGGCACTAACAATAACAATTCTTTTTACTCCTGTATTAGCATTTTTATCTATAGCTTTTGAGGAGTTTTATTATGGTATTACATTCTCCAGTTTACAAAAGGAAGAGCAGAAAGATAAATCATGGAGGTAGGAGTGAGTAAACTAGAGAGGCCTTGGGGGAAAAAGGTATTATCCAAAAAATTGACTTCTGTGGTTTTATGTTTTCCCCTGCCCCATGAAACACGCTGTTAGTCTACTCCAGTCTGACTTTGCATTCTGTCCACACTTTGTCCTCTGTCACATCTGGTCTAAGCTGGTGTAATTCCTCTGAAGCTGGTGATTCTGCCTCCACTTCTTATCTCTCGCCTTTGTATTACAGTTAACTTTCCTTGAGGTAATTTCCATTTCATTTGCATATTTATTTTGGCACCATTTTTTGTGCTTCCTGTCCGCTAGTACTGTTTGAACAGCTTGAAAGGATGGATTTTGTTTAGATTCAAGAATCCCCCAAGGTTTGTTTCAGGGGGAGGGAATCTGCCGGCACACTGCCTTTGAATCAGTCTTTGCAAGCGTCTCACAGGAGAGATGTGCCCCTGCCTCCCTTCCCTTCCACCGCAGGCTCCGGCAGAAAGAATCCCATTTATGTTTCCCCCTCTCATGTCTGTGTGTTTTGTTCCTAGCGCAGATGCAGATGGTTAGTACTGACAGGCTTCGCAACGACATCTTCGGGTTTCAGATGGCTGGGAATGCTAATGAAAGGCTCGTTGTTTCATTTCCCTGGCTTATAGGCACACAGTTCCACCGTGGATGTATGCAGAGGAGGAAGCTGCTAATGATGTCTGCTGCCTCCCATCTCCCCTTTGCTATCTGCTTCTCCCTCCCGGTGAGTTGCTGGTGACAGCAGCCACCGCTGTACCCTACTTGAGGCTGTAGTCCTACACGTGTGCGTTTGGGTGGGGGAGATGTCTGGAGCAGGGAACTAGGAATCTATCCGAAAGCTGAGCCAACAAGATGCTCAGCTGAAAACACCGCAGGGGTCTCCCGCAGGTGGAAACTTTGTTCCTTGCATGTGGTAACACGAGAGAGTCTCTTGGACTGTTTTAATCTGGGATTTCTTAGAATGAACCAAGAACTTTGTATAGCTTTCCCAGATTCTCTAAGTTCATGCTTTGCCCTAACACAATTTTTGCTAATTGTTACAGCATCTGTTGTTCAGTTTCCTGCAGTGTCAAAGTAGCGTAAGAGCATAGGAACAAGAAAGAGTATTTTCTCTCTGTGATGCAAAAGCAAAACTGTCACAGAAATATTATGGTTTTGTACCAGGCCTCAGTAGTTGCAGTTTTAAATAACTACTTTAGCCTAATCCAAACAACAGGATTTCAGAATAATGTAGTAACAACCCTTGGCTATTCTTGCTGCCTAATCTTTTCATCAAGCCATGACAACCAGTAATGGAGAATGAAATAGGAACCTGTGCCCTCTGTTTTTCCATGAAATCTTTGATCTGGAAAGTGGTTCTTTAATTTCCAGTTCACAGAAGGACTGAGTTTGGGGAATTTAATTTGCCTCCCATTGTCTCGATGCCACCTTATCTTCACGCGCCTTGCAGGAAGTTGTTAGGCTGCCCAGATTTTCTTGCTGGCACACTGCCAGCCACACGAATAGCCTTTGTATCTTTGCAGCCACGAGGGTTCAGAGAAAGGAAGGTAAATATTCCAAGATTGTTTGATGTATGGACAAGTTATGCAGCAGAAACATGTACAGAACTACTTCCAGTAGCTCATTAAAGCTGTTCCAGTGAGACAAGGGGTCTTGTAGTATCCTACTGAAATAGAAATGTGCCTCAGCACTTCACACACAGAGTTCCTACATATACACAGAACAATGACTTTAATAATAATGCTTTTATGTAGCAGCTGTAAAAGGTAGCTCTCAAAGCACTTAATATGGAAAGCAAAAAGTGTTAATTCCATTCTGCAGACAAGGGAACTGAATTATGGAGGGGAAGTGTGATGCAGCAGCCCACTGACACAAGCACAAATAAAGCTTATGTCTCAAGTCCAGTGACCTGTGCCTATTGACAGGGGGTCACACTGCTGTGCTAAAGGTGGGGGCATGGAGCAGAGCGTTATGAAGTGTGCTTTTCTGTAGCTCCCATTTGTATTCTTAACCACTGTTACAAACAGCTTAGCCAGTTGTGTAGCCCTTTTTGATACGTTCAGTTTGGTACTGGGATGGCGAAGTGTCTCCCAGCACTGCTCTTAAATCTGCTGTGTGCCTGCGTTCCAAGATGCAGAGACATGAGATGCAGAGATCACCAGACCGTGCACATCAGCCTAAAAAAACTCTGAATTTGGCCCATCCTCCTGGGCAGCAGAGCAGTGCTGCTGCTCACTCGGTCAGCCAAAAGTATCAGTGCGGAGTGTGCCGAATGGCAGTCTTCCAGTTGTTCAGCAATTCTGGACAATGTGCTATTAAACTGAGTGTAGCAAATGGTAGGAAGAACACAGTCCTTAAAGGGCAGAGTGCAGACGCATTATAAAGTGATCTATTTATATCGGAGAGCTACACCTGTAACAATACAGTGCTTCTGGAAGCTACCAGTCATGGCTACTGTGCTATTAAAAGCATGTGACAGATGGATTCCGTGGTAATAATTTCCCTTAATCACTTAATAAAAATTCTGTCCTATCCGTTTTTCCTTTTGTACTCTTTTTAAAGCATTGTGGTTGAATTTTGTTGTCTGAAGGATATTTCCAAGTGAGGAATATTTACTGTAGGTCTTTACAAGGTCAGGCATAGAGTCCTGCAGGCAGCTCCGGTGCAAGTTTCTCCACAGGCTGTTCTGTAAAGCATTTGCTACCCCCTGGACCTGCAAAGTGGCCCCCAATGGATCCGGTCTGTGCCTCTCTGCTCTGTAGCAGCAGTGGGTGCTCATACTGGAGCACTGAATGCCTTTATGGGAAGGGTATGTGTATTCTCTTAAATATACCCTACATTCCTTCCAGATGTATTTCAGCTGTTTTCTATGGCAAATTTGAATCCAAGGTCACTATAACAAAAGATGGGGGAAAAAACCATTTGGTTGTCCTAGATAA
Organism: Heteronetta atricapilla; assembly: GCA_011075105.1. Taxonomy (NCBI): domain Eukaryota; kingdom Metazoa; phylum Chordata; class Aves; order Anseriformes; family Anatidae; genus Heteronetta; species Heteronetta atricapilla. The sequence goes on from CM021735.1 coordinate 35,633,842, forward strand.
TTCAGTGCTTTTGTCACCAAGCTGTACTGGTGCAGCCAGCAAGCAGTCTGTTTGCAGTGCTAGTATGCCCACGCCAACTCTACAGTGGCTCGTGGAGTAATGGGCGTGCAGTTGGGGGCCTGTGTGGCAGTCATGCTTTCATTAGTTTATGTAAATGTAGCAGCACTACTTCGAGACAGACCAGCAAGAGATTGCAGCCCCCCAAATCCATAAATTAGAGCTTGAATCCATTTGCTTATTCATCATTCTGGCTTTGCTTGGTATGGGATGCTCAGTTCATTTTCCTCCTTTAAGCAGCTACAGACTTACACAAATATTGTGCATCTTATAATCAAACAGATCTTGATAGCTTTATAGAGGAGAATCAGATGGATGACGTTGTTGATGGCAGAGGAATACAGAAGGTGTTAGTTCTTTCAGAAGATTACATGAAACCGCTTCATTGAGGACAGCAGAGCAGAGTGAGTTAGCCTGTATCGCTTTTGTCACTGGTAGGTCCTTTCATGCAGTGATATTTTTATAATGATGTTGCCTGCAGTAAAAGAAGCCAATAGTATTGGAATCTCTCTGCTTGACCAGTCCTCAAAAAATATTGCTTGATCCTTAGAGCTGATAGAGAGGACAAAAGCGAGCATCAAGCTACAAGCTCAGTCTGACGCCAGCGTTTTAAATTAAAATGCACACAGTTTGGTTGATTTCACTGGGCCTCTCCCTGTGCTTTTGTGCATAAAGTGACTGGCTGCTCAGCAAAAAGTGGCTATTTCAGGAAAAAAAGAAAAAAAAAAGGTTAGGTTGCCACTGCTTTGGCATTTAATGGGGAAAAGTACGAGGCCCTGAAAGAGCCAAGGGAGGAGGCAGGGCATGGGAAGCAGGTGTCAGTCTCTGGCACGACACTCGTCCTGGTTGTGGAGGAACCTCAGGGTGACCGGGAGAGGAGCCTAGCTGCAAGATTTTCATACAGTAAGTCCATGTCCTATGGAGCCTCGTAGGGAGATTTATATGCTTCAGTTCCTTTATGTTGCATATTGGTGGAGAAATAACTGCACCGTCTCCTGGGAGAAGGTGCAGAAGCAGGTGTTGTGATCACTCCCTAGATTTTGTGACAACAGCAGCCGTCTTTGAAAACCTGTGTCTACTTTGAACAGCTGAGGGCTTGATCTAGGGATGGTGCTTTTCGTATCAAAGAAACACCTGTGGAAGAGCTCAGTGTATTCTTGTATTAACTTTCTACTTGGTCTAAATTAAAATGTGGCTAGCAGTGCCAGGAGTTGGACTTGATGATTCTTATGGGTCCCTTCCAACTCGGGATATTCTATGAAACAGATTTCCCCAAATTAAAAGACACAGCACCACAGGTTCGCTGCTTCTTCCTTGGGTGGAATCCAAATTCTACTTTTTCCCCCTCATTTTTCCCTTCAAATCTTTCTTGAAATTTATAGCTGTATTGAAAAACAAGATGTTTGAAACAGAACAAAGCCCAAACTTCTGCCTCATTTCAGCAAACGAACTGAAGAGACGCATGATGTTTCTGGGTATGGCGGTAAGTGCTCGCAGGAAGACTGCTGTGCGCTACGTTGTTATAGGAGAGGGAAGAGTTCATTACATGCCCTTCGGGGAGGGGGAATAGGTCAGCACCAGAAAGCTTTCCTGGTGAATTAATGAGAGCACAGGGCAGGGTGGGAGAGAGACGAGGGGCTCTGACTGAGAAATGCAAAGCATTTAAAAACAAAATTAAAAAAGAAGGCATGAAAAACAAGGCAAGGTCCATTGGGGCATTCTGTGCTGCGTTTTCGTTATGTGCTGGAGTATTAAACATCTTCAGGCCGTGCTAATGATGTTGATAACAAGCCTGATCTTTTGATGTTTCTGGAAGCATCAAAGTGAAGGTCCTGGAAGGCCTCAGTTCATCAAAATCCAAATCCCAGACAAAAAGAACTTTTTTGGCTTAGATTAATAGGTATGGATATTTTATTACACTTAATTTTATGTTCCCTAGGGCTTTGGGGAGAGGAAGGAGGAGATGGAAGAAAAATAAGCAAGGGTTTTGAAGCAGGCGTAAATGGAGCTGAAATGCAATTCAGAGTAATGTTTTGGAGAATGCTTATTTTTTTTAAATGTTTCTCCATTCTGATTTTTGTGGGGAGGAGGCAGAAACTGTCTTCCATGGCTTTCTGTAGTGAGAAGAGCTTTGTCAATTAGGCAGTGTCATTAGATCCATAGGGCCTATCAGAAGGGGAGGACTTTTTGCAGTTGTTTCCTGATGTCTGCCACCTGTTCCCTTGCTGAGACCAAGGACGACTCCTTCATGTCAGCCTTCAAGCAGAGCTGCGGCCCCTCGAGCCCTTCAGAAGGGAGCAGAGCCAGAGCTCCAGCACTGCGACTGTAACCTGCTCCTGTGCCGGGGCTGTAAGCAAGTCGTGCAGATTACCCAAATGTATCAAGGTACTAATAAGAGGTAGAATGGGTTTTGTGATTGAGATATCTCTGAAGATTTCATTTAATTTTGGTAGCTTGTACTTCTAATGGTGTGAAATATAGGCAAGATATTACTAGTACTTGTATTACATACTCCTTTAGAACACCAGAAGATGATATTAAATTCAGTATTGAAGGGTTCCTGCTTGAAGTGAAACAACTGGTATGCATAAACCAAATGCAGCAAGGAAAAACCCTTCCGAGAACTTCAAAAAGAACACACTGACTGTCAGATACACATGGGATAGGAGCAGAACATCTGGCCCAAGGTCTTGCACCATTGAATTGATGAATCCTGAGTTACATCTCTCAGCTTTCAGTAAGGTGCACATCTGTTTGATCCTAAATGCTTGTCAGGCTGCAGTTTGTTGTGATTAGAGGTAAGCCAATAATTAAAATCTTTATGTAACGAGTTTGCTGTGTAGCAAGAAGCTACTGAATCACCTCTTCAGATGTCACTGCTGCTGCTCACCCTACAAATGCCTTTTGGTTTCCTGTCTTTGGGGGTAGTAGCGCAAATCATGCACTTACTCAGGGGAAGTAGAGATTGCATACGCTCACAGTAATTCATCTAGTCAAAGTCCTACCTGTGGAAGGCTGTGCACTCTGATGTATTTTTGGGGAAGCAGTTCAGCAACTCAAGGTGACGCAGTGAGTGTCTGACATTTCACTGCTTTAGAGGACTTGCTGTCAGATTGTCTTTCCATGATGGCCTGTATTGCCATGAGAAGCCATAGGCTCTTGTTAGGGTACAGGAATAAGTGGGATTGATGGTTCAGTCACAAGCTTCTAGATGTTCAGATATTTGTAATTGGAAACTAAGGGGCATTTTTGCTTTTTTAGTGGTGTAATAATACACAGAAATTTTGCCATTGACTTGCCTATCTGCTCTTTTTATTGAGAACTTTAAAGTTGGTGATTGTATGGACATGTAAATAATCACATTATGCAACCCTTTTTTTTAAGAAAACAACAAACAACAAGATATGGAACACAGAAGTCTAGTCTCATCTAATCTCTGATGAGTAACTAACATTTTCCCATACCAGCAGCTGTTGCCTTGTTTCAGGTTCCCTCTTGACTTAGTTGTGGTGTCAGTTTATCCATTCTACACTGAGACTATTAAACTGTAATTTATGTTACAACCAGATTTCTTCACTCCTATCCTCTAGCCTCTTACGTTTTCCCCCTGCAGTGCTTCAGTTCACTTAACTAGTTCATGCACCTCTCTGACTGTGCTTTACCGAGATGAGCCACAGACCTAAAACCAAGCAAAACCTCCTGTTGTGGTTCTCTAGTCTGAGGCTGATAATTTCATGTTGGGTCCTTCATTGTCTTTACTATAAAAGAGATTGCTGACTTTGTTTTCCTGTGAATGTGTTTGTGGTTAGCCACTTGAGAGCAGCGACAGTAAGAAGTTGTGCTGGGGCTGAAATCATTGATGGTTGATTACTGTCCACTATCTCACATTTGCTTTTCTTCTTCAGTAAAGCAAGAGGAATATATTCACAGGCTCACAGTCTGGAGTTGTATGGGTGAATTGGTTGCTATTTGTTAGAATCTCTCTTTGCTCATTTGCACTGATTTTTTTTAGTGTTTTGTTTAAATGCCACCCCATCAGCAGCGTTAAAGAAGGCTGAACAGCCATTCAGAGCAGAAGATCCACGGTCATGGTTGGATACGTAGATGATTGCGAGCATGACATTCAGAGATGAGTTTCAGAAAGAAGAAAAAGGTGGTTTTAAAAACAAATAAATATGAGATGCTGTCCAGCAGTCCCAGTCGCATGCCTAGGCAAAACACTTAAAATCACTGAGCTGTTAACAGTAAGTTTGCCTCACTTCATCAACTGCATCAACTGCAGTGCTTCTGAGAGAGAAAAGATGAAAACTCACATTGGTCACCCTCTCTTGAACTTCTTTTGCCTTTGTGGGTGTTCAGTTTGCTTTGCTCTCTTGGGGCAAGGTGAGGGAAGGGCCGGTGGTTCGGCTGAAAGCAGCTTTCATGCAGAGATTGCTCAGCTCTCTGAGAACAGTTGAACCCAGTTAACAGATTGACTAGTTAGAAAGTTGGTAGCCTTTGTATTTTTAATTTGTATTTAATTTAATTTGTATTCCAGAAACCTTAGTACCATGCACTCTGCTCTGTGCTGCCTAAAAGTACTACTCTATACCAGTTTAAATAGATTTTGTTCACACAACCTCTCCCGCTGAATTTTATAGCCTTTGATAAGGGCTGGTGGTCTGTTTTAACATACCAAGCCTAAAACTCAAGGTTCTACTGCACTCACAATAGACAGTAAATAGTACAGTAAATAGTTTTAAAATGCAGAAGCAGTAAAGGTGCCATCAAAACAGGAGAGACAATCAGAAACCGTCAGACTCCACTGGAGTCTCTCTTGTAATAATAATCTTTTTAGAGATTATTCTATGTAATTTTCCCCCTTACGTCTTTCTCAGGTGTCCGTGGCACCTGCCTGTTTTTGCAGACTTCAACATCATTCTTGTAATTTCTGTGCACGTAGTGGGTTGGGTTCTGTTGGAGCTGTTTTCTTGGCAAGTTCCTCTTACAGGAGAGAAGCCAAGGTTGGTCTGATGCTTCTAGCTCTTACTCACAGTCCATCACTTTAAAGTAAGAAGACATTAATCTTGTTGAAAGATCATAGAATCATAGAAGAAATAAAAGAAATTGTGTAAGAGGCATTTTGTATTCCTACTACATCATCTTTATGTATAACTTGCTGAAATAGTTCTTCACAAGTAAGTTTGTTGATTGAGCTGTTCAGAATTTTGAACGAAGAACGTGTGCAAAGAGGATGCCCTCAGGTGAATAATTCTCATACAAGCTGTTGTAAGCTGCCTGCCACCAGTTCAAGATTGAAAGTTTTGCCTTTCTTAAAGCTTTTTAAGGGGGTGAGGAGATCATGACACGGGATCTTCTTTTAAATGCCCAGTGTTTCTCACTGGGGAATATAATTAGGCAAATCCAGGGAGCTGAGCTCTGAGGAATGGCTTCTTCCTCTCTCCCTCCTTCTCTCTCTGCTGCAAACCTTAACTCTGAAAATCTGCCAGTGTTCTTAAAACTGTAGTTCTGTTCTCTTCCTCCCACCCCATATTAATCACAGAAACCTTTTTCTCTCGGGCCTCTCTTACCACTTCTGGCACCCCCCCTTTGGTCTGTGCGTGCTAAACTCCTTGTCCTTGCCTGTCACTCTGATCATGTCACAGTCTCTCTGAATCTCCCAGTTACTCTCTTTTTTACCATATCAAATCCAAGCTTGTTTCCCGCCTCCACAGCCCATTGTTTTCCCTCCCTTCGGTCTCTCTTTTCCCTTCTTCCTCCTCTCCCTTTTTTTTTTTTGTCATGGCTGTGTTTATCTGTCCGTTTGCCTTCACTGCCCGTGGCACAGTGTCCTTTATGCCCAGTTGCCCACCTGACATCACCTCCCCTCCTTCAAGACATCCTTAAGACAGACTCCTGCGTTAGATCCTGGCAGCAATCAGCTCGCTAATGATGGCTAGGTTCAGCAGCAGACCAGGGATTGCTAATGGTATTTATTTATTCATGCTCCTTGTGGAAGATAAAACATGCAGTTGATTGTGATTAGCTGACCTGGGTAACCTTATCCTTATTTTCATCTTGCCTTTCACCCTGTATCCAAGTTTCCTATTTTCATTTGTTTTATGATGCAGTTCGACACTTCTTAAGTCAGTGGCCAGTCCATTTCAGTGCTTGTAGACTGAGGTCCTGATCCCAATTAGAAGGTTTGAACTTAATGACATGCACGATGGCTGCTGCTGCTGCTGTACAGCAGCATTCTGGGATTTTCAGGAGTGCTCAGGGACATAGGCGTGCAGGCGATCTTCTGGGGTCCTGAACAAACTGGAGCCATTGTTCTTCTATATGGTGGCAGGTTTGGAGTTTTTCCCCTTTGTCAAGGGAGTACTGGTGGAGCATGGTAGTTGTCATTTGGGGTGTTTGATGGAGAATGAAGTCGGTCCTGCAGTGGAGGTGAGGCTGTAGGACATCACTCTCTGTGCATGCCGTGCTTTGAGACTTCCCATGGAAACAGAAGAAAAGCCTTGCTTCTCTGTGTACGCTCTAGTTGCTGCTCATCAACTACTTTGGATTTGGTTGGGTACAACTTTTGTTCTGATTCAAGTAAAATACCTTTATATATTACTTCTTTCATACACCTTTGAATTCTCTCTAGTTGGCCCACAGCTGCCTTGAAGTCTGATGCTGCTGGGTCCTTGCCCACATAAAACACACAGGCAAGACTTAGAGGGAGGCTTCCAGGCACTACATGCACTTGTCCCCTCTCTGCGACGCAGCTGTCAGCGGCTCTGCTCTCCTGTGCTCTGCGTAGTTCTGAAAGAGACTGAAATGGTCCCATGTTGTGAAGTGGGGCTCCGCAGCCATCGTTTGCCAGGCTGGGACCTCTGAGCACGTATGTACCATGGAACAGGCGTGAGCTCATTTTCCTGTTGGCCTTGCTGCAATCCCATTGGATTTAGTGAATGACTCACAGCTGTGAGTCAGAGGTGCTGTGTGAGCAAAGCTGGCGTCAGGACCAAGTGCCAGGCCAGTCCGCAGCTCAAATGGAGTAGCGAGGCATTTCGTTCTCCCTCCGTCTCTCCCTGAATCTCTTCTAAACTCACTGCATGGTAATCGCGCTCAGGTTGCCTACTGCTCTGTAGTCCAAGAGTGAAAAGTGAGTTGGGAAATAAAGGGTGCTTTGAACTGAAGACCTGCTGATGTATCATTTTGTTTACGGTATGTGCGCGTGAGCTGCAGATAGCTGGCAGAAACAAAAAAGCCTTTTTCCCAGTATGCATTTGATTATGAACACTCCCTTCATCCTTCAGTTGTCGGTGGAGTTAGGATTCGTACCGGTGGCAAAGCAGAGCAGGATGCCAGAGACCCACAGCTACTCTCAAGCCAGGGGAAAAAATACAGTGAGAAACAGTCAAAGATGTAGCCTTAAGGAATGAAAAGCGACTTCTTGAAACATTATTTTTGTATTTAAAAGCATCAAATGAGACTGCATTTTATCTTTGTCAAGACATCAAAAAATGCTTTATGCTGAATTTTCCTGCAGGAGGCTAATGGAGTAGTTCTTTCCTTAAGAGCGTAGCTTGTGGAATGAAACAGAATGAGCTCTTCATGAATGCCTGAAGATTGAATTTGTAGGTACAGATATTGCTGTAAGCACATCTCTTAATACTTGTATATAAAGCTCTGTATGGCCAGGATAGAACAGAAAGGAAAAAGTTGTTTTTGCACACTTTGTGTTTCAGTCGTTGAATTTAAACAGTATTTAATTGCAAACTTATTTCAGCTGACTCCCTGCTTTTCCTTTGTTTGAATTTTATTCTAAGTGAAAATATTCCTCTTAATTTCTAAGGACTTGCTGCTTTCCTGTGTGCGCTTATTTATACCAGAAATTGAAACATCTAAATATTTGTCTTTTCTTACTGAAAACCTATGCTTTGTTGTTATTTATGAAATTAAACATTTTTTTTGAAGGTAGATGATCTGTGCTACGTACCAAACGGATCTTTGTGGTAGCGGGGTTTAGAGCTCAGCTGCTGCCTTTATTCTTTCTTTAGTTTGGTATCACTTTTGCATTGATTGCACAGTGGTCACGGACCGCTGACATGTCTCAGAAATCCCTCAAAAGCTGAATTCTCAAGAGCAAATCCAGAGGTGAGATGACTACATTCCCAAAGGCGCTGTCACAGGCAAGCTGCTAGTTACTGTACACGAGTGCAAGTATCAGTGAACTTGTGCAGTAGGTAAAGGGCAGGTTGGAGCAGATGAAGATAGGCATCCTTTCCTGAAGTGCTCATGGTTGAGCTCTGGCAAGTAATGCAGCAAAGAAGGGAGTAGTATTAGGCCTCTGTGGAAAATTGCTGGAGAGAAGATCTGTTCAGAACATCTTAGTTGTGAAAGACCCTCAGAATGACAAGAACCATCAAAAGGATTCAGCACACGTAAAAACTAATGAAACCTTTTTTTTTTTTTTTCCTAGAGAAGCCAAATGAGAGAGATGTATGTGTCCAGGAAGCAAGTCCCTATACTGTTAAACATGGATCTCGGTATTGGGTCGGGGCACCTCATCCAGCACTGCTGATCTTTTTGCAGTGTCCTTTGCACACACCATCCCAGGAGGGCACTGAGCTCACATCCTGGAGTAAGTGCTGCAGGATCAGTCCCGTTGCACTGGGAGAAGGATGGAGCTGGTAGAGCAGGGCAGGTGTTGACAATTAATTCCTGAATTAGGAGGGGGAACTCATAAGGTCATCGCATCCCCCACTGTGTTGTTCATATGCTTATAGAAAATCTTCCCCATTTCCCCCCGCTGCTGCGAGGCGAGGGGAGGTGCGGAGCTGACAGGATGAATGATGAAGGCTTCCCCCAACCCATTGCCTTGCTGTGATGGAGTGACACATTTAACCTCCCCTGATGCTACTGCTGCAGGTGAAATGAATTATGCGACCCTCTGAATCCCTTATCGGTGCCGGGCCGTCTCAGGGGCTGGATGCAGCTGCTGTAATTTTGGAGTTCTTTCCTCGCTTTAATGCCAAGTACAAATCATGCACATTTCTCTGCTTGAAGACCCCAGGCTGCTTTGAATATGGAACTGGTCTCCCTAGGGAGTGCAAAGGGGGGGAGGGGAGAACGGGGATGGAAGATAGGAAACCTGCACAGAATTGCTAATCAGGCTCTGCCCTCTGTCTTCCCGGGCTGCAGATGGCTTCTTGCTGCGTTGCGAGCCTATCAAAGCAAAACACCTTCATTGTCAGCCACGCAGAAAGCGCCCCAAGTGTCTGCTGCGAAGGGTGGGCGGAGGACGGGTAGCCTCCCTTTTGAGATTACCGGAGGAGCCTAATTAAGCCGGGAGTTTTCTTCCTTGGGAAGTGGTCACTGGTAGCCTTGAAGGTAATGGAACATGTTGGTCTGAACCCCTTTTCATCTCCAGAGCAGCGGGTACTGCTCGTCTCACGGCCGGTGCCTGTGTTGCTGTGGATGGTCAGGACTGTGAGCGTTGCTTGGCACTATTCTCCTTTTCTGTGCCTCCTTACTTCCTTCTGCAGGGGATGGTGAGCTCTGCTCTTCCCACCCCAGGGTCCTATTGCAGGGCCCCACGGTGCTCTGTGCCCCACACGGGGCAGTGAGAACACAAACCTTGAGACAGGAGTTCCCTGATGCAGGCTGATTAAAGAACCTGTGGGTGGGGATGCCAAGAAGCACACCCAGCATTTAATTATTAAAATGGCCTATAAACTGCCATGGTCCATTTAGACTCATTATACTCCTTCTTTGGCTTCTCTACCTCTTGAGCTGGAGCACCTGCGATGCCAGGGAGTTTTCCTGGACAGTGCCATGTGCTGTGCTCTCAGTTTCCTCTGCTGCACGTAATCTGTGGGCTATAAAACAAAACTGGAGAGAGACTGAGAGCAGGGAAGTGCTCGCAAATCCTCCTGTGCACAAGCAACAATTGGTGTGGGCCTTTTCTCTTAATGCTTGGGTGCTTGAGGTTTGCTAGCTGGGGACTACTGGGAGCAGGGAGTTAGTCACCAGGCTGTCATCTTGGCAGGTTTTGTTCTACCTGTTAGGAGAGACGTGTCCTGGGATTCTGGATTAGTTGTGAAGGTTGCAAGAGATACAGGCCCGGCTGCTCAGTCATCAAGCATTTTTTTTATTTTTTTTTTACATGAGAAGTATTCAGTGTTTTTATTGTATAATTGAAGGCTGTTGAGGAAAAGCAGAGAAAACCATAAATATTTCAGTTGGCGTATTTCAAAGAACCTGTGTAGGTCTAGGCCTTTATTAATTTGTTTAAGGTCTATTTGCATACATTTCAATAAGATAGCCGATTGTCGCGCTGCCTGAGCACTTCTGTAAGGCCTGACACGGGCAGAGCTGTACCGATTTCAGTCGTAGAAATCAGCTTCGTGGGAGAGACACTCAGCAACAAACAATTAATAACCAGGGAAGTCTTAACAAAAGGCAGCAAGACAGGGATTTAGTTGCTGAGGTTTTGTTAATGAGCACAACTTTTTTTCTCTGCAAAGCAGAATTTCTGGTTGCTCAATGATATTGGGAAGTGCCATGAGAGAGCATGCAATGCTTCTGGAGTACTAAATGGTAGCTGCATTGTTCATTTGCATCCTTCAGAATATGGTTTTGTTCCTGTCGGTCTTTCTGCAGACTTTTGCTTCCAATTTCACGTCACATACTAAAATGTTTTAGGATATTTTAGCTTTCTGGGTTTTAGTTTGTGATGCAAGTTTATTTTAGCATCGGATTTTGCTTATACATTGCTCGCATTTGTTCTTTCACCTGGCTGCTTGGCATGAAAGTTGTAAGGAAGCGTCAGGAAATATAAATTGGTTTTGGGGGTAATGCTACATCCTCTTGCAAGGAAACTACAGACTGTTTTCCCTTACTTCTTGGTGTTTCTTCTTATCCCACAGCATTCTTTATTGGCTGCATGTCCTGTCTTGCTGTTCGTGCTAAAGGATAGCTGGGCAGGAGACACAAAGAATGGTTTCAATTCTGCTTTCCCTTCCCGGCTGTTCTGGAAAATTCCTGCATAACCTCAGCAAGCCAGTGAAGTTCCACAGGCCTCATTTTTGTGTTCAATGGGAATGAAGCCCTTCATCGGATTGCTGCTAAACTTAATTGTTTTCTGTAATTTAGTTCTAGTGCCTTTCATCATGACAGGCATTGTGCAGGTGTAGAGATTCAGTGGGTAAAAGGAACAGGGGCTGGTTGCAGTTCTGTGAGTCCGTGTCTGTTGCCTGTGAACGGGGAGCATTTTTCTCCTGTCAGGGTTAGGGAATTTGCTCGATTAGGCTAGTCAGCAGTTCCTCATCTTTCTGGATGGCTGTTAAAGTTTATTAGATTAAGACTTTTAAGACAGATTTACTCATATTATCTAGCTCCTTTGTGTTGGCTGAGTGAAACAAGTGGGCCTGAATACATCACCTCTGCCTCTCCTTCGTGTTCCCTCCCAGCTTTCATTAATCTCAGCCTTCTGTGACGACTTAAGAGCAGCACCCGTTATTCCAAGGCCGGCTGGATTGCGAGCACGCAGAAGCGAGAGGGATAGCGACAATTTGGAAGGGATCAATACACAAACTTAGCGAGGAGGTGCTGTTGCTGTCATGCCCTGGAGGGTTTTTTCCCCATATATCAGCACTTACAATCTCCTGGTCTAGGTCTTGGTGCTGCATATGCTGCCTTGGGTGCAACACAGACTGCAAAATCCAGGCCAGCGCTTTGTTTGGAAACTGGTGCCATTGAGCAAAGGGGAGGAAAAGATGATGGATAACACAGAGTGTTTAGGATCAGCAGCTCCTTGTCACTCACCAGATGTCCTGCTCTGTACCAACACCGGCGGAGAGGGTACCTGGCCGGCAGCCTCGCTGGCAGTGGCTGTATGAGGGATGGCTTAAGGTTGCTGCGGAATGAAGAATGCTGCTCCCTGGCACCAAAACATCCTGGCTGCTCTGCTGCGTCCTGTGACCCGGTGTTGTGAACAGGAACACACCAGCAGGATAGGAAGCGGGGTGGTGATACAGACCCGCATCTCTTTGCTGCACCCTTCTTCCAGCCCTTCTCTAGAGCCCTGTCACACATCAGGAGCTCATCATTTGCTCCATCTCCTAATTTGGTGCCTATCCTGAATTAGAATGTGTTGGAAGAGCACTGCAAAGGCTTAACCCCTGAGTACATACACAACCTGTAGTGAATCAGGAAGTCCCCTAGCTGTAGCCTTTCCCCATGCACAAATAGCAAGCAGGGTGAGTGTTTGGTTTTATTTATTCATATTTGTACTTCCTTTAGATCTCTCCCCTTCTCCGGACTTGTAATGCTACATTTGAAGTTGGGCTGGCATCTGGACCCCACAGAGCTTTTACTTTATATTATTTTTGTTACCAGTTTTTAATTACTTTCCTATTTTTTCTCCTCTTTTAGTTAGAAAAAAGGGAATGTTTGAGTAGGATGTATTCTACTTTCATTTCACTCTGCAGAGTGGAGGAGATGTTTTGCCATTATATATCATAAATGATGAACCAGGAGCAACTCAGTGTGTTCTGGAGCATAGGTCAAATAAATTATCCAAGTCCTTTTGAATATGTATGGGATGGCCTCCAGCTTTTTATGAAAACTATTCTTGTGTAGTGTCTAATGCTTTTTCTGTTTCATTAACTGTTGATTCCGTGTCTGTGCTGTGGCGCTGAAGCATCATGGCTTTTTCTGGCAACCAGATGGATTCGTTACCTTCCAGCAGACACCAGAATTTTCCAGGATTTTAACCTCCACTAAGTCTGTGGAAACTCTCCTCCTGGCATCCACGGGCACTGTAGGATCAGACCCTTACTGACATGCACGTCAGGTAACTTTGTTGACCCATGCAGTTTTAAACAGACTATAAATCAAAGCAATTCCTTGTGTGTTCAGTAACATTTTCAAGTTGGGAGCTATGTGAAAGCAGATGTGTGCTTCTGAGAGGTAAATGCTGCATTCTCTGTCTTGCAGGCTGGGGCAGGAGAACTGCTACATTGCTATGTCATTACCCCTTTGATTTTGTCATCGTGCTTATTACCATGTCAGGTTTAATTCAAGCCAAACAACTGTGGGGTGCTATAGGATCTCTTTTATTTTATTTCATTAAAGAACATGGTAATAGGATACACCAGATTAACAAGGTGAATGGGGACTAGAAACATCAGGGGAAGAAGCTCATGTTTAAGAGTAGCCAATGCCATTGTTTCCCCTAGAACTGCTCTCTTGGCAAGAACGGCGCAGCAGGATTTCATGATATATGAAAGCCTTCTAGTGGGGTCAAGGAAGAGTTGTGATTGTCTCTATCAGCTGGTCATAGCCTAACTGATGGAATGAACTATGGCCACAACTACTTTTATTCACACCTCTGTTGCCCCTTGAGTCTGGTATCATGATTAAATCTGCCAAGCACTGCCTTCGCAATATTAGTCAAGATGTCAACTGCTGCAGCCACCACCAAGTGGTGTGTCTAGATTTTGTACCTATTCGTATATCTTAACAAGTTTATTTTTATTAGACTGTAGTGGAAACGAGATAAGTTTCTGTCTGTATCTTGTTGGGGTCTGAGGCAGGGGTTGTGTAACACTGGTAGTTAGAGGCCTCAGGGCTTTATATTAAATTAAAAAAATACAGAAGATGCTAACTTTAGAACAAGAGTTCATTTGAAAGATAATAAATATAAAAGAGCTGCATCAGGGACCTCACCAACTATAGAAAGCAGGAGGTGTTGCATTTTCTGACTTAATTTTATACTCTCCTATTCCACACGCTCGAACGAGCACAGTTTGGTTTCATTTTCTTTTAATGGAAAACAAAGAAGTAATGGTCTGTACCTTTCCAGGGATAGACTTCCTTGGTTTTAATGCAATAGAGAATTACAGGTTTATAAAGCAATGCTGGTGAGTCTGGGGGGAGGAAAAATCAAACCAAAAACAGGAAAAGAAAGCCTTTGAAACAGAAGTTAACTTCAGTTAACCAGGAGAACAGTTTGCTGATTGCAGTCTGCCATTCTTTGTAACTTCAGCGACAGCAAAGGTCCCTCATAGCAGCACACCTGCTAGTGGGGTACAGAGAGAAGTGTTCGTAATGTTCAGACCTGAGTCCTTTGTGATCCCTTTATGGATTCAAGATGGCAAGTTCAGCCATACTAGCAGTCACCATGTGGTGAATTGCATTCCTTAAGGTTTGGCAAGCAGCAGGATAAAACATTCATTTCCACAATTTATTTTCTGGTTGAGTTTTCCCCTCTTTGAAGGAAGTAACTTGTTTTCAGAGCCTGAGTCATGGCTATTTTCTGCTGAAAGCATATTAAAGTGTAAGTTGCCATTCAAGACAGCCTTTTCAGTTATTAGAAATCCCTTGGTAACTGTTGAGTAACAGCAGAAAACCCAACTTAACACAGCCCTAGGGGTGCTGGGTTATGGAGGTCCAGGAGAGGAGGCTGGCTGCGGGAAGTAGATGTTTGCACACCCTGCTGGTCCAGGGTCGGCTGCTGACAGGAGCGTTTGGTACCATCCAACCCTCTGTTTCTCCACTCGCTAGGCTTCATGTGAATGTGGAGTAAATGCACTGAAGTGGTGGAATAACAGCATTCAGTTTGACTCAGTCTGGTTCGTTGCAATCAAGAGAGCAATCCTGCCATTCTTTTACGAGTCTGTCTGTTGTGCACACAGACGGGCAATGAAGCTGGTGAAGGGTCTGGAGAACAGGTCTTGGAGGGAGCTGGGGTTGTTGAGCCTGGAGAAAAGGATGCACAGGGGAGAGCTGTGCTTTACAATGACCTTAAAGGAGGTTGTAGCAAGGTGGGGATCAGGCTCTTCTCCCAAGCACCAAGTGATAAGATGAGGGGGAATGGCCTCAAGTTGCATGAGGGGAGGTTTAGGTTGGTTTTTAGAAGAAATTTCTTTACAGAAGGGGTTCTGTGGCATTGAAACGGGCTGCCCAGGGAAGAGGTGGAGTCACCATCCCGGGAGGTCTTCTAGAAATGTGTAGATGTAGAACATAGTGACATGGCTTGGTGGTGGACTTGTCAGTACCGGGTTAAAGGAGGATTTTTGAGGTCATGTCCAACCTGAATGACTGTAGGATTCTGTAAGTACTTTGCTTGTGATCTCAACAGAAATCTTAGATCTCTAAGATCTCAACAGCATCTTAGAGTAATGTGCTTTTCGGGTTGTAGATACGTGAGTGCCAGAGGAAAGCTGCACGGGATCAAGGCCTGAGATAATATATCCTGCTTCTTGATTATTTCACATTTCATAAAAAAACATTTCAGGTTTTTACCTTGTTTCTTCCACCACAGGATAATCATTCTTTCGTATTACTTCCTAAATGTGCACAGACAAAAGACTTGCAATAGTGTTAATAAGTCCCCAAAGCACCATGTCTTAAAACGAGCTTAGTTGGATTTTTCACACTCCCTCTTGGCTGCATCTCCCAGAAGCTGTTCCTGGTGGCTTGAGTTCGGATCTTTCATCTGAGTCAATTATTGGGGATGTAGAAAGTTCAGAAGTAAGATTTCAATTTTGACCTTTTGCTCCTCAATTTTGGAAGCTGGATTTTGTAATAACTAGCCAAGAGGAGTGATGGACTAGAAATCGTCTTTGTCTGTAGCTTTCAGTTCTCTTCCTTTTCTAAGAAGGAAAAAAAAATAAAATCACAAGAAAAAATACAGTTTGCTTTAATCAAGCAAATACATCTAAAAATAACAGCCCTTGTTTTCTCAGCTCTTGTTGCCTATGGAAAATAGATTTATGTCGCAAGCAAGTTAAACAACATCACCATAAATAGTAGTGAATCCCACCTCCCGTGTGCCTCCTGATGCCCCAGTGACTTGGATTTCAGGCCATTTTAACGATTTTGTCATCAAACAGTTGCATTAGCAAATGAACATCTCTCCAGCAGCCTTTATGTGCAGGTTTCTCTTCGCACAGGTGTGAAGCACGGCAGTAACTGGCTCTGTCCCTGGCCTGGCACTGCGCCCCAGCCTGGTGCTGCCCATGCTCTTTTGGCTGTGCGTGGAGCTGGCAGGGCTGGAAATGCTGCTGCCCTTTTCGGTTGGACTTTGTCTGTCTGTCTTGAAATCTTTATTCTGGTACTAATTATGGATGCCCTAGCACTTTTCTGACAAAGACATACAAAGGTATAATTAATGTCCACCATGTCCTTCACCTAAAAGAATGCCAGTCCAGCCTGTTGGAAGCTCGGTGCAGCAGCACAGGTAGATGGATGATATGCAGAGATGGCTCTGTTCATGACTTCCTGCAGAAATCCAGAAAACGCCTGCCTAGAGAGAATGTCAGCACCTCGGGTGAATTAAACCCGAGTTCTGGTTATCCCTGCAATTCCTCCAGGATTTTTAAAGTACAGTCCCGTCAGAGGAAGGGGAGTTATGCTTCAGCTTACTGTTTTTACATTACACTATCATAGCTTAAAACAAGGCATTGGAAGGGATCCTTCAGTAACTGAAGTTATTCCTCTGCTATTTTAGCCAGCCATGGCAGCTAATCTTTTTACAAAAATACATCAAGCTTCAGCTCAACGGGCATTTGCTTTCTTGGTTGTTTGACCACAGCAACACTACTGGAAAAGTGTTCTACAGTCTTTCTTACTGTCTTTACTTACGTGATTTTGAGCATTAGCTGTATGATTCCCTGATTTCATTAGTGTTCATCATTAATTTATAATACTAACCTATCACATTTATTAAAAGTTGAAGATACACTAAATTCTTTTGTAGGAAATCTTCTGCCTTAAGGATCCTAAAAAAAGACAGATCAAGATGTCCTTAAAATATTTTAAAGCATCTTTTCAGGCATTTTTTTCTGCGGCCTTGCTTGAAATAAAATGTCTCAGCTGCTTCTTTTCATTACTCATGCAATCTCAGAGCTATATGTTGTTTCAGATCCCTTCCCTCTGATACGGTGGCTTAGGGGGACACTGAAATGTTACCTGTAGTGAAGGGACTCTTTATCCAAAATTTTAAAGCATCTTGTTTTAGTGATTGAAACCAACTGGGAAAAGCCTTTGAAAAGTGAGTAGAGGAATACACAAAAGCAGAAAAACATGTTTTTCAGCTCCAGAGAAAAGCAGGAAAGATGCCAAAAGATTAAAGGCAAGCCAGCACGTGGATGCAACAGCAATACATCTTTGCAAGATCTCTGAGTGTAACTGTGGCACTGGGCATCCTATGAAAAGCACAGCAAGTGTGTGCCATCAGCAGCAAATGGGCTCCTGAAATGGTCTCCCCTCATCTTAGAGCAGGCCAGCCCCCCGGAGGTACACTTGGCTCCCCTGTGCACAACAGGATGTTTTAGGTGGAATTTTTAGTAAATGGGCATAGGACATTTATATGGCAAAAGGCTGGTGCTGAGAGGTCCTGAGGGCTCAGCTGCAATGCCAGTTCACTGCTGCGGGAGGGCAGATTGCAGAGGGGCTCCAACACCACACGCTCCCTTTCTTTTCTGCAGATCTGTAGGGATATTGTCGTATTTTTGGGCTGTTCACAAGCGAGGGCAGCCTCCCAAATGCTGTCAGCAGCAGAGCCTACTGTTGCCCTACTCCGTTGTTTCTCGTTTCCATTAAGTTCTTGCTTCGCTACTTTCAAGCTTCCACTCCTAGTCTAAATGCAAGAAATTACAAAAGCAGAAAAATCCCTGATCCAGAAAATGTTAACATACACACCCAAAGCATGGGGAATGGCTGTGTGAAGAACAAAAGCAGCTTTTCGGTGGAGAAAACAACAATTCTTTATTAGTGCATGTAGCATGTCTAATAGTGCTAATGGCGGTGTCTATACCCTGCTGGGTTTTAGTGTATTAATATTGGCATGCTAACAGTTCTGGGATCCAAAATGGTGAGTATGGGTAGTGTGCAACACCCAACTTGCAAGCACGTAGTAACTCTTGGATTCCTACTCTCACAAACCTGCCGTGCGAGTACTTAATTCTTTTCTTCTTTTTTTTTGTTGTTTGTTTTAATGTAATCTGAAGGCTGTGTTAATACTTGCGGTATTGACATTTCCCTTTTGAAATTTATTATACAGGGACGAAATTCGTTCATGTGGGAAAAGATGCTGTTGGTCTTTTTTCAAACCTTTGAATAGCAAAGAAATGACTGCTCACGTTTGACTTTTCTACTTGACTCAATCCTCTGTTTCCCCTCAGCCAGCAGCCACTTTATCATTTCATTACAGTCTTGCTGTAGCAATGCTATATTTAAGGGTGAGATGGCATTTTCATCAGCGGCCTTATATTCTCTGTCATTTCCAACTTTCCCAGAACAATACCTTTCCAGCTGAAATCTCCGTATTTGCTTTCTGCCAAGAAGCAGAGGTCTGCATGGATGAGAAACTGTTTTTCGTAAATAACAATGGTAATTTCTTGGAGTGATTTTTCTTTTTCCCTTGAAAGGGATAGACTAACTCCAAGTGTGTGAGAATTGTAATCCTGAATGAAGCTAAACACCTTTTCCTTTCAGTTCATTTATTTGCTGAGACGCTGATCTTACCTGCTGCTATGCAGCTGCACACACCTACAGGAATTAGCACGCAGTTCCTGGGCACTGCTTCTGCTATGGCTTTTCGTAACCATGTGTGTGGTTTGGCACAGATAGGAAAGTTGCTTCAGCTGCTGTGCTGCTGAGATGAAAGAGGCTACGAGGAAAAGTGCATGGGAGCCCTGGCCCTGCTCGCATTCTTTGTGGGATGGAGCACGCCTCTCTTAAAGTGGGGGATGTTTGTGAACAATATGGTCTAGCTCTGTGTAGGTCATCTCTGTAAGTTTTGAGATCTTTATAAGCAGCTTTGGTACAAGGACTGCCCCAATGTGCTGCGCTGAATTAGGTGTTAGCAGCTATTGAAGCCTGGCAACATTTTCACCTTCTTATTAAATAGGGAGGTGTGGGGAGTGGATGGAGAAAGCGAGAACAGTTGGACCTAGCAGCATTTCACGTCAAAGAACTGCATGCAGCCAGCTCCTAGACTTGCAGCTCTGCCTTGCCTGGGTACTTAGAGAGTGCTCTGGCTGCTCCTCAGAGGCCAGGCTCTGCCCTCTAGTTGCTGCCTGTAGGGCCAGAGGTGTGGGAGCAGAGGATGTGTGACGGAATGAGGCTGTGCTTTGAGTACCTTGGGTTTCTATGAGTTAAAGAAAAAAGAAAAAGCAGTGTCACGTCTAGATGGCACTCGGATAAGAAATTTGTAAGGCTGTGAAAAGAGTCTGCTCGTATGGAGCTTTTGTTCCTACTCTGCTGTTTACAGGTCTCAGATCCCTTTGCTGGGAACAAAAGCCCATGTACCTTTGTTTGGTAGGTTCCTTCACTGCTTGTGGATTCATGGGTCGTGGTTCCATTTCTCGCTGGAATAGATTCTTTACAAACAAGAATAATCTTTGACTTGATTTTATTTTCTTGGTTACCTTTCAGAATGCTTCTCTATCTACATCACGCTTTGCCATTTTTATCTTTTCTGGATTGAATGCACCTACTTATTGACAGTTTTCATTACAGTTATGCTCGAGTTGTCATTGTAATTCTAAATCTGTACTTTCTGTGCATTCAGCCTATCCAGAACAAACACTCGAATGTCCTTGATATTTATTTTTTTCCTTAACCAAAAGGTGTATTTGTGTTCGTTTCTTTTTTTTAACTTGAGATGTTGGAAGAGTGTGTTCAGTGAAAGCAAAATTCCTAATTTTAGCTTTTAAATGCTTATGTGACATAGAATAGATATTTTGTTGATACTACATAGTGAACATGTTGCGAAGAGGCAAGGACGGTGCAAAAAGCAACATGCCCTCCTGTGTAAATGGGAAACCAAGGCCCCGCCAAATTACCTGCTTGGCCACAGTATAAAAGAAAGCAAACAGCTTCAAAACGGGGGCTTCATAGCTCTGTTCCCGTTTCCTCACTACCAGACAACCCCATTGCACAACCAAATGGAGTGATCACTGGAGTGATATTTCATGGTAAGAATTTAAGTAACTCTGCAGTAACATCAGGCATATTTTCTCTTGCATGTGGAAATTGGTAGGGAATACACAGAATTAGAAGAATTGGGAAGATTTTAGTCTAAGTATTTCTCTGTAAAACTGGAAATGCAGCACTACATTTAAAATGTAATGTAGCAAACATGAATGTGGCTGCCTTCTTCCATTGTCTAAGTTGAGGGAAAAATGATAAGTAATCAACTAGCAGCAAGTAAATGGTAAAGCGTAATTTAGTCTTAATAGTTTTTCCATTTTGATAATGTAATGCGATGGTTGCAGCAGAAAGCTATTTTAAAAATACAGGTTTTGTATCATGACAGCTTTATAGTTAAATTGTTTTGTGGTTTGGAAATGTGTAATAAAAATATTGCCTTACAAAGAAAACCCTAATGTTGTAAATGAGCTTCAGCCCATCAGGCACCATAGCAGTGGAAGAGTTTGGGATCTCCCCCTCATCTGCAGTTCACAATTAGAGCAGGTAACTAACCACTGGCAGAGGCTTTCTGCATGAGGCAGCTGCCAATCAGAGGTAATTTTGAAAATATATCGTTAGAGCTTATGGCAGTGATTAAAAGAAAGTGATTAAATTTTGGCCAGTTGACTGTAGCTTAAAAAGAGGAGAGAAAACGTCTCGTTAAAGGGTGTGTTTCAAAGGGAGGTTAAGCCAGCACAATGTGTTGATGTTATGCTTCTTTCTGCTTTTCTTTATTTATGGAAACCTCAGCAACTGAAATGCCCATCACTGCTGGAAGTTTACATGCATAGATCCTGAAAGTAGGGTGCGATTAACAATTTTTATGCCAAGAAAAGAATTTCCAGTGCAGTGCACCAACTTTTCTTGTGACGGAGAAACCTCCAAATTCCCATCCCTGCTCAAATTTGCCATTGTGCCAACACACACACACAATTTGTTTTCAATGCTGATTTATTAACAAGTTTTGTTTTTTGCTTTTTGTTTTTTTTTCTAAGTCCATGTCTACCACAGGATCCCGTTATTTCACCTCCTTTTTGTCCTGCAAAACCTATCGGAGAGTTCTGCCTGTTGGCCACTTAGGGGCCTTGTTCCTGCTCATCAGAGGATGAAGGGTTGCAGCTGCTCAGCTCACGTTGTTTTTAAATTGGGAACAGGGTTTTGGGTAGAAGGCCTGTCGCGGATCCCAAGTGCTGAGGTGACCTGTTCTACAATTAACTGAGAGAATTGAGGAAGACCAAATGACAGAGCACGTTAGGTCCTGAAAGCCTGCCCTGCTGCTCTAGGGTTTCTCTTCAGTGCATTGCCACCTACAGCTCTGTGAAATGCTCTGGATGGCGCCAGGTTAAGCCAGCAGAGCACGGGCTGTTTCTTGCCCTTTCCCCTTCAAAAAAGGTGATTTGGAGGACTAGGGGGATGTGTTAGAGGAGAACCACAAAAGAGTGGTTTGTTCCTGTAGTGCCAGCTGGGTAACCAACCACCCCTGGACTGGGAAGGTGATGCATCGTGGTCCCAGTGGGTGTTTCCAGAAGCTGGCTGCAGGCCTGCCTTTCTGCCTTGCTCAGCACTTTGAAAAACTCACTGCTGGCCACATCTTAATGCTATTTCTGTGCCATCTTTACAGCGTGACGTTGCTTAAGGTTGATTACTGTGAGCACTCAGTAAAGCCGTAGCTAGTTCCTTAAATCCAGCTCATGCCGTAGGATATGTATTGCAACATTAAAACATCAAACAGTTCGGTCTTCTGTGAGCTATTTGCTGGAGTAAAAGATTTTAAAAAAAATGACAAGTTTTACTTCTGCATAGCAAATTTTCTTGCCCCGTACTTCAGTACCCAGAGGCTGGGAAGAAGTCTCTGAGGCTCCCTGCAGTAAGCAGCGACTTCCTTGGGCCTGTTGGTGTCTGAGTGCGCTGTGCTTACAGTTAAAGAGGAGCGGTAGGAATGCGAGTCAGCTGGAGTAGGGGGTTTGTTGGACATGCAGCACTTGGTGATACATCTGTGCGTGAGTCAGGCAGAACTCAGTAGCCCCCATTTCATTTCCCCTCCGACTGTAGGAAGTGGCCAAGTGAAATGAGAGGCTTACATGAACTACTCAGAAAAGGATCTTGAGGTCGATCCTTTAGGCTTGTTCTGGTGATGGCCTGCAGAGAGGTATTTAGGCCGTGGCACGCCCTCCCTCCCCACTGTTGGTGGTGGTCTCTCACCAATCAACACGGCTTTTTCACATTTTTGCCAGCTATCAGTTTGGTTTCATTCTTGTACGTATCAATGCCTTTTTGGTGAAAAGCATAGTGAGAGAATCTCTGGGAAAATCTCATTGATTATTAGAGCCACTTAAGAGAGAAGAAGGGAATGGAGAAAAAAAAAAAGGACTCTTCATAGGAAAGGAGTGACGTGAAGGTAAGTGCTGGGCCTCTGTTCTTGCCTCGGGCATGAACTCCCCTGGGTAACTTCCTTTGGCCAGGTCAGCACATACCTCTGTGTCTTCATTGCTTCCTTCTGTAATGGTGAAAGATGCAAGTCCCTTCTGACAGGAAAAATGCAAGGATTTATTGATTGCGAGTACTGTAAAGAACTGAAATACTATGCTCCAGAGTGTAATAAAAACTTAGAAATAAAATAGATATGCTCCTAACCACACATGAATATTTGTTGCTAGCTTTACAGTATGGGCTTGGGCAAGTCACCTCATCTTTGTGAGCCTCGGTCTTCTCACCTACAAAATGGAGGTGAAAACTCCTACGGTTATTGTGGAATCACTTAGTTAAAATCTGGTGATGGATGTAAATAAATAGATACACCCACAGTAGTTTTGTTGTTGTTGTTGTTCGTCTTTGAGGGACGACCACATCTTCATTTGAGACTAAGTTTTCAATTAACAAACTTGCACAGAATTTGAAAAAGTTTTTAGTAAGCATCCTCTCTCCCTGAATTAGAAAGCACAGACTGTGGTGGCTACAGCAAGTAAATGTCGCATCATTCAATAATAAATAATAAATGCATATCATTTAATAATACATGCATGTATATTCGATACCTATGTAGTTGTGCATGCACACTAAGTTGTTTGTTCTGCCGTCATCTTATGCTGAAGGGCCCCAGGTCGGGAAAGCCCATCACGAAGCCTGCGGTCAGCATACAAGTTAGAAGCAAACTTAAGATGAGTAGGTAACTAAACAGCTGCAATTTCAGGAAACTTGAACTGGAACTTAATCGTGTTCATGGCGTGGCTGGCTTCCCAGCTGGTGTCCTAAAGATTAGGACTGGCGCAAAATGGTTAGCAGGATAACAAACACTACAGGGTCAGCCCAGGCATCGCTGGTGCTGAATCAATGCTGGAGGTGGCTTTGCTGTTGTGTCCTGCAGGCACGGTGACAAGCTCTGGCCCCCGTGTGCATGGCAGGCTGGGCTCTCCACTCAGCTGAGGTGGGATAGATTTTCCCTACAGGGTTTCCTCCTTTCAGACTGCAAATTCCTCTAAGGGGACACAAGTGGAAGCAGGTTTAGGTCACCTTCCTTTCACGCGTGGTGCCGTGTGGTGTACTCTCCAGTGCCATTCTCCGTCCTGTTTGAGAGCGAGCGGAAAGAATCCCTCCTTTTCTGTGGGAGGTTGGTTTTCAGTCTGGCAGATCTTGCTGCTACGAGATGGTTCCTGATACTTAACCTACATTTTCGTTTGCTATTTCTATCACATTAAACTGAGTTATTACTCCAGACCATGCTAAAAAATTATTTTTCTCTGCCCCCACTTTGTGCTGTTACATGTGAATTTGATTTACAGATTATTCTGAATACAAATAACTGTACAATGATAAAGTTATTAAACAACGAGGCATCCAGTAGGAGAAAATAATGAAAGCGAAAACATTTCTAAAGCTTTCTGTGTTATTAGGTGAAATGACACAGGGAGAATGTAATGGGAAACCAAGCTGGAGCTTTCTAATACCCCTCAACAGTTTAAAATAAAGATCTTTGAAGCAGAAGGGGGTTAATGTAACTGGAAATTATTGGTTCCCATCCCTCTTCTTTCTTTCCTTGTCTAATACCTGACATAGATCTTTGTTCTTTATGAAGCCTTTCACACCCATTGAAGAGGTAAGCTGTTGGAATGGGAAGAATTTACCACTGAGTTTAAAATATTTTCTTGTCTACCAGAATATTTCTTGTCTTCGAACAAGAATCACGCTGGCTTCTCTGTAAGTATAAATAATAAGACCGCTGCTGCTGGTGATGGTTTGTAGGTTCTGTGGCTCTGGTGTCCTTACATTTCTACCTCGTGGCTGAGGCTATCAACGTCGTTGCTGTAGCAGCGTGCTGCCATTTCAGGTAGAAAGCCCTAGGATCAGGTTGTGCCCCATTTTGAATGAAATGGAGTTAAGAGTCCGTCACTAATAGACAGAGGGAGGGAGCCTGCCTGATTTCTGCCATCATCTGCCCTCCGTCACAGAGCGAAACAGTGGCCGTGCCTTTCAGCCTCACCTCAGAAGGGCAGAGAGTTCACTGCATCCAGCCGGGCCTTTGCGCCGGCCTTACAGAGGTAGCATGTGCCTCCGCTGCTTGAAACACAGTGCATGGCCTGCAGAAGCCAGGCTCTTACCTCCGTGCCCAAACGTAACTCCCAGGACCTGGAGAAGTGCTGAGAAATCAAGGCATGAGTCTTCTACAGTTTAATTCACCTGAGTGGACCTTTGGTGGAAACCAGAGAGGCTGTGGTGCAGCCTCTGCTCTTTGGGTGTGGTTCTGAAGCGTTGTAATCCTTGTTTCTGGGGGGTGGGGTTTTGGTTTTGCTTCCTTCTTGGTGCCTGTGCTGCCATTCTCTCCTGTGAGGAGATGTCACCAGAATGACCTATTTCATCCTCCATCGAACAGGTATGCCATTTCTGCATTGGCTGGAAAAGCACAGTTTTTGTACGAGAAGTGAGGTCCTCTGGCAAATGTTAATTAATCAGGATTTTATTTAAACTGTGCTTGGCTAATTGCAGCACGAGACCTGGTCCAGTTGTGGCAGGCTGTTCTTCTCATTCCTGTTCCTTGTTGACTGCTGTAATAGGTTGTTTATAGTATGGTGATGCCCTGTTCCTCCCTGTGAACCTCTAGGCTGTGCTGTGCTGGCTGATGTGTGTGTCTTTCATGTCCCTAGCCCTAGCTGCTCATAACTGAAGCACGCAGAAGTTCTGCGGCATTTTACCTGCACCCAGTGTCTGCCGAGGTAAGGTACGCGTGCCGGGGAGGCTGCAGGAGAGCAGCAAGGTAGGTTAAAGCTTGCTGCTCTGCTGGGGACACCAGCAGGAAGGGTGGACAGACAGCTTGGGGTTCTTACTGCGAGGGGTAGCTGGATTTCCTCGGAGATGTTCTGCCTCTCTAAACTTCTAGTATTTATTTCGTGCATTAGGAGTTTGGTGTTAATTCTCTGTGTTTTAAAGCATGACTGAAGAGAGTTGAGCCTAACTGTGGGTATGAAGGATGTCGCAGTGTATCAGGCTCTGTGAAAGTGACACAGGAGAGCAGCAGGGAGACACTTGCTCAATGACTGGCGCGTAATATTTGCATGGCTAACCTGTCAAAACTAGTTTCTGCTATCCTCAGTCCTGAAGCACCAGCCTGGCTCATGAGAACTGGGCTTCTGCCTTCCTGCCTCGTACTTCATTGCCAAATAGCCCAAGGACAAGCAAAAAATAATTTGGGATTGCAACTCTTAATTGCTGATCAGGATGTAGTAATCCAAGACTTGAAGTGCCCCTTTAGGAGAGCTGCTGTTCTGTCCTACAGGAGCTGTAAGAGCTGCACGGGAACTGCTCTATCAAAGAGTTCATTCCTTCTTCTTGACATCCATGTTCATTTCTGCTCCTGTTTTTCCGGTAAGGTACCAGCCTGGGCATGGGAAGATCTGTGTTTAGCTTGGGTGCAATCTGGATGTGGTCAATCCAAACACTTTTTAGGATGTGACGTGCACAGGAACAGTGCTCACCTTGTTGGCTATCAGGAGGCACAGGAAGAAGGAAAAGCTGTGCTGCCAGCAGAAGAGATTTGTCTTCACACCATGTGGGCTTTGCATGGTGTGGAAAAGGCTTTGCAGCAGCAATAATGTAGGCTAAGCTGCTAGTTTGGTGGTTTTTTTTGTTTGTTTGTTTGTTTGTTTTTTTAAAAAAAAGGTTGTTAAGAGAAGCCATAAGCACCTAAACTCCACTCAGCCTTGGTGCTGCTTTGGAGCTCTTCCCTGTTTGTGTTTGGCTGGTCCCTAGGGTGTGGGAGAGGGCCCCTGGCCTTGCTAAGGAGGCAACAGAGCATGAGGAGCTGGGAGACAGGCTGAAGCTTTCTCTTGATCATGATGTGCACATCTCACATGCTTACATTAGCTTAACGTAGCTGCGTTCTCTGTTCTCCAGGCTGTCCCAGCACAACCTCCATCTGGGCAGGGGCTTGATGATAGTTCACTTCCCAAAGGACATGCACCAGTCGAAGGACTGGACTTTGAGAAAGACCCAGTCCCATTTAATCAGGACAAAGTGGACAGCTATGTGTAGAGAGAACAGCAAAAATACTCTTTCCCCCTCCGCCCCCTTCTGACCCAAGTTAGGAAGCATGGCCCTTTGGCTCTCAGACTTACCTGCACTTCCTTTTCCATGTGAATCCCTCTGAGTTTTTAAGAGTGAGCACTAATGACCAGTTTTCCTTGTTCATCTCGTTTCCACTGAAGCCACCACAAGCTGCAGAGGATGGTGCATTTCTCTAGAAAGCAGCTCCTGCTTCCTCAAATGCAGCTACTCTTCCCCAAATAGAAGCCGTCACGACTTCCATTAATGCTGATTTTCCTATCCAGAGGATACATATAAATGCCACCCCTTTGTCCCCCTGGCACGAGAAATGCAAGACAGCTCATGCAGTCAAATCACCCGTGTGCTGCGGCTTACGTAAAATGCCAGCCAGGTTTGAAGAGCGTCTGTCTCTGAACTGGGTGACTTACAATGAAAGTTAAACCAAAAGCTTGGCAAAATCGGTCATCCCCTTCCCACCTTTGTGCTGCCTGCTTAGTTTGTGTCTGCGGGTTGTGTCAAGAAAAGGCTTGTGATGTGTCACAGCCCTCTGACACCACAGGCCGAAGCCGCCTTGGGGTATCTGTGCTGCGGGCAGGCTGCAGTCACCGAGCCCCTGGAGAGCATCGCCTCTCTCATCCCCTGCCCCAGTGGCTGCACGGCGCTGGGCTGCGCGCGCCTCCCCGTCCGACTGATGTAAGATTCATGCTGCCGAGGGCTGCAGGGGGAAAACTGCAGCTCGGTCAGATGCTGTTGGAAGAGTTATGCATAACGAGTGGGCAGAAGTCCCCACCGCATACTTCAAAGGGTTTCTCCTCTGATTTGTGAACGTCTTTTTGAAGGGAAAAAAGAACAACGCTGCCTACCACAAACATAAATTCCCACAGTGTTAATAAAGGTCCTTAAGCCCCCAGTGTATTAATTACTGTAAAGAAAAGGCACAATATGCATTTATTTTATTTTTAATTAAATTTAGGAAAGCATACAGAAATGGCATTTTGAGGAGCGCCTCGAATCTTACGGGCTGTCCCATATTTCATGACTTTCTCTTATATTTTGAAAATCTTTTTTTGGCTTATAAACAAGAAGTCTGAATCTGTCTTGTGGTATGTAAGTGAAGGCAAATGGAGCGATTGTATATAGAAGTATATATGCAAATATATACATATGTATATATTTACACACACATATATAAAATATATTTTTAAATGTATCTATTTATATATGCCATTTGTTCATGTGAAACTAAGACGTGAAACAGATGATAGGGTTCTTTACAAACTACTGTAGCACCTAGAAGGTAAGCAGCATTTCGAATGATCGTAGATCTTTATACCAGCCATAGGGAAAAGGAGAAGTCTGCCCCTCACCCCATAGCTCACAAGGAGGAGTTCCCTGTTCTTGACGTGGATGTCTGGATTTCCTTCTGTGAGCAGGGAACACCACAGTTACCCTCTCCATTGCAGCTGAGTCACTGGCCTGTTCCCAAAGTGCTTTGACCACGCAGTCTTTTGCCCGAAGAGGTATTTGGCTTCCAGTCCGGCCTCAAAGCTGCTGGAGCTGCAGGGGCCTGTTGCCCCCTGTGTCAGCCCCTGGGGCTCTACCATCACAGTGCTGATTCATATGAGGACTGGGGAGGCCGTGGTGTGCATTGTCTTCCCATCAGGTAGCTCGGCTGCTTCTCGTCCGTCCTTACACCGCTGCTGCCCAGACTGCCTGTGTGGACAGAAAGCGCTCGCCAGGCTGCGCTTGACTTGTGTGCTGCCCTTGAGGGAACTGATGGGGCAAAAGGATCAGGAAATGTATTAGCCTTGCTAGCTGAAGCAAAATTCCTCAGCAGATGGGGATGCATCCTGTGCCGTCTTGGTCTTGCTGCAACAATGGATGAACGCCTCACGTTGGCAGGGTGGGATTCCCCGTGCTCCTTGAGCATATGGTGGAGCATTGTGGTTTGTTTTGGATAACAAAATACAAGTTGGATTGAATAAACGTCAGAATTGTGGGTTTCAGGAATTTTCTTCAGGAAATATGTATAAAGTACTGCATATATGAAGGAAATGCATCGGTTTATCTTCAAGTAAATGGTTTCTTGGTTGTTAAGCTAGCATAGAAAGATTTATGATGTTTGGTTTTCATCTTTTTTCTTTTTGTTATCAAGAATGAAATTGGTCTGGGACAGCAGAACTTTTCCGTAATGTGCGTGTCCTGTATTTATTCAGTTATTTACTGAGCGCTGTGCTTCCTGTGGGACAGGGAATAGTGGGATGATCAACTTTTCCAAAGCCTGCACAGGTAATTAATTGTGCTAGACAGCAGTGTGAGCAGGAGCAGTGTGCATGCCCAATTAATTATGGTGTGTCTCTCATTATAGCGATGACAGAAAATAGCAAAGCAGTAAATGCAGTAACCCACACAGGATGGTTCAGCATGACAGAGTTGGGCAGGATGCAGCGTTTGGATCTGGGCTCCCTGGGAGCCCTGGCAAAGGCAACTTGATGGAAATAGTGGTGATCCAAAAATACCCTTGCAGTTGCAACTGGTATGAGAAGTGATTTTTGGTTGGAAGTTGCAAGAGGAAAATCTGACCTATCTTCTTTTGTGGTTGACATCAGCTTACTACAGCTCGGAGTTTTCTGCAGCTACATCATGGGTAAGGCACAGGTGATTAAGAGAAGAAGCAGAGGTACCTTTAGATCCCTCATGTGGCATTATTTTCTACTTCTTCACTAAAGAAGAAGATGGAGCTTTCTGCATGAGGTCCAAAGGTCCAGACATTGCCCTCAGCCCTTCTAATTTTGAAAGATGTGCTCCGTGGATTGGGGTAAATGAGTTAGTCTTTCCTAGGAGGTGAATTGCTGGGGTCTAACTCTTAAGATAATCACAACTAACCAATATTGCCTCTGTTTCGGGTGTTGTATATTCGGAACTTGGTGCAAATTATTTTTACTCTCTCTGGGATGATTAAAAATCTTAGGAGTAATCCAGCACTAGATGCCGGTGCCGTCAGTACTGCTCGCTTACTGTTAAACTTCCAGGGACAGCCCCAGGAGCCCACCGCGGTTCCCAGTGGAGTAAAACACTAATTCCTGGTAACACTAATTCGTGGTAATACCACGCCAGGCTGGTTATTTATTTTTTCTCCAATAAATAAATGGGAGGAAAAAGCTGAAAAGCTCTGTAACATTTGTAAGGTGGATGGGAGGCACAGTTTCTTGAGTGAGTTAGTTATGGTAAATGATTTTAACCCAGTGACTGGATGGTGATACCTTTGGTTTCTGGGTCAAGTAGTCATATATATGCAAAGTGAGCAGGCAGAATCTGTCTGCATATTTTTCTTCTGCATGTGTATGTTTGTTTACAGCCTGTCTCTAATGAATTTATATCCTTGGAAGAACTGCATCCAAATTGGATGAGACAGGATTGTGTGACCTAGATGTTTTCAACTGCTGTGCTGTGAGGTGGTCAAGAGTTGGAGGGCTTGTTTTTTGAGTCAAATTAGGGTCGGATGGCTCCGTGACCTAGAAGAGAAGTGCATCTTTTCTGGGAGAATGTTAATGCTATTGCACGCTGTAGGGTGAAAAAAGCCCTCCGAATTGGTTTTATTTTATCAGACGATGTATTAGCAACATAGGGCTTTTTATTTGTGTTGTTTCCCTGTACATCTGCTATTCTTTAGGCTTGTCAAGAAGAGTAGAAAGCAAAAATAACAGAAAAGATTTAAAATTAGACACTTTAAAGCATTCTTCTGAAAAGCCAGTGGCAGTGACGAGTGTGTTCTGGGCAAAGAGAAGTGTAAAAATAGATTTCAGAAAGAACATGTTTTTCCATTTATTGTTTTAATAATGTTCGGAACTGTTTGGCAGAAAGATGGCGAATTTGAAAGTATCTTTTTGTTACCAATAACTG
Source organism: Heteronetta atricapilla (assembly GCA_011075105.1). Classification (NCBI taxonomy): domain Eukaryota; kingdom Metazoa; phylum Chordata; class Aves; order Anseriformes; family Anatidae; genus Heteronetta; species Heteronetta atricapilla. The sequence continues at coordinate 35,664,292 of CM021735.1, forward strand.
GATTGTGAAAAGTAATTTCGAACGAATTGTATTGTCCATCGGTAGCTATGGATCTGTTTCTTTGTCTCGATTTTAGAAAAGCGAATCTGCTCATTTAAAGGGCTGCTTATCTCTGAGCACCATTGATTTGGAGTTTGGGTAAGCGTATTGTTGAGTTAAGCTCACGTTTGTTCGGCAGCAGCCTGGAGTCCCCGAGCCATCTTTTTTAAGAGCAGCTCAGAGCAGCAAAGAGGCTGAGGAGGATGATCTGCAGTTACCCGTCACCTCTACTTCAGGTTTGGGTTTCTAGACACAAGAAAGAATTATTAACCTGATCTTTGACTAAAGTCAGTGGTGTGATTTGAGTCCCTTGTTCCTTGATCTTGCATCTCCACCTGCCAAACTCCAGTCCTTCCAGGCACTTTCTGGGAGAGCAGCTCCCGTTCACCCATTCAGGTTTCTTTGTCAGCACATTTGAGAAGAGGCTGGGAGGCAATAGAGAACATCCTCTTCTTAGACAAAAATAGCTTTTATTCATAAGAGATTTTAAGATACCTCTTTGAACAGCTACTGCTGAGTTCATTTTTTTTTTCTTTCCCTCCAGGCCTTGGAGCTGCTCTTTTAATTTGGAAAGTGAAATCCTGCGAATGGCTCAGTTGGCCATTCATCTCCCCGGGAAACTAAACTAAATTGTTTCTTTCTGCTTCACACTTTGCTTATTAGTTGGGTTTAATGTAGAGTACGTACAGTGAGATTTGCAGAAAGATGGATTAGCCCTGTAACATGGCAGGCAGTGGAATGCAAGCCCTGCCTCTTTGCCAGAGGCAAATCTTTATTCCTGCCTTGGCTTAAATAAATTTGACTTTGAGGCAATGTGTTCTGCTTCTCTCTTTTCATCAGAGTCTGCAGCACTGCCATAATTTATTGGTATGATTTCGAAGTGTGCATTACCACTCCGCTTTTCTTGAAGGAGCCTTTAAGCTGCTCTGAAAGCATCCAAACTACGACAGGAGCAGAGAATAGAGGGGAGGGTTGGAAGTGTTGCAGGTCTGCATTTGTGCAGGTTGAAAGCAAAATCACTAGGGAGCGGAGAAAATTCCACCACCACCTTCCAAGGAATGCATGAGCATGCAGCTTCTGGGTAAGAACGTGCAAAGCGGAGTTTGTCATTCTCAGACCGTTTTCCATGCTCTTCACTACAAAACTGTTTTCCTAACTGCCTCTGCTGCCTGTTCACTGGCTTTTTTATTATTTAGGCACTTCTGTACAGAAAACATTGAGCTTGGTAGATTGGCCAAAAGATGCTGAGCGCTACTGAAGTCTTGTAGTGGAGTTTGCCTGAAGGGGAGCTTCCCCGCCAATGCGATTTCCTTGAATTGGATTCAGGGAGAGATTCAGCAGTGCTTGTGTGGTATGATATGCAGATCAAATCGAGCTCACCTAAGTTACTTGCATTTCTGGCAGTCGTTCCTGGTGCTTGAACAGTAGGAGGGCACTGCCAGAGATTTCAATTTTCTTTCTTTCACTTTTTTTGATGTAAACAGCATGTTAAACCGGGCTGCGGAGCAAGTCAGAGAGTCAGCGGAGGAAAATGGGATGATACTCGTAGTGGAATCATTCAGGCATGGCCTGGGTTTGAGGGTAACCTCTATCAGCAAACTCGTTTAGACATGGGAAGTTCAACTGCTGTTTTTCTTTAACTGCCTTCGTTTGGTGTCTGTGCAGGGTTGTTTATTCTGTCAGCAAAATCAGGTGGGGCGGCGGTGAAATCTGGTTTCTGAAATCCAGGCAGGGAGCCTGAGTTAGAACTTGCTGAGTCTCTTCTGTGGCCATCTAGTTCCTTAATGCTCAGATATTTACTAAGTCCTCTGGCCTTGGGTTCACCAAGCTTGTGCTCAAGGTGCTGCTTCCGCCAGTTCCTCAAACAAAATTCTCAGTGGTCCTCTCTGCTTTTGACAGATCTGAGGCAGAGCCGCCGGGCTGAGACACTTAGCTGCTGGTGCCTCATGCCTTCGGTGAGGCCAGATGCTGCTGAAGTCAGCGCAGAAGATCCCTCATAATTCTTAAATATGTGAATATGACAGCCCGCGCTGAAGAATTGGCTTAACTAAGGGAAAACATGCCCTAAAGAGCTGTCAGCCCCCAAACCAGGAGCTCAGGCACATGCTTGGGGGCCCATTAAGAAGCCAATTTACAAAAAAAGGTGCAGCTACTTTCATTAGGGCCATGTCATCAAAGCTTTTTGGTACCTCAGACTTGAGACAGTTGGCATGGACAGTTAAGCTCTTTACCCTGTTTTAATCATGAAGAAACCAGGCTGTCTGCTTTAGACAGACCTAAAATTGGAGGGACAGATGACTTGGATGCTCAGAAGTCAGAGAGCCTTCAGTAATGTCAAGATGAGCCTGTAACTCCTGAGTGTTTTTTTCCCCCCAGACGAAGACTGTTGGTAATGATATACAGAGAAAAAATACCTTTGCCACATGCGTGCTGTTCTTAGTGTTACGAATTGAATAAATCCAATATGAAAATCAATTGGATGAATTAGGGAAACCCACAGTACTGTATGGAGCCTTTGGACAGGTTCAACACTGTTCTTGTACAAGCTTAGGTAAACCTACCTGAAGTGACTGGGGTCATTCTTGCTTTATGCTGGTGTAGAGAATAGCAGGTTTGGGCCCTTATTGCCTCCTGTTTGCAGCTGTGGTGAAAATCTTGCTGCGTTGCTTAGGGGGAGTTGCCCTGTAGAACCCTGTTGGCAAAGTTGGCTGTGGTGTGATGTGTGTGTAGCCATGGGTCCTTCTTCAACTGTCCTTCAATTTGGAGAGAGCTGGGCTTGGCATGATGTGTGGCTGTCATGAAGACTGTAATGTAGTAAAGTCTTGTTTGTTTGCATAATCTCATGGCTTTTGATCTGCATAATCTTTTTATTTGTGTGCATGTGCTCCGTATCCTTCACAGAAAGCTTAGAGCTTGACGGTCTCTGGTAAAGGATTCCAGTTATTAATTGGTGATGCCTTTCTGCTCTGCAGACTGAAACGTATTTCCTTGGGATTCTTTTTAAATTCAAAATAAGCTTAAAATTAATTTGTAGACTGAGCATTAGGAAGCACAGGTCTAAAGTGGATTTCTCGTTCCCTAAGTGAATGGGATATATGCAGTTTTTAGCCTCTTGGCTTTCAGTTGGATAAAATCTTTGGCGTGGCTTCCTCTGCTGAGGAGATGGGTTATCAACTCGTCCCGCAGCGCCAGGGTGCCGTCAGCCTTCCCACCTGCTTACAGAGGGTGCTCGTAGCCCACCCTGGTTGGGGCTGGTCCAACTCAGCAGTAGTTGCACTAACCTCAGTTACTCTTCTCCTTGTTCCTGAGCTTTTAACCAAGACAATGTATTTTTTTAGTCTTAACTCTTTTGTTTATTGACTTGAGCTCAGTTGTTTTACTGCTGTCAGTGTCACCAACACAAATATGTAGCTTATGAAGCCTGGTACATCGCTCATTGCATAGCTGGAAGCTCTGGTGTGCTGTTTGGGAAGGATGTCCTTGGTGACTTCCTGATAGGATGGGGAAAGGCCTCTAATGCAGAAGAGGGGAAGGCGTGGTAAAGGTCTAACAACGAGAGCACTTGTTGTCAGTAGGTTGCACAGCGTGGTTCTGGATTATTTAGGTAGGGAACTCAGAGCTGTGTGAGAAGGATAAAGGAGGAAGATGTGTTTCTGTCTCTTGGTGAGACATGCTCCTATGTAGTAGCCAGCACGGACTGACTGCCTTTTTCTGAGATGTATTCATTTTGGAGAAGCAACTTCCAAAAGAAATCTCTAAAGCAAACAAGCCATCGATTTAAGCAGTTATGAATGACGTGTATGATTAGACCTGACTTAGCCACGTTTAATCTAGCTGTATCTCTGAGATTTCCAAGGGGTGATGTTGAAAGAGTAACTCGTTTTAGTGAAGGTCTGAATTTTGCAAGATACCTGGATGCTTACCCAACTTGCTGACTCGCTCTGGTGTTCGGGGGCACAATCTGTGCGGAGCGTGATGTGTTATGTAAAGACTGAACCATGAATTTGGGGTGAACGTGGTACAGGTGCGGGCTGGTCAGCGCAGATTGACGGGTTCTGTGCATCTGCCGCTGTAGAATAATCAGAAGTAGAAAATAAAAAAATTGTCTTTTCTATGCAGTTCTAAGGAGAAAGAAAAGGAGCCTTTCAAAAACAGCTCAGAGGCACTTATAACCTTTTACCAACCTGCATGCGTTAATCCTTAGTAGTTCTGTATGGCTGGTTAATGTTACCAGTGGAATAAACAAAGGTGTAGGAAGATCAGTGCCCTGATTCAGAAGGGTGTTGAGGTTGTTAGGTCCATGCTGGCTGGTGCACTTAACCCACAGGACCCCTTCCTTACGTCTGGGAATATAGGTCTTGGGAGCTTGAGTTCTGTGCCTTAATAGTGTACGTGTCACTGTCACATTTATCATCAGCCATAGTTCTGATAAAATGCTTTCTTGTATTTGGCACCAGAACAAAACACGTGAGAGAGACATAGCTCATCCCAGCCACCCTGCAGAAGAACTGGTATCACATTCATTAAGTCACGGCAGCTTTCAATCATGAAGAAGCATACCTGTCAGCTCTCCTGTGCTTTTGTATCTTAATCGTAGCACAGTGGTGCCTGCGATTTTTGGTCAGTACTGGAGATCTGCTGTACTCGTTGCATTGCAGATTGTACCAACTCATCGCCCTGTGCTAAATGCCCTATGCTCTGTGCAGCCAGTGTGAAGGAAGTAATGCTGCCCCACATCACGGGTGGGGATTTGAGGCTTGGAAAGAAAGAGAGTGAATGTTGATGCAAAGGGAGTGTGTGACAGAGAAAGGAGTTAGATTTGGACATTCTGGAGCAATAGATGTAGCACGGTACCTGCACATGTTGGCAGGGAAAGCATGGTACAGGCTGTGTGATTCTTCTGCGAGCTTGGTTTAGGTACAGGCCTGAGTTAGTTAGCCCCCCCCCCCCTTTTTTTTCCTGGCTTAGCTTTCACCTGCATCAGTTCTGTGAGCTGGTCTGCTACATGGACAAGACCCAGCTGACAATGAGGAGACTGAACTGCTGCTCGCAGCATTAAAGTGCATGTGAAACTACAGCATGAAACTGTCTAAAGTTTTGGGTTGCTAATTTTTTTTTCCTTTGCTTTACTTTGTGTCTTAGGTACTGATGTGCACCCATCCTTGATGGAATTGGGCACCTGGTGCCAATGAGATTCACTGACATTTTCACTGACAGTGAGGATCACCCAGCTAATCCTGTTAGCAAGGAGCAGGGATGCATGGAGAAATGTTAGCTTTCTGCCTGGGTGGTACCCCTGGCCATCTCACACGTTCTGGAGTTACGTGTTACCTCCTTCCATTCCCTACGTGATAATTTACAGAGAACTCAGCAGTGGAAAAATCTCTAAATTTGAAGGAGTAACAATTTTTGAAATGATTCCCTGAAGCTCAGTAGCTTCACTTCACAAACAAACAAACCTCTTACAAATACCTACAGGAAAAACAACCCAAACCCTTAATTACAAAAGATGCCTCTGTGCTTTCAGAAGCTTTGCCTTGTTTTCCTCTCAGGCCTCATTTCCACCAAGGGATCTCTTTCCTAAGGCCAGTAGGACTGCTGTGATGGAGGAGGAGGTAAATGCATATGACAAAGGACGAGAAGGGGCAGAGCCCTGCCTTGACATTGACATAGATAATGGAGTTACTGAGCAGTTAGTGTAAAAGGTGACTGTTTTCTTGAGAGAGATGTCGCCTGGCATTCTGGTTGCGTTAATAATAATTATCCTTGGACAACATTTATACTTGCCATTTTTACCAGTTCAGTTAATGCTCCTAACTCCTTTTGGCACTATTTTCAGCAGGCCCAGAAGAGGTGTTTAAGAAAAGAAATCAAGCTATGTTGAGGTGCGTGTTGTCTGGTCACCTTGGTGGAGATCATTGACAGGTGGGGGTTTACAAGACATTGCTATTTATAACAAGAAAATCAATTTGGATGTACATATGCTCGTGTAGCATTGCCAGAGCTTAACCTTCTCTCTGGCCTCTGTTAGGAGTACTCAAATATTTTAGCCAGCAGTAGACATGGAAGTCTGGTGTTCCTAGTGTGAGCAAAATGGATTTTTTGCTATGAAACATGCATGCTTTACATCCAGTACGTACAAAAGGGCAGATATAAACATTTGATGTTCTGCATAACACCGTTCGTTAAGGCGTAGTGTTGAATACTAGTAATTACACATGTTAATAATAGAGGAGAACTGGATTCTGACTTTGGGTGCCCTCATTAGGAGGGGACAGTGTATAAGTGGTCCTGGGAGGCTTTATTAATTGGAGAAAACTTGTTTCGTAGCATCTTCCTGGCCTTCTTCACCTTCTTCCTTTTTCACCAGGAGGTAGTAATTTCCTACTGCTTATGCAAACACCAGATGAGATGCTGCTAGCGTAGGTCAGCACTGCTGTTCAGTGAGAGAAGCAACTGGGGCTCAACTTCAGTGGTTCAGGGCCAGCCTTTCTCCACCTTTTGCCCCCTTCAGCCCCACTGCGCTTCTGTGTTCCTGAATTCGGTGCAGGTAGGCTGCAGGGAGGTGTGCTCCCGCACAAAGCTGCACATCCTGTGATGCTTCACCAAAGGCTCCCCTGCAAGACCTAACATTCACAATCAGGGCTGTTTGGAAACGTCATGTCATATGGCAGGTATGGACCACTTTCCATATTTCTTCAGGAGCCCAACTGTACATGCATGTGCACCTGTAATTCATCACAGATACATGAGGTGTGGTTATCCTGCCCCTGGAGCCTTTTTCATTTCAGGAAACTCAAATAACTCTGGATCTTCAGAAAGATCCACCACAGGCCCTCTGGAACTAAGTTTCCTGTGCATGCAGCTAATTATTTTGAGATTGAAACAGCACCTTTGAAGCATGTCCATGAAATACATAATTAAAGTATTTTGTGTTCGATCATACTGTTAGACAGCTAATTGAAAATCACATTGTGTCTACATAATGAGACAAGTAATATATGCATTTGTGCACTGCAGAAATGACTTGTCCCATAGTCTTTTTCCCCTTTAATTGCTGCAATGGCAACTGGCAGAAGAGGACCACGTGCTGGGCTGTCCTTGATCAGCAAATCTAGCAGACAGAGTTACTGTTAGGGACTCCAGTGAGCTCAAATAAAAGAGGCCCTGGAGGATGGGGCTGCTGCTTCCAACCGTTCCTGTACAGATGTTGAAGTAGCTCAGAACATGCTGGGTTTCCTGCTAAGAAGTCAGTGGCTAGCACAGCATCTGCTCGGGCTTCATTAATGAGCAGATCATGTGTATTTACGGTGAGGAGTTGCTGGAGTGGTTTTGGCCTGTGGCTGCCTGCCGGACCATGCCATCAGAGACCCTCTGCGATGCCCAGCTGGCTGTGGCGCAGCGAAACGTCTCTGCAGAGCAGCCGGTGTTTCCCCAAGTGCAGGTCTGGGGCTTGCCAGGCTCCAAATAGCATCCACACATCTTGCAAGCAGTGGGTTGTACTCGGTAGGGGAATCTTGGGAATCTGGTGACTCAAGCAGCATTAACAGCAAGGAGCGCATCCCTTTTTTAGCCCCTGGTGTGGTTTTATTCCTGCAGTATTTCTTTTGCTCCCTGTGGCTGGGAAGTGCTGTGCTACGTTAATTGTTGTCATGCCATGAACATATTTGTGTCTAATTCTTGAAAGGTAAGAACACAGGGAAGATTTCTTCGGTGCCCTCTCTACCATATGCTGTGCATTTGTAGAGGACAGGCATACCTTGATCCATGAAGTAATTGGTTTGCCTATGTTTCTTGCTGCAGTGTATAAATACAGGGCGAGGCAAGATTTATTGTATTATGCTGTATAGTTGTTTGCAAGAGCGAAGGTTCCTGGGGAAGAATATTAATCAAAGAGAACATATTTGAGGAGACTTCCAGGCTGGCCCTTCCCTCTGTAATACACTGGCGGCAAAAACCACAGAAAGGAGGACTCTGGGAACTCACCTCTACCCAAGAAGACTCCAGGCTGGAGCAGGGTTTAACTACAGTGGATCTCACAGCCTCATTTTTGTGTTGATGACTTGCTCTTCTCAAAGCAAGAACAGCTTCTCAGCTTACTGGGTCATTCATTTGGCCGCAGAATTGTCTGGAACGAGCTAGTTACTTCAGGTTAGTGTTTCCACATCCGTATATATACTCACGTACATGTGCTGTGCATGAAATATACTCGGTAATTTTTCTCAACCTGCAGTCACATAACTAGTCATGGCTTTCCTTGGCAGCCCTTGTACTTTCTGACTTGGAAAAAGATGTCGTAGCGCATTAGTGCTGGGGAGACAAAGACATGTAAGCAAGTCTGCTGATGCTGCTTTTTCCATTTGAAATCCTGCAGTACATCCAGGGGTTTAAGATGCATTTTCTCAGGGGGTTCCCCTGCCCCGAGTTCCCTGCTGTTTACCTTTTGAAGTCACAATTTTCTGATTACAATGGCACAGTTTTGGGAAAGGTTTTAAGCGCTTTGACTGCCTTCAAACCTTGTGTTGCGCAATTATTTTCTGCTGCTGCTGGCGCCTGACAAAGATCTGGTTTCCAAACAAAGGCATAGAGGCAAATGAGGCAGCAGACCTTGCAGGAGATAGAATATTGTCTGTGTGATTAAAGCTCTTTTATTAGGCTGTGGTTTGTAATGGGAGAGAAAAAGCATGATCTCCACTGATCTGCATTTTAAACGCTGCTGAGGATTAGCAGAGGGGCAGCAGATGCACCTATTGAGCTGTAAAGGACGGGATTCAAAGCCATATCGTGCAGATGGGAGATTATTGTCCTGCGCTTCCCCACGTGTGCCAGCGGTACTCCCGCGGCACGTCTCACCGCCGTCACCCCGCTCATCCCGCAGCACGCCGCATGGTGCTGAACCCTCTCCAGCCCTGGCATGGAGCTGAGCGGATGCTCGCCTGTCCTGCACAAGCCGAAACCGAGCTGTGGCAGCCATTCTGCTGCCACCCATGGGATCCTGCTGTGGGCACCCGATGGTTCTCAGTCTTCCTTCCCCTCCCTGACACAGGCAGTTTAACCCTTCCCATCGGAACAGCTCGCTGTGACCGCGCTGCCTGTCACTGTGCTGTGGACCAGCCCTTTTCCTGGGGCACAGCGAGGGAAGTGGTGGGGAAGAGCAGAGAGATTTTCCTTTTCTGTATTTTTTTTTTTCTCTTCTTCTGTCATCACTTCCGAAATCAGCATCCTTTCTCCTAGCTGAAACATACCATTGCAGTTTATTTGCTCTTGTTGTTTTCATTTAGTGGATCATAACTGTGAAAGCTCTCCCCCCAAATGTATGCATTTGTGTATCACACAGGAAGGACCCCACTTTCACTCTTGGCTTTTCTGCTGTAGCTCTGGAATGGATCTGGTGACACAAATGGAATTATTCTCCCTTTATTCTGCTCTGGCAGAGTTGGGTGTTGTCTGAAATTTAATAGAAATGACGGTGTGCTGGACAATTTGCCCTTTTTTCCTTTTTTTTCTCCCTTTCACTTTTTACCTGCTCACACCAACTTAAAAGGTGATTGTGGTATGTCCTTGGTTCCCAGCCTGCCACAGGGTTTCACTGTGACCCTCTGCAAGTTACCCACTTTCTATTTGCCTCAGGCCTTCATATTCAAGCAGAGAAATGGTATATGATTATACACACGCACCCTTTGGCAGCTTTACCTATTTGGATCATAACCGTCTACCCCAAGGCAGGGGTAGCACCTGCGCTGTGGATGCATGATGGTTATCAGTGTAGACTTCTGGTTTAGGGTTGAGTTTTCCAATACAAGCAGCAGTACGAATCTCATAGGGCTCTCATTCATGTTAATTCTGTTACGTATTTTCTCTTTAAAAACTGACTTGAAATGTTTATGAGGCTTGAAAATTATTAGGGAAACCAGTTATTTTCTGCAGCATCCTATTGTGATAAATATGTCATAACATTAGACTTGCCCTGTGGCAGTCTGGATATAACCTCATGCTTTGAAGCATGCTCATACGGGGGCAAGAGATGTGGGTTAGAGTCCAAATTCCCATTTATGTGTAAATATGAACCTCTTTGCTCCTTGGTTAGCGTTGCTTCTACCTGGTATTACCTCAGTAGCTCCACCACTTCCTAGACACTTCTCTTTGTCTTAAAGGTAACTAAGCTGAGTTTAGATTTCCCAATCACAGCCCTATTTCCCCATCTTCAAGAGCCAAGTCCCCGCATTCGGCAGCAGCTCAGGACCGAGTCCTTGAACCACAAGGCAGGGCTCCAGGTGCCAGTACGTGAGTGCAGATGTGGCAAGGATGCAGCGGAGGCTGGGCTGTAGCAGCGCGCTCTTGTGTGGGGAGGTTCTGACCTGGGGCTGCTCTCCTGGCTGTGAAGAGGAAGATTAGCGGAAGAGCAGAGTTGATGAATTGAAATCATTTATATTTAAATCGAGGTGATTTAAGTAGCAGCTTTTTATTATTGTTTAAATCAGCAAGGACAAAAGCTTGATTTCATTTATGGATTCCATTTTTATTTGTCATTTGTAGGTTTTATCTCTTTCCCTAATGAAAGGTTAATTTTCAAGTTGGTGGCCATTCAGGTGTGTTGATTTGCGAAGAAAAAAACCATCTTTACACAAAATTCAGTGTTCTCTTTCTGTGGTTAGAAAGCCATTCTCTGCCAGTGTCCGTTCGTTGAAACCACAATGGAGTTTAGGTGCAATTATTTGCATGCTTTTTAAAAAGATTTGTTTCATTACAGATCGACTGCCATTTTCTACTTGCTGTAGATGGACACACATTCTTTATTGGTTAATTTGCATGAACATCTCTTTGGATTGGAAATTCAAATGGCATCAAATTGATACAAAATCTTAACAGCCATTGTTTATTATCCAACTGTGATGGTTCCATTTCAGAATAAACATAAAAGGAAAGAAATCATAAAACTGCTCGTTTTAAACAGTTATGCCAGCGTGTCAGGTACCTATAGCCAGACACCTTGCATCCAGGGGTATTTAAGTTCTTTATTTCAGGCATCTTCATGTAGTTGTTAGTAGGATTTACAGCTGATGGTGTGGGCAGAGGGAATCCTTCTTCATTTTTGACAGTTTAAGCACAGAGGACACAGGTGTGCCTTAATTCCCTTTAATCTGACCAGAGGAGAGCACCTCTTGCTCTTTCTCAGCTCTGCTGTACTCAGCTGCGGCTGTGCTCAGCCTTAGTTTAGATGAACACTGCATGAGGAACAAGACTGCGCTTCTGGCACCTGGAGCCTGCTGGGGCCTCTGTCCGGGGCAAAGGGAGGGATGTGGTGCTGAGGGCTCCACAAGTCATGTACCTGTAAGTATAGATGGGCCCTCAGGAAACTTAGGACATGGCCTGCTGCAGCTCAAGTCTGGGGTGTTAAATCTGCTCCACGCTGTACCATTGTGAAGGTTCAAGTTATGTTACAGACGTGCTTTCAGGCCTGCGTTTCTCCTGTCTGTAGGCAGTCGTCTACCTCAAAAGGATGTGTTGTGGACACAGGGTGGATCTCAGGAAGCAGATCCTGTGTTTATGGCTGTGTAGTCAAACCATTTTGTGACGCTACACAAGTCACTGCAGCTCGCAGTGCTTCCCATCCTGTGCTTTTCTGTCCAACTGAACCAGACGCAGTGTTCTGCAGCTGAGTTACCAGCATCAGACCTACCAGCTCTGCTTGGAAACTAATGCTTTCCTTCATTTGTCCTTTGCTAGAGTTCTCAATTCTCTTTTAAAAAAAGTCTTTTTCAGTCCTTTCCGTGTTGTGTTTCTTTTTTAATTATTCCCCTAATAAGACTTGGACTACAACCTCTAGCTTTCAGTATCTGGAGCACAGAGGGTCAGAGAGAAATAATGTTCCTGCCGGATACCTGCCTTGCCAGATGAATGCTGTACGACTGATGATGATTCCCTTGCTCAGGGAGAGACTCTTACATCCCCTACCCTATGCAACTTGCCGTAGCCTTGAGGTGCAAGTGGCCTGACCCGCAGTTCAAGTGAGGAATAGCATGGCACTTCCTTCTCATTTAGGAGGCTCATAACATAAAGCCAAAGTGTGTAATGTTCCTAAGCGCCAGACAGTATTTTCTGTGTTCTTTGCAAGCAGGATCCCTTAAGGCCAGTGCTTTTGCAGAAAGTGATCCATGATTTGTCTAATGCCATTATTGCCGGTAGTACGCTATTGTCTTGGTGTGTTTATCCCCTGTGTACGTCGGGACGCTGAACAGGCACAGCAATCTCAATTATTTGTGAGCCGCCTCCTCTTCTGAGCGTGAGCAGCACTGAGACAACAGCGAGCTCCTCTGCGGCTCTTGTTGGAGCCCCAGCTGTGCCATGCAGCCTCCTCAGAGGGGCTGGCAGGGCTGCGGCTCGTCTCTGGCAGTAGGATTTGGAGGATCCCAAGGAAGTCGGTGGTCTCACAGCAGTGTGCTTGTGGGGAGAACCAGGTCCTTGTCTGGGACTGTTGTTCTGAGGGTTGGGTATTTTAACTTTCCCTAGACTTTGTAGCTTGTATGGAGAAGATGCTTACTGGTCTTTTGCTTGTTTCTATCTACTTATCCAGGCTTACAACTTGTCCTTCTTCTTAAGCTGATTTTTTGGATTGAATCTTCTTGAGTCTTCTGACACCTCGTGTTAACTCTGTGGGGCCATGAAATACAAATAGCAACAGAATAGAAAGCAATCAGGGAAGAATCCTGGGGATGAGATTCTCTGTTGACATCTATATCAGCTCGTTCACTCTTTATCCATCTTTATCGTAGCTCTGGCCTTGAACTAGTATTTGTGGGGAGTGAAATTCTGGGATGGTTTGCTGATACAAAGAAATTACCAGTCTGAGTAACGGCAGAACCCATTCCTGTGTCAGGAAGCAGAGCAGTTACAAGCCCTGTAGATTTGAGAACAATAATCCCTGCAGGTTTGTTTTGCCTTAGTATAACATGGTAACAGTTGAGAACAGCTGCTTCTTGCATAGCCGTGAGCTCTTCTACAGCCAGATCTTTCAGCTTTCCTCATTCTCTGCAGCAGCACCATTAGAGGAAGCAAGGTCTGCATAGCTGTAGTTTGCTGATGAACAAACTCATCTGCAGATTGCTTAAACAGGTGAGTCTGTACAGATTTTGTTGTTCACCATCCCCTCCAGTGAATTCTTCCAGAAGAGAGAAATTCACTGTGGGATCTCCCACCAACCCAGGTAGGGGCTGTTGCATAGAAATCCTGGAACAGGAGCATGACACAAGATGTGTTTTGGTAGCGCATTTCTCATGCCAGTGCCCTGTTATAATCGACGGCTCCTGCCTGAGTTGGAAATTGCACTGTATTTCAGGACATACTTGGCCACAGCTGCTCCGATACTAATATCCAAGTGATGAAGCTGTGTATCAGAAGGTGGGTTGGGGTGTGCATGTTTGTGTTTATCCAGCCACCTTTCTTTTGAAAGGAAATTAAATTCACTTTATTTTCTTTCTTCTTTGTGGAGGCACAGCTGAGCTTTCTCTCTAGGCATTACATTGTTTCTCATAAACCTTACCTGAAATTAACGAGGAGCTTGGGCCTTTTCTGTGCAGGTGTATTGAATATGACCCCCCACTTTCCTGTCTCGGTAAGGAACATAGCGAACCGCTTGTGGTGAAGTTTGTACTACATGAACAGGCAGCTCCTGTTCTTCTCGGTGTAGAAGTCGATAAATGCTTTCAGCTCCATGCTGTGACCTGAGCCATTTGTCTCACATTAAATAAAATACTTTTGAAAATTGGGGGTTTTATATGCTTGTTTCTGTTCATTAAAATGATAATAGTCTAATTATTCTGACCTTTAATTCCTTTTGCTTTGACTTTCCTTTTCTTAAGCCAGAAATCAGTTTTCAAGTAGTCTTTCTTCCATTGTCCTAAGCCAGAGGCTTGGGGTTTCTTTCTCATATTTGGTATAATTAACAAAATGTTATATGCTAGATTTCCTATACTTTGTACAGAGGAACATCTTAGGAAGTGGGAAAAGCGGTCCATCACAATTGGTCCATCACAAATGAGCTCTCTGCCCTCACAGTGTTATACAGCGTGATGCACACACACTACTACGGATGGCAGAAAGCTCTTAAACCATTTGCTCAAACTGGGACTGCATAGGCCCACGTGTAGGGCTGTAGGAGTCACATTAAAAACCAGAATCTTATGAGGGGGATTTCTTCCGAGCCCTCATTTTGAAAAAGACTGAGGCCTTTTTCTGTGTCTGGGATCCATGTACAGAGCAGGGAAGATGAGATGTCCCCACTGTGCTCTTACCCAAATCTGGGCCTGACTCGCCTCTTGTATGTGATACTGGGGTAGTTAGTGTGTGGTGGGACAGCCCCCCTGAAAATAGGTGAAATGACATCAGTGTAAAAGTCTCACTGGCTCAAAGTTTTCCTAAGAAAACGAAGCCCTTTCCAGCTCCTTTGGAGGCTGTTGGCTAAGTAAGAAAGCAAGCCCTGGATCAGAGAGGGAAATGCAAGGGAGCTCTGCTTGGAAATCCAAGATCAGCCCCTACTTCTGCCGCGTGCAGAGCAACTCGTCCTTGGGAAAAATTGTCACTGTAAAACCATCCAGAGGGTGCAAGAGCCTGGCTGCATACGAGCCCTATCCCACTGCCCTCAAGAAGCCCTTTGTGAATTTGGGGCAGCGGGAGGTGCTGTGTGCACACAGGACCTGCGTTGGGCACCGTGTTCATGGCATGGGTGCAGGCAGAGCTAAGTCCCCTCACTTCTTGAGGTGCTGGTGAAGCGCAGCACACTGGCAGTCAGCGCATAGCCCCGTAGGAACCTGTCAGGGGAGATTAAGGGATGTCAGAGGGCAGGGTAAGCTGCAGCAGTAGATGAAGTGTTCTGCGGTGAGCCTCATCTTGTGAAGAACATGACCTCTGTCTTCTGTAGAAAGGCTTCCCTTGCTAGCCCCTCTTTTTAATGAAGTTCTTAATATACACGGAGCCTGGCTGAAACAGGCCCGGCTGCTCGGAGGCTGTCAGGAGGAGGCAGGCAGAGGTATGATGGAAGGGTGGTGAGGAGAAGATAGGAGAAATGAGCATGGAAAATGGGATTTACATCAGCTAAAAGCACACATGAGGAACTGTTTTTCCCATCTTTCTCCTCCTGTCTTTTCTTCCTCACCTCCTATTGCCCTGCTCGCAGTGTTCCCTCATTATTAGTGCATCAGTCCTGCTCAGTGGATCACTGGACGCCGTGGTTCATTACCCAGACGTTACCTAATTATAGTGACATGTTTCCTAAAGGATATCCTAGGCAGGATAGACAGAGCTCTACTGGCTTCCTGCTCTACCTGAAAATGGCCAGTTTTGGTCATCTCCTGACAAACGAGTAACGAGGTCTGAAGGGAGGCGCACAGCTCTGCATTCCTCAACGAGGGTTTTGCAAGGAGGCGTGCAGCTCTGCCTGCTGGGTCTGCAGCCCTCAGGTATGGAAAAAAAAAAAAAAAACTATATATATATATAGATGCATCCTTTTCTTTTTTTTTCACTTGAAAGCCGGGGAGCCACTCATCTGTGTCCCTGTCAGCAGGGGTGGGGGCGCCACCCCAAGGCTTTCACATGCCCAGGAAGCTGAGGTCTGTACCTCGCCAGTGGCAGCAAAGCTTAGTCTCTTGGGTGGGTTTGTATGGGAAGAAAGCCTTGAGCTGAAGCAGAAGCTCAGGCCACTGGACATCGCAAGCTGCTGAGAACTCCCAGGGGACTTCAGGAGTTTGTTGAGTTTTGGCTGATGAGTAGCAGCGTTTTACTAAAGCAGCATGGCTGTGCTCACCGTGCTTTGTATCCTCCCCTGGGGGGCCTCTTCAGTTGTGTGGGTGTGCGTGGCAAGATGGGATAGGCGGCGTGTCAGGGGGACTCAACAGCCACATTCTTCACTATATTCAGTGGGCACAAAGAATTTCTGAGAAGTATTGATTTATGAAATATTGTAAGAAAGAGACCAAGATAAAAATCAATAGAGGTGATGTTGGTTCTGTGTGTTTTGATCCTGCTGAGCTCGGAGGATGATCCTACCATAATCTCTGAGGCATACAGTGTAAAACCGGCTCGCGGTGAGCTGCTGTTTATCTATGTATGTGTCTGTGTCTGTTGTTCTCTAGTATCACGCATGTGGACCCAGTCACATCTGAGCTGATGTGTTGCTCTCACCCATCTCCGAGTGTAGGTGCGTGTCCCTTGGGCTGCCTGGGCCACACACATTTGGCAGGGCTCACAGCTCAGGAGAATAAACCTGGGCTGTAGCAAATCAGTGCACAGCTTCCCTGGGCTCCGAGCTGAGGCGTGTGAATCCCAGCACTGATGAACGTCTCCTTCCACGCTCCTGCTGAGCGTTTGAACTCTGGCTTTAGTCCTACTGTAATTACAGTTTATTCAATTTAGAAATAGTTATTGCATGAGCCATCAGAACAGCCTTTTAGCACTAGAATCTCTCTGTGGAACAGCTCATGGTCAAATTATTTCATTACCAGTGTGGGTAGCTCCATCCTCATCCTTTTAGATTTGTAGACAACCCTATACCTCCTTTCCCCACATGCAATTATAAATTGATACTGTGTAATTTGTGTGTCAGTTGATATAAGACTGTTTATTTTAAAGTCAGTAATTAGAGATAACAATTGCTATAGAAAAATAAACATCTGCTCAACGAGAAGACTTGAGTAATTAAGGGCAATTATTGGTTTCCATAAGTGGGATGCTCGGTAACAAAGTTCTTTCCGGTGCAGCCAAGATGAGCATAAGATGCATATTGTAGGAAACCAGAAAAACAGTGTGCTAGAAAACTTGGGACATAAAATGGAAACTATTACTAAGAAATAATCTAGAGCTTTCTTTCCAGATTATATTTAAAATGCAATTTTCCTGGGTGTAATATGTAATACTTCATAGCATTTTAAACCGCATCCCACCCCTTTCCAACATTCTTTGTAAGGATTAATCAGTTAATCCTTCTACAGTCCTTGCAAGGTAAGTAAGTGTCATTATCCTTATTTTACGGCTATGGAAATCACGTTGCTGTGGGCCACATTTTAATCCATCTTCCACTGTTGTAGATCTAAAGCAACTTCAGTGCAGTCAGCAGAGTTAGGCACTGTAACTGAACTGATTTAACCCTACTTGAAATGAGAGTATTTGAGAAGATCGCTGTTGAGAATAAGGAGCAAGAATATTACTTTAATATTACCATGCTTTACTTGAGTTATTCTAATGCTTTTGTTTGCTTTAAGGATCGGTTCTCTAAACTGGCATCCTTGAAGGTCTGCAGATCTTGCAAGTATTAGTGCATGTAGTTTTCAGGTATCTCATACCTGTAAATAATTCTAAGATTTATAACAGCATCCTCCAATCTGTGAGGATAAATCACATCACTTGTGTTAAAAATCATACGTACAAAGCTCATATGCAGCAACTGTGTATGCATACTGAGTTGTTTAAAAACCAGAGTGCTTGGGCTCATTCAACCTAAGATTTTTGTTCCTCCTTTAATTCAAATAGTTTGTTACCATACTAGTCTGAGCCCTGATATAAACCACAAATGCTTGTGTCCTGCAGTGCCTAGATTAACGTTTGTTGGGTATTCAGTGACTTGAATTAATTGGCAATTAGCTAGCTCACGTTAGGAGTAATGCTTCTCTCTAGACATTCCATTCACTGCTCATCCAGCCAAAAGAGATACTACCGGCTGGACCTGGGCTTTCCCCTTTGCTTTTTTTAAGGGGAAGTTTTTTTGACACTGCTTTGTCATAAAATGAACAAACAACAGGGCACATGCAGAGGATCTTCTGAAATCAGGGACTGGTTTCCCTATGGCAGAAATCTAACGACACTTCCAGACAGGGCTTTGGACTGGTTTAATTTCACATGAAAATGAAAGGCCTCCAATTGCCAACAGAAGAATCACGTATATTAAATGTAGCAAATGTAAGTAATAATTTATTCCACTTGTTAAAGTAGCTATAGGCCTTATGGTTAAAAAAAGTGTTACTTGTGTTTAACATTTCTAAAATATTGTGGAAGCATTATTTGTTATCATGGAGCATACCACAAGCTTCCCTGTACTCTTCTTCCTTGTAAGCCATCTTTCCCCTTGTGCCATCTGGAGTTCCTGTTGCTTGTTGGTTAAAACCTGTGACTTTTAATTATAAATGAAAGGCCAGTGCTAGCTTACATATTCCCTTGCTTTTCAGTACGTTCATTTTTCCTTTTTGACTCCCCAGCCTGAAATTACGGAGCTGTTTGGGTGCAGTTCAGTGGCAAAGATCAAAAGCAGCCCAGTGTTTGCAGCTGGTAAGAAGTGGCAGCCTGTTTGAGAGCCCCAGGGTGTCAGTGCCCAGAGCTGCCTGTGGATGCAGAGCTGCGGTCCGCCAGAAGGAGTGAGCGCCTGGCAGCTACATGGGGCGCTGGGGAAACACCCGTTTGTAAGCGCTCCATTCCCTCAGTTTCTCAGTTCCTGCCAGGACAGACTGGAGTTGGCTTTTACAGTTGTGAAGATTACTCGCCTGCATTTGAGGGTTAATTGCATCTGAAGCAGACAACTTCAAACTCTGTTTGGTGCCTTGGTAGCCTTGTCTTGAGCCAAGCCAAGGAGAAATGCCCTCTTAGCAGCAGCCTTGGTTCTTCTCCTTTGGGGACCACACAGGAACTTCTGCGGGGCCAAACATACAGATAAGCTGTACAAGTAAGCACCTAACGTATTGACACACTGGTGCTGGGGGTTCGCTGTAGACCTGAGGTGCTCGTATGCAGCCCAGGGAGAACTGGAAGACCCCCAGCCCCTACCAGAGCCCTACAAACAGCACCTTGGCCACTTGTTTCTGAGCACGTGTTCTGCTATTTCCATTTCAGTAATAGATCTGCAGTTTACTCATGTGGTTGCTTCTTATTCTCTCTAAGGATCTGTCATTGTACTGATATATAATGCGTCGTTGATGTTTTATGTTCTGTATGCCAGTAAAGAGCCATGCTGACCATCAGGAGCTCACAGGAGTCAGATGCCTGTAAGTCATCTCTGACTTGTAACTCTGTAGGCTGGAATTGCCAGGACCAAAGTTGAAGTCCAGCATACAAGTCTTCCGTTGCCCCAGCTCACTTGGGATTTTCTCCTAATACTAGTAGGACATTCTCCTATAGGTGGGCTACTGTCAGGGTTTTATTTTGCTAGGGTGGCATGCAGATGTCAAAGGCAAGGAGAAGGCGGGGAGGCACAGCAGAGCAACAGGTTTTATTTTTATCCGAAAATTGCATTCACGGAATTTACTGCTGTGAAAAGTGCTGTCTCGGGCTGTTCAGAAGGTTGTCTCGGAGTTATCTCCACAAAACAGATAGCGGTGACAGTGTATTTTTTTTCTCAATTTTTAATGTATGTATTAAGAATAGAGGAAAAACGCATTAGATCTGACAGGTGGTTTCGCATTTTGTTCTCTGGTACACTGGTGTAAATCAGAAATGACTTCCTGAGGTCGGTGGAATTAACTCAATGTAAAGTCATTGTGATAGTATCAGGATGATTTTGCGAGGTGTGTAAAGTCTTCTGATTGTTGATTGATGTCGTTATCAGAGTAAACGGAATGGTTTAATCTTAATTTATCAGTTTCTGTGGTAGGTGAGTAGCGGAAGGGATGCTGTGAAGATTGCCTGTGCGGTGTGATGGTGTCACAGGAGTTGGTGGTGTCTTTGGCTTCACTGACTCAATGGCAAGGTGCTGCAGTGAGGACAAAGGAAAAAGTAGTTTACAGATCAGCCAGGTGCTGTGGGACAGATGCCTTGACTCGGGAAGAACAACATTTAAAATCAAGTCTTGAAATGTGAGGTTCCATTTTCTTTGGGGGAAGAGAAAGTAGCTGTTTGCCACCTTTATTGAACTCTGAAAATAATTAGCCTGCTGCATGTTACAGTGCAGCACCATGTCACATATCCTGGGAGTCTGCCTATAAATGTCTGAGCTAGAACTTCTGCAAAGATTTGGCAGCATAAGGGGAGGGAATTGAGAGCGATGCAAAGAGCATGATGCAGAGCTGTGATGTGTGTTGGAAGCTGGAAGAAAGCAGCAGGCACGGGTTGAAGCCGTGCGCTGACACCAAAGAAGTGCCAGGCAGGCACTGTCCAAACACAGAGCAAAGCCAAAGAGAAGCAGAAGAGAGGCTGCAGAGGCTGGGAATGGTGAACACAGAGCCCATGGTGCTACAGGTAATAAAATAAATGTACTGAGAGGACAAAATTCGGGTGTAAGAGTGAGGATTCGCTGGACATGATGGCATCTTCCCCCAGCTGTACTCCCTGCTGCTCCAGGCAGAGGCCAGCCTGCTGCCACGCGCAGTTTCAGATGGAGCTGTCAGCGCACTGCGTTCTTAATTTTTGTGACTCGGGTGTGTCATGGCTGAAAGTGAGGGTGTCAGCACTTAACCAGATGAGACTGAAGGATTACGTGACTGGAAATATCCAGAAAACTTCAGTGCACCGTAAAAGAGAGATGACTGGAAGTGAGTTGGGAGGTTATTTCTCGGCATAATAACCCGTGCTTAATTGTTCAGCATCTGTCATTAACCGTGCAGCAAAAAGATGAACAAATATCTGTAGGAGATTGCTGGAGCCCCTGAAGAAACTCCAGTTCACTTCTCTGGGGACAGCTTGAAGTAAGGCAGAGGTCTACGTGTTTCATCCCTTGAAGAGAAAGCGTGAAGTCCTGTGGTCATCATTTCTCTGGCCTGCAGATCTGTTGTGCTCACTTTGCAGATAAAGCAGCGCTTTTGGCTTTGGCGTTTGGGACGGGGAATGAGGTCAGGATTTGAAAAGGCACCCAATCCAGGAGCTGCAGGCTGAGCTGGACTTCTCTTACTGCACAGTATCACTGCTCATAAATGCTCTGTGAAGCCCTGCAGGTCTTAGTGCCGCCAGGGAGGTGCCATTTCTTCCTCAGGTTATAACTGAGTTAAGCCAAATGCCAGCTTGGCACGTTGTGTGTGGAGTGGGATGGAATCCAGCCCGTTTGGTGGTGTGCTGCGTGCGCACATTTGTTGGGAGTAAAAGCTGAAGCAAACAGATCTCACTTGAATAGGCCAGCAAAGTAAAAATTTTCAGGGCAGAAATTTTGTTAATGGAGATAGAGTTTTGAGCCCGGGAGACTATGTTTAACTCACTCATGGGACATCTTGATGTACTTCCATGCGAGTCAGCAGAATCAGATCAAAATTCTGCAGACGGTAATACTTTATGTTACTTACCTCTTTCTTTTAATTCTTGGCTTTTTATTCCACATTTTTGATAGCTCAGACATCCTGATCCTAATGGGAATACTGGTATCCTTACAACCATTCAGCTGCACTCCTGAGGCTGTAGATACTAACAAGGATATAGTAAATAGTAACAAATAAGAACAACTTAGTATTGTATCAGCACATGCAGGTGTTCCTCCATTCCTCTGTGGCGTTCATCACGATGTTAACCTAATACAGCAGGGTAAGTTTAACATAGGAGGAGAAAACTTGATTAAGTACCTGATAAAGTTTTTATTACGAACCTGAAAGCTTTGGAAGGGGCTGGAGGAAATGTAGTGACCATGTCTACACTGCAGCCATTTGACCATCCAGTCTGGTGGATTTCTGAGCTTTCAGTGATGTCAGGTGTTGGCAGAAGCACCCAGCATAGTGCAGTTAAATTGGCAGAAGCTTACTTCTTCCCGGTAGAACAGCATTTCAGCAACAATACAGCTTTGATGGGAGAAATTGCAGTGGCGTTAAGGATGCTGGCAGCTTCACTGCCAAGTGGTCGCAGTGTGGGCTGCAGGGTCTTCATTACTCACAAGATTTCATCTGGCAGGAGGAGGGACTAATGGAAATTTGTTTGCCTATAAATTGCCAACTGCTAGGTAACGTACAAATAGCAAAAATGTCAACAGTCGATAGCTTTAACAAACTATTTCTTTCTGTTTTGCTGTTTCTCCTGCAGGGCTTGTGAAGTTGGGGGTTCATTGTGTCACATGTCAGAAGGTCGCGATAAAAATTGTCAACAGAGAGAAGCTCAGCGAGTCGGTGCTAATGAAGGTAATTTTCTAATGGGAGATTAAAAAAAAAAAGTTCTTGGCGCTGTCTTCTGTTCCATGCAAAATTAATATCTTTAATTACGTTTAACAAACATCCCTGTCAGTACTAGGATTATGCAGAGCATAATAACAATAATTCAGTTATGGGGGAGGAGAGGGCAGCTGAAATTAAACGGGAGCACTCCTGTGCTTTGAGAACAAAATTAATGGTCAGCTGCAGAGTTGTTACTTCTCTGCTGGGGCAGCTGTGTGTTGGGCATCGTGAGTTTCGGCGCTGGAGCAGGGCAGAGTGGTTGCAATGTGCTGCAGACAGAGGAGTTCACTTGTCAGTCGGAAGAGATTTAAGTGAGATTGATAAATCTCTTGTTTGTATACTCCTACTGCTTGCTCTTCTGCATGGGTTCGTTATGATCCGATGTGCTGGAGTCCATGATTGTTTTTAAGGTGGTGTAATTCTGTCAACGGTCCACAAAGCCGTGGCATTGGAAGCGACCAAAGAGTCTGTTCCAATGACAGTAGTCTTCGGAAGAGCTTAATTCATTTTTTACCTAGTCTTGTGATACACGTCTCCTTACACAAATGTAATTCACTGATCTTGGAAACCTGGAAATAATAATAATTAAAAAACCTCCATGCATAAAAGTTTATTCATGTGATTTGGTAACACGAGGGGCTAAATTCAGCTTGTGGGGTGGAGCAGAACTGCACTGCAATCAACAGAATTCCATCAAGCTGTCACCTCCAAAAACCACTAATGGATCTGCAGGCATCATAGAGGTGAGCACATGTAGCATGTATCTTTACACTGCCATTTCTTGTATGTACGTGTCTCTGCCAGCTGTTTTCAAGCACAAGTAAGTATGGTGACCTTAAGGAGCAGAAAGAAAAAGGAGATTAAAGGAAGATGCAAACACTGAATGTTAGGTGTACAATGTAAGTTTATTTGTTCAAAGAATGATTCTGAAAGTTGATACTCAATTGTAATGTGCTGAGACTTATCCCTGTGGAATTTCATTGAAGTATTCCATCTCCTGCAGCACTGTGGATTCAAACAGTGTTCTAGTGGAGACCAGAAATTAGAAAGTGAAATAGATAGGAAAACTGCAACCTTAAAGGAGATTCACCAGATGAGTGGAACACAATGAAAATGAAAAAAGTGTGTAAATGGTAACATCTGAATGAGACTCTAAAAACTCTGAATATTTTCCAGAGGAACACAGTAGGAATATTTTTTAAAAACATGAGCATTATGTTAGCTGAGAGACACACTGACTGGTATCTGTATCAAAGATTTTATTTACCTCATTGATTTTCAGAGTAGGAGGCAAATCACAAAGCATAGCAAAGTGAGCTCTGCTTTCGTTTTGTTGCATTACCTTAGTTGTAGTATGAAATCTGAGTAATGAGGTGATGGCTAGGCCCTTGTTTGCACAGCCGCATGCTGAAGAGTGCCATGTTTTCTGTAAGCCTGTACAACATCCTTCTCAGGAGGAAACCACGCATTGTATCGTGATCCTCATTTTCAGACCATTCACGGTGAGATTTTCTCTTTCAAGGATTCTGTTCTCCATACTCAGGAGGCTGGAACAGCAGATGGGATTGAAGTGGTTAGCCCAGATCTTGCATAACCTCGGTAACCAGATGTCTTTTCAGGAACGCCCTGTGTCTGATGGTCAGGACAGGGCTTGAGACTTCTAAGTGAATTTGGATTTGAACTGTACTGTTAGCCAGCTTAATCCAGCCTGGCTGCTGGGGAAAAATGCTTCAGCTTTCGGCAGTCCCAGCATGACCATTGCCAGGCAGAGCTGACAGCCTGCTGCAAGGAGTCAGCAGCCACAGGGAAGCAGCCACCAGGGAAGCCAAGCTGTGGTGATGTGGTGGCATTCCTGCTTTGCAAATCTTTCCACTCACTTATCAGCTCCAGTGACTCTTTGCCAGTGGGCTGTGCAGAACAGGCCCTGGAGCCACGTCAAGACCACAGCTACTCTTCCAAGCCAGGCCCAGATTGATGGGTTTTGCTTTAATCCATCCTTGGACAGAAAAACTGGATCTGACAAATCCGAGCACCTGCCGCATGGAGCTGTAAAACCACAGTGCTGTGGCCATTTATCCTAGAGCATAAGGAAGAAGTCTGCTCAGAGTCCTTTCAACATCTAAAATGACAGGCACGAGCACATACAGCAGGCTGCTTTCTCCTGCCATCGTTATGCTATTTTGACTTGCTACTTACAGCCTTCATTTCTCCAGTGTTTTTGCAGTGAGTATTTCTTTTATTCTGTGCAGTCAGGGAACTGTCCCTTCTTTCTGCAGCTGCTCTTCATCTGAGCTGTGCAAAATTGAGAGGCATTTGGTAAAGTGCTTTCTAATCATAACGTAGTAGTATCAATATTTCTGGAGAGAAGAATTTGGAGTTGAAGCAGCTGGTCTCAATTAACGGAACTGCTGCTATGGAGATGATACACGGGCGGGCACGCTGCAGCGCAGGCTGCACTAAATGCATCATCCAAGCTCCCCCTGCCCTGCCGGAGGATGGGGCTGCTCGGCGTGCCTGCGAGCTTTCCGCTTTGTGGCGCCCTGCCTTGCTAACCACAGGCTGGGGAGCCGTGTTCCCTTGCCAGCCCCAGCTGGAGCCTGCTCGGGAGCGCCTTTTGGGGGCAAAGCTACAAATTTCACAGCTGAGAACAGAAGTCCTGGTTTTGTTCTTACTCCTGCTTTCACACAGCTGGAAAATGCTTTGGCCGGGTGTCTTCGGCAGCGTGTTCTTCGCCCCACTGGGCTGGAGGCCTGCCTCTTGAGGGACCTTCAGCTCGCTTCAGCACGAACCTGAAGAAGGGCCTCAGAAGTGAGTGGATTAGAGGGAGCATGTGGAGATTGAGTAGGGTTCATTAATTTCACTGAATTACTTCTGGATCACTGCTTGAGGAGAGAAGGAAATTAGGCCCAGAATACATGAGCTAAATGTGGCCATAAAGCAGTAAGTGTTCCTGAATGTGCAGCCTCGCTGTTGATGGTTGCATTTTCAGTACCAGCACGAGCGTTTGGAGTTTATAACTTCAGAATGTAAGACTTAAAGCAAATCTTTCCTCTGATGTGGCAAAGGCTTGCTTGGAAATGTGGAGGAGTCTCGTAAGATGTCCTTGGAGGAGTACTTTGCTCTTTACCACGTCACCAATCCCTCACCAGAATAAGCGAAAAGAAATGCCTCCTCTTTTGGTGATCTGCCCAACGAAATACTCTTTGGAAAGGCAATGGGAGCAGAAGCAATGGGAGCGTAAAGGGTGAAGAGTGAGAAGGGGACAGCTGGCCTTAGCCTAATTATTTGCACACGCAGACATCCTGAGAAAGACGCAGATGTCCCAGGCTTGATGACTGGAGCCCGGAGCTCCATATGTGTGCTTTGTGTGTGCGTGCCTTTTATTCGTTCTCACCGAATCCTCTGCACTGGCCTTGAAACTAGGCAGGTATTTCTAGGCTGGGGGATGGAAAGCGACCCGCTACCTCCTGTGCCTCTCCTGTGGGGCTGGTTTGAATGATGGGTGGTGGGTTCGGGGGGTGTTGTAGTGCCCTGTGCTCCCGACGAGCTCCGCTTCCAAAAATCCTAAGTTCTTAGGCAGGGAGGATCGTGCAGCCATCAGCATCGGAGACCCCTTAGTGCCTGGAGTAGTTGAATGGAGGGACAGGTAGCAGGATGGCTTGTCAGCTTCTTGGAGCAGTCAGGATAACTGAGGAGAGCCCACATGTAAATAGGTACGGCTGTGCACAGCCTTTTTGTCATCTCGTCCTTCCTCACAACCTTCCATTTCAATAGCTAGTTGTTTCTTTACTAGCTCATCTGACTTTCTTTCCTTCCTTCTCCATTTTCTTTCAGTTATTTTTGCCTCCTTTTTAACCCCTTTCATTATTCTGTCCTCTCACGTTCAGTGATTTTTTTTTACTTTTCTCTTTTTTCCTTTTGCTGTGGGAAGCCGTGCATTAGCTGCCACTCTTTTGTTACTAAAACTGCTGAAATGCAGCACGTCTGCTCGAGGTGTCCGTTCTTCAAGGAAAATGTTTTAAAATAGGGCACAGTTCGGGAAAGATGTGAGGGAATAAGTAAACAATCAGAGCTCATGCTTTATGAGACACTCAGAGGATTCAATCTACCTAGTTAATCAATGAGAAGGTTAAGAGAGAACTTAACCACGGTCTGTAAATACTGATAAGGATGATAGGCATTTGATAATAGAAGATACTGCAGTCCTGGGGGCAGAAAGCTTATTGGAAACTAATAGTTGGAAGCTGTAGGTAGACAGATTAAAAGTAGAAATGCTCAGCCTACTTGAGCACTGGATGAAATTTATGTTATAAATACACATGCTTACCCTTGCTTTGATTCATCTTCAACCTGGAGAATTACCCCACGTTTGTCTGCTTTCAGTGCTGGAAGCGAAGAGATGAGCGTGCGCGTGTCTGCGTGCGTATTTGACTCTGTGTAGGTGGTGACCGAGCTGCAGGAATGACTGACGCTCATCAAGGAACACGAGCACACAGATGCAGCCCCCCCCTCAGCCTCTCTGGCCCTGGTTTGTATGCCAGTAGCAACCTATTTAGCACAGCACAGCTTCACGTGTGAGAGTCTGTCTTCTAGTTCAGAGACAAAAAAGCACCTTGTGATCTGAAAAACACGGGCAAATAAAAGGGGCCTCTTTTCCCTGGCTCCCTTCTGCTATAGGGAGTTTGGGACTAGAGATCTGTTACTGAATGTATAATGCAGGGTGTTTTGTTTTAAACTGGAGCTGGTGGGGAGCGCTGAAAGCCTGTTCACTTGTCATCTGTTTGAGCAGTTAAAGTTGAATAATTGTATTTTCCTTCAGAGAAGAATCATTCTCCGCCTCCACTTTCCACCACACCCACAAGGAGCACAGTTTGAGGTATTCTTCAGGAAGGAAATTAAACAGGAATCACGAGCACATGATGTACCTGTCACAGGAACAAACCTGTCAAGTGTGCAGAGTGCCTTTTGCTTTCTAAAGTTAGTGTGATCAATTGAGGCATTTGGACGAGCTATAAAAATAATTGGTCCTATTTTTTTCACCCTACTTTTAATTCCACAGACTTTTATTGTGACTGTCTGGCTCAAATCTCTGTTTTACCAGACAAGTTCTACCCACAGCCCCGTGTGTGCAAACACACAGATACAGGCAGTCTAACATCCTTGTGCGCTGCCTTGGTCATGCAGCAGTAAATGTCCTTCCTAAGCCCCAGCTAGAGCTAGCTGAAACCAAGGAATGCTTTTGCCATTGATTTTAGTTGATCATAACCATCATGCATGGGTAGAAAAATAACAGCTCTTGGAGGTGAGATGTGTAGATGTGCTTGGCCATCCAGTCCTTATCCACCTGTGAAGCTGCTGTCAGTGATCAGCCTCTAAAAACCCTTTGTGTTCAACTCTCTCTTTAACTTACCACTGTAGCTGCACTGTATTTGTGTATGTGTATATGTATGTGTGTCATACCAGGATAGGCTCGGGTTTTTAGAAACTGCTAGATCCTGTTTTCACGACTCTGTCATGCCAGTGTTTGCTCAGTGTCACTGCAGAAGTTTGTCAACAGTTTAGGAGGAGGAAGATGCTGGCATCTCAGTGCTGCAGCACAGCCTGCGCTGATTTCACTGAGGACCAAGGGTACCTCAGTATATGTGGTTTAGGTTGGTCTATCTTTTCTATTCTGCCTTAAACTTTTTTTTTTTTTTTCTGGGGTGTAGATGGAAAGACTCCATTTCACATTGGCTTGTATTGCACATTCCAGAATCTTGTCTGGAAACCTTTCAATTGTTTTTTCTTTTCTCCTGGAAAGAACCAGAATTACATCAGAAGAGCTCCAGCAGTAATGGGACATCAATCCTCAAGTAGATTGACTGAGACCCGAATTGGCTCAGATGTTTGACTCTGCATCTGTCATCTCGAATAATAAGCACCATAAACATCAATACACTGATCCATCCCACTTACGGGATATAGTCCATCCCTGTTTATAGCAGGCAAGCCATCTCAGCAAAGACTTGGTTCAAAGTTTATCTTAAGATTTTGCTGATACAGCTGTGTGGTGCCTCGTGCATCAGGATTTCTTGGCCCCGTATAGCTGTTAAGAATTTCCCAACCCAAATAAAAAGTGTCATCTATGGGATATTTCAACTAGCACAGCTGTGAGCTAGGGCCTGGCATTGCACTGTCAGTGAGGGGATGTGGACTCTTTGTTTATTCTCCATTTTTATATCCAACATTAAAGTTCTGCTGGTCATTTGTAAAGTATAAACTGGACCTGTCATGGTCTATCCCTGCAGTTTGTGCTATTAATTAGTTGGCATGAATATTGGAAAACTCTGCAAAGGCTCGATCCCAGTACAATTAACTGTTAGTTCCAGAGCTGTCAGCTGGAGCTGCATACAATATGCCATGGGTTTGCTTTGCTGCTCTTAGAGCCTGCTGACCTCTCTAGTGGTAAGTTTTTAGGTATTTCATCATTTCCTCTTTTACCAACTGCTGTCTTTGAAGTCACTGCCTTGCATCCATGGTGTGCTTGCATTTAATATGCAGGTTTGTTCACAAAGAACATTCCCACAGCAATAAACCCTTGCTTGCATTCTGCTGCTGTCCTCTCATGGGTATACATGCTTCATATAGAAAGGAGCTGCCCAGTGTTTAGTTCGCAATGGTGCTTCTTCTCCAACTCCAAGAGGATTGTCCAGGTACGTTAATGCTAGGAGAGCTCACACCTGTGCTCCAGTGCTCCAGCTGCCTTGCGGTGCCAGAATTGCAGTCGTGCCGTGGTCAATTCTGCTCCGATGTGGGAGAAGCAATCGCAGCCTGGTCAGAACACCTGGTGCTCTTGAACTCAACAGTGTAATATACCATGGTGTGCTTTGCAGCTGCACGAGGAGGCAGCACCAATGGCTTTGTGCTGGGAAGGTGATAATAGAGATTTTATCTTAATTCTCTACAAACCACAGGAAAGGAGAGAGTGGGTTTAATCTTGAACTTCTGCATCTGTTCCGGTCTCTCAGTGTGTAATGATTGCTCAGTAACATCTCTGTTATGTTATCATGCGTTGCCTCTGGTGGAAATAGGGACTTTTGAAAGTGGCAAGAAATTCTGGGGTGCCAAACCCAGTGACAGGCTGGATTTTTCAAGAATATTCAGAGATAACTTGAAAAATTCAGACAACCAAACTCCCAGTCCTTCTTGGAAATCTGGGACTGATGCTCCAGCTTCTGCTAAAATTAACATTGAAAATCTTGTTTTAGAATGTTTTGCTAAGGCAGGGGGACAGTTGTGAAGTTGTCAACACCCAAGAAGGAAATCTGGTCTACGAAATAACAGTCACTTGTTTGTGGTTTGGTTCCTGGCATATACTGCAGGCAGAAACATCTTACGTCGCTTGCAGCTCTGGCAACAAGTGCCTCCCCTAACCTACATGCAGCAGAGAAGTGGCAAGGAAATGTCACTGTTGCAAGGGGTAACACAACGGAGTGTAACTCTGTAGTTTTATCTGCTTTGGGGTTTCCTGCCTTATCTTCTGCCTCTCTCAAATGCAGGCCTGTCTACGGTAATAAATATTAGCAAACTGTATAATAAAGACAGGAATACACAGTTGCTTCTCATGTTTGCTCATAAGGAATGTTCCTCTCTTTTAATGGAGTGTGTATTTTAGCTCATTCCTCTACATCCCAAGAACTTGCTGTGCCCTTCTGTACAGCTCTATATACCAAAGTAACCAAGGCCAGAAGATCTAAACTGAAGAAGAGCCACCAGAACATGCAAAAACTGCCATCACAAATGTACAAGGAGATGAAGAGTATGTTACTAGTTTTTCCCTGTTGCATCTGAAGCAGTTTTTCAACGGGTTCAGAATACACACCTACGGTTTTCCTGGAAGAATTGCTAGTAAATGACATGATGTGACATTCCAGAAGTTGTGACCCGCTGTCAGTCAGGAGCCTGTCACCGTGGATCTTTGTAACAGACTGGAAGTGAGCGACTATTGCTCCATGGGCGAAAGGGCAGTATGCCTGTCTAGATTTACGTGTGTGGAGGTGGTCCAGCAGAAAGTACCTGCTGGACTAGTACTAGAATGTCAATAGAGACAGAATAATCTCCCCCAGCTGTGAAACACTTTAACATAAAGTTATTTTTTTTAGAGATTTTTCTTCTTGTATTTCCTTCCTAATACGCTGAAATAAAACCCCTCAGTGTGATGTTCTTATCTCTTTTCTTTGATGAATTTTTTCCCTTGACTCCTGCTCCCTCAGCTGTCCCTGAATTTCCTTCCTAAATCCCTTCTGTTCTTTGTTAACCTCCTGTTGTCCCTTGCTGTGCCAGCAGCACTCTGAAAGCAGAAAGGAAAGACACAAGCAGCATGAGAGTGCATATTACCCTCTAGATATGACGTGTTCATTTCATCCTCATTTCCACCTCTTAAATCAATCCCTGATTTATCAAATCCACAAAACATTTACTTAGGAACAAGTAAGTAAGATTGCTGGACCCAGGGTAGAGTAGTACACAGCTGTCTTCCCAGTCATCTAGGGTCATATTTTCATTTCTTATAGAGGGATGTAAGTTAAATTCAGCAGTCACAGAAGAACGTGGCTAAAGAAGTACAGAGCATAGGAAGGATTAGTTGTGTGTGGATACCTAAGAGTGCCAAACTCCTGGGCAGCAGAGCAGTACAAATTGTGCATTTGACTGCTCTGTAGTACCAGAATATCCCCGCTATAAGAACCTGGGCCCTGTCTAGTAGCAAGCAGAATAAAAAGACTCATTTCAAGGGTGCTGATGTGTAGAAGCCCAGCAATAGCACTGGTGAAAGTTGCTTTATTATACTATTGAGGAGAAAAAGCTACCAGTTACCAGCAGCTGCAGACACAGGATGTGGTTGGTGCTTCCTACAGCTGTTGGCTGCTCGGGTATCAAGGTGACGTGTAGTTTATGGAGCCGTCCTGCCACCTGGCAACCTCTCCGTGCATTTTTTGGGCGGATACGAATGATTCAATGTCTCTGTGCGTCCTTTTGGCTGCAAATGGAGCACGATGTAAATTGGACCAGACTGGAGTTGATGACAGACTGCTTGAAGAATGGAGGGGATATCAAGGAAGGTGAAATCTAGGATAACCAGACTGTTACAGTTCTTAAGTAGGGGAGAGAGTGAAATATTGGAGAAATGTGTAAAATCATAGAAATAAGGGTCAGAAGGGACTTGTGAGGGTTTATGTAGTCCATCCTCCCCCTCAAACAAGGGGCATAGGTCAGCCACAGCTTTGTCTGTCTTGGTTTGAAAACCTTAAGGAACTGAGACTCCTTGGCCTCTCTAGATAGCCCATTCCAGTGCTACATTACAGTCCTAGTGATTTTATTTTTCCCCTAGTGTCGTCTAACCTGAACCCTCGTGCAGATGTGTTGAAAGAGATTGGCCAAGTATCATGACCAGACTTAGAAGAATTAAATACATATATTACATATATATATAAATATATATATATATCAGCTGTAAGAAAAACTTAGTCCTTGGAGAACTGCGGAGACAATACTGGATGCTTCAGCCTCATGGTAGGAACAACGAATGAATGAAGGAGCCACGTCAGGAAAATTCAGTATGGAAAAGGTCAGTAGAAACTAAGTTGTTAAGTAAAACTGAGAATCAACAATCAGCAGAGTAGAATCCAAAGAGTGGGGGTCACAGCAGGTGAAAGTAAACATTACAGCAACAGCATGAAGAGGATTTAGGACTCTGGTTCAAAGGCTGCTGTGCTGAGGAGGCTCTGAGGCTTTAGCATCCTAAAGGAACCTGTGTAATGATCACATCTAGTTTGTGGTTTGAATACCAACAAGAGAGCAAACACATCAGCAGGTAAAGGAGGAATGCCTTCTTGGAGCCTGCCTGGAGTCTTGAG
The DNA here is from genome assembly GCA_011075105.1 of Heteronetta atricapilla. Lineage (NCBI taxonomy): Eukaryota > Metazoa > Chordata > Aves > Anseriformes > Anatidae > Heteronetta > Heteronetta atricapilla. The sequence continues at coordinate 35,696,321 of CM021735.1, forward strand.
ATCCCAGTGGTCCGTAGGAGGGAACACTGGAAGTGGGCTCATAAATGCACTGGGCTGGAATAAAACATGTGATTATAAATTCTGCAATTTAAGTGTTGGATGTAAATCAAATTTTAAATGTAGAGCAAGTTCTGTAAGTAAACTTTGAGAAACAACTAGCAGCCTATAGATGAAATAACCAGCGTATTGACATACCTTCACTGCCCTTCTAAAGAGGTCTTCGCTATTTCTGACTCTCTCATTTCTCACTCTCGCAAATTGCTGGTTCTCACAGAGGCTTGACCTCCATCCTCTGATATCATCTCTCCAGCTGTCCTTTTCATTACAGTCTCTGTTTCTCTTCCACTTGTTTTGCAGGTGCAGATCCAGTTAGAGATGCTTGGTTTCTCTCCCCTTATTTTTACACATCTTTAGACCAGCAATACCAATCACATCATCCTCCATTTCTTCCTCCCCGTTGCTATAATTGTTGGCTACTGTTGCAAATACAGTTTTCTTCTCCTGTTTTTATTCAGGGTCTTGTATGTACCTCTCTACAGAAATACCCCACAGCCATCATCCTTTGCAGCTGCTGCAGTAATAAGCTGTCTGGCAGCTGTGTTGACCGTGTCCTCAGACCGCAGTCCAGCCTTTTGCTGTGTTCTCCTAATATTCCCGTATGTCTTAAGAGCTGTTCATCTGCCCAGGTCCCTGTTTTTAAATGGTACAAAACTAGAGTCTATTTGTTGTGCGTTCTTAACCTGAAATAAGAGGCCACGCATCCTGCTCTCATGTCTAGTGGTTTCATACCAGCTCTGCAAACTTCAGAATAACTGAATGCAGAGTTTAGCACAGCCTGATCTAAAGAAAATAGTGTTAATAGACAGTCAAAATAATCAGCTCCTGGATTTGCCTGTGCAGGTATGAATTTTAAAAGTTATGATATTTAACCAGTATATGTCAGTAGTTTTAGCATTATTCTTTTGATAAGGACTGTGAATACCTAGACCCATAGCACACAATGCAATGGGAAAAGTCAGAGACCTGAGCGGAACTGAAGGATTCAGGGCCTGGCAGAAAGGTTAGGTCCGGGTAGGCTCAATGCATGTATAGATGTTTAGATATCCAGAGCTTAAGGCCAATACTCAAAGCCTAGTGAAATTAAGAATGTGTTTCAGGGGATTATGGGCCATGCACGTTCCCGAGAATATGTTTTACTGAGTTAGTCTTGGATATGAGACTCAGGAAGCTAATGATGTAGTAGTGGAAGCATTGAGGTTGCTCCCGTATGCATCAGAATGTGTTGATGCTGGATGGGAATGTTCTAACTGATTTAGGAGATGGTACAAAACAGGTATTTGTTGCCTGTGAGGAGGTGCCTTGTGACATAATTCTGCTAATGAACATGGAAATAATTTTCATTCGTTTTCAAGTAAGACTTCTGTGGCTCGAAGTGTGTATAAAATACTGACCTAAGCTCTTGAGTTATCCTAGGAGGATTTTACTCCTCCTGTATTCTGCAGATGTGCAGGTATTTGCTACAGGTCTTAATGTGAGTTTTATTTACACTGTGCTGTCCCTGAGATAAAGCTTGGAGGCTCCCTGATCCTGTTGCTACTCATCCATGGGCATTTTTTCTGCACCCATTATGTGCATTTTCCAAACCATAACATCCTTCTTCTCAAACAGACGATTTGATTTTCATTTGTTATATTTCTAAGTGATTTCCTGGGGACAGAGGGGATTTTTGTGCATGCAGAACAACTGTTAAACTGAGACCTCATTACAGTAACATCAAGTGGCTGGTTTAAACTGCTGACCACCCATCCAACTCATTATGCTAAATGTTCTTTGCTTCTGGGCACCTCCTTCTCTGTGTGTGCCACAGAGTTGCAAGAAGAAACCCGGAGTTTTCTGTGAGATCTTGACATTGCACCCAAAGCACCAAAGGGCACGGACTGCATGGGTTTGTGAAATTTGTCTCTTCCTGTAGACTTGAGTTCCCTCGAGGGGCCTGCTGGTGCAATGCAATCACCAAAATAGATCAGAAAAACTGAGTAGAACAGGAGTAAGTTTTAATCAGTTGTTTGTAAATTCATACGTAAACTTTAGAAATGAGCAGCATACGGGTAGAGTGGACAGTGCTTTGCCAAATTATATTGCAGAGCAACACAGACCCAGCCTATTGAACCTCATGCTATCTATAAAGGTTTAATTCCTGGGGAGGGAGTGTGGCTGCCTCATGAAAAGCAAACTGTGGAGGTAGCAAAGATCTCAGTATTTAATCAGAGGGGCTGTTTTCCTTCAGCTGTGCACAGCTGCAAAACCCAAGGAAGCAGGTTAGTCCCTCTTTGTGTAGGAACTTGCCTTTAATTCCTCTGTGCTGTTCCACATGTTGATACACAAATACCCACTGTTAAGTCTGGCACTTGCTTTGGGATGTCTACTGGTCATCTGCTGTGAGGGATGAGTAAAGATATGCATACAGTGCTTTCATCACAGCTGTATTATTTCAGTTTTTATTAGGCTTAGCAGTGGATGTGCCCTAGCACAGGCTGAGTGGACGTTACACAGGCACAGACCCATCAGCTCCTGAGCACATCAGGCAACAGTATTAGCACTCCTAGGGAATTAGCTCCACAGAATAGCTTAGTTGAAAAGTGTATTTATCTTCGAATGATAACTAGAAACCCCCAGGGAAAACAGACTTTGTGGCAGCTGTTTTTCTCCCCTTGACTGCTCTGTTTTCGCTCTGTACTCTCACTCTCTCTTGCCCTCAATTAACCAGTTCTTGATACCTGCCCGGCTTTGCAGAAGCAACCACTTAATCATAGGCAAAGGCTAAACTTCCTTCTTGCCAGAGCAGCTTAGCCTCTGAACTGTACGCTAGGTGTGTCTTTGTCTTCCCATCCTTTTGCATTTCCCCAGCCCTGCCATCAAGCTTGGGGTGAGTATCTGCAGGTGCACCACGCTCCTAACGCAACAGACTTTCCAAGTAGTTCTTCATGTCACAACAGTGTCAGAAGCACTGTGATTGACTAACCGGGCTCCCAGAAGCCTTTTTCCTTCTTCAGCAGCACATGAGAGTCCCATCTCAGCTGAGACTATTGTAGAAAACTATGCAGCCCAAAGGTCAAACAATGCTCTTCTGAGGTTTCATTACCATTTGTTTCCTGTAAGACATTTCCTTCAATTTCAGGCTTTCCCTCCTCATTTTCCAACCACAGACTACTCCCTTCTTCCAGAATCTGCTCCATGTTCAAGTTACTTGCTGAGTAACTGCAAGTAGCATAGCTCACACTCCACCCCAGCACATCTTTTCATAGGAAAACAAAGCAGATGCCCAAACCAGGTTGTTGTTTTTTTCATCTGCAGAGCTTCTCACTGTCTACAGGTACGCTTTACGTTATTGTAGGAGAGCATTCCTGCTTCGGTGGAGTGCTGAAGTTGCAGGAGGAGCAGCATCCTGCACCGCTGTGAGACATCGGCCCAGCGCTTTGGAGCAACCAAAGCTTTGACCTTGCAGGAATCTGCCTGTTCACTGGTCCCAAGATGTGCTGAGATGGGACTTGAGGAGTTTCATTCAGCACCACGTGGATACCTGTGGATACCCGTGCGGTGTCCATTCTAGCAGTTTTGGTGAAAGCTGGCAAAGGGCTAGGTTGGTGGAAGCAAACTCTAACTTGTGCTTTCCGCTCTGCTGGTTCCTTTGGGGTCTTGAAAGGCAGCACTTTTGCTGAATGATAGGAGTAGGTCTGGTGCTGGCATATGCTGATCCATCGAATCAGACCAATAATCAGCTTTCCCACATCAATTCTGGTGTTGTGTATGAAATTCAGACACGGGGCTCCATAAAGCTCTTATTTATGTACACGGTTCACAGATCTTGCTGATGAGTTAGGGATCTCCCAGTCATCTTATCTGCAATACAGGCTCTGCTTTGCAGACTTGAACACTAAAGTTAGAAGGCAACTCATCTCCTAAAAGAGCCAGCCTTTGACCTTGAATGTTCTTGCAGTTGTTAAATGCTTGTGCAGGTTTCCTGAGGAGCACAAAGAGCCAGTTGTGCAGTATGACTCCTTCTAAATGTGACTATAAAAATCAGTGGCATTTGAGGCTTTCCTGTTTGTTTTTTCTCTGTGGCTTGTAGATCAAATATGTCCGAGCTTGCCAGTGAAAGAAAGGATGTTCTATTGCTAGTTTCAGAAGCTCACTCACTTGTTAAAGATACCCAAAGGTAAAGCTTCTACAACTGAAGGTTTGCTGGTTAGCTTTGCTGATGATAGAGGAACCAAAGTAGGTATTACTCCTGTCATGGCTGTGCTTATTCTGCAGGGATGATAAAAGTGCTCAAGTCTTGTCTGTGTCATTTAGTTCTGCAGGACTGTCTACAAATACACAGTGAGGAGCAAGAGGAGGTTTTTTTGAAAGCTGTGCCTGCTGTACTGTCGAAGGACTTATGCAATACCAGTGCAGCACTGCTGCTGGGAATACAGCCCCACTAGTTACCCTCAGCCTACACAAGGCAAGTTAAACCAGTGAAATTTGTGTTTTCGTGCTGTCACGCTATCTATAGTAGGGCTTTCTGTGGTCAGGGCTTTTTTTAGCTGCATGTTGTCACGCCACTGTCTGATATAGTTATGCTGGTAGCACTCTGAAGTGCAACCACGTTTCTGCCTGTACATCTGCTTCGTAGCTCACCTGTTCCAGAGAGGTGCTATCTGCCCCTTCCTAACAGGACACACATCTTTCCTGACTGTCCCGAGAGCACCAGAGTCATTTAATTTGGGGAGAAGAAAAATCAAAATAAGATACTGCATGATAATCAGAAAAGTCAGTCCTGCAATGCAGCATTATGGAAGGAAAAAAAAAAGGCGGCGAGAGAGAGAGTGAGAAAAACAGAGCAGTTTGTCTCCTGCACCATGCAGGGGAATTCAGAGCAGGAGAACTGTGTATTTGGGTCAGCTCAGTCCTAAAGGAGAATTTTCATGCAGTCTTTTCAGCCTGTTTTCAGACACGGTTGTCAAAGATGCCAAACCTTAAAGGGACAAATAATAAAAAGAAATAATCATCTAATTGTAAACTTCCCATCGTGTTGCTGCTGCTGAAACCAGCATCTGCATTCCCTGGAGCTCCTCTGAATGAGTTCAGGCTTTACCTCGGCCTGATCCCCCGCTCCATGCATTCTGGAAAAGTCTTTCTGCTGATTTCTGTGGGCTTTGGACCAGATCCAGATGTTGTTTTCAGACCGCTGTCCCTCTGTAGAGTTGTCCTTGACTGGCTGGCAGGGCACCTCTTCGGCACGACGTTGTGCATGGTCAGAAGGAAATACAGGCACTCAGGGAGGACAACGACAATGCTGAAATGCAGAGAAGTATCACACTGTGGGAACACGTTAGTAGGAAAGATGTTTAGCATGAAGCGATGTTCTGGCACGTTCTCTGTGTGAAGTGAGACGCGCATCAAACGCTCATTCCCTCAGATTTCTTCATGCAATTCCTGCTCCACTCCAGTAATTGCTGCATTGATGCTTTTGCTTCTCTTTGTCCCAGGCTTTTCAGACTTGCTCAGGATGCCCTCCAGTGCCGGTGTCAGTTCAGCTTGGATTAGTCTCTTCTCTTCCATTCTCTTCCAGATCTGTCTTCAGGGCTTTTTTTTTTTTTTTTACCTAAACTAAGAGGTAATTCTCTCCAGAGAGCAAAGTCTTTCCCATGTTGCCTCATTGTAACTCTGTAATTACCGCTTTTTATAGCGAGCCTGAAGCAGGGTCCCCCACAAAACCCTTTCTCAAGAATACCTGCATTCAAAAGAAACAAACACCAAATTTTACAGGAGGAGTAATCAAAGCTTTATTCCACTGTGCGAGGATATTAAAGAACAAATTGATGGTTGCACAACATTGAATTTCCGATATGTGTGTTGCTGTGCAGCAGTTTAGCAGTCTACCCATGTAGATGTGTGTCTGTGTTCATGTACCGGTGTGTTTGAAGTGGTTTTCCTCCTTGCAAGGAGGGTGGTTGTCCCCTTTTAAGGCTAAGGGATAGGAACAGATGTTGGTGAAAATCTCTCTGATGTCCAGCTTATGAGTTCCTAAACCAGACGGATTTTTGAAGAGGCTTGGAAGGTGCTATAGCGTTTTAATGTGCCAATTAAAAGTTGTTGCAGCTAAATTTCATTCATTTACAGAAAATCCCAGTAGGGGTATAGCAGAAGTCCTTGTGCTCCCCTGCTCAGAAACTGCTCTAGCCAGTTTGAGCTTTTGGCATAGCCTGTAGCTGTAGCTCTTCCCGAAGGTTTCACGGAGATGCCACCGCAGGAATATGGAATCACTTGGGTCTAAAACAGCCTGGGCCGTGTCCTTAGCCCGGGGATTTCTTCCTCCTCTTTACGGCCACCGGGGCTGCGGGGATGCAGGGCGCTTTGCCGCAAAGTGAGCGTGAAGCACTGTGAATCAGTCCTGGAGACTCTGGCAGCGGAGTTAGGGGTAACGCATGTATGTGAACCGCCTGTGATTAATATCAAGTGGGCCTTTTTTTAGCAAGAAGCTGTCATCTTCAAAGTCCCCCCCTCTTCATCCTGCTCATTAATTTTAATTTTTTTTCAGTCTTCCTGTTAAAAATGAATTCTTAATGAGTGCTTCTGCTGTTTAAAATGCCTCAAATTCCCTCCGTAATGATGCCTCTCCATCAAACTGAAAACACATTCTTTGTAAACAAAAACCAAGACCTTGTGGCATGCAATTTACATACCTTCTGTGGCATATTTTAATTTATAGTATTGAAATTTATTTTTAATTTCTTTCGATCTATTTAATTCTGGTGATGCTGAGTGAACACACGATGTTGATAGTTAGTTGTCACTTATTTTGTACTTGGGCTCTCTTGAAAAAACTGCTCCTCTAAAAGCAGTGTTTGTACGGCCTCTCTGAAGTTTGAATAAAGTTTGACTTGTTAGGAGCAAATACTTCTTTTTAGCACCTGTGTTTCACTACAGTGTGGAGCTTTAGGAAAGTATTGTAATAATTTTTTTCAGCATTTTAAAGATCTGTTCCTGCTCTTGGACAGGAGTTTTAATGCTACGGACATGGGCAGGAACAAAATAATTAACCAATAAGTTCAGCTCCGATTGGCATCAGAGGAAACTTTGCAGCAGTCATCTTTTTCTATCAGCCTGTACAAAGAAAAATTAACCTCTCTGTAGTAAATTGTTGGTGTCTTTGCTTTTGACATGATTAACCATGAACTGCAGAGCAGGAGCAGAAGGCAAAGCCTGGGATAAAAATCCAGCAGAATGTTGTGTACCTTTGTGCAAGTGGGCTTCATAGAAGATGCAAAGGTGCTACAACAACTCTGAACAGCATTTGTGGCCTTGCACAGGCCCTCTCACCACACAAGTTGGCAGTAAAAGAGATACTGGGTCTACAGAGTCCTATGCTCCTTCTCTTCCTGTGTACATACATGCACGTTGTCTTCAGGCAGAACAAATGGTTTCAAGGTGGTTGACTGTCTTTCGTCCTCGAGATGGAAGGGGAACAACCTCTGATGGAAGTATACTTCTCTCCGCAAGGTCAGACTGGGGGTTCAGTTTTGGGGTAGTTGCTTTTAAAAATCCTCTTCTCCAATACCAAATCATAGTGCTGTCTTAAATTGTCCATTTACCCTCAGATGTTCAAGGCTAAGTAACCTTTTGAGATGTCAACATACCTGATAGCTGGGTGCATAAATATGTGGCGTTAAAAATTACCAGTCAGTTGAATAAAGGCACTCCAAGCTTCTGACTTAAGCTCTCTGCAACCTTTGCCTCACTGCCTGCAGACCATGCACTGAAACTTTGCCTGCCTTAATTTCAAGGCTCCTTAAAAACTCCTTAAAAAAGTCTGCTCCTTAAAAAGTCTGCTTTTCTGAAAATACTGTGCTTTTAGCTCGAGCTAGCATCTCATGTGAAAGCATTAGACACTTTGCATGAGGAGGAGCTAATTTCCAAAGCCTTTTGCTTCTGCTTGTGCAGAGTGTACTGCTCCATTTTGTTACGGCTAACTGTCTTTTACCTGACTTTATAGCCAGCAGACAGGAGATGTTTTGCCTTTTGGCACCAAGGAGTAAACCAAGACCAATGGGGAGAGGAGAAGGGTCCATGTTGTTAATAAAGAAGCCTGTTTACATCAAGAGAACTGTGATAGAAATGGAGACAGTTCCTAATGGAGGCCAGACCATTATTCGTGCAGCAGAGGAGGATGCAATTTCCAATCTGAAGCACTTTAGGAGCCTTCATCTGCCTTTTGCCCTGTACTGGCTGGCATCTCATTTCCAGGAGTTATTTTGCCTCTGTCAGCACAAGTGTAATCTGCACCCACTGCTGTGCCAGGCTGTAACTCAGTGCAGCTGCTTGCGTCCACCTGGGAGCCTTCCAGGCAGCACCCAGCTCCATGTCACGTGGCACCGAAATGCAGTTCTGCTGCTCCTCAGAGATTTGCCTTTCTGGTTTCCATCTTCACTTCAGTGATAAACTGCCTGGTGCTAGAGGTCTCTGTACAGCACATCTCCTCCTGGCTGGCAGTCAGTGAGATACAGATCAATGCCTTGCTTTTCTTACAGTATACCTTCGGTAGTAATTAGGTAGGAAAGAGATGCTCTTGGCTTTAAGTTGTGCTGGTGATAGAAGAAGTGTGAGATGAGAAACACCCTTTTAATCTCTGTTGTCTTTCCCACAGGCCTAAATGCAAGGTTCCCTGAAGTATATTCCTCAGCAAATTTGGTTACGATGCTCAGTTCAAATGTATTTGACAGTAGATTTATGTCCGCTTTCTGCTTACAGTCTCCTGATCAGGATGCTAGTTGGGGAATTTACTGACGTTGCTATGAAACCCCTTGTTTGTCAGTATTTCAGTGACTCTTTTGATGTTAATTCTTTGAAATATTTTATTAGCAAAACCATTCATACTGGTTGCTGTTTTATATTCACTGTTCCTGGTTTAGGTCCCTTGTTACCTCAGTTACATGAGTTACCATTGCTTTCATTGTTACCACTGGCTGATGATAACTTCTGAAGCAGGCAAGAGAAGAGTTTGTCATGGTAAATAATGAGCAGTATATGCCCTTCTTCTCACATGACTAGTGGCTTTACACAGAAAATAATGCAGTCCCTCCGCCAACGGGAAAACATCTTTGCCTGAGGGTCTTAGAAAGATCAGACAGCAATGGGCACAGACTTCGTGAGCAAAGTGACCGGTAGGCTCTGCACTGGCGTTCGCAGTGTTTGACTGCTTTATTCCTACATAATAAACATGGTTACTCAAACTAATGGTTACTCTCCTAACTGAAACTAAAAGTAAAAAGCAGGAGCTAGGAGTATGCACAAACCTGGTGAAAGCGGAAGGGCTGTTGCAGAGCACCTGATTGCAGCAGCACTATCACATACCCACCTGTGTCATCGAGAATCCACTTCCACAGTCAATTCAGTTTCCTGTAATGGGGGTGGGACCAGAGTTACAGACAGCAGAATAAGGTACATGTAAATGGAAAGTTGGAGATGCCCTAACACCTTCAGGTTGTTGCCAAAGAGCCAGTGCCCCAGCTTGCTGACCTAAACCTCCAGGCGTAGCCTTCTTATTAATTGTTGATTTTGACTGTTCAGCAGCCAACATCGAGGGAAATAATGACTAGAGATGCAGAAGGAGCCTTGTGAAGGAGGAGGGTGGAGGTCAGGAGGAAGGGTTGAAAGCTTTCCTTTGTAGCTCATGGGCTGCGCCACTGGGATGGAGCTACAGTCTTGCAGTCATGTGCTTTCTGGGGCCATTTGTCTGTGGTATGATGTCCTTAAAACTTCTGTTTCTCAGCTCTCCTCTTTTATAGATTCATAATGTGCTAAATCAACTTGTGCTTTTACGGATATTCTGCTCAAGACAGAGAGGCTGAATGTGGGAGAAAAGAAACGATCTCCAGATACTTTACTGGTAATCTAACTTAGCAGACAGCCAAAGCCCCCTGCAGCGTCCCTGCCAGGCAGGACCAGGGGCTGAGGCCCAGATCACTAACCGAACAGCTGCGGTGGCTTAAGGTGTTTGCATCCTTCTGGTGCTCGTTACTGTCCCCATTGCAGAGGTGACAGAAGAGAACGTGCACCAGATGTGTCCATTTACCATTACTTGTGGTTTAAATTGATATGCTGAACAGTGCACAGGGGTGGCTGAGGTGCAGGCACAGGGCAGGGCTCACTTGAGTTGATTGTGCTGCAGGAGAAAAAAGTGGGTACATTATAGCAAGCACTGTCAACAGACCGGTGAAGGTAAGAGGGAGGTGTTGGCTGCCTCACCCTCCTAACCCCTCAGTGGTAGCTGCTTTTATGCAGGGAGATATTTCATAGTGGACTTCACTGCCTCAAGCATCGGTCACGTTCCCTATTGTACAGGCGAAGGCAAGCAGTGAGAAGCAAGGTGACTTTGTGAAGGTCAAACCCAAAATCTTTTTAGAGTCTTGGCTCTCAGGTCTAGATTTTAATCACCAGGCGGTGATTTATATGGACAGACATGCTGGCTTCAGTGTGGAACGCGGTGGCAAGCAAGAATAATAGTTCTCCGGCAGATTACTTGAAATTTTGGGAGATTACCCATAGGATTTGTATGGATAAGTAAGCTGGCTTGAATAGGTATTGAAACATGAGCTTCCCTTGCAGCACCTCAGAACCGGCCCCGCATGTAAAACCTCTCATTCTGAACCAAGAATTTGGTTTTGTCATAAAATTTAATACCCTTTCAAATTCATGCTGAATAGAAAAAGACAGTCTTTAGTCTACTCCCTGTGCAGAGCAATTTGATAGTACTGATTTCTTTTAAAAGTCGCTTTCTTGTGTAGAGAAGGGACTAGACGTGTAGATGTGAGGGGAATGTGTTTTGTCCTTGGAAGTCTAGAGAGCAAAGAAACCTTTGGAAAATCCAGTCCATGGAAGAAACCAAAGGCAAATTGAAAGGTGCAGGAGCAGAAACACTGCCCATTGCAAATGAGTGGCCTGTTATGGTAAATTTCCAAGCCTGATCTGGTCACATTCCCAAATCCTAATAAGTGCAGCCACATGACTGCAACTCCATCGTGTGCCTGGGAGCACAGAAGGCACACCAGGAGGTGCTAACCAGAGGAAGGTAAGGGTTAGGGCTGCAGCTGCAATTACAGTCCCTAGTAAAACTCTGCCTGGTTTTGTGTCACAAGGTTATTGATCCTAAGGAGAAAGTAGGCTCTTCCCTGTTATGTGTTGTTGGGCTCAGGGAGAGTAAGTGCAAGCCGCGCTCTCAGAGCAGAGCAGGTTTGGCTTTAATTTGTGTCACAACCCTTCCTTGCATTTATTTGACAGGTTTTGCTCTATGTATTTTGAGTAAATGGAGGGAAGCACGTAGTGTGGCTTCTCCCAAAAGGCAGGAGTAGTCTCTGAGCACAGTCTGTGAAGCCTTCTCTTCCCATATCTCTGTCATTAATAAAACCCGTAGATGAAGGTTGGTGCAGCTTCTGCCTCTCTCTCTTCTCTGTGGGAGCTGCTTTTTCTGTGAGCTGAGGTCAGCCATTTGAAGAGTCCCCAGCACAGTCTGAACCTGCTTTCCCATTGATGCTCGCTGTTTGGGGCGCTGCGACATGGTTCTGCCTATCCGAGGCTCTAATGCATACTTATAAGTCATTCTTATTAAAGCTAATCAGTTATAGGCACCGTCTGTCACCGCCAGCAGCTGTTTGTCTCCTAAATGAGAATTCCCACACCTGCGCCTGCCCTCATTACTGTGACATCCCCACTGCACTGCCTCCCGCTCGCTTCCCTTCCTTCCTAAGCACCATAGAGCTGGAAGCCAAAGCCGAAGATTCCTCTGGCCTGTAGGTATTGTGCATGCCACCCAACAATTCAGAGGGAAGCCTTACGGCCCAGCGGCTGGAGCAAGTGTCCCCGAGACCCGCGGCGCCTGGGATGCAGTGCTGGCTGAGCAGCTGACTGCGTGGCCTTGGGCGAGTCACTTGACCTCGGCATGCCTCAGTTAACCCAGCTGGAAAATTGGGTAAAAAGCAGAAACCTCAGCGCTGTGTCTGAGCAGAGCTCTCCTGGGGAAAGACAGAAATGGCAGGAAGGTGGGTGTTCACTGCTCCAGGCTCATGAATTATGGCAAGTATCTGGATAACGGTAAGTGCCAACTGGTGCAAATAGCTGGTGCCCAGGTGCACGTAGAAAATGGTGACAGCAATTGATGGCAGCGCTCCCTGGGGAAAAACCTGCTCAGGTTTGGTCTCAGGCTGGGCACATGCCGTGTTTGTGTCAGAGGCAGCAGACAGCTGTGACCAGGCTTCAGAGAATGGCTGCTGAGCTTGCGAGAGGACACCTTTTCTGGGGTATTCCTTAAAGAACTGAGCTTCCTTCTTTGGGGCATCCCTGATTTTGCTATGAGAAACTATGAGGTCGGTTGAGCAGAACTCAACAGTCTGAATTCTGCAGGGAAGAAGGGAAGGGATTAGATGCTGCAGACATAGGAATGTAAAAGCAAATCTCAGGAAGAAAAGCAAGCAAAAAGAGGAAGCTTTAGCCCCTGCGTCTGCTATTTCTTTTGAAACATTTTCATGCATCTGGTCAGCTTGTGAGATAGAGCTACATGGGACATAGTCTGGAGATGCACAGGTTGCTTTCAGACAGCTTTTCTTGTGGCCTGGCATCAGATTCCAGATCAGGACCCCCACCGGGACTTCAGGCCCGTGTTTCCAGGCTGCTGCTTTACAGACTACGTCATCCTCTCCTGCAGGCTTCTCCCATCAATGTCCTGAGCCTCCCCTCAACACTCACCATTCAGATTTTTCTGGTAAATTAACAGAGGGAGGTGAGATACCTGGTCCAGAGGAAGAAAGTTGCACAGTCTGAAATTCAGGCATTAAGTACAGCCAGAAACAAAAATATTTAATTGGCAAAAAAAAAAAAAGATTGATTTTACTCCTCTCAAGTTCCCCCATGCAGCCTCAGTGGCGTTTTTCCCAGTTGCAGTCCAGAGGGAGTCCCATTAAGAGCAGACCCGTATGTGCTCCAAAAGGAACATTAATCATTGGCCAAGGGCAGCAGGACAGAGCTTGCAGCCGTGGAGTGTGTTTAGCATGTATTGTCCTTGTCTTCTTTTTTTATCTGTCCAGTTTGGTTCACCTGCGTGTATTCACCAGCTTGTGCCGTCCTCGCTCTCCCTCCTCGCTCCCCTTTTAACATCGTGACAATTGACATTGCTGGATTCAGAGGCAGGCACTTCATCTTGGTGGCTGGCTGCCAGTTTATCTAATCCAGGGCTGATGCATATGACTTGGGGCTGTGCAGTCGCTTGCCCCTGAGCCGTGCACCTGTCTGAGGTGCTGTGCCCAGCTCATTCTTCCTCTCCCCTGTTTGCCAGTGCTTCCTGCAGGCTGCCTGCTACGGCTAAAGGAAAGGAGGGCCAACGTTAGGAAGAGCTTGCAGAGAGGGAAGGGAAGGAAGAAGAGCAGGGAGCAATAATACATTACCAACAGTCATGATTGTGAGCCATCTGCAGAAATCCCCATGACAATACAGACACTGGGGATGTTGCTTGTAAGCAGTGCTGTTAACACCTTCTGCAGAGGAGAAGCTTTGTGAACACCCACTGATCCCAGAGAAGGCACCCCCTGGAAGCCAAGTTTGCAGCAGGCATTAATAATCCCGTAGAACAATATTTGCCAGTTAGAAATAACTGAGCTCTTTATCTCCCGAGCTCTCCTTGGGCAGCTGCACAGGGGCTGGCCTTCTGTATTTCTGGCAGACACTTACTAATCCGGTATCATTTCTATTGAAAATGCATAAACAGAACGAGACAGGGCAGATGACAGTCCTCGAAACTGATTTTTCTTCTGCTCCCTGGGTGGCTTCTCTTCTTTTCCTTCCCAGCCTCTTGCCTCTGCCCCAGAAATCCCAAACTCTTGTGGTTTTTGGCTACGCAAGGGCTCAAAAGACTATGGGGCATTTTGACAGGTGAAAGGTAACAGAGCCCAAAACATGGTGTAGGCAGCTCAGCTTGGCCCCCGTGCCTGCTGTTAGTGATGGAAGGCAAACCAGGGCTGTCCCTGGAGGGTCATGAAGTGGTGACTACTGCTTGGAAACACAAGGATGTGGATCCTCTCTCAGGGGAGATTCCTCAGAAATACTAAAGAAAAGGTAGCCAGACCTTTGCAGGTAATGCAGCTAGCAGGTGGAGGAGAAGAGGGTTGGTGGCTCGATTTATATCAGTGCATGTTTATCCAAACAGACTGACTTTCCAGGGAAAATGCACGCTATATAAAACACCTGACATCTGCTGAGTTTCAGGTGTCTGCCAAATTGTGCCCTGTCCCAGGTGTGCTTATTCCCTGTGAAGTTTGCTGCTGCCAGCACAGTGACAGCCTACTACAAGTGGAAGAGAAGGTAGTGATGATCAGTCCCTCTGATAGTCGTTTTGGCTGAGTCAAATTGTGTTGCCATGCACTCAATCCCCTGCTTATCACAGGATGCAGCTGTGTGCTACTGGAACCGGCTCTAATTGTGCTTGTGACTTTCTCCTGGAGGATTTTAATAAGCCCTGCTGAGTATATAGGAATTAGACAGTGTCTCTTTAAGCAGTTTGTAAACCCCCAGGAGCGTTCTTGATTTTTCTTGCAGGATCTGCCAGAAGCAACCGGAGGAGTTGTTCGTGCAGGTAGCAAGGCTTTGCTTGTTTCCATCCAGCAGGCACTGTAATTTTGAATACAGCCGTGGCCGTGTGGCTTCTCCGTGTTCCTGACATTGCACCGAGAGCAAATACACAATCCCCTGGTGAGCCAGCCAGCCTGAAGAGTGACTGCCCGGGCAGTGAAAACGTGCGATTCCTCAAATACACTGCCACTGTTCAGCCGGTGGTCCTCGGGGGTGGTGCCACCCATAGCTCCTCCTGTGTCAGTCCCCCTGGGGCATGGCAGAGAACTGACCTTGCTCAGAGGGAGCACCTCTTTAAAAGCTCCTTATGTGTTTTAATTGAAATAAAAGAGCAAGTGATCGGATCATAAAGGCCAGCTTTATTCCTAAAAGCAAATACTAGCAGCAGGTAGTAAAAAGAACTAGCTATTTCACAGCGTTGCAAGTAAGTAAATACTTACCACCATAATTCACTGGTATAAATATGAGCTCATCTGGGAGTTTTCTCTGCCCGTCCTCTCCCTCCAGCTCAGCTAAGGAGAACATTTACCTTTTGTTATCCACGCAGTCACTGCATCATCATCTGCTTCTGATTACAGAGTCCTTTCTTTCCAATGATTACTTCTCTAGAAAGGCATCTGAAGAGAGCTAACATTGTCATTTAGGAGCTTCCCATCAGTGGATGGAAAATTTTCTGTTCTTGCGAAGAAAAGAGAAAGACAAATATATATAATCATCTATATTTCACTTAAAAGAGCAGAAAACACTGCTGGTTTGGGTGAGTAAGGAATTCCTGAAGTGAGTGAACTTCTGGGAAAAATACAAAAATGGACTTGCATGGGTGGTCTTCATCTGAATTCCCAAATACTTCTAGAAATCGGAGTCCAAGTCCTGGCCTTCTGCTGACCATGGGCCTGTCATAAGAACACAGGCTCTGAGAAGTGATTCCTGCTTTTTCCTATGGCATCGACCAGCTTGGGACTGACTGTGGGCATCTGGTCATGCTTGTTCCTGCTCTGCTCGGGCCTGTGGTGCCTGCCCAGGCGCTGTAGGCGGTCAGGATGCCTTGGAGTGATGTGCTGTTGCATCCCGTCCCGCGTGCAGCACGAGTGAGCAGCGCGGCTCCAGCTCGGAGGGTGGCAGGCGGCGAGTGAGGTGTGCACAGCTTCCCTGGGGTGTCCCCGTTTGGTAGGGTGGCTGGCTCCGTGTTCGCTGGCAGTGCAAGAAACAGCTAGCACGCGTGCTCTTTGTCATTAGGAAAATGCCCTTTGGAGCAGGTGATCATTTAAAGAGCTCCTTTGTTTGATAAAACGCATTTGGGGTTTGGTTGAGCGGAAAATGTATTCATTGCAGATTAGCTTTCAGTCGTAGCTTTTTCTGAAGCTGTCAGAGTATGGGAGCTTGGCTTTTTGTACAAGGCCCATTCTCTGTGAGAGCTCACTGGGAAAAAAAATGAAATGTATGATTTCCCATATGTGTCGTCTGAATGCACCGAGTGCTGAAGGACTCGGAGGGGGTGGCAGGTCCCTGCTGGGCGCTGGTACTGGTTGCACAGGGGCTGTATCCCAGGCAGAAAACTGCATGATCCTCCCGTGCGGCTCTGCCTGGGCACTTGGGCTTTGCCTTCATCCCCATCCCGACGTGGCCCCAGAGGACCACAGATGGAGCTCACGTTATCCACGGCTTAGCCTTTCCTGAGCTTCTCCCTTCTCCCATGGCACTGTCAGAGCACCCTGCTCTTGCCTGGGGTGTCGTGATTCTGGCAATGAGGCTGAACACCCTGTAAGTCGGGACACAAAGTTAATTCTTCTTTGGGCTGGGGCTGCACTGGGCGGTGTAACTGCAGCAGGTAACATGCTAATGCTGAAGGCTGATATGTCCCCAGAGCCTTTTCTTCTGCTTCCCATATTTTCCAAGCTTCTTGCTGTCATTTGTGTCTAGCAAAAACCAGTAACAGAAAGTTGGTAGTTGGTTACAGAGAGAAGTATTCTGCTTCGTTCCCGATCCTGAAGTGCAGAGAGGGGAGCAATAGCTGTTCTTGTAACCTTTGGTTTGTTCTTGCTGCTTCTGCTAAGGGAATGGCAAAGCCCTTTAAAGGGGCTGGTGGCTCCACTCCGTGCTTCCCCATCCCCGATGCTCAAATGATGCATTGCTCCAGCTGCACATGCTCTCTCCTTCTCTCTCTGATGTCTTGTTACATTATTAGCCCTGTTCTGGAGAGCAGCGGTCTTTAGGATCGTGCCTATAGGATGCACGTTGATTTGCTCATAAAACGGAAAGGAGAGAGGGACTGGAAAGCGAGGGAGTGAGAACTGGGTCAGCCAGAAGCTTCCAAAAAGCTTAGCTTATTTGGAGAAGAGAAGAAGCCAGAATAACAAACCATAGGACAGTGAAATTGATTCCCCGTTCCCTCTTCATCATACCCTCCTCCGGGTAAACCTGTTTCAGTTGATAGTGAATATTTCATGCGGTGCTGAGCGTTTTCCGAACTGTGGTGTCCTACTTTTTCCACCTCCAGCCCCAAAGGAATGTTTTTACATCATGGAGCTTTATTTTTGGGAAGGGGAGGAGGGAGCGGAGGCTGTAGGCTTGCGAAGAGCCAGCAACAAAGAGTGGCTCAGAAAACAGCTAGGCGCTGATGTCTCGGCTGGGAATCTCACCTCCGCTCCCATGCCACCTCCGGCAGAGGGTCAGCTCCCGAGGGGCTGGGGCACGGGTCCAGTCTGAATAAAATAACCCTAAAAGTGGCACAACGTGTGTTCCCATGCCCGCTGTCGGTGTGGTGCCGGAGTCACAGCTGCTGAGTTAGGTGACGAACAGCAGCCGTTGGTCCTGCCAGCCCTGCAGGGCCCGCACAGCTCCAGGAGGGGAGGGCGGTGGCCATTCTGCTTCCTGCACCAGTGACTGCCCGGCTGCAAGGCCGGCATCCCTTCAGCCCCCCCTCTGCCACCTCCCCTCCATGTAAAGAGTTGGCAGGTCTGCTAGCGAGAGTCTGAAAGCTTTGGGGACCTGCTTTGGTAACCACCAGAGTCAGTCCCAGTCCTCTGAGTTGCTTGCAGAAGACTTTAGGTTGGGCACTGCAACCTGTGAAGAACCCCCTCAAATCCTGCTGGTATTTAAGCAGGGCAGGGAGCACTGTCCCTGTGTTTGACTCCCTACTTGGAAATCAGCCTTTTAAAAGTTTCCATGCGTGTTTTTGTGAAGCTGGCAGAAGGGCTCTGGGTGAAGGGCTCAGTTTGGTGCCATCCCCACCCAGCAAAGCTCTGCGGGACATCTGGCATCCCAGTCCTCACGTGGACTTGTATTTCACAAGTGCTTCTTCTGTGTGATGGGCTGGGCAACTGCGAGCCCTGGAGAAGTCCCAGGCCTCACTACGCTTACTGCTGCTAGCCTCCTGGAAGCACACTTTACCCAACCAGCTGAATTAGCATCCGCTGCAACCAAGATAGCAGCGCAGCACTTTGGAGTCTGACTCACCCTATGACGGACTGCAAAGCCCAGCACTTGTGCTGTACGACTCCCTAGACAGCCCCTGGTCTCCTGCCTTGCTGCACTTGCCCTCCATGCTCGCTGCCCATTACGAAAGGGCACAAACTGGCAGAGCTCCTTCCTCGGCCCACTGAGCTGCAGCTCCAGATCATCCCCTGCACCGGCATCACTGCGGCGGCTGCGTGGCTCGTGAGTGCAGCAAGCTGTGTTCGTGCCCCCTGAAGGACACGGGGCAGGAGCAAAGCACTGAGCTGCTCAGATAATGGTTTGGGTGCAAAAGAGACAACGAAGGTGAGGGTGCACCCCTCTTCCTTGATTCTTCTTGCAGGAAGGGAAGGGGAGAGGGCAGATGCTCCGTGGTGTGGCTGAGGGCGTTTGCGGTGGAGGCAGGAGAGTGGTGGAATATCCCCAAAGCGTGCTCCACCTCCAGCGTTACAAAACAGCAGTTCAGCAGGGGACACAGAAGCACTTAGGGAAACTGCAGCTGAAACCAAGCGAACCTTTCAGTGTACTTATCACAGCATTCGCAGTCCCTGCTTCAAGGAGAAACAATAATAAATAAATAAATAAACCCTGTAAAAGGAGCGGGTATCCATCCAGAGCATTGGATGGAATAAAAAGTGACGAACAAACAAAATCGCTAGCTCCGGCTTTAGAAACGGCTGTTAAAAATAAACCATCCCTCAGTGCTGCAGTGCTGCCGGTACCTCCCTGCTGCGAGCAGGAGACCTGGAGCACTGCCTCGCCGTACGCTCCCCGCTCATGGTGTGGAGTTGAGCAGCTCTCTGTTGTCATGACAAAGATTCCCTGCTTTGCAGCACGAAGCTCGCTCTGCTATTACCGGTCTCTCTGTAATGCCGCCTGCCCTCCCTCCCAGCATCCGGGCGCGGTGTTTTCCTGTGCCGTGGCTGCTCACGTCTGGCCTGCACAGGGACCGATGCTGCTGTCATGGTGCCATTTGGGAGCCAGGGCAGTAGAGGAGCACGCCGGAGCCAACCCCAGGCAGTGCTCAGCCATGGCAGCGTGCTTTCGGCGTGTGCTTTGCTCCCCCTGACGTAGCGCAGACTTCACCCCGCGCCGCTTCGTTCTCTGCAGGCTGTGAGTTGAGTGACGATGACATTTGGTGTTGGAAATGCCATCTTCCCTCTGTGTTTGGCAGGGGGTGCATCTTCCCACGTTAGGCTAATGTCAGTGTCCTAGTGTACCAGGTGCTCTATATGCGTTTAAAAACAAAGCAAGGGGTCGTGCCTGACCTGAGGCGTTTACAGTCTAAACAGGCAATGCATGCAAAAGGGTGGAGAAATGTGAGAAGAGTCAAATGTCTGATTTTCTCCATCCTCTACGTAAGGCAGAGATAGATTGACCCATCCAGGGCAAAAAAAAAGCTATCAGAAGAGTTGGAAAGGAAAGCCAGACTTCCTGAGTCCCGTGTCAGAGCCTTAACCTCATGCCCTTCAGGGTGCTCCCTGGGCAGAGCAACCCGCTGCCGGTGCAGTGCCTGCTGGAAGGGTTTGCCAGACCCAGGAGGGTCTGCCAGAGGGGAAGTGTCCTCCTGCTTCAGGGTGTTCCTGAGGGAGGAGTGGTCAGCATCTCATCTAGCTCCCTCTGGCAGTACCTGAATTCCCAGGGGGAAATAAATACCAACTAGGAGCAGTATTTGCAGAATGCTTTTTAGTGTTTCTCAGTGATGATTTTTCACAAAAATTGTAACAACAGCACTTCTGGAAAAAAAAAAAACAAAAAACTCATTTTAGAAGAAGAGACAGCCTGCTCGCGTGTGCTCGCGGGTCCTGGAGTCACTGCCCTCATGATGTGACTGCTCTGGAAGAAAAAAACTGGTTGGAAAGGGCAAAGGAACGAAGCAGAGGAAGGATGAGGGTTGTTCCCCAAAAGGGGACAAAAGGGCCTTGTGCCTGGCCGTTCCCAGAGCAGCTCTGTGGGAGCTTTTTTACCTGGAGAGGCAGGAAAACAGGCATGTATGAGTCACCACCAAATACCCACTGAATCCTCTCTCACTGGGTTTGAGTGGAGCTGCTGTATGGGCCAAGCCCTGTGCAAAGGCAGGAGAAGCACCTGAGCGTGTCAGAGCTGCCCTGAGGGTCTTTGGAGAGCAGTCAGTTTTCTTCATTTCTCTTTGGATTTTCTCTGTCCTGCAGGACAAAATACCCTCATTGGAAGGGTCAGCTGTGACTATGAGGCTTTGTTGCTGCTGTTTGTGCCCCGTCAGTGTTGCGGAGGGGCTGGGAGCTCTGACATCACTGCGTCTGCTTGGTGCCATCAGGTCGTGTGGAACGCCCTCATTTTTCTGTTGATTAGCTGCAAACCGGGGATGTGCCTCACATTTTGGAGTCCTATCCTGTCTGCTGACTGATCTTTGGTTTGGAAAAGCCATTACTGGAAGAGGCCTTCCCTTTTGGTACTGCACACTGCATTTTGCCAAGCAGCTGCATTATCTGTAGCTTGAAGGGCACAGCCTGCTTTCCCAGTCTTTCTGCTGCATTAGAGAGCGTGCAGAGATAAAGGTGCCTGTCTCCAAGGGGAGGTTGGGGTAGCCTCGCAAATGCTCTGACCTCTCTTTGCTTCCCATAGTTTTGTACTCCAGGGACTTAAAGAGAACAGCAGTTGTGCTTCACCCAGCAGCCAGGCATGTCCATGAATCCATGCTGTACCTGGGGGGAAGCTGGCGCAGTCTTTGGTCCAGCTCTGCAAAGATCACAGTGGGCTTTTGCGTGGCAGGTTGCTCCCAGGCACGCGCTCTGCCAGAACATCCCTGTACCAGCGAGCCAGCCGCAGCCACTGCGAGGACTGCAGTGCAAGCCTTTATCACATTTTTTAAGGTCAGAACCTACATTCCCATGTCACAGCACGCACACACAAAAAGGATGTTTCCCTTTAAAAGCAGTCGGGGAAGGGAGAAAAGCCTCGCGTAGCAAGGAGGAGACAACATCCTCGGTCTTTAGGCGTCTGCAGCGGTGGCGGTAGCCGCATCCCGAGTGATGAACGAGCAGACGGGCTGCACGCGGGGAGCCCAGCTCCAGCCCCGCTGCGGTGGGGATGCCCCAGGGAGAGGCGGCTGCTCCCGCACCACAGGGCTCTGGGGGTGGCTGGGAGGGAGCTGCCGGCACGGGAGGCAGCAGCTCTTAATGGTGCTGATGTCTTCATCGGCAGCCTGCGTCTGTGGCTTTGGCGAGGACTTCTCTCGCATCCCCATCCTGCTCCGGTGAACAAAGGAGTTGAGAAACTCCTTTGCTTGACCCCTTGGCTTTAGTTGGGCTTGGGGCTGGAAGAAGCAATTGTATTTAAAGAGGGGTCACAAGGGGAGGAGAAAAAGGGGATTCTCCAGCCCTGGGTAAGAGTAAAATAGAAATCCTTTTTTAACCCCTTGCCTGACTCATTCTGCTGGTTTAGGACCACTGCTGCAAAATCCAGGTGGTGTTCTGAGCAGAGTGAGGGCATTACAAGAAAGGCACCCTGGTTTTATATAGCAGAAGGGCAATTGTACAATAAACTGTTGGGCAGCGGCTGAGGCATAAAGCCTCACGTTGTTCAGTGACGTGGTCTGTGTGTCTGCTAGGTCCCTGTGTGTTGGAAGAGGAAAGTTTGTGTAGGACCTGGAGACAGCCAGGGGCCAGGAAAAGCAGCATGCAGTGGGGGCAACAGAACCAAAGTGCTTATGATAAAGTCCTTCTGCCAAACAGGGCTTCTGGTAAAATGCACACTCACCCGTGAAGGCAATCGCCTCAGGTCGTATGAAAAGCCTTTCGGTTGAATAAACAGCATGAGGGAGAAAAAAGTAGGCTGGGCGAGCTGCTCCTGGCCTAAATTTAAAAATCGAAGTTGTTCATTCATGTAAGCCCTCTGTGGCTTCTACAGCCCTGCCTCGTCACTGAGGTCCTCATCGCTGGGAGCATCGGCCGCTTCTCCCAGGAGAGAGGAGCCCATGGGGCGGTGTGGTAAGGCAGGGATTTGGGTCTGAAGGAGATCAACAGCAGAGTGATCCCACTGGGGAGCTGAACAGAGGTGCTGCCTCCCACCAGAGGCCAGCTTAGAAGTGGCCAGAATGAACACACGTGCCGTGGAAGGGAATGAGAAGGAGCCATTCTGGTTCGGATCAAGGAAAGGACACAGCAATGTGTCACAAATTCCCTTTCCCTCAGCAAGGAGTGTTGTCGTGCTTGAAAATATTCAGACTATTTTCAAGGGAGAGCTGTTTGCTCTGTTTTTTTTCCTCTTTGCTCATTTTCAGTTTCTTGTTTAAAGAACTGCTTCGTATTTCCCTAATGAGCATGTATCGGCGCCGTGTGCTGTATGTGTTTTCCTGAAGTGAAACTTCTGCTCGTGTTTGAAGCTGGAACTGACAGACTCAGGCCTTCAGTAGGTAGGCAGCCTTCCCCTCTCCTGTGGGCTTTAAGTGACTGATCATCTGCAGATCAGGAGCAAGATAAGGGATCAGAGAGACACAACAGTGCTTCAGGGACCTTGGGATGCCTAGAGAGTGCTAAATTACACCCTGTGGAGACATCTCGGCTTTCTCAAACAGGTCACTTCCCACAGAGGGGACAGGGACAGCAGCACCTGGCTCCTTGGGAAACGAATAGTTGTCCAAAGGAATCTCACCTCGAGCAGCCCTGCAAGATGTGTGTTGAATGTGTCAGAAGTAAAAACCGTCCCCACTACTTGCTTGGCCACCAGGAGCATCCACATTGGCCACCAGGAGCTTTCAGACTGTTTCTCTGACATTTGTTTGCTAGAAGTTACAACACAGTGATTTCTTCACCTTCTTACATTACTTCACTGTCTTTCTGTGGCTTACAAGTAGACCCTAGACTATCTAACAGAGGTGGAGACTAAAGCAAGCACTTGAAGCACTGTTGAAATGGAAGTTGGAGATTTTCTCCAAGTTCACATCCACAGCGACCATGAAGAGAACACGGGAAGGGTCTGGAGGAAAAAATCACATCCGCCTCAGAAAAAAAAGTATCGTGGAAGAGAAAATGTTAATGGTTTAGAAACATACACAAGCATAAAAATGCAAAAACAGAGGTCAGGAAAAGGCCCTCGCAATCCCTAGGACTTCAGAGTGTGACTGAGTGACTTCTGTGGTGGCACAAGGAAGCCACTCCAAAGCAAAAAGCAGGCTCCAGTTGGGGCGTGTAACATTACCCTGCCCTAAATACAGGGACATGTAGGCAGCAGAGAGATACCGAAGGGAACAACAGAACTCTGGATAACCCTCTAGTTGTCCACATGGGATGGAGTAAGACCAAGGGCAGGGAAAATCACCTCCACTATGTCTAATGGTTACATAGATCTCTGCAGAGAAAAGGTCTGGTCTCCAAAAATCACCATGGTTCCTTGCCATCTGCTATTTCATCCCTTCTCACTGAATGGCAGCCAGTAGCAATTTTAGGACCCTTGGAAAGAAAAAGAACATCTTCACATTACTGCATTCCTCTGGCAAATAAAACATGAGATAGTTTGGGGCAAACGTCCACTGAGCTTTCCTGAGTACCCTGCAAGGATGCTTTGCAGAAGCCCTTAGTTCACAGAGCAAATGGACGAGTGCTGCCCTGCTGTCCTATGGTGTTTAGCAAGGAAGTGCAGAAGGCCAGTTCGTCACCTGGAGCGCACATTTCCTGCTCTGAGGAGGGACTGTGAATAAGGTTTGTTGCTGCATTGGTGCAGGAGTCAGCTTAAGGGTAGGACACAGTGCTCAACAGAAATTTCTGAGCCCCATTCAAATCCCTGTTATGCAGCGGTGTGATACAGCATAATCCCCACCCTCATAATAATGTAACGATCAGCTACCCCTAAATACCTTGAGGTTTTGCATCCAAACTCACAGGGTTGTGTTTGGTGCACACACAGCATCTCTGCAGTACTGTACTGTAAGTCAGGATTTGACACGTGAGCCAAGCAGCACGGGCACCATCTCCTCCTATCTGAGGTTACTGCTGGGTTTCCTCAGCGTGGCATCTGCCTCAGCAGGATTTGGGTGGAGGTTTTTGTCTGCCCCGTGGTTGAGTGGGAGGCAGCAGAGGGTTCTCATGAGGGAAAAGCTTTCTCAATTGGAAAGAAGGGAGCTAATTATGTCTCCTATAAAGAGGTGTAATTGGTTTTCTTTTCTGTTGAGCGAGGATGACATGAACAGCATCCCTCGCCTTTTCATTCTGTGTTGTGACCATATTGCTGAGTCTTGGAAAACTCCCCAATTCACAGGTTGTTTTTTGCATGTTGCAAACATCTGGGAACAAGGTTCAGCTGACTGATGAATGTGTACTCTGGCAGAAAGTGCTGAGAAGTTGGGGGGTAGGTGGGTAGATGTAGCCCAGCTGCCCATTTCTTATATTGCTGGTTTCAAATTTAGCCCGCTATTTTCTTAACAAATTGTTGGCGAGCGCTTTTTAATCTGCACGTGTAAGTGTTATTGTAAGTATTTGGCAAATGCAAGGGGTTTTCGATTAGCTTCTGAAAGTGGGATGGTGCTATGTGAGCTGAAGCATCCCAATGCATATGGGCCTAAGATGGTGTGATTTAAGTGAACCTCGATTTTCAGATTTTCTTCTGTTTTTGTAATGATTGCTCTGCCACTTGCTGGAATAGCTAGAGTCAGCGTGTCCAGCCAGGACCATTCTTTTCATAGAATAAAGCTCATTTGCTTATCATTTGAACTTTCCTAGAGCTTCCTCTATGTAATTGTTTAGTCATTAGCACTTTCTTTAGCGATGCATTATCCCTGACATAACAAAGTATTGCATCCTGTCTTTGCTCTTTGTCTGAAGCCAGATATCTTTGAACTCTGTATTAGATGTGTTGTGTAAGGCAGATACGAAGGAATAGGAGGAGACTTAAGTAAGCACCGACACTTAAAGACAACCGTTCTGAAGATGCAGGATCCACAACACCTTTCTCAAGTTCAAATGCCTTCGTTTCTTTGCTGTTCCTGGTCTCCATGCAGTAATGCAGTGCTGATGGGTGCATCTGCATTGCAGTATACTGCTGGTGATAAAAATGTGGTTGATCCAGGTAATTCAAGGGAGAAATTCTCTACACTGCAGAGGCGGCCGTCACTAGGTGGTAAAGATCATCTGTTTTAGCATAGGGAACGTCTTCAACTCAGGTTTAGTCTGGTAAAGCTAAAGAGTTCAGTGTCATGGCTCAGAAGGGCTCAGAAGTACGGAAGGTGGTCTCAGTGGGATCTGGGAAGTAATGTTCCAGACTTACCTTCATAAATAGCGAGGCAGACCTCTCATTGCAAGACCCATCTCTAGAGACACAGAACTAGAAGATGGAGTTTGCCATTCACTGCTGCCTACCTCTGGCCTCATTTAGTGGCAGGAGTCCCACAGACCTTGATAGAAAGAGGTAGGCCAAAGCTAAGTGCTCCTGGAAGTCCAACCAGGCTGAATAATGCATTGGAAAGTATAATGAAAATGTGGAAAAGAAAGTATTTGACTCCAGAGAATATGCTTGAAAACTTTATAGGTATTTCCTATCACTTTTCTTTTGTAATCTCAATCCATTTTTAATAATCCATGTCTAATTGTATCAAACCAGGAAGAACAGCGTTCTCTTTTCTGAAGGTGACAACCTTTTGTAATTTTCATGGAGGAGAGCTTCCTGAAGAGCAAGGCAGGGGCCTGAAAGGCACATAGGTGTCATGCTTAGCTTAGTCTCAGCAGGACCTCAAGGAGGTTCACCTTGGGGACGTGTCACGAGGAATGTGGGACAGGCAAAGTACTTTCAGATGCCCATCTGCCCCTTCCCCACAAGCACGGCACTGTACCCGGACAGCTGTGAGCTACCTCCCAAGTCACGCTCTAAGGTTTTACATCGAGATTTTTTGGTTCCAGACTAGTCTGTGGCTGTCTGTAAGCCATAGGTGTAACCTGGAGGTGGGCTATGCCTTCTGTGGTTTGGTGCTGAGTTCCTTTAACAGCAAGAAAGGATTTCTGCCTCGGTGAGCTTGGGCACATTCACTAAAGATCCAAGACATGAAGAGTCTTTTAGTGCTGTCTGATTGTGAGCACTTCTGCTTTAGGTTTGGTAGGGGATTATTGGGGAAGAGGGGGAAACTCATTCTTTGATTTAATGTCCACTAGAGTTAGTTTGACTGGACCCTGTTATAAGGATGTACCCAGAGGTGTCTGAGCTCTGATTTGAACCTCTAGGAGGTTTGGACAATGAGGAGAAGGAATGAATTTGTTTATCCTCATCACCTGTTTGGAGATGCTCGAGAGCCTCTCCTTACAGTGCTGTTTGCAAACCTCCCTTGCCAAGAGGTTTCTTGATCCCAGTATTGATGTAGATTGGCTGCAAGATGTCATCAGCACCTCCAGCAATAAGAGGCTGGTGTGTGATAGCAAGGATAGGAGAAGAGCAGAGATAAAATAGCTGAGAAACAAAATGTTCCTTCATTGCTGTCTTTGATCTCTTAACTCCCAGCTGTGAGAGATCCTGGATGCTGATGGCAGCAATCGACTAATTTTCTGCGGCTTCTGTTGCTTGTACAAAACAGAGCGAGACATTGTCTTCTCTGAGGGGAGTACAAGTGTTGCCATAATGTCTTCTGGTGCAGGCTGAACCTGAGGAGAGACAGGGAATAAGCACAGGCAGCCTCAAGACTGAGGCAAAATGTGCAATTTTATTTCTCCGTCTCTTCTCTGCCTCTTGCTTCGTACTACAATTTCTGCCTCATTAGCTGTCCTTTTTGCAGATTGAAACCCAACAGCAAGCTCCCAGCCTCTGTTCCTGTCTCTGCTGCCTCCTTGATGTCAAAGGAAGAAGCAGAAGCAGCAGGCAGAAAGCTGTTGCATCGGGGCTGGTGTCATCTGGAAAGCTTGTGTCGCTCTCAGCACTGACGTGTGCAGTTGAAGGAAGGGGAGAGTTTTGCAACATCCATTGAAGTATCCACCAGTAGTTCCCTCCTGACCTGGGAATGGGACTGAGTCCATGAAGATGTTGCTCTGTGGGTCACCAAAAAACTGTGGGTAGTAGGTTTTGAGCCCCTTTGCCAATCTCTAGGTTCGGACAGGTAGCCCAGATATGAAGATATTTTGAGGTCACTGCTGATTTCCCGTGCTGTTCAGGCCTGTCTTGCAAGATAAAAAAAAAGACATGTTTTGGTTTAGGTGGGTCTGCATTAGAAAGTTGTAATCCCATATGTATATGAGTGGGAAGGGATGTTTGGAAGTGAAGTGCTGGTTCATGTTCTTGTAGAGATACATCCATTTTCTGAGGCCTTAACACCTATAAAAGGGACCACATTTGTTGGGAGGAACCCATATCAAACATGAAATAGTGAAAAGTCTGCCCCAGGGTTATGCGTACTGAATGCCTCTCCAGTGTTATCATCCAGATTCATATTCCACATCTCTCTTACTCCAGAAAAGTGCATGGACAGGAGACTGATTGATCCTAGGAAGAATGGGATCTCGCTTACTGTGTCTCCTTCCAGCCAACCTACACCGAGGAAATGCGGACATGCATAGGCAGAGACCGCAATGGAGACAGTGTCCAAACAAGTGCCTTCCTCAGTGCTCAGAGTGCTTATTTTAGGATAAAGCAGACTAATTCCAACATCTTAAATAAACAGCTCTTGGGATCAGCATACCTAAGCCAGGATGGACGGACAGAAGTGGTGATGGAGAGCCAGCACAGGTCAGACTGGGGCTGTTCTCACTGCAGTGTGACACAAGCTGCTGCAGACCTGCTGGCCAAGAAGAGCCGGGCTGAAGGGTTGCTCAGCCTCCCTGAGCACACAGCTGCTGGCACTGCAGTTTGGCAGAAAGCTGGCTGTCGTCTCCTCTGTCTGCTGCTGCCAGGCCGCCCCTCAAGGCTCCCTCATTACTGCAGAGCGAAGTGCAGACGTGAACTTCGTGGGGCTGCGCTGCCCTTGGCCTTTTTGCGGTTCCTGGATGAGATCCATGCTGCCGTTTGTCTGGGACCGTGCCCCTCTGGGAGGTGCAGTTGTGCTTCAGCAGCATGTTAGAAAATGGAAGTGAGGGAGAGAGCTGTGGGTTGATTCAGCCTCTGCTTCCATTGCTGCCAGCCGTACGGGGCTGTCAGCAGTGGAGAATCCCTCCTAGCTCCCTGCCATCCTAGCTCCCTACCATCCTAGCTCCCTGCCATCCTAGCTCCCTGCCATCCTAGCTCCCTGCCATCCTAGCTCCCTGCCATCCTAGCTCCCTGCCATCCTAGCTCCCTACCATTTGCACCTCCATGACTTCGCTAACTCAGCTGAAACCAGACCCTAATATACAAATATCCACCTAAGAGTCAAGGACACACAAAAACTTAGGATGTAGTAGAATAACCAAACCCCTATTATATGTTTTCCACTCTTTGAAATGATTGCTGTCATCAGGCTTTTTGTGGAGTGGCACAGGGCAAGGTTGGAGTCTGACTTTCTGCATCAGATCTCTGCAAAGCTCCGGCTATTCTGCCCTCTTCTGGAGCATTCCTTACCTGCCTTGTGTCTTAGGGAACCAGAAATGGCCATTAAGGAAAGTTTCAGAGAAGGAAACAGTAGCAATCTTATTGATTATTTCGGGAAGAGTATTAGGGAGAAAGTGTAAAGGACATTTGTGTAATACAATGCCGAAGAGCTAAACAAGGCCAGTATGACTAATGGGGAAAAAGAGGAAGAGGGAGAAAAAAGCTAGCCAAGGCACACAGGAAATAGTGGAAAGTTTATCCTTTGAAGCTTTTCCAAAACTGTCCTTCTAAATTTCTCTTCGTACTTATGGTGGACTCCCTGAAGGAGCCAGTCCATGATGCCGTGGGCATTTCTTCACTGTCTCGGTCCCTTTCCTGGACACTCGTTGTGCTCCTGGGAACCCCTCTGCCTGATCATATGCCTCAACCGATGCTTTCAGAAGCTCTGCGCTGTATTTTTGGCAGGACATTATGCTCTGCTGTGCTATACCAAGCCTTTTGTGCTTGCCCATGTTCCCTTATGGGATTCAGCATCTCTTGCATCCTCCACCGTCGCTTTGGCTCAGCCATTCCCGTTTGTGTTCAATGCTGCACATAGTAAATGTTACATCTCTATCCCTCCCTCTCAGC
Organism: Heteronetta atricapilla; assembly: GCA_011075105.1. Classification (NCBI taxonomy): domain Eukaryota; kingdom Metazoa; phylum Chordata; class Aves; order Anseriformes; family Anatidae; genus Heteronetta; species Heteronetta atricapilla. The sequence continues at coordinate 35,725,514 of CM021735.1, forward strand.
TCTGTGTCTGGAGCTCTGCACTCACATTTTTTGAGGCTGAGCTCTCCCTACCCCTCAGTTGTGCAGTTTGTTTCTCCTCTGTGAGCAGTGGTTGTGCTTCCGTAGCAGGGCGCAGCCTCCCACAAGGCATTTGAGTAACTCTTACCTTCTTCTGGAGGAAAATGGGCAACGAACTGCAGTGTGTTCCTGCACAGGGCCTGTTATGCTTCCTGCTCTTGGGTTCTTTTGTGTATACGTCCCTGAAGTGAGCAGCTGAGCGTTCCTGAGAGCTGTGTCACAGGCATCACTCTGTTGGTCCCCCAGGAAAAAAGCTTCAGGGGAGTCCTGCCTACAGCACAGCTTCTGGGGGCCAGGTTTCAGTTCCTAAATTTGGGGTGAGCCCTGTGGATTTGGGGTGGCAAGGAGAGCTTTGGGGCAGCAGCAACCACTGATCACAAAGACTTGGCTCAGCTTCCTTGCTTGGAGGAGTGGGTTTCTCATAACAACCAGGCTGCACCTGGGTTTTGTATTTTTTTTTTCAGAAAAAAAAAACAAATCAGCTGTGCAAGCATTCTGCTTTGGGAGAAAGCAAGCACAGCGTGCATTAAAGCTAAAAACAAGGATACGGAAGGGATAAAAAAAAGGCAAGTGAAATATCAGATCCTGAAACATCTGCAGAGAGGCTGTTGGTTTGTGCCCTGTCCCCCCCGCTGCCCGGTGATGGCAGCCAGGATGTGGCACTCACGGCAGGTGACGGGAGGCCCAGGGAGGCTCTTTGCCCTGCGGTGTGAAGGGGCCTGCTCTGCTGACTGCTGGCAGAGGCTCGCGCGTCACTCACTGGGTAGCTGCGTACCACCGGGCAGCAGATAATCTCAAGTGCTGAAAGAAGAAATCCACTCCTTGTCAGGTCCCATCAGTGTCCCTCGCATGAAGCCCCGATGCTGCTTAAAGCAGCATACGCTGCGGATGAGGCTAAGCGCCGTATTTACTCGGTAGCCTATGGCAGAGCGCCGAGAAACGCCACGGGTGGTAGCTGCTGAGTTACACCGTGAAGATCCTGGGAGGGATTTTCCATGGTTAGATAACCTGTAGGCTCCAAAGCCCATCACGTCAGGAGCTTGCAATCAGTGGGCCTGGTCAGGCCAGGTGTCCGCTCATCTTGTGGAGGGATGGGGAAGCCAGCAGGGAGGGCACCGTGAAAGCTCTCGCCGTACCACTTCGGCTGGTCTCGTGCCCTCGGACTTCAGGCCCAAGTTCAAAATTCATTGCAGCATCTAGCAGTGCGATTTTGAAGGCACTAGGGAAAGGCACTTGTTTCAATAAAGACAAGTAGAAACCGACATCCTATTATAACGGCAGTTTGTGGAAAATTTCCCTACCAGAGCCTCGTGCTGTAAAAGTTTGCACATGCAAATTTTAACATCAAGTATGCAACTCGCTCGCTTCTCATACGTACCTATTTTCATTTTCATTTATGGGGAAATAACTTTGAAAAGCACACACAGAAACAAAAATTGTGGTAGAATGAGCCCATAATAGAGCTTTCAATGAAATGAAGAATTGCTCAGCTTTCCAGTCATTTTGTCTGTTTGTTGTATTTTGTGCAGCATTGTCTAGCTGCCTGATTCTATGGATATCTAAATCTAGTTTCCCCCCGCGTTTATCCCCTTTTTACAGAATCTTCTTATAATTACTAGTACTTAGCAGAAAACCTGAATTCATGCGAAAGCATTTAATTAGTCAAAATTGTGTAATAGAAGATTTCTTCCAGATACCACTTAATGGTCATTAGAAGGTCTGATTCAAAGCCCACTTAAGTCAATTGATGTCTTTTGTTGACTTCAGTGCACTGTGAATCTGGCTCAGTATATTCAGCAATGTGAAGCTAATGGCTACAATAGCAGCAGGAAATCCTCTCCGTGGATGGCCAACTTCTGTGGTTCTCCATTTGCTTCCGTAATGGCCTGCTGAAGAAGTTTTGGATAAATGTAATGAAAGGCCACTTTCGGTGAAAAATCAACTAAATACAGAGCTGCAGAGGAAGATATTTTAATGTTTCATCATTTAAAAGCTATTTTTTGCCACTTAGACGCTATTTATGCTCCCATTGAAATTAAGGATGCAGCTGATACAACGCGGAATTGCTTAGATATTGTGGTGGCTGAAGTTTATTTGGAAGAATGATATCCCCACAGCAGTGACCCTAGGCCTACGGTTATTTGTATAAAACTATTTCTATTTTAATGCTGTTCTCTCGTTTCAAGAACAGCCTTTCTATTCTGTTGTCATGGAAAAATGTGAAAAAGTGACTTAGATGGGCTTCACCAAAGCCAGTCTTTTTTCATCATTTTTAACTTTCAGTCCCACACGAGCTTCACAGAAGCAAAAATACCAAAGTAATGAAATCCCGGGGTCTGTTCATGGGATGTTTCTGGTATGGCAGAAGTGCAGACTTTCCAGAGAACTTGAGATTACTTTCCTGCTGTTTTGTACCTTTGTTTTTGCCAATTCAGCTCAGTGAAGTGGGTGGAAATACTATCACAGTGATTTACTTTGTACTTTCCGTGCTCTCATCATGGAAATGCAAATTATTCTGCAGCAGGCCAGACACTGGAGAAATTAAGGATTTTGGTACAAGGTTTCCAGCCAGAATTCTAGCCTGAGGAGGTAGATAAGCATCCAAATCTCTGCATCCTTTGAAGTTCTTCTCAAGTCCGAATAATTTTGAACTTGGTGAAAGTTCATGTCCAGTTTGCATTTCTAGTAACTGAGGGACGGTCTTGAACATTATTTCATTAATGACTTCAAATCATAGCAGGGTCAACATTAGAGAGCTTGAGTTTCAGGTGAAAGCCTGCCTCCTCTCCTGCTACACACCAGTTTGCTGAGATTAGGGAAAACAACACAACAAATGTACAGCCTGCAGGGCTTTTTTCTCCTCACCAGCTCTGCAGCTCCCTCTCAGGCCACCTTTTTGAACAATACAGGAGTCACCGGTGTCGCTGGAGAAAGAGGGAGCTTTGTGGCATGCTGCTGGTGAACTTCAGAGCATCCAAGGAGAACTGCCATCAGCTATCCCCCAGTTTTTGGGGTACAGCTGGTCTTTGAGAAATACAACTCTTAATGTCGTGCCTAGTGCTTAGGCAGATTTGCTGGGTAAAATACAGCCTGGTAATATGAGACAGCTTTCCACCTCATTTCTCAAATACTCACAGCAGCTCATGGGTGATGGGTGACCCAACTGTTACTGAGCGCGGGGATACAAGAGAACAGGAAACTTCCTTCATCAGTGAGACACATGATGAGGATGGCACACAGCTCCCTCCACCTGCTCTCCGTGCCTTGTAGGTGAATGAGCACCCCGTGTGTCTGTGGTGTGGAAGGTGAGGGAGCAGAGCACTTGCCATCAGAGGAAACTGTGCTGATGAGATGGGCTTAAACTAGAGAGATGCGAGTTCCTCTGGGGGAAGAAGGAGGGTGAATTAGAGGCAGAGGAGAGGAACCGGAGCTTTGCGTTATTCCTCTAAGGGTTGTGTTGCCCTCATGTTGCTCTTTGTCATTAGCTGAATCACTGGAGCATCCTGTCAAATCAGCCTCCTGCATAGATTTTTAAAGCCCCTAATTGGCACCTGCAAGGTTACAAGTTAGCAGAGTGTCTCTGTTTGCCCTGCACAGCCTTTCACAGCTTTTCCCCCTGCGCCAAGGCACTGGAGTGCTACATGGTCGATAACCCGCCGTGGCATGAGGCAGCCCAGGCTATCGCTGGGATCCCATCACGTGCCCTGGTGTTTGTGTGACGCAGAGGGCTCCACTTTTTGCCTTTTAATCGTTATGCAAATATTTCTCCGTGTTTCCTGTTTAGTACAGACTCTGAGCCTCCCTAGACGTGCTATTCTGAGCTTGGCCTGCTTTCTGGTAATTGCATCTGTATCCAGGCAAGCACCCCTGCAGCATTTCTCTGCTCCCCTGGCCCTGCCAGCTCTGCTGGACAGCACCCTGCAAGGCCAGGGCTGCGCAGAAAAGGCCTGCCAGCAGCTGGCACAGCTCTGGGGAGGAAGGCAAAGCCTCCTTTTTTTGTGTGTGTAAAGGAGATTCCTCTCCTTTGCCACTCCATTCTCCTGAGCAGAAAACCTCTACTGATACCCCCAGTCGGTGTCCAACCCCTACCAATTTCTGGCTTCCCTGGGGGGATAAGAGCCAGGAGAGCCCCCCAGAGACAGCACCTGCAGGAGTCATGTCATGAGCGTGGTCCATTGCTGCCTTTTGGGAACTGTTGTGTTGCTTTGGAGGGGAGAAGAGGCACAGCACTGCTGGAAGGGCTTTGAGGATGATCTTCATCAGATTGCTGTTCAGAGAGCTGGGAATCACTCGTTGAAGTGCAGCCACTTCTGTCTTGCCACATAGTGGCCAAAGCCTGAGCTAGGAGAAGTAAAGTAGTAACACTTCCCTTTCATAATGCCCTGAAGGCTTGCACAAAGGACTTGGGAAAGTCCTACTTGGACAAGCAGCAGGTTAGTTTTATCCCTGGATTACAGCTAGAGAAGGCAGCAGGCTGTGGAAAGCAGGCTGCTGCCTGTGCTGGGGAGTGCAGCACAAGGCCAAACTGAATACGTTGTGGGGAAGTGCTGCCACAGGCACATCAAGCCAGATGCTTTTTGTATACCTGAGGTTGAAATTATGACCTCTGAAACTGTATTTCATCTCAGGATTTAGTTTCCAGGAAATGAAAAATATGTGCAGGACCTTCCATACTCACCCACTGAAAGCGATGAAAGTACAGGAACTCGGGCTATTTCTTTTAGTAGGTTTCTTGTGTAAGTATGCGGGTAGGAAGTGTGTATTTGCTTTCTTGTCTGATTCTCTCTTATTGAACACAGGCTGTGCAGTGCTGTAACTGAATTCCTTTCTCGGAGCAGTAATCATAAATCACTGCCTCATCTCTTGCTGTAGGACAGCCACCAAGCTGGGCCCTGACTGGATGCTGCCATCCATCACTCACTTGGTCTGAACGTGTGCAGCCGCAGCACCCCCCAAGAGGTTTTCAGAAGTGAGTCTCCTGTGCAGTCAGAGAGCAAATCTGCAGGGAATTTCATCTTCTGCAAGCAAGAGATGCCCAGGAGGGAGAACTGGGTTGGATGATCACTGCCATAGCTAGTGTGGTGGTCCCATTCCCCTTGAAATTGCTGGTCTCCCTCATCCAAAGGGAACTTTGCTGTTGGAGTTTCAGTTTCTGAGTGGTTATGGTGCACGATGCTGATGTCTGAATCTCGGTACTGCTGGAGCATTGTTATGGGAGTGGGTGCTGCTTCTGTTTGATTTTTCTTCTTTCTCAAGGCAAATTCAGCTTACACAGCTCTCTGCAAATATCAGTGCATATCTCATAGGAGAAAAGAGTAACAGGTCTTTTAGAAGAGGAGACAAAAATGACATAAAGGAGCTCTGCTCCTGGTTTGTTTGTTTTTTTTTTTTTTTTTTGGTGGAGTAGCTGTACAGTTGAGATCTACCCAGCTCTGGTTTCCTACTGTATAAGTGGCTTTGATCTAAGTGCTAGTCATGAGCCAGTTATGCCTCCAGAGCTGTCGCCATCAGGTACTGTGTACCACTGAATTCACGGCAGTTGTGGAAGCACTGACCTGTGTACATACATGTTTATACGCTGAGGCACATACATGATGCCAGTAGAGCCTCCTGATATACTTTTCACCAGTTCTTCAAGTAGCTTCTTCCAGAAGAATGTGGATGGAAGTGATCTGTCAGACGGCTTTGAAGTCTGCAGCATGTCTTTGAAAGAGTAAGACTGATACTTGTGCAAAAACCCTTTCCTCCATCCTGATACACAAGGTCAAGTGTGATGTGGTGCTGGAGTTGCTTTGTTGTTTTTGTATGGTGGTATCAAGGAAGAGAGATCTGGGGTGGCAATCACTGTGCCAGGAAACCCTCGTACTCTTCACAGTGCTGGAAAACTAGCACCTTCTGATTTCCCATCAGGTATCTGACTTGCACTCAAGGAAAGTTGGCTGTGTTCAGGTTTAGTGGAGGATGACATCTCAGGAAATAAAAGGACATCAAAAACTAAGGACCAAGTTCCTAATTACTTGTCTGATCCCTGCTGAGGAGGTGTTCATGGGTGGTTTTGTAGTTTGTTCATGTTTTGATTGTTAGGATAGATTGTTAGGATAGCAGCTTCAGGACAATCAGTAATTTAAAGGACTGAAAAAAAAAATCCACCACCTACATAGTTGTTTGTATCTTCATCTTTAGGTCATTTTCTTGCCTTTGTGGATTCCTGGAAATTTGTCGTGCCTGACTGTGCATTGCTTAGACTGTGTCTTGCTGGACAGTACATTTTGGTTATCTGCAGTCTCCACGCTGCTACGTTCACTCCCTTCAAGTTAGCCTAGGTCAAATCAGAGCGGTTACAGCGTGGCTTTGAGCAGTGCAGAGCAATTCTAGCAGCCGAGGAATTGCACTGACTCCATCTCTAATGAATACCTTTAGTAAATTCAAGTTCAAACCACATTGCAGTCATAATAGGAATTTTGGGTAAGAACAAGACTTGTGCTAATTACAGGGACTTAGTCACATCTTATTAACTCAGTGTTAAAGACACGCTCTTAGAAGTAGCCGTGCTTAGACAGATTGGGAATTGAGAGAAGACACAGTCTTATGCTTAAGGCTCTGAACGCCAAGGTTCCAGTAATCGGGTTTAATTTCTTGTTGTGCCTTGTACTTCTTATGTCACTTCTTTTATTTCTTTCTCTTTCTGTGCCTCCGTTCTGCAGCTATTAAATCACATTGCTCTTCCACTATTTGTCTCCCCTACATACACGTCAAGTTCTTCAGAATGGGAATTTTCTTGTATTAGTGGGGTATGTAATACGTAGTGCAGTGTGGCCTCTCCTGTGCCTGTGGGAGGTCGGGAGAGCCCTAAATGCTGTGGTGGAGCTTCCGTACTTTGAGAGTTTGTCACTGCTTTGGGTTGTGAGGCAGGAGCAGCTTTGGATGTTCATCTAGCTCCTGCCGCTGACTCCCTATGGTAGATTTGGGACTCTTCTTTGAACTTTGAAACTTTGCTTTTTTTCTGTCCTGCAGGACAAGGAGTGCTGAGGCTGGATAAATTATTTTTTCTCAAAGTATTTGATTGCTAAATATTATACATGGTTATAAGTTGAAGAATCCCCTGCAAATGTAGAGGAGTGGGAAATGGATAAATGGGAAAAAAATGTGTGGCGATATGTAATACATTCAAATACCTAACTTCTAATCTTCTGTATTTCTTTTTGTTTCTTCCAGGTGGAGCGGGAAATAGCCATCCTGAAGTTGATAGAACATCCCCACGTTTTAAAGCTGCATGATGTTTACGAAAATAAAAAATATTTGTAGGTATTACTGGCTTTTGCCAGAGAAAGGGGAAGGGAAAGAGGAAGGATGGGAGGGAGAGGAGGGTTTTGGACTCAGTGTCACTTCCAAAAGAATGAGGGGGGGTTGTGTTTCACCCTCATCTGGTCTCCATATCATATCTGGTATTTGAATGAGGAAGGAACAGTCTATATCTTCTTGTCTTTTCTCCTTTCCTTCTTTGTACTTTGCTTATATGCTGTTTCTTTTTCTACTTAAAATGGAGGAGAGAGAACAAACTGTTCTTTTCTATCAAAGAGCAAGAGGAGAGGAAGGTTTGTACCTGTACGATCTGGAACCATTTGGAATCACAACCATAACAGATTGTTAAGTTTATGTTTTGGATAACCTCCCTTGCCTAACAGTCTTCTTTGAATCCCTTGATTCTCACTGGCAGTGTTTTAAATTTGCCACCAATAATAAATTTCGGTTTTGAGGGCCACTGAAATCTCATGGTTCGGCAGTAAGAGTTAACTAGCAAAGCCTTTCTTTCTCAGATCATTGCCAGTGCCAAGCAGGGATGTTGCCCACAGACAGAGTCATTTTAGCTTGACAGTGCACTAGATATGTTGAATCTGTTGTCAAACAAACAGACCACATTAATCTTGGCACAACAGGAAAAAAAATCAATGCTCTCCAAATGGAAAAGGGCAAACCAGTAGGGAACTCAATGTTATTTTCAGCTTTTTAACAGGTTACTGCAAGTAGAAGAGAGTGTTTAAAAAAAATTAAACTATTTTTAAGAACCACCATCCATCAGTGACCTCTCCTTAATGTCACAACACAAGAAGGGAATAACTGTTTACCCAAAGAAAGTGTGTTGAATGGAGGTAACAATCCCTCGTGGACTTTTCAGCCAGCCTTGTTACTGGAGCAATGAATTCCTGTTCCAGGAAGTGAGGCCTCTGTGCCAAAGGGTTAGCTTAGTAGAGCAGGCAGTAATTTCTTTTGGATTTCCTGTCCTCCTCTGGGGCAGCGCCTGCCATTTGCGGTGAAGTGGGGTTGCCAGAGTGCACTCGTGCAGGCACGGGGTGGAGGCTGGCTCAGATGCTTTCTGAGCTGGATGCTGAGCGCTCTGTCCTCAGTGGCACAGATGGTCATGGCTCCATTAAACCTGGTTTGCCCCAGCTGAGGATGGAGGCCCAGATGTGATGCAGATGGCTGTGTGTGCAGGAGAGGGGTAGGAAAGGGAAATGAGGCTTAACTCCAGGATGTTGTCCTTTAATCCAGAGAAGGGGTTGGTGCCATTTGTAAGAGTACTTACCTCTGTGTTCTGCTTTCAGTGTGGGTTGGATCAGCCCCCAGGCTTTTCTTCAGTTAAGAGAGAAAAAGGAATGTTCTTTGTGATTCTTGTTTATTTTGGTGTTGCTTTTTAGGTGCACACACACACACACTTGCCCTAACCCAGTATGCAGCTGATGTGTTCCAGGTAGGTGTGGTGCAGACAATGTAGGAATACCTGAAGGACAAAGGCCGTGATCATCACTTGGGGTGAAGAGAGGGGTTAGAGAGGTACTGAAGCTTTTTTGTTGCCCTGAACACCAGTGAAGTCAGCAGCTGAGCTGAACAATCTTTTGCCCTGAAAGGCTTGGGGCATATTTTGCTCCAAAGAATACCTAGTGCTCAGAGCAGTGGGGATGGTCTTACACCAAGACTTCCAAAAAGTGACTGCATTTCTTGGCAGACAAGTTGTCTTCCTGCTGAAGGTCACCTTATAAGGGGAAGCATCCCATATCTTTAAGCTATATCTGGAATTCTTGGCTTCTAAAAAATGTTGGGCTCCAAATCGGGCTTTGCCAGTGACACAAAGTCATCTTTGTGCCATTGCTCCTGTCAGAGCTGTGTCAGAGCTGCTGTCTGCCTCCCCGCACTAAGGCACTGAATCCCTCTGCTGAAAGACGCTAACGCCCTGAAAGTGCCGGTGACTCCTAATATATTTCATTTTTTATTAGTCACTATTTTAAAGAAAGGGCATAATGTAGAGCTGTTGCCAAGCCTTCCTGTTCAAAATTAGAAACAACCATAGTCTTGGATAAAACTAAGAGTTAGAAGAGAGTGCCTGTGGAGGGGAGAAGTGTGTGTGGGATGAGAAGTGCATATGCATGTACTTTCCCAAATAATAAGGCACGGTGACCTCTAGTTCTCACCACCACCAAAAGAAGGATTGCTTTCTGGCTGTGGCAGCACCTTTCCATCACGTCTGCCGTCTCAGCAGTAATGATAGTGGCATGGTTTCAGAGGAGCTTGTGAATTATGGGTGATATTTCAGATGCCAGAGACTAATCACGATGCAGCACCAGGGAGTATTTCCTCGATTCATGTTAATTTCACAAATCATGTTTGACTTTTGGTTTATGATTTGATTTGTGACAAGGGGCTTTGGTTGAGTAGATTCCTAATGCAACCATGAATCAAGTCCTTTTTCCACAGTTTATTTAACACTGAAAATGAGTTTCAAAAAATAATAACAAAAATTTGTTAGCATATCTGTGTTAGCCTAGCAGTCATTCTCCATTTGTTTTGTTGGTGATGGCGGTGTTACTGTTTTTATCAAGGTGGTCGGAGAGATGGAGATGGTTATGAGCCCTAAGACTTTGAGCTCTACATGCTGTATTTTGAGTCGTCGTACTTAACCATAAGACTGTGGACTGCAATTCTAGATACAGAGGGGAAAAACGCAGCACCACTGCAGCTCTCTGTATGTGTGCTGATACACCACACCAGATACACACGATGGTGGCTAAAATAGTATTATTGCAGACAGTTGTTCTATCTTGCATTTGCTGCATGATCACACTGACAGCCTTTAAGCAAGATTGGGACCCCACAGTAACAGGTAATTTAGAAATAGCTATAGGCAATCTGTGCCTCCCTGTCTCCCAACAGACAATGTTAAGGGACAAAACAACCTGGAAGGATGGGCAGGGAGGTCATCCTCCCGTTTTATAGATAGAGCATGAGGTAAAGCAGGCTGGTGTGGGGTAAGCCCAGAGTACTCTTAACAACTTACATTGCTGATTCATAATGGGGAGTGATCAATGAGCTGCCAAAATTGGAGTGTGCGCCAGTAATTACGACCAACCAGGTTCAGATGGTCAGGAATTGTAGGGAAATGTAAATAAACTAAGGGAATGAGCAAGGCAACAGCAAAGCTGAGATTTAGACATATTCTTTAACGCACATTGGAGGGGAAACAGTCCTTTAGTTTTATGGTTCTGTGTGGCAAATAAACCGCATTAACTGGGGTGATGGTCCTCTTTCCTCTGTGCTACATACAAAAGGGGTCTTCCCTGAACTGGCCCAAGATGGAGTTTTGTGTAGCAGAGAAGGGAGGAGGTTATACATTATTAACAGCTCTACCACTGTGGATGAGCACAAAGTTCTTGTGAACAGGCGTTGAGGATTAAATAAGGGGAGACAAAGCTGCGTGAGTGAAGTTTTTTTCTAGGAAGCAATCTTACATTTTATTTTTAGATCTCTGATAATGTACATTTATGCAGTAAACTCAGCTTTCCTCATGGTCTTACAAAAGCAATTGTCCCACTGTTGGAGAAACCATTTACATGCAACAGAAGTGCCATCATAGAGTCCAGAGAGAAAGGACCTTCCCTGTCCAAAGCGGATATGTCACACTGATACAGTTTTGCTGGAGAAGTCCTGACAGAGCTGGCATTATCCGTTCAATCTCATTTCATCATCTGTTCGGTTTAAATTAGTGGAGTTTTGGCAGGGAGTGGGAATGAGATAGAATAAAGACATCCTTGGACCATTCCATGCCCTTTTGTTGTGGATGTTTCTACTAGTATTTCTCGACTCCCTTTCCATCAGTATGGCTGTATATATACCAGTAAATTTTGACTCACAGGTGCATGTAGTTATTTGTACATATATGTATATATTTATATCCAGGCATTTTTTAATCTTTACGCTTCTGATTTTTTTTTTCAAATTTTGTTGGAACATTTATTTTAATCTCCCCGTTCTTCAACTTGATCAGCATTTTAAAGAAGAATCTGTTTTGAGAAAAAGGGTGGACACCAGAATATTGGCATCATCTCCCATTCTCTGAAATGCACCATGCATTCATCAGCTCTTTTTCCGAGCACAACAGTTCTCCTTCTCATCATTCAGCAGGACCATGCTATCACTGGGCAAGTGCCCAAGCCTCGTTGCAATGTACACAACACGCCACCTCCTGATTTCAGAGGTGAAGGTGCTTCCCAATGAGCCAGATAACAAAATTAAAATGTCCTCCCACCTGCGCACAGCTCACGGTTCTGGCTTAGACAAGACCAGCTGCCAGTAGGTGTCAAAGACTTACGACTCTGGTGTTGTCTGCAGAGGCATTCATGCTGCCAGTCCTTTCCTGCAGGGTTTTCCTGTAATTCTGTTCCTTTTTTGTTAAAAACTAATTGTGAGGTGACAGAGGATGCGAGAAAGAGAAGAAAGGATTCTGCTTGTTCTTTTGTTATCGGTGGCCCAGGACTTTGGCATTCTATCCATCTGTGGGGAAAAGCTGTCAAAAGGCAGAAGGAGGGTTCACAAAGTTGGAGTGGCTCCAAGGGCTCAGCACTGAAAATTAATTTCTTGATAGGCATGCTTCTTGGTAGTCTGGTCACGGGGGGTCAGATGCTGTGGACACAGGGAAAGAAAGCAAAACATGACTGGAAGACAAAACGATGTCCCATCTGGGCCACGGTTAGAAATGAAAGAAATGTTCACAACCAGCCACTTAGGCCCCTTTTCTTCTGCTGCTGAGGTGTTTTAGTACTGCCAGGAATTAGAGGCATGGGGGAGGTCGGAGTTGGGAGTGGAGCCAGCGTGTGTGGGGCTGGGCACCACAGGTGGGCCTGGGGCCGCGGAGCTGGCAGGAGGCCGAGGGGAGCGGGGGCTGACCCCGGGATGGTGTCACAGCCTGCGGGATGCCAGCCTGGCACAGGGTGGTGGTGGTTAAAGGTACAGTCTGTGCAACACGGCCTTAATAAGCTCTGCCCAAAAGCCTGACGGTGTCCTCTGCCCACTGCCTGACACGTGAGGTGGGGAACATCCATGGCGTTGGGCCTCTTGGCCTGGCATTGGGAAGCAGGCGCTCAGTGCCGCAATTCTCTCACACAAGCAGTGGTGAAGGGTAGATGCAGTTTCACGTCCTCTGAGTATTTAAGGGCTGAAATTCTCCTTCAGATAATTTTTGAGCAACTTTGGGTGTATCCAGGCCTTTGTCATTAAAGGAAAGGCCTCTCAGTTCTCAAGAATAAACTGCAGAAGTGTACGGTTGCTGGCAGGTTTACAGTGGTGAGCAGACGCATGTTGTCTCATCTCAGCCCACCCTGCACAGAGGATCCCTCTGTCTCTTCCATCTCGTGTGCCCATTCAGGAGATGCTGTGGTGCCTTGGCATGCGTGGCTGCTCTCTATGAAGGAAGTGCTCAAAACATTTTTCATCCCCAGTAAGTCACAGGTACAGAGCGCAACAGCGGTAATTCCTGCTGCCTCTCTTTACTCTCCAAAACCCCCACTCTCTGCAAGTCCAAACAGAATTAGCAACCCAATACGATCTCCGCTCAAACAAGCAGATCACAGTTAAACTTGTCTTTTGGAAAAAGAAATCGAATGCATGCACATTTTCTTGCAGGCAAGGAAAATATAAAAAATAAGGAGTTCCTGGCCCGGTGCCAAATTAGGGTTTAAAAATTCATGCCCGCCATAAGAATTTATATAACTTCTGAATAATTTATAGGCTGCGCCAATAACAAGGGGCTTAATATCTGATAGAGATTATTTAATCAATAGAAAACAGTGCAGGGAAAAAGCCGTCAAAGAATTACAGCTTGTCAGTCAGGGCTGGGCAGCTTTTAACCCTTCCTCTGCTATACAGATGTTGTTTCATATATATGCATGAAAGGGTGTTTTACAGACTGTTAGCATGGGAAAGGAATCACCGGGATTTTTTTTTTTTTTTTCTAGAGGCTTTTCCTTGGCAGTCTGTCGTTCCAGACAGATCCCTTCCTGATTCACCACAGCTTTGAACTGCATTGAATTTTCTAGCTCTTAGCTGAAAGTAGTTAGTTTTTGATGAGTCATCTGCTGGGGATTTTGGGTTCCTGGGAGATGGTTCACGCTTTAACAGGATTGGTGCTGGTGCCTAGCAAATGACATTTGTGGTGTGGCTGTTTTGGTTTGTGTATGATTCTGTGGCTGATCTTTGTGGAACAGAGCAAGAGCTTTTTACATGTACAGGCTCTAAGAAGTGTAGGGGACAGGAAAGAACTAAAAATGTATCTGTTTTTATAAAGGAGATTCCTACTTGACTTGTGTCCCTGGCCTCAGTAATTGCTTGGACATCTGTGACAACTCCAGTTTGTCTTAATCTATGCCATGTTCCCTGGTCTTCATATTATTATTTGCATGATTTTCATATAATCATCGTCTATTAAATGATGTGACAAGAGTAGCTGAACATCTCGGCACATGTGGTCATTTCACAAAGTTCCTTACCCATACGCATTGTACCACAAAGCCGCAGCCTCCTGAGCATGGAGGAAATAAGCAGGAACTCCGCTGATTTTCCTTCTTTTTGTCTGTGTCTCATCCTGTATAATTATATCTGGATTGTACATCTTGTTGTAGTGCACACCTGAAGTTGTACATCTTAAAAGCTAGCCAGCCCCACGTGAACACCCAGTCTAATTTCTGGCATAGTAAAAGCCCTAGAACATCACCCAGCGGTGACTAAATTCAGGCACGTGTAGAAGACCAACCTACTTGTTTAGGTTTGATTGAGGTTGTGCATCATATGGGTAAATATTGTACCATTCAATAAATGGAATATTAACCACTTCCCTAACAGGCAGCTAATCACATGCCCTGATGAACCTATTGCCTGACCAAAACAAGAAGCTGCATGAATTGACTACCATTCGTAGAGCACCAGAGACTATTCTTGTTACTTGTATTATTTTAGCATTTATAACACTTACCTGAAATACCTTGTGTTTCAGTATGAGCTTTCATCAAAAGATTTCTATCCTTTTAATGCTGTTATAGTAATAAATACATTTGTATCACCCCAGAGGATCTAATTTGTGTAGCTGTGAACGTCTCATAAATTTTCTTCATCTATAAGGCTGAGAAAACAGGAACTGCATACCCACACTAGGATGTATAGTGATGGGCTGCTGTGGGCAATCCCATCTGGCACGAATGTAGTATTTCACACCATTCCTGCTAATGGTTTACAGACAGCTTTTCATCTTCTACAAATTATAAGTGGGGTGTTTGTTTTTGTTGTTATTATTCTGCCGTAGATATCTGGTAATGCATGATCCTGGTGTTTTCTGTGCCAGACGGTCTTTCTTTAACAGCATTTTTCCAGGCATTGCTCAGAGCCAGTCCATTTATTTTGTTGTAGCCCTGCTTTAGAGGTGGTATGTAGCAGTGTTGCCTCAGTGGGAGTACTGTGAGTTAGTTCTCAAAGTTCCCCAAGGCCTGGGCAGAGACTTCCTTTAATAAGGCGTAACATAATTCACCAGGTGGGAAGGACAAACCATCATGCCTTCATGGCTGTTTTAAGTGATGTCTTTGTAGTGTTGCAGCATGATCATGGAAAAAGACCTCGCTGTGCTGGCACCGGACAAGAAGGGGGCAAAAAGAGAATCTGTGCACCAGTCAGCTTGGAATTCAGATCACAAAGCAACTGCTGGAAACCTCATGATGGGCAAGTGAAGCTGTTGTCAAGCATTACGGCAAAGAACGGTCTTCAGGAATGAGCTGAAGAAAAACAATGATGTAGCTCTGTGGTTAAGAATGGTGTCCTTCCAAGAGTAGGGGATGTTGTGAAAGCACAGAATTATTTGCCTGGAAATTTAACAAATGCATGGAAATTTAACAAAAGGAGGAGACAGTGGAGACATGGAAGGAGCGGTCAAAGTGGAAAGCTAAGAAAATGATATTGCAGTGATGATCCTAGACCTGTTTTGAATTGCTAGTAGTAAGGCAAGAATATATCAAAATGAAAGAGAAGATGATAAATTAATCAATATAGAAGTTATCTAGCTACAATTAGACAAGAATTTTTAGCATTTAGCAGCCTCAGGTTGCTCCAGGGGAGGATTTGATCAGATATGAGGAATAATTTCTTCATGGGGAGGGTGGTAAAGAATTGGGACAGGTCTCCCAGGGAAATGGTGGAGTCCCCATCCATCCCGGGAGGTATTTAAGAGATGTGTGGATGTGGCACCAAGGGGCGTGGTTTAGTGGTGGACTTAGTAGGTCAGGTGGATGGTTGGACTTAATGACCTTGAAGGTCTTCATTTATCTGGGAGGAAAGGAAGAAAACTGTACTGCTTTTTATCTGAAAACAAAAATTTTGCAAGGTGGTTTGTTGTTTTTTGTTTTGTTTTCATTGTTGTTGTTTTGTGGGGGTTTTTTGAGAGCTGGGGCAAAAGCTTTTGGTCTTTTAATTGCTGGTATTGGCATCCCAAATCTTCACAGCCCTGGCAGGTAGGTAACATAGTTGGATATCCCCAAAAATATGGTGGATTATGTTTGTTTTGTTTAAATTATGTTTAAACATGTTGTTGATCATCCTATATTTACTGATAGCTTGCAGGGGAAAATGGATCATTCACTGTGTTTCTAGGAGTCCTACTGACACACAGGATTTGGAAAAGACTAAAAAGAGGGAGTAAGGGAGTGTTTCAGGTGCAGGAATGATGTGACACTGGTGGCCTCTGGGCCATCATAGCTTGTGATCCTCAGCATACAGGTAATTTGGGGTAATAAGGAGGACAGGCGTAGTGGTTTTTGTTGTTGTTAAATTTCTAGTCTAAGTGGGAGAACAAGCCATAGTCAGCCATGGGGAGGCTGCTTTAAAACAGAGAGCTGTGAGGTCTCTGCTGGTTCCTGATACAGCCAGGATCTGCGAGGTGCAAAGGTGGTTTAAGGCCATTTCTTTATACTCATCGTGGCTACTCCATCTTTTTTACATGCAGAAATCGTCCCTCCTTTGTGGTACTGTTTGGTTTCTGTTACTATTTGTTTACCATTTGGGTCCCTAAAAGAGTAAATAAAGTGAAAGAGGAAGAAGGAAAAAAGAAAAGAAATAAAGGGGAAAAGAAAGAAAATACTCTAGGCTTCTTACTTTTCTAAGCTGCGTGCATGTTTCTGATTTGGGTCATCTGAGGTTAGGAACTTACTAGCTTTTACTTGGGGAAGTGGTGATGCTGCGATGCAGATGGAAAGATGGCAAAGGGAGTAGATAAAACACAGCTGCATGCAATCTCTCAGCTCCACTCCAGCAGATGATACCATTCTTGCATTAAGCATTTAGCTTCTTTGTCTTGAAAAATCAGTCTTGTCTCCTTGAAGCTCAGAAACGTCACCAGAGATGTTTTGTTTCATGTCTTGGCTTGTAGCAGGGGCACGAAGAAATACCACGCAAGCCTTGGGCCTTGGTGTCCTTATGGAAGCAAGCTGTGGCCTGCAAAAACTTCTGCAACCTCTTAAAGAATATAGCTAGTGAGGAAAATCCTTAATCGAGAATTTATTTTTAACACCATGTGCAATAGGCTTCATATCAAGCTGCAGAAGCCCGTTGGTTTCTCACTTTTCCAGTCCTAGCAAGCAGAGAGGAAGCTGGTGGGGACAGCGTCGGGTAGAAGGGGCGAGAGACAACAGGGACTAAGCCCAGCTCAGATACTGAGTGACTTTGTGAAGAACAGGAGGTAAGGCTCGCAACGGTTGTCTCATGTGAAATGCAAGGGTTAGAAGAGCTGGTATGTGCCCGGAGCATCCAAGAGGTGAGAGCTAAGTGCTCTTATGGAGTCTTTTGTCCTAGTGTAGCCCCTCTCTGTATTATCCCTGCAGGTGGGGTGCCTGCTGCCAGCCTTGCCTTTCCTTGAGCCTTCCCTGCGATGGCAATTACAGAGCAGGGTTTGTTCGTTTTTACAGGGGGAAGACTGATGCCATCAGTCTTATGTAGGCAGGATTTAAAAAACACTTCCTTCACCTGTAAGTCACTTTTCATCTCCTAATATAATAGGAGAGCAGTGCTGGCAACTCTTCTGGGTTTTTAGAATTCGTTCCCTTGCTCTGAAAAAAATGGGAAAAAACAGTAGTGGGGCGAGATGAGAGCATGTCGTATCTGGGAAAGATAAAAAGGGAAAAAGAGACACAGGAAAATACTTTTTAGTGTTTTCTCCCCTGCAGGCTCTATGCTATTTACCTTCTCCTAGGTCCTCCAAGAGCTGGCACTGGCACGCTTCCAAACCCATAGCACTTTACACAAGTAAAGGATTTTAGTCATTGGTGTGGACTCAGGAGATCTGGATTCTCTTCTGTGCCACAGATTCAGGAAAGATTTTGTGTCTGTACGCCTTATTTTCCAGCCTCTGGCATAATGCTCTTTCTTTCATTTGCTTTTTCTGTTTGGCTTGAAAGCCTTTCAGAATGTGTATGTTTTTCCTTTATGGGGTTATTCACATAAAAAAAGAGAGAGAGGCAGAAATATGAATACGTAGTATTTAGTGGGAACTGGGTAAGCTGCATGGTGGTGGTTAGCACTGGTGCAACACTTGGAAATGTTTAAACCCCCCTCGCTGGAAATAGCGTGTGTACTGACTGCTGCTGGGCCCCGTCACGTGCCGGCAAAACCTCGGCTGGCACCGAGATGGAGGCAGGTGCTGAATGGTGTCCTTGTTTAATCAAAAATCTCCTAGTTGGGGGCTATCCTAAAAAAAAACACAACACAGTTGTACTGGAGGGAATAGGGTTGGCAGGTGACCAGCTGCAAATCTGAGCTCAGAAATGCTGGATGCAGCATCACCATGTCGTACACATGGAACAATCCCTGCAGCGTTTATTTCTTGCACTTGACCACTGGGGAATGCGTTCGTCATCCTTCTAACTCCTGTCACGTTAGGGGCTTTGTCAGATCAGGATACATTGTCGCTGTGCTTCTCTATGTCCCTTAACTTGTCATAGGCACAAATCTTTTTCAGATGTTCTCCCCTGTTCACTTGCATTATTATATCTGGTGCTTCTGGGTGGCAAGCAGAAATGAATAACCTTGTAAATGCTCCCTGTCTTTCAATTTGTTTTATTTTTCGTACAACATGTCAGTGCGTTTTTGTTGAGTGTTTTTAATAAGATGAAGTTGATGAAAATAAATTGCTTTGCAGTTCCTGCTGTGGGTGACAGAAATGCTTGGTCTGTAATTTTCCAAAACCGTGCATTTGAAACCAGTGGAGAAGGTTTTCTGTATGCCCATAACTGCAATCATCTTCATAAAATTCCTCCCAGGAAAAGAAAACAGCTATCAATTTGAATTTTGGGGGCAAGATGCACTGCTGTATCCAGCTTCTGCCGGGCACAGTGAGAGAAGGAGCTGTCAAGGAGAATTTTAGGATTGATTCAGTGCCAGGTTTGGGTCTGCCATATGGGATATTTAGCCAAATCTGTCTCTAGTATGAGAGGGAGAATGAATTATATAGCAAACCCTCGTAGGAGAGTGTCTGTTAGCTAGGATTTGGAAAGCGAGGACTGGGTCTTGAATTTGTGGACAGCCCAGTGCCCACGGCTACTGCACGTCAGCTTTCTTCTGAGTGTTTCAATGTCTTGCTGAAAAAACATAATGCAAAGGAAAGGTGATCTCCATATTATCAGGGTGTACTCAGCAGCCAGTCTGGCCTGTACCTATCTCTTCCAGGAGAGAAGGTAATGCAGATATTCCAAATGTGATTTTTGAATTAAGATTTTTCTCTTTTTTACTCATTTTAATGAAAATTTGTCAATACTGCCTTATTTTTAGAACTGTTTCTATCTTGTTAGAGAACACTGAAAATATAGTTGATTCCCTAAAATTCAGAAGTTCATTTTGTTGTCCACGTTTCTGTGCTTCCATCCTACTCACCTGGCTGTCAAGACAGAGTTAATGCCCGTCCCTTGCTGCATTCTCTGCTGCATTTGTGTAAGAAAGGGAAATGCTGTCAGATGGCTCTGGGGCTCCATGAAATGCTGTCTCTTTTTCTGGCTGGGATATGAAACGTGGCTGGTGCACAGGAGCTGCTGCTGAAATTGGAGCTCAGGTCCCACGTCTGCAACTTGAAGGCTAATGCCATTATTGTTAAGCCAATTTTACTTTCCTCAGCCCAGCTTGTACTCCTTCTCCTATTCCATCTTTTTGGAAACTCTGAAAACAGGAATAATTAAGCCCCCAAGTTTATGAACTAGTCCCCTCTTCCATTCCAGAGATTTCTTCGGAGATTACATTGCTTGAGATACAGAAGAGACGGTATCCTGGGTTAATTTTGTCATTGTCCTCTGAAATTTGAAGAGTTGGATTAATACCAGTAATAATACTATTTTGCTTTGCTGTAAAGCGAAGCCTTGAGAGATGGGGCTCATACTGCACGTGCTGACCAGCCCGATCTGTTGTGCTGACCACGCTGAGCCTTGCTGGCATAAGAACAGAGATGCACACTCCAAATTTGGAAAAAAACTCCAATTCTTGTTTGCAAGTTTTCCAGTGATGGCTCTCAAACAAACTGCCAAAGGTTTGAAAGCTGTGTTGCCTTATTGCCTTACAGAAGTCACCTTTCCAATCACCTGCCTGGCCACGCAGCCCTGAAACTGACTTCAGAGGAGCTAGGCAGTGAACGGGGAGTGTGGTTCTGCCCCTCTTCCAGAGCTGAAGGGCATAAAAGCCAGTGAGCTGAGCGGCTTGAGACAAAGAACAAAAGTGAATTTTCAGTTTTAAAAAATCATTTGTTGTTTATCATTGTCATTCCAGACCCTGAGCAATAAAACCAAATAATCTCGCTGCATGTTTTTTCATTGTGTATTAGAATAGTATACGCTGGGCAATCAGGCAAGGAGACAGGAGAGCTCAGAGCAGCAGTGGAGATGGAAGAAGCCCATGGAGGTTTCAAACAATCCTCTTGCCGATAAAAGTCTACGGTTTAGTCCAGATTATATCTAATTTATTTTGAAATGTTTCAGTTGATGGTGTTTGTGCCGCTCCCTTAGGGAACCTATTTCCTTTCCACTATTACGCAACATCTCTAGAGATTTGTTTTAATAAGTTTTATTAAATTTATTTTATTTTTTATAAGTTTTCTTCTGCTTGGCTGCCTTTCATTACACCTTCTTACAACAGGAAGATGGACCATCCATGGCAAGTCCTTTCCTTCCCAAAGATTTCGCTTTTCTCTCTTTGCTAAGAGTGCTGTGTGAGGGCTGGGGTTTTCCTCTCTGGCTCCTAGGCCCCTGTTGTG
This sequence comes from Heteronetta atricapilla, assembly GCA_011075105.1. Taxonomy (NCBI): domain Eukaryota; kingdom Metazoa; phylum Chordata; class Aves; order Anseriformes; family Anatidae; genus Heteronetta; species Heteronetta atricapilla. The sequence goes on from CM021735.1 coordinate 35,746,161, forward strand.
CTGCATTTATTCACTCAGTTCTTCACATGTGAGTTGGGGGGGAACAGCTGCTCCGGCAAATAACTGCTGTTCAGCAGCAAGAGCTGAAGCCCTTTATTGAGGCTGCACACGTGTAGTTCTTTTGATCTTTTCTCATAATTTAAACTATTCACCTTTTTTTTTCTGAACTCCCTCTAGTTTGTTGACATCTGTCTGGTTCCCAGGTGGCCAAGACAGAGCAGTACGTGAGTGCAGCTTTGCCAAGGCTGTTTTATAAAGGAATTGTCAGCTCGCTTAGGGGACCTGCGCCTTCCTGGTATGCAGCCTCACTCCACAGTAGGTATAAGCACATCAGCTTATACCTGATTATTCTCTTCTTCCCCTCCTGGTTTCTTGGGTCATTTTTGGCTTCCACGTTATCTTTCACTAGACTATCGAACACCAAATCCAACAAATCAGTGAAAGGCTGATTAGTGTCAAATCATTCGCTTGTCTAAAGTTTGCAGAACCCTTGTTAATCTGCAGGGGCACCTGTGTTAAAAACACTAATCACCCCTGATTTTAAATTTTTAATCATCTTCTACTGTTCTTTCCATAAGTGTTCTCCTTGGCCGTGTATAGATAGAGGTGTTTATATAACTGTGTGTGTGAGAGAGAAGTTGTATGATAGCGTGCTTACAAAATCCTGGCTTTGCTTTTTTCTAGGTATTTGGTGCTAGAACATGTGTCAGGTGGGGAGCTCTTCGACTATCTTGTAAAAAAGGGAAGATTGACACCAAAAGAAGCCAGGAAGTTCTTCCGACAAATCATCTCTGCTTTAGACTTCTGCCATAGTCATTCAATATGGTGAGTACAGCCATTTCCAGCAGGTCTGACCTGTTCATAAAAGCATGTGTTAAAGGCATCTTATTGCTTGACATTTTTATTTACTATTAAGTGACTGATGTTGTAAAGCTCTAAAGACATTAAGTGCTGGCATATTTTAAATACATGGCTGTAGGTGGGACTACACCAGTGAGAGAGAGACCTTTCATGGAGTACGTTGTCCTTCATTTCTCACTGGAAGAGAATTCATTCACGGGGAATGCTTTAACCAGGAAAACCGAAACCGTCAGGGAAAAGCTGTTTAATTTCCATCATTCATGGTGGCACTTGCTAATAACTGAGAATTACAAACAGTATTTCAAAACGAGTCCCTGAAGAAACTTGGGATAGTTACTAATACAGACAAGTCATTTTATGGCATCCTTCAGTTTTTGGAAGCCTGCTGGCTTTTGGCAACTTTGACTGAGACCCTTCTGGGCATTTGAGACATTGTTGCCTTTAATTTCCTTTCCAGTGGGGAAGAATTTCCTTGATCTGACTGCAATTGTTATTAACTAGCACCATCAGTTGATTTAACAATCGAGTATGGTTTAACCTGTGCATTCAGGTGGTGGTTTACAATGGACCAGTTTCCACTTCATCTTCAACAAGTTTAGGTAATTTAAATTATACTGAAATCAAGTTGTTATGATCAGTCTGAGCACAGAGTTTCTGTGCAGCTACTGACCTGCTTATTTCTGAGAAATGTAGCTCCTTGCGGTTAGATTGGCTGGGGGAAACCATTTACATTATGTCTGCATGGCTGCTTCTCCATAGCCACAGCCAGCCACAGATCTCCCCTCTCCAGGAGGCCAAGGGCTGCTGTTAGATATTGCAGCAGAAGGACTTGCATAATCACCATGTGGCTACCTCTCGGTAGCCATACAGTGATTTCTGTACCCCCAGTTTTGTGCAGAGAACTCCCAATCAAATAACTGCACAAATAGCTGCAGCAAAAATGGATGCCTAAGTATTTCACTTGGTCTTTTAGCCTGCTCCCTTTACGTCTCTGACTCAAGTCAACATGCAATATTAATTTGAAAGAGAGCATATTTCTAATAAATGGAAAGGGAAATAAGAGCCTTTCTAGAGGACATATTAAGAAGAGTATACTGTTAGTGGAAGCAGCAGCAGTTCAAAGACGGTAGGTCTGGGTGGGAACGTCCTGAAGACAATGCCTACCTGGCACAGGCAGATTTATAATAGCCAGAGAAATTTCCAGAGAAACTGAGAGCAGATTGTTTGTCCTGATTAGAGGATCTAAGTTTTCTCTGTTGGCAGATACGTTGGAGGAGTTTTGTTCTATGAATTCCGCAGTTTTTCCTCCATGCTAATCAACTGGTTTGAGGGATCATGACCTTCTCATAATCAGTACAGTCCTTCGTAGGCTGTACAAGTGTAACATTTTATGTATTCTGACTGGGCAGTGGTTTGCATACATAGGTGTTTCTGTTCTCTACTTGGTTTAACACTTAGATACCCAGTCCAAGAACACTCAAAATATGTTTAACCACAACTGAAGAAAAGTGATTTGCTCTTTCAAATGAATATGCCAGAGAAATGAGATTCACAGTTGGGATAGAAATTTCTCAGAAAACAGGTATATACACATACACGCCAGTCCTTTGCGCTTGTGTTGGGCACCTCTTGACATGTCTGACTTTAATAAACTGAGCGAGGATCATGGTGAGGCTGTCACCACGACAGACAAGCGCTTCTAGAGGTTTAAGGGGATGTGGAATTTCCTAGGCAGAGTGCACATCTCTCTTGAGGAGTCCATTTTCCTCTATTAAACATATTGGATTGTGGGCAGTAGTCTTGTTTAGAAGTAAATCCCCTGTCTTCCTGCCAACTCCCACTCAACTAGCATCTAGTGCTGAATAAGCTAGCAGTAAATCATAAGTTCTCCTTCCCTCCCAGTTACTCTTGAGTCTTGTGTGGTCTGTGTTATGCTAGGCTCTGGGTGATATTCTGAACAGTTATCATTAAACCCTTTTTGAAAATCAGAGCATGCATAAATGTATTTGTGTGCATGTGTGTGTGAGTAAAAAAGTTAATGTGCTTTCCTAAGCAATGAAGCCTGACCTTGTCCTGTCGTGGGGCAGTGAAATGACAAATCATCTCATCAGCCAGGTTATCCAGTTATGACCACATTGAAAAATGAAGGCTTCTGCTTTGGTTAATGACTAAACGTGGGTGCCTGTAACCCACTGGCAGGATAGATTGATAGCCTGGTGTCCCCAGACCCATATCATCATCCAATCGTCTTCCGTTACCTCCCAAAACACAGAAATATCCATGGCTTACTTTTACTGCAGTATGTAACCACATTCAGCTTTCCCTGCTCAAAATGTATTGATGCGTCAGGATTCCTGGATCAAAGAATCAGAAAGGATTCCCCAGTGCTCCTGTCAATAAAAGACTTTGGCTGCTTCTGTGTGGAGAGATCACCTGTGTCTGAGAAGGTGGCTTCAAACAAGCAGCTCAAAGAAGCAAAATAGGCTTGGGGCTTCAGTGTGTTTGCATGTTGTTTTTTTTAAAAAAAAAAATGCAGGAGCTTTCTGTTACTCTGTTTAGTGGAAACTGGGGACAAAGATTTGAGGTACCTCACTCTGAGGTGCAGTTACCTGGGAAGTTTTGTGGTGCATTTGGCCATGGGGGGAAGCTTGTAGGTAACCCGATGGAGGGTCCTCTAAGGGCTTCCATAGGTGGCACAGCACCAATTTAAAAACAAAACAGATAGTACTGTGCCGAGGTATTACGTGGCATCCTGCAAACAGTGTGTGTGTGTTACCTTGGTGCTTTGCCCGAGGTAGCAAGCTCAGTGATGCAGCATCACTGCTTCTGCTCCCAGCTCGGCGAGCTCCGAGGGCTCTGTGCCGTGCTGCAGCACACAGTGCAGGCACGCTCAGAGGTGGTGCAAGAAATGGCTGAGGAACCTGGGGTCCCTTGGGCATCAGTGTCAGACCTTTCTAGCTTGGGAGGTTTTCTCTGGATGTAGCTAATTATTTTTTCCTAGGCTACCAAATGCTGGGTGCCTACTCCCTTATGTCAGGACCTGTAAGTTGTCTCAGCTGGATGCCCCAAATCAATAGCCCCTTTGCATAGCCTGCATCCAGAGCTCTCAGCTAATTGGGCAGCGCCTATATTTTCCCCAAAAAGCAGCACGTACTGGGGTAGGTCGCAAATTCTCGCTTTCCTCGGGAAGAGGCTGTTAGGTGCAGCAAGGGAATGCTGCAGCGCGGGAGGAGGTGGGCGCGGGGCAGGGGGAGCTGGCGGGTGCCGCATTGGCTGCGGGTGACATCACCGCCAAACGCCGGGATTGGCCGCGGCTGGATTTTGTGCGCTGGGTTTGTGCTTTGGTCAAGCTCATATTCGGTGCCTGTATCTCAGAAGCTGACAAATAAAAATATGATTACAGAAAATGCCCCGTGGCAAACCTTATTATGGCTTCAGAGATAACAGATAATGCCAATTACTGCACAGGGCAGTGGTGACATTGAGAGGAAATCCCCTGCGGTAATGAGCAGCAAGATTATTATTTCATTTTATTTTTATTTTGGTTGGGTTTCATTTTGTGTTGTGTTTCTTTTTTTTCTTTCCCGAGTATGCACAAGAGGGGTTAAGGCAGGTTCTTTATGAATATTGATAAATGACAATTATGAGGGCCCTTTCTCCTTTCATTGCCTGGGGCTGTGCCTGCTTGAGTACGCGCAAGGCTCTCGCTGAAGTGTGTCTGTGTGTGCCTGCGTAGGCATGGGGGTGTGTGACTTAGGGGGCTAAGGCAATGAATAAGAGCTTTGTTTGGCTTCGCCTGGTGTTCTTCCCATTGGTGCAGGAGGGGAAATGGCTCCTTATAAAATAGCACTTCAAGATTTCACAGCGGTAGTGCCAAAATCTCTGGTATATTACTGCAGGCAGGAGCTGCAGAGCACTGTCACTAAAGCACGCTTTTAGGAAGAAACCTGGAATGTCTTCAAGAAGCACAGAAAGCTAAGGAATGCCAGGTGCCATGAGAAACCTTTTCTGTTACACAGTCCCACCCTCCTAGAGATTCCAGCTTTGCCTTGCTTCTTTTAGAAGGAGGATGCTACACTGTTGTGCAGAGGTTGTCTGCTGAATAATTAAGATTACTGCAGCTGGACACTTCGAAATCATGACACAGGGCCTCCAGATGTGCAACTGTGTTAGAAATCACAAAACTTAATAATGTTGGTTTCAGTTATTTCTTCTTGGGGTCCTTGAGCCCTTAGATTTTGGAATTTTCTTTCAGACTATCAAATTCAAAAGGTGCCTTTTTCCACTGTTGAGTGCTGAGATTTGCCAGTCATTGCCTAAATCCTGGATCTGCGGGTCTGTGATTGAGACTCACTCCAAACAGTGAGGAATTTTCATATTTTCCTTGTACAGGAAACTGGAGAAAAAACATCAAGTGCAGCAGCTGCAATGTCACAGGCAAAATTACCAGCTCAGCTAAAGTCAGAGGACATGTATTTTTGTAAGTTTATTTCTTTACATAAGCCACTGGAAACTCAAAAATGGCATAGTCTTATTGTAAGCATAACCAGGTAACAATCTTTGGCAAGTACATGTGTAGTGATGAGACCTGACAGTCGGCTCTGGCTTTGGAATAAATGAATATATGTTTCAAGGCAAGGTTTTCAAGGAGGGGTAATATATTTTAATAGATCAGTGGAAGTAATTGTATAAAAAACAGACAGGGTTTCAGGCATTCAAGCCCTTCTTCAGGTCTCCTGATATGTTTATAGATGTTGTCCTTTTTCCTAGTATAACTATATTTACTTGTTCTGCAGGATTCTGTGACAAAAACCACTAAATTTGAGCATAGCAACCATGACTCTATACAAAGATTCCTCTGTAGGTAAATGCAAGTTACACATTTGGATCTCATTTGCAGAAGCAAGAGAAAATAAGATGAAAGGCTTTTTCTGCTCATGAAAACTAAAAATACTGCTTCTCATACTATTAATTATTACTGGCAAATTATTTGCATCACATCAGGCTTGTGCTAAGCACTTTTAAGAGGATACTGCAGAACAATTACTCTGTGGTCAGGTCCTTCTGGGAGTTTGGGGTCAGTAAGAAAAGCATTTGCAAAGTAGCCAACAATTTGATTAGTACAAATGACCTGCAACTACTCCAATTAGGAGGTTTCTTGGGTTAGAAATCCGTGACCTACAACAAATCGTCATGGAAACTGATATGAACGTTTCAGCTCAAAAATCACTTTAAAATAATGGGTTAGTTCATCATCTCGTGCCAAGTGACACAGTTTCTTTGAATCCAAGATCTTGAATTTGTCTCTACACCAGAAATCTTCTGCCAGCCCTGAGTGATGGGGAGAAGGTGGTTGTTTTACTTTTTTTTTTTTTTTACTGTGCTGCAACTGCCTGCAGTACATCTACGGGGATATCCCCAGAGCAGGAGGACGGACTGGAGAGGTGAGGGGAGGAAGCTGAATAGCATCACTGGGAGCGACCAGAAAACAAGCTTGGCCAGCATGTGAGTGGGAAGCTGGAACACATTAATGCTTGTGCGTGCCTTTCATTTTCTCTGCACCACCTCTGAGATCTGTGCCAATTTCCACAAGACCATTTTTTCAGACATCTCTCTCTCTCTCCTTCTCTCTCCACCCCTCCTCATCTTGTGCTACAAGGGAACTGTAAAGCCTTTGTTGCAGTATGTAAAAGAGGGATGATGCCGAGAGCCTGACAGTGTGTACTTTCCCTGTCATGGCATGTTTAATGGCTCCCTTTCACTCACAGGCTTTCCCTTCAAAAGTCTGCTGCGTGTAGGCTGGTGGAGCTGACTTCCCGCTCTGTTGTCTTGGGCGAAGGAGCTCTGGGCGCTCTGTGGCCACCCTGGGTCAGGGTCATGCTGAATTCTCCTGCAGGGCTGCATTTCCCTTTCGTGTGCCTTCTCAGCATCCGCAGGGCTCAAGAGGAAGGTTTGCCGTGTTTGTTACTGAAGGAACTGCTTTCTTTTATTCTGATTTCCCAGCCATGTGCTGAAGCCCTAACGAGTCCTCTGTTCACCTGCAGAGAGAGGAGTTGATGCGGTCATATAAGACATGGAGAGCCAGAGAGATCAGCTGGAATGGGACCAAATTAAATGCATTTACTCTGCAATGTTCCATTAATGCCAAGTAATTACCACATACAGAGGGATTTTTGTTTTGTTTTGTTTTGGCACAAGAGAATTCTTTCCAAATATGAATGCATGAGGCCATCCGGGCGGCTGGGCTCCTAGGTAAATTATAACAAGCCTTCCCTATTCCCATATGTTCCTCTCCCTTCCTTCTGGCATTTGGAAAGCTGGCAGTGCAGAGATGGGAAATGCAAATGTAGAGAGGAGGTCTTGTTCCCAGTGGCAGGGATGCTGCTTCTGCCACTCTGGTGCAGACTCCTGGCCTCAATACCATCCCCAAGATGCTCCTCAAATTCGAAATGGTCCAAAGATAGATAGCAGGGAAATGTCCCAGCTAGAAGAAAATTTCTATCTGGGGCATAAAATTCTTTTGTGGTTGAATGTGCAAGCACTGCCTGGTCCCGTTGGCACCCTGATCACCGAGAGGAGTGCTGCCACAACAAAAAATGCTCAGGACTGCCGTGGGTTCCTGTGCTCACCATCCATGTCTGGCACTAGGGACTTTGTTAAAGGAGAGATGGGGAGAGTCGGAGAGCTGCAGTTTCAGGTATTTCAGCTCCCAGTCAGAAGGAAACGTTTCAGTTCTTGTCAGAGTCCACACTCTCCCCTCTGCCGTGTGAGCTGTAGAGAAGAGATGGTAATTTTCCTTGGCTTTATTTTGGTGAGAGTCTAGAGACTATAAACCAAAACTTTTAAGGGCTGATGCCACTCCAGATTTCCTTCCACACACGTTATCCAACCATCCTAGTCCCACTGATCCTGCGCTCCAATGTAAGGCTTTCAAAATGCTCTCTGTGAGGTGGGCCAGGACCTCTACCCAAAGAGCTCCATCAGCCCATATAGGCTGACCCTTCAGGCCGAGGCATTGCACAGCACAGTGAGATGGAGCTTACTTCACAGCTGGAGCCTGAATGAAGGCATCCTCTATCCCCTCTCTCTTCCTGTGACTCTCCAAAAATAAAAAATAAAAATTATTTGCTACTTCAGAGGAGCTTCATTTTTATATTGGTATTGTTCCTACAGAAACTATCGATATGACTGGCGTTAGTTAGTTGGCATCCGTACTGACCTTACCAGTTAGCTGGCTGAGAGCTGACCAGGCAAAGAGCAGGGCCACCAGCACTGAGGAGACTCGTTTCAGCCACATGGAACAGACATTCCTTCAGATGCTCTTCCCTCTCTCTAAATAAAACTGTACCATTTTAGGATGAGCGAAGAATTGCAATCTTTTTAGGCAGGCAGCGGGATGCCAGCTATAGAACAAATGTCTACAGTATCAGCAAGCGCTGCTCCTTGCAGGCTAACAGGTGTGGACAGCAGCACCCTCAGCATCCCCACCATGTGTCTGTTCAGTGTTTGGCCAGGAGCAGTCACCAAGACTGGAAAACAACTAAAACCATTTAAAAAACCGTGCAGAGCAGAAGGACACACACTCAGCTTGCACTGTGGGGAGGTTTCCTGTTTCATAGCATCAGGCAAGCACCGCTCGCTTTACAGGGAACTGCTACTTGCCACTGGGCCCTAGTCTGCAGACCAGGGAACTACTGCACATCCCCATGGTCAGGTGAGGTCTTCCCAGCACCCAATTAGTAAAACCAGTTGTAAGAGGAGAGCTGCCCAGGATGTCTGCTGGAGGAAAGGTTAAATCACACACCACCGTCTCATTAGTGTCCGGTTTTCCAAGCTTGCCTTAGGACGGTGGGCTCTTCTGTCCATTTCACTGCAGGGGCTGGAGCACGTTCAGATGTGGCAGGTGTCGCCAAATGCTTTGTCCAGGACTGCTGTCCTTGGTGAGGGCACTCAGGGCCTCTTTTCCTCACCACTAACTGGTCGTTCCCAGTCCTGAAACATTTTGTTGTCACTCGTCTCCAACTTTTTTGTCAAGTAGGTATGGCTGTCTGGGTATTTGTTGCATGGTGTATGAGTCTTCTGTCCTTAGGTACCTTGCAACTTTGATTTCAATGAGAAAGATTTTATAGAGTACCTTATGCTTTTTCAGATGAAAATATTCACAAATCTGAATCATGCCGCTCGGTTATTTACCAGATTGTTTGCTCGTGGTTAGCAAGACAGCATTAACATGCAGGGTTTGTTATGTTTATGCAAGACTGGAGACCAAGTTTTATGCTCTTTAAAAAAGGAAGGGAAGAGCAATCCTAGGACTCAGTGATAAGGTAAATGGCCAGTATCTGTTTGGAACATGTGCTATTTTGCTGGAAGCCTCCTTTAGCTCTATCCGTTACACTCCCCAAGTGTCCTATTACGGCACGCTCTGGTTTTGCATAGAGCTGGCCTGCATTATTGACAAGTTGTCTCTAATTGATCATTCCAGACTTCTGTTCAGATCAGAGATCACTTCCAAGGCACTGTCACGCTGCATATGTTCCTCTGAGAGGGTACAGACTGCCCGCCTTTACAGGTGTTTAGGGGTAGAGTTACCTTGTGTGCATGAGCAGTGCTAGAGGATGTAATTAGAGGTGAAGAGAGAATGGCATAAAGACAGGGCAGAGCTCCGGGACTGGTGTCGCTGCACTAGGCTGTGCTAACGCTGGGTCTTCTGCAGAGTTCACTTTCTGGGCAGGCAGCTGTTTTTACTGAACCATTGTGGCAAATGGCTGTTGTTTGCCTGACAGGAGTGTTGTCAGTCAGCCATTTCCAACAGGTTTGTGTTCAAACTGAGTATCTGAACTCGCTGTTCTGCCTTGGAAGAGTTTTCTCCGATTTGCACCTTTTATCAAGCAAAACATCAAAGATGGACATTTTGCCTTCTCATGAGCAAAAACAAGAGATGAGCTGCTTCTTCAGCTTGCCTGAAGTGCTTCTGTCATCTCTGTGACTCCCGAAGAGTTGCAAATAAAATGCAAAAAAAGCAAAATCATCACAAATTTTGTACAAGGTTTTTCTCTGTGCATATAAAATCAAGTAAATGTAACAGTTGTGCAAAAGTACTTGAGTTCTATGAAGCAGATGGGTGCATGGTTGTGTTGGCTGTGGGTAATGGAAATTAATAAATTAGACAATGTGCAATTGCTTTGGTTCAAAGCAGGAGTTGCCATCCTGCTTTAAACATTTACCGTGTTACAGCGGCGTGGCTGCCTGGCCGTTCCCATGTTGCCAAATAATAAGAAAATTGAGCTTTGTTTGAAAGGAGGCAATCCTCCCTCTTCCTTCCCAGTGCTGACACCCTGTTATAAGCAGTGCTGGGCTCAAGGGGGTTCTCCATCAGAACTAGCTGCCCGAAATTTCAAAGCCATATCCCTATGTAAACAATTCCTAATAGGGTCTTTCTGCAGCAGCTTTACCAACAAGTCTGCTTTATCTCCTCTAGATATCACTAATTCTGTTTCCTGTTGTTGACAGAATACACTGACGATGTGCACTCCTACCTTAAGGAGCTGGCATTTGATGGAATATATCAGCTCTAAATCCAAACTAAAAAATTTCCTCTGATTTCCTCAAATCCTCCCTCAAATTATTCTTGATATTGTTGGAAGGTGCAGATATTCATTTCCTATCAGGGCAGTGCAGTCTCAAGCCTTGCATTCATCAGGAGTGGGCATCTGGGAGACAGTCTAGAGTATTGCAAAGATTGGATCTCGGATATGTGTGTTCTCCTATCTGGGAGAGAAAAAGAATGAAATCAATTAAAATATAATAGGTTGGATGCTATACTGGATTAAAAAAACAAGTCTTGGAGTGGGAAAGCTGTCAGGGATAATTTAACTCATGTTTTGATCCTTTCTTTACAGCCACAGGGACTTAAAACCAGAAAACCTACTGCTGGATGAAAAGAACAACATCCGGATAGCAGACTTCGGAATGGCATCGCTGCAGGTTGGGGACAGCTTGTTAGAAACCAGTTGTGGGTGAGTGTCTCAGAGCATATTGCAAATAATCAGTGATAGATTCCAGACATAAAAATTGTCAATAGCAGGGGGTTGAGGAAGACCTGCAAGCTTACACTGTGCCTCATTATTTCCCAGGAAGTCAGTAAATTGATGAAACGTATGTAGTGCATAAGTTAGCTAAAAGAATGTGTTTTTAAAGTGTTTTACAGTGAAAAGTGGGCTTCTGTAGATGTCATGTGGATATAAAAATCCAAGCTTTCAGGTTTGTACTCATCTGCCTATGCTGGCTTGTTTGCTTTCACTGGACATAAAATATTTGGGAAATTAAAGCAGTAGTGGTAGCTGTTTTAAGAAGTGGCCTTAAATAGATTGGGGGTAGAAAAAACTGAATGTAGGGGATCTGAAATGGAATTTGTGTGTTGTGTTCAGGCTGCCTGCTTGCAGCTCTTCCTGTTTGTGCTCCACTCTGCTTCGTTTCGGCTCACATCCAGGATTGACGGGGAGGCAGCAGAGGGTCCTTTGCAATTACAAGCAGGGCATGAATGCAGATACAAAGGAGGCTGCTTGGAGGAATACTGCAGGGGCAGTATAAAAACACTTCCACATTAATTTGGTTGCCAGCAGGAGCTTTCTAGGAATGTCCAAGGGAGCCAGCAATAAGCCCAACGGCCGAGTGAAGGCCTGGTGCCTCTCTGGGGACAGGGATAGGGGGGCAGTACCCTCTGATCCCCATTACCTCTGATCCCCATCGCCTCTGATCCCCATCGCCTCTAGGGACACTGCAGGTACCCACAGGACCACAACCCCCCCGCAGCCATGCCCCTGCACGGCGTTGCCTGTGCATTGTAATGCTGCAGTGAGCTGTGGCAGGGCAGCAGCTGCATCGAGCTGCTGCAGCCTGGCACCACTACGCCAGCTTTTCGTGGCGTCTGAATTTGTTATAGCAGTGAGCTCAGCAACTGGAGTTGCAGGCAGTACCAGCAGCTTTGCGTCTCCTCCAGTATAGATCTACTCTTCTTGCCCCCTGGCAGTGTAAATTTGATGACTGCAGCCCATCTCCATTCTGAGCCTGCTGCAGTCTGTGTTTTTTCAGTCTGTGCCCTGAGGCGAGGCAATTCGTGGAGCCATCCTGGTTCCCTGCACAGCTCAGCCACTGCCTCTCAGTCCTTAGCTGTACAGCTCTGCTTTCCAGGTCTTGAATAATGGATTGCAAAATTGTTTGAAGCTGACGATGTGATCGAATGGTGGTTGATGAGAACACTGAGATGCACCCGTGCCTTCCTGTCTGTGTCAAGGCAAGATTTGACCTCTTAACAGTGCAGATGAGAAGCAGGGAGCTATGAGTCTGCACATCTGTTGCTCGCAGCTGCTTTCAAAGCTCCCCTCTCGACTAAGAAATGAAGTCCTCACTGCAGTTACCACAAAGCCTCTCTGCTCTTTAAACATTTTCTCCCTTCCTTCCATGAAAAAAACAACCAGAAGTATAAAACCCAACCCAGTCTCACATGGCCCTGCAGGATTTTTCAGGCTCCTCGGGAACTTCTCAGTAGGGTTCCTGTTCTTGTTAGCAGTGGGCTCTGTCATCCAGATCTAGAATCTCAAAGGGAGATTTCCTTTCCATAAGCAGTGCTGGAATTTAAGCCTCCATGCTTGAAGCAGAGCCAGCCCCCACGATGCGGCCTTAAAACGCACTAATAAAGAAATCAATGGAACGGAAGAGACGTGCCTGTAATAAACAGAACACAGCAGCAACACTATGATCTCCTGCCTTGCAGATGCATTTTAAGTGTGGTGCCAATCACTAGGCCTCCATGTGAGCTATTACACCACTTCATTAATTCTCCTGGCATGGAGCCCAGCATGGCTGGTACTGGTGTCTTGTGATCTATCTGGTTTGGGGGGTGAAGGGAGGAAGGAAGGGAGGAGTATGTAACAGTGTGCCACACTGTTCACAAAGAAAGGCAATCCAGTTATGACTCCCTTTCCCTTGGAGAGCAGAGGAACCAACCTCAGAGCTTTTTGAGGCAACAATTTCACCTCCCCTTGTAGCTGGTACTTTGAGCCAGCATGAAAAGGAGCAAGACAGACCGAATCGTGGCTGAGATACTGAGCTTTAATGAGATGTTCCTCCATGCACCCAGAAGTTAATTTCCAGAATGGTTTTATCTGTGCTGTGAACACCGATAATGAGATGAAACTGTAACACTTGCATTGACAGTCAGGCAAGGAGTCTCCAGGTATTTCTGTCAGGCAGAGTGGGAGGATCAGCTGGGCTGTAGCAGCATGATGCAAGGAACTTCGTCAGTACAGCAGAGCAGTTACAGTGCAGTCAAAAATCCATTGCTGCCACAAGTGAACTGCTGAGTCCAAAGTTTGGATAGGCTTTAGGTCATCCCAGATCCTCAGTGGGCCTCACCATGATAGTCACACAGCCTGAGATATGCCAAATGGCACACCACAGAGTCAGTCTGATGAGAGCTACTCCTTAGATTATTCACCATGGTTTTCTGTAGTATCAGTGGCTACCTGGAGAACATGGGAAAAATTCAGTCCAGTTGTGTTTGTGTAGGAGAGGGAGCTAAGGACAGACTGGCTGTTTCACTGACATCATTTGTCACTGGCAGTCTGCAAATCAGGCCGTGCTTATGATGAATCCCCATTACTGAAGTCCAGTATTGCACGAATCCTGCATATACACAGCACAGAGGAACAAGCTGTAGTTTTAAACATGCATCTTTAGACCTTTTAATGGAAGAGGAGCTGTATGAATAATTCTGCTTACTGCAGAAACTGCACAACAAGGCAGTCTCATGGAGAGATGGTCCTTGAAATGCGCAAGTAACATGACGAGTCTGTGCTTCCATCCAGGAGCAGCTCTATGAGCAAACAGCAGACTGCAAAAGAAGCAGAGAATGTGGTAGGATGCTGCTTCTGTTAGTTCAGAACTTGTCGGCTCTTCCTCCTCTTTACCCTTCCAGGCAGTGACATGCAGAGGCTCTCCCCCATCTCTTTTCACAGTGATTCTTCCCAGCACTCTGCCTTGCAGTGCTGTGGAATGGTAGATGCTGTCCAATCCCTCCTGACTTGTCTCTAGGCAAGAGGAATGAGTGTCTTATGGTTAAACCTCTGGACTGGGACCCAGGTGATCTGAGCTTGATTTCTGTCTTTGCTGCAGGCATTCAGGGTGGTCTTAGACAAGACGCATTACCTTTCTGTGCTTCAGTTCTTCATCTTAATGAGTCATTGCAGGACCCAAGTTGCTCTGAACATAAACTGCAGTCATTTCTAAAGGAGTCTTGGAAAAGTAGGAAGGGTCAGGAAATTCTCTGGACCTTGTTCTCTTTTCTTGAACAAAGAGGGCTCATTGCTAAACTGAAAGATTGAGCGAAATACTGTTGAGGTACAATTCTTGGGATTTTGTAATGATCCTTCCTAATTCCCCATTGCTCCTTACAGAAAGCTGACAAAGTACATTTTTGCCATCTCCTCACTACATTTCATTTGTGAAACGCTGCGTCCCACTGGAAAGAGATTGCTGCAGGCTGCCAGGAGATGGGAGAACCCCACAGCAGAGCTGCTTTCTGTGCTGCCTTCAAATCTCTTTATCCCAAACAACAGAGAGCTAAGACAAAGCCAATATGTAAAGGTAGCTTGCTGTAGCACCAGACCCGGTCTCTGAGGAGGCAGTTGGTGTACAGACTGCCACCACTGCTGGCGGGCCCACAACTAACTGGGTGTATGTGCAGCAGTCCCCCCATAGCAGCGTCTCCGTAGGGCAACCCTGGCCTGATCCAGAAAGCCGTGTACCTGTGGGAGAACGATGCTGATTATGAGCTCGAATTTTATTGAGTGAGAAGAAAGCCGTTGTGCCTGCCGGTGGCATAATGAAGAGAAAACAGCAACTTCCAGCACCAGTACTGTGCATTCCTCTGCTCTCAGCTCTCCGTAGGAATTCCCTGCAAGACTTTGCAGACCCACTGGCTGTCTGTATACATCAAAAAAGCACCTGTTCTCATTAGAATTGATCGTTGGCTCTCTTTGAGCTCAGGGTATTTGGAACATCCAGCACACTGTGTGTTTGTTAAAAATGATTTTCTCTAGCTCTTGGTTCCCGTACACCTCGTATTTGGCAGATCACCACACCCATGATGAGATTAATTCAGAAGGGCGGTGCGGTTCTCAGCTGCCGTACACCTCAGTGCCCAAGTACCGCTTCTGATTTTAATGACAAGGCATGATGCTGCATGTATTCTTCCCCCTTTATATAGTTGTATATACAAATGTGTGTGTGTTATCTAAAACATATGCAAGTGTCCTGCATCCAGATACTGCTAGCATTGCAAATTTAGGCTCTTAAACTTGGAAAATGCCAGAATTAGTAATTTTTACCCCATCTCGCCAAGAGTTTCCATTACCAGTACTCCATTTCCATCTCCTCTGTTTTCCGCTCCATTCTTAGCAAATCCTCCCAGTCATTTCTGCTCCATATTTCGTCCCATGTCCCAGATCCTTTACTCTTTTGCCAAATTCCTGTTCTAGTTTCCCCTACTTGGTTGTCCCAGTCTGTTGCTCTCAGTCCCAGGTTCAGCTCCTGTTATTTTTGCACTCAGCTGGATATCAGTTTTAGATAAAAAGTTTGGTCTGGGAACTGTTGTCAGTGCTGGTTGAATTTTCATCCTGATGCTCTAGAAAATTTCCACCAGGAAATGCAAACTGTGCTTTTCTAGTGGTTATGTTTGAATACATTTTTCCAGAGAATGTGAACAAATCGTTAAGTTTTCCCTTTACATTTGAGGATGCTAGAAATTTTCCTTTTTTATGGGAGAACACATATTTGATTTAAATTAGATTTAAATAGTGAGTGGAAATGTTTTGGCTTGTACACAGCACACATGCATACACAAACATGAAACCAGTCTGAGGCAGACAACGGGCAGAGAAAATCTCAGAGACGCTAAATTGATGGTAAGACATAAGCAATTTAAAATGAAGATTATGAAGGGAAATATCAGATGACTTAATTAATAAGGAATAATATTGGCCTTGCCTATAATACATCCCAAGGTATGTTAAAAGAGTTTTAATTCTGTAAAATAAAGTGCTGCAATAAGATATGCTACTCTTTAGGTTGCCAGTATAAAATTAACTTGGCCCCAGAACATTCATGCACATTAGTATATGGCCATTAATTACAAGCTTGTACAGTTCTTTTTCACCAAATCTTTGTCTCATTTGGTGTTTTGATGGTGGTGTGTTTTTTTTTTTTTGTTTTGTTTTTTTTTTTTTTAAATAGCTACTTATTATTTGATTTTTCCTCGTCATTCATTTTATGGCTCTATTTATAATTTCTGCTTACCACATTGAAGCCTTGCTATGAATGCTAGGTAGGATTTTCATCTCAGTCTTAAATTTACAAATACTAAGTGTACTGAAAACTGGGGAACCTGCAGATTGAGATTAATTTAAATGGCTCAGATTAAGGCGCCTTTTCATGTGCCTTCACAGATGGATTCTGGGAGAGGGTCAGAGAGTTTGATTCTCCAGTATGCCAACCAGATGGATTTATCCCAAAGTTGTCCTTCATGGCACCAAGTGACTAAGCTTTAGCAATTCTTAGCTTTTGAATACTGAATTTTGCAATCTTTGTGCCCTTTTAATAAAGCAGTCTCAGTCTGTTTCAGTTTTTCAATTAAGATCTCTTAAAGCATCCAAGTCTTAACAATTTGAACTCACATATTAATTAATGAACTGATTTGCAAATTCCCAGAAAATCTACTTACATTTGGGGAGTAAACAGCTGTAAGATGGCTTGGCTGGGGGCTAGATGCTGAGTTTTCTCATATAGAGCTCTATGTCTGAATTGAAGATGTAATAGGAAAACAGCACTCAATCTTAACTACAGCTCCTACTTCAATTACAGCCCTACCGACAGCTACTGCCCTCACTGCAGCCCTATAACTACCCGCTGCTCCTGGAACCATTTCTTCCCTGCATTACTTTCCTGTGTGATCTGTGGCTGTTAGCATCTCCACTCAGGATGCCCTAACGTGTAATCTTCTGAAGAACTCCCTTTATCTGTTTTGCTGCTCCTCTGGTGTTCCCCTTCATCTCAGCCTGTTGTTACCCAGAACAGAGGAAAAGTACGGGCAGCCTTTTGCACTAGCGAGTGGCTTCTGTTTCTGAAAGCCAGCTTGGAGATACTGAATAACATGGAGGTAGAAGGGACTCTAGCATCTGAGCAACAGCAAAACCAGCCAGACGCAGGAGGACTTCATCGCGTCCACTTTATCAAGGTATCTTCATGCACAGGAAAACAGAGCGAGACTTCGTTTCTTCAGAAACACTGCCTCCAGCTGTGAGGTCTGAAGAATGGCAGTCAGAGAAGCATTTCTTGTTCCCCAAATAGAATCTGCTTAAGTCATGGATCCAAAGGACATGGACACTCATCTTGGATAGGACCTGGGAACTGTCAGGAGGTGCAATAGATGACTTGTCACTCTGTGGAGTAGGGTCATACAGAACAGCTCTCCCTGTGCTCCCTGATCAACCCACTGCTTCTCTGGAAAAGCAGTTGCTGCAGAAGCCATACACAGGCAGGCAGTCTGTGTGCACAGTGCAGGTCTCTCTTACCTGTGAAAGCAGACACTAGCTCAGAACTGCTTGCACAAGTTAGAGGCACATCACATCTGCACTGAAGATACGACACTGGTTGTCTCAGCTCTGCTGTAGGATCACCATATATCTCTATGCACAGATCAGAAATGACTTTTCTAATTTTTCAGATGAGATTCAGGATAGGTGCACCAAGGATATATCTATTTCTCTCTGCATGCATGACCCTTGTTTAGGGTTGTCCTGGATGTCACCGATGCACTCTGGCTTATTTTTGCTGGTCTAAGTCCCACATAAATGCTTTGCTAAGGGCTCCCCAGATCTTTCAAGATTCTTGTGTCCAAGAGTCACAGCTGTGAATGACCGCTCAGAGAGCCCTTCCTGCCCCAGGCAGGCTAGATGGGGAAAATCAACATCACCCTTGAAATAAACACTGCCAGCATCGGAGCTTTTTTGCAGCAGTACCCGCAGGCAGCAACTGCTTCTTGATCTTGCTGAGCGATATACTTATTTGTTATCAAGGGCAGACTGTGGCTTTTGCTGCACAGAGATGTAGCTGAAAGATGAGGAGATGGCCTAGGGGAAAAGGCAGGGAATGTCGCTCTGACACACGTATATTGAATAATTAGCGATAAGAGCCAAAGAAATATTCATGACTCTGTAGAAAGATAAATAGATTTTTGATTAAATTTGAGTTTTCTCTTTAAAGCAGTTGAAGTTGCTCTGTGATTGGCAGCATGGAAATGAGTTTTCTACGGATTCTGGCTGGCCAGAGGATCCCGTTTAGAGCTGTTCGCCAAGATAATGCTGCAGATATCTAGCGAGTGTGTGCTGGCAAGAATTCAGAGTGGCTATGCCAGAAACCTGTGCTCTCTGGGCAGTTGCAATGCAGCTGTTGAATGATCGAATCAATCCAACTTGTTGAAAGGATTTTTTATAGCTTTTTCTCTGCCCATTCTCCTAAATTTTAGTCGAATTTCACTGGTGTCTTAAAATACACCTGGCAAGTTCCACTGCACTCCAGGAGACATCAGGGAAGTAAAATGCTTGAAGTGTATTTGTTAGAGAGACTCATAAATGGGCACCTACCCATCTTGGGGTCTTCACAACACCTACATTTTTCTTTTCAAGGATGCTTGCACAGAAAGCTGTCAAGATGGTAGTATTCTGCACCATTTGTAATTAAGGATTCTGAAATCTGTCTTCGTTGGAGTCATCGTATACAAATAAAAACTCAGAAGCACTTTGCAAATTGAGATAATGACTCATCCAGCACACCCCAGGTGGCACGTCCACCTAAACAATATTGTGCTGAAGGATGCGGTGCTATAGGTTCTGTTCCTATTCCTCTCTTTGCAACAATATTTTTGTCCATGTTAAAATCACATTACCACCTTTCTTACACCTCCCATCCTACCCTCTGTTCGCTGCCCAATCCAGGCAGGCTTATGCTTATCGTAGAACCATGGCAGGTGAACCTATGATAAGGTTCACAGAGCTGTGCTTCTGTTTTGCTCATTACTTTGTGAGACAGGTATTGCCCAGCCACGATTGTGTTTGTCACAAGAAACAAATGCACAAATGAAGACAGGCTCAGGGACTGCTGGGAGGTGACAGTATAAACAATAGTGAGATCGGCACGCAGATCTCAGGCAGTTTGCATCCCTTTTTCTTGTCAACTTACTTTAATGAAAGCTATAAAAATAAATAGCCCTGGCTATAATCTTTAGGAATTAAAATGATTACCTGGCAAGTTGAAGTAATTAACTATTCTCAGCCAGGAATCAAGGCAGAGATATATGGGTAGAAGGATGCAACAAGAATATATTAACTCTCTAGGTAAAAGTACTGCTGTCTATCATTTTTATTGTTGTTGTTGGGTTGTTTTGGTTGTGTTTTTTTTCTTTTTTTTTTTAAGGAAAAAAATGCATGTTGAAACCATGTATTGGCAGCTGTAATGACCGCTGGAGTAATTGAGAGCAGTCTTAGCAGAAGAAATGCAAGATAATGTTTGGGGATGCATGTGTTTGGTCTGAAAACATTGTTATGTTTGTTTGTTTGTTTGTTTTCTTAAAATGCTTTCCAGTGCATGTCTTCCTTCTAGTTAGATACATGGTCAAGTAAAAGCACATGGTTAGATGGCTGGAATTTTATGTAATCACAGAATATGCCTGGTCTTCTCTTCCTTTCTAGCTTTTAACAGATTCGTAGTAGGGCCACAGAATTTTGCATTATGCTAGTTGACCGTTTTCAGAGTTTGTCTTACAAAGGTATTCTCACTAAGGTAAGGAAAAAAAGTGCTGGCTTTGCACACTTGCTTTCTGTATAAGCAAGCCAATCCTGGTTCTCTTAAACAAAATGGAAATGCAAATAATTCATAAATACCAGACTGTTGCATGCTCATTCAACTGTATTTTGTGTTTCAGATCACCACATTATGCCTGCCCTGAAGTTATCCGGGTAAGATGATTAAAATCATTGTACGTATATTTTAAAATGTCACTCGTTGCATGGGTGCAGAGAGACCCTCTCTACAAGAAATCTGTCCACAGCAGACAGCATGGGAAGGGAGACAGCAAATGCAACTTTGGTCTTGGTTGTTTGGCTCAGCTCTGAATCAAGACAGATCAAACGTTAGAGGGAAATGATCCCATGTTGTTCTCACAGTACCCTTTGTGCCATGTGTTCAGACAGTAGCCTCAGTTAACTTGATCTTTCCACCCAAGGGCTGCAGTCCCCTATGTTTTGCCTTCCCTGATGTAGCTGTCATTTCAGCAGAGGAAGTGGGGTTGGCTGTCAGTGATGCTGGTTTCTTTTATGTGATAGAAACTATCCTTTCTCCCTACTCTTCTTTTGCCCTTTTAAAATAAGTACCCCAGATTTCAGTGGGCAAGATTCACCCTGTAGCCCCCTTTAGGCACTGGAAGGCCACTCTGAGGCTTCCCCAGAGCCTTTTCTCCTCCAGGCTGAACAGCCCCAGCTCCCTCAGCCTGTCTCCATAGGAGAGGTACTCCAGCCGTCTGAGGATCCTTGTGGCCTCCTCTGGACTCACTCCAACAGGTCCATGTCCTTCTTATGCTGGGAAGCTGAATCCAGAACTTGAGGTGTCTCAGGAAAGAAGCCTATCACCCTTTTGGAGCATATCATTAATACAAAGCCAAACAAGTGTACAGAGGACACTGTCCAACCAATACCTGAGTTCACAAATAATGTGACTGGTGATGAGCTCCCTGAAGAACCAAGGAAGAGAACACCTTCTTGTTGTCTTTACTGAACCTCTGACTCTGTTTAAGTGCCAGTTCTAAAATTGTTCCAGTCATCAGCCATTCCTGCCTTGCTCCCCATTTCTGACCCTGTTCTTGCAGAACCCAAATAAGACTGTAAACTGTTGTTCGTAAAATTCAATTAATGGGCTGTGCTGTGGCCTTCCAGCTGGGAAGGCCACCTTGGGAAGCAGGTGGCTGAACTGAAATGTGGGCTTTCCCATTCTCCTCTCTTGTGTTCTTCAAGGTTAATTAATTCATTTACTAGTGAGCACTCTTTTGAACCTGTGTCGTTGCTGTGCAGGGAGAAAAATATGATGGAAGGAAAGCAGACGTCTGGAGCTGTGGAGTCATTTTATTTGCGTTGCTAGTGGTGAGTCATCTTCCTTGCTCTATCCTTTAAAAAGAAAAGAAAAATCCCAAAATGCTGCTGTATTTAATGGTGATTCTATTGACATCATGTACAGATTGTTTTTTTTTTTAGTTCCCCTATTTTTGTATCTCTCGGTTGCATCCTTTCCACTTAGTTCTACATCAGTCCCAAAGGAAAAGCATGAAGAATATTTCACTGCTTCTTTGAAATGCGGCTGCCCTGCACGGGAGAGCATAGACAAGTGCTGAAGTCTTGCCTCCATAAATGTTCTTTGCTGTGTTGTAATATTGCAGCCCTTTGAAGAGCCCCATTCAAAGCACACTGATTTTTTTTTTTTTTTACCCAAAAGAATGCACAGGGTTACAACTCCAGGACACGGAGAATGTCAAATAAGTTGCCCTTCACAGGATTAAAACATGGCTGGGTTTGGGAAGCATTTGTTTTTTTCTGCTGTATGTATATATGCATTTCAGTAGGTAATGCATACATTAACTGCAGTCCTTTATCAAGCTTTAAGTGCAACAATTTTGTTTCGTGCAAGTATTGAGCTACATTTTTATTTGGTTCACTTGAGAATATAAAACTAAGCCGGTAGTACAATGTTTAAATTAGTTCCCATCTGGCTCAGATGTAATATTTTCCTTAGTATTCAAAATGTAGTATCTGGTAACTTAGCTGTCTTTTGATCAAAGTTTCAATTCTCTGCAGAATTTATTCTGATTTGCAGTGTAATGTAACACCCAAACATACAATAATTGGATGTCCAGCTGAAAGCAGATAGGCTTGGCATGTTATCAATTTCCATGGTTAAGTGTAGGAAAATACAGATACAAGTTCGTGTAAGTATGACATTACTACATGCAGAATTAATAGTATATGTGAGAACAGATTTAATGTGTGTGTTAGTTTTTTGTAAGAGTGTAAACGATCACCTACAATTACAAAAATAACAACCCTGAAGCCAAATTTTGATGTCCCTTTATGATTATTAGTAAACCTAGTTACTAATTCTTCACTTAAATGTTTTATTTTGACAAAAGCATTTGTTCAGTGAAAATAAAACTTTCTGCCAGGGTTAGATTCTGTTCATAATTTTGGCTTAAAATACTTGAAAATTAGAAAGGATTTTTGTTTCAGAAATTATACTGATAATTTTTTTAGTTAGAATCAAAATATATTGAAATAAGCTCAGTATGATGCTTTAATTCACCTTAACAAATTTTGTTCTTTTTTCTTTTTTTATTATTATAATTTACTGATATTTCTAATTTTAAAATTTATTATTTTGATGTTGCAAGGAAAGAGTTTTAACTATCTCGCTAAGTATCCCCTGGTCATCTCTTGCTCTTGAGCAACTATTGGCATGAGTGACAAAGCAGAGGTATAAAATGAGCTCTTTATGCGACTTACTGAGTTTGTAAGAAAAGACAAGAGAAGATGGCAAGATGGCTAGGACTGGAGGGAGTGGGCTATTCCTTTTCAGGTGGATTCTCTGTCAAGATTTGATGTCTGTCTGTCACTGGGAAGCATCTTCATCTGTTCCTACATATATACACATATATACATGAGCCTGCAAAACGACTGCAATAAGTCCATTATTGACAGAGAGTGCAGAGCTCTCCAGTTAATTATGTCAGGAGAAACCCTGCAAAAAGTCTCAAGCTGTAATAGCAGGTGGTAGTAATAAAAGAGCTGTAGTTGTTACCTTCAGGAAATGCCACAAAGCAGCCTTGCTGACTTCATCGTGGATTAAATTGTGTTAGCCAAAGTACTGAACTATCAGAATTGATTTTCCTGTGAGTCTGGAACGGTTAGGAGAAAAGCAGGTAACTCAGGAGGTTGGTTGCAGAAGACAGGGAGGCTTTTTCTTCATGGCTGCTTGAATGAACAAACAAAAGTAAATAGTGCCCAGTAGCTGTTGCCGTCAGGTGGGCTTTCCAAGTTCTGTAAATGGAGCTGTTGGTCTCACTAAACCAGACACGGGCCTGCTTATACAGATGCAATACTTGCTGTAGTAAGAGCAGTGCCAGCACTGACAACTGAAAGCTTCATTATCACAGCAGCTGACAGCTTGCAACTTCCTACAAACCTTCCTGGAAATCGAAGCAGCTCAGCACCTACCAGAATTAGTCAGTGAAAGAGGGAAGTGAGAATATCCAGGAAGGTGCAGACTTGCTATAAAAGGATATTGGCTTCAGTCGGTGGAGTTATCCTAAAGATTTCAACTTCTTTTTTCCTTTTTGTCCTTGCAGCAAGGATAGGCCTTTTGCTGCTTTTTGTGATAAGCATGATCTATTCGAAGTATAATTCCAGCTAAAAAAACTCAAACCAGTCATGTAAGTGAGCTACAGTAGGGAAGCAATAGGAACTGATGACCTGACCACAGCATGGGAACCGCATGGAATATATTAACCAGGTAGAACATCTGCCGCATCCAAAAGGCTGAAGTTGGCTAGGGTTTCTTTCAGCTGTGTCATTCCGCTGCTCCGTCAGAAAGAGGATGTTCTTTGCTGAAAGTCTCTCAAATGCTGTTCACCTCCTTTCCAATGTCTGCAATAAATGTGTCTCGGGAAGATTAAAAATAAGGAGACGATAAACATTGCTGCAGTGAAAGTATGCCCAGGAGGAATACCAGCAGATCAAAAGCTTGAGCTGAATTTAAGTGAATCCATGCATCTTTGCTGAATTTGCCTGGAAAGGCAATTTCATATTTTGTATTATGCTTTATACTGGTAGTCATTTTCTAATTAAAGGTTTTTAAAAAAATACACTGTGTCCTCAGTTTTTTTCCTGCATTGGAGAAAATACAGCAACACTAAGAAATTATTTATTTTCAGTGGATAAAAAGTCTGTTTCACTTATTATAATACTTCGTTATGAGCTGATTTTCTCTTTTCCTTTCTCTCATGATGTTTATCTTGGCTTTTCTCCTTTTGCTCTCTCCAACTAACTCCCTTGCCCTCCTCTCTCCCATCCCCAACTCTGCCACATCCCTGCAGGGTGCACTGCCATTCGATGACGACAATTTGAGGCAGCTGTTGGAGAAGGTGAAACGTGGAGTGTTCCACATGCCACATTTTATTCCCCCGGACTGTCAGAACCTCTTGCGGGGGATGATTGAAGTGGATGCCTCGAAACGTCTCACGGTAAGAAGACATTTGCTGCAAGCCATGTGGTCAATGCTTCACTGGTCACCTCGGTGCAGTTGCGGGTGTATAATTAAGGAAACTTGTTGATTTGCTGCCAGGCCTGTGTGTTTCCTCCTGAACCAAGGATGAGTGGAGCTAATGGAGGCTGGGGAAGTAGTCTGATGCCTTCTCTTTTAAATGATGGGGGCAGATTACCTTTGTGTTGCTTCTCTGGCTTCATAATTCTCCCTCATATGCCACAGTGGACATTTAGAGTAACTCCTTCGTAATGTCATCACAGTGCTACTGACCCATTAGCATATTTTGGAGTCCACCTGGGCAGTCTGGCTCTCCTGGTAGGTGCACCAGTTTGTCAGGGACATGATGTAATTGAAGGTCAAAACTGCTAGGACAGTTCTTTGAAGCTTTGCTATTAAACAGAGTATGCTTTTTTTTTTTTTATTTCTAACAAAAGTGTGGCTTCCCGCTCCATGCCACACAGCTGCATTGTATTCTGTCCTGCATGTGTTCTGCATTATCCTGTGGCAGCATTCAGAGTGGGTGTCTTCTAGTTCGCTATTCCATGTCGTGCCCTGTGGTCCTGAGCACGATTAGGCCTGCAGTGCTGAGCTCCTGGCATTCGGCATTGAATCTTTGCATCTAGGATACATCCCATCACTACAACAGAGAGCCTGCAAGGGTGAGCACTGTGTAGTGATTGTATCCTTCATTAAACTGTGGTAATGTTTTGGGGAATTAAAAAAAAATAGCAATTAAAATCGTTTTGGAAAGCAAGATTGCCTGCTTGTCAGTGGAGGCTTCTGCCTTTGTGGGTACATTGCCCTTGTAAATCCTATTGTCAGGCTCTGGTGATGATTTTATACAGATTTACTAAGCTCACAGATTCTGAGTGGGAGTATGTATAAAGAAATGTAAATTTAAAACTCCTCCTGGTTCTTCAGTCTGCTAAAATATTTATAAATAAACTCTCAGATCAGTGCTTGGCCTCTCTGCTGAGATTGCTAACAACAGCATCAGTCTCCACCAGCTGTGATGGTGCTTTTGGGATGCACACACCTGTCTGCTAAGAAGAGAACTGAAGCTCCCTTCCCAACTCTCTTAAGAGTGGTACCTGGCAGCTGCAGCCAGGTTTTTATTTTGTTCCGTAGGAAACCAGGTCATGCACTGGTGACGTAGGTGGCAAGTTCTTTATGGTAGTACAGGTATCCTTACCTCTGCAAACACAGTAACCATCACATTGCAGTATGGGAGTAGCACTGATAGAAAAACAAATACATATGTCAGGCACTTTAAAAGGCCTTTTTCATTATATTTTTAAAGAAAGAGAGAAAACAATATTTTCCCAAGTATTTTTATGCGAAGAATTCTCCAGAGGCTAGGGTTGTACCCTGAGATGTGAGACAGTTGTTTTCTGTGACTGAGAAAGTCACTAAGTCCTTCTCTTATCTCAGTTTCCTTTCTGTAAGGTGAATGTAACAGAATTTCCTGCCTCACAAACTGGATAGAGCAAGGCAGTAAGGCAGCAAAGGATGGGTAGACGAGCCCCTGAATGAGGAGCATACTGCCTTTGCTTCCCAGATACATACATTGCTGCTTTTGCTCCGGAAACCAGCATGATGCAGAACAGATGAGATGTTCTTATTTCTCTCTGAAAGATCTTAGTGCAGATGGCTTGAGTATGCCAGTGAGCAGATCATCAGACATTAGATCTTCTTCAAATTGTTATGATTTAATTTTGTTATAGAACAATCCAATTTCTTAGTATTGCCTGAAGGTTTTGAATTATGCGATACAGCAGAAACTGTACACACACAACAGAGAAAAACGTTAAAGTAAATCAAGGCCCCATAGTGATCTCCCCCTTTTCTTGATCAAAAAGCAGCTCTGATTTCCTTAGGGAGAAAGAAAACAGATCAGATAGTTATGGACAAGCACTAACCAGTAGATTGTGAATAAGAATTTGAAATAGAATATCTTTAAGAGCTGAGAGATGAGAGGAAAAAAGGATTGCTCTTTGTTACTAGCTGCAATCTTATTTTCATTATTTTAGGGTCTTGGTTTGCTGTCCCTGCTGCCGTCACACTTCCCTTTCTATGCTGTTAGCGTTGTGGTTGCTTAGAGCGCCAGGCAGAAGGGAGCTCTTTGTTTACTGCACAGGAGCTGGAAATTTATTTCCAGGAGAGATCTGAATTCTGTTTCAGCTGTGTCCTGTGAAGAAAGGATATAAGTATGGGTTTATTTGGAAGCCTCTATTCCTGGAAAATTTCTCACTTGAATCAATTTGATGTTTATATAAAGATGGGAGCAAAATTGTGGCCTGGGTACAATAAGGACAGATGTAGTTGTTACCATTAGTGATCATTCGTTCAGTATCTTACTGCTGAATTCAGCAGAAAAATATAGTGAATGTAAGGTCACTGGATTATTTTCTTCTATTTTTCCTTTCCTCTTTCTGCTTTGTTTCTTCTTCTTTTTATTTTTTTGATTTGTATCTTTTTTTTCCTTTTCCTCCAACTGCATTTCCCTCCCTGCAGTAATTGCCATTTCACAGCACACCCACACCTTCCCCAGTCCATCTGTTAAAATGATCAACAAAAACAGAACTAGTATTCACATTCAACTGTCACCATTCGGCTTCAGTGGTAGAGCTTGAGACAACTAATGGAGAGGAGAGTACTCGGAATTATTGTTGCTGGCCCTTTCCTGCCTTAAGAAATTGGCATTACCTTTCAGTGTGTATGATACATTTATGGAAAGAAGAGTTCATTATTTCTTAGTGGAATAATCTTCATGCTCACCGTGTGTTATGTAGCCTAAGAACAGACAGTGGGATGTGCCTGACCACTCTCCTTTATTGGGCTCGATTACCTAAACATACTTGGAGTAAAAGAATCCATGTTTTTCTTTCAGTAGGCTGCAAAAGGAGATCCTAGCTTCTGGGCATGGTATTTCTGACCACCTGTGTTCAGGAAAGATTAAATCAAACTGTCAGTGGTGTAAAGGATGAATACTAAGGTGGTCAGAATTGGAGAGAGCCTGTCTGAATAACACAGTCTAAAAGAGCTCGACTTAGTGTACCCAGGTGATGTGTGCGAGAGGATGCACTAGTCATCCTCATATGCATTAGAGGTAATTACCAAGGAGAGGTTTATTTAAACTAAAGGAAGATACTGGCACAAAAACAAATGTATGTCAAATAGCCTGATGTGAAAGTAGGCTGGAAATTGGAAAACACATTTTAGCTGTATCAGTGGGGTTCTGGGACAGCTTTCTAGTAGAAGTAGTATCAGGAGGGCAAAGTGAACTAGTTTTCAGTTAGATAAGGTTTATGGAAGAAAATGAGTGCTCTCAGTGCCTGCAGTATTGCAGGATACAGTTCCTTTTGATTATGTGCGCTTTGGAAAGTGAATGTTTTCTCCTTGGATGTTTTCAATGATTCAGAATCTCTACAGTGGAGAATAACAGTTCCTGTGGTAGATTACATTTGCATTCTGCACTGATGTTTTCTTCTGCACAAACACAAAGGCAAAGAGGGGAGAGTAAGGAGCTTTTGGTCCACTCTTCTGTTAAAGATGGGAGAGCATTGTCAAAAATGTATATGTGTAGCAAGTTGGATCAGAGCAGATCAGTTATTGCAGAGTAAGCTATTATGATAAAACCGTTACTGTTCCCTGTGCTGACATTTTATTCCAGAATAAAATGACTTAACTTGCTTTGGGTGTCCACATAGATGTTAAGTCTGAAGTACTAGCCAAGTTAAATTACCCAAATTTTCAGAATCTCTTCTCTGCTGTTTTTTTGTTTGTTTGTTTGTTTGTTTTTGCCTGGGTTCTAATGCATGCTAATGATGATGTTATCTCTATTGCTTGGAGT
The DNA here is from genome assembly GCA_011075105.1 of Heteronetta atricapilla. Lineage (NCBI taxonomy): Eukaryota > Metazoa > Chordata > Aves > Anseriformes > Anatidae > Heteronetta > Heteronetta atricapilla. The sequence goes on from CM021735.1 coordinate 35,774,290, forward strand.
ACAGAATCTAAAGAATGTTAAAAAAAAACAACTGAGGGAAAACTTGCTTCCTTCATTTTTCTGGAAGGTCTTTTGGTAAGGTGCCTATCACATCATTCAAATTATCTCACTTCACCACCTGTAGAATGGAGGTAATTGTCCAGTTGATGTATTTAGGCAGTATGCTTTAGGCTGCCAAAGGCCTATTCCTACAATGTGCACTTAGCACAGTGATTCCTTGCCCTTGTCAAGGTCCCTAGAGGCTGCTATAGCATGGCTGCTACTACTGACAAAGATAATAGTTCTACCACTGTTGTTTGTGCTCAGCTTGAATCCTTTGGTCAGGAAAAGCCTGCATCTTGACATCATACAGCAGGTTGAAAGCCCAGACTAGAGGATCTTCTAACTGAACAACATTGATCTGAAGGGTAGATTGATTTAGTGCACAGATGGGTTTCACTTTCTGGATAGGGAAGTTTGGAAACTAACATGGGTTCCAGCCCAGAAGCCCTCATCCATATCTACAGACTTTGAGAAAGTTTTTCATCAGGTCAGAACTTTTTAGCTTGGCAACCACTCTGCTGAGATCAGTGCTGAGGATGTAGACAGCACTGTCTTGTTTTCCATCTGCCTGTCTGTCTCCATCTGTTGTTCCCAGTCTTAGAATTCAGACGTAAGCTCCTTGGGGGAGGAGACCTCCTTTTCTAATGAACTTACACAGCTCTTTATCGCAGTGGATCTAAGAGTGTGGCTCCTAAATGGTACTTCAGTACACAAGGTTAGTATGTATTGGAAGTATTTTAAGTAAAACCACGATAAAGGAATTCCCCTTCTCCTTCCATCCCAGCATTTTAGCTTGCAGAAAAATCTGTCCTCTGACCGTGCATGTGCAATGGATCTGAGCATGTTTTGTTGTTTCAGAGATGACATCATGAAGGCAATTGCCTGCGGTGGCTAGGAGATATTAGGAAGCCGCACTTTAACAACTTTCATAAAATGGCATTAAATTTGGCAAACTCATGTGCAAACAGCAAGAAGAACCCTCTGGGGAGGGCTGTTAAATGCCTTCGTCACTTAAATGCATTTAAACATTGTGTTTAAATGAAGGCAGGAGGAGTGAGATTAGCTCCCGCTGTGTATCTCCCTCCCCTTCACTGCATAGTAAAAAGCATACAGACTTCTCCTTGTCAAAACCAATCGCCCTCCCATAACCCTCCTGTCACTTTAATGCAGACGAAAAGCAACAAAGCATTAATTAATTACCTTTAAAAAAGCAATGAAGATGTTGGCAGCAGCAAGTACACTTGTAATAACATTTCAATGCAATTACATTTGAATCAGAATAGAAATTGGGTTTGTAGAGTACTTTTTGTATATGGGATATCCCTGAGTACTTCACAGCAATGATTTTGATGTGGATGGAACTGCAGATATGTAGGTAAACAACAGCCACTGTTGTTCCCACATGAGAGCTTTCATACACCTTCAGATATATATCACGGCGCTATGGGACTTCTCTTTTAGAAAAATGCTATATTGGATCATTAGCTTGAGGAGGTTGATCAGCAGGATGGGCAGAAGGGATTTCTCTTTCATATCTCCTCTGAAGGAGCCCAAGGGTTCTGCGACTAAGACATGAACTGGTGACCCTCCTTTCTTCCCCCTCTCTGACTTAGAGAACAAAGTGCTGTATTCTGCCTGTCGCAGGCACAAAAGAAAAATGTGACCCAGAGAGACAGAAAATGCAAGAGAAGAAGCAAGCATGAAAGAGACTTGGACATTGCTTAGCTGCATCATCTGCATCTTGTCTGAAATCATTAATGTCTCTAATCCTCCGCACGGTGTATAGGAAATAGAGTAGATATGCATCTCAGGCTCTTTTCAGTGGTGCCCAGTGCCAGAACCAGAGACAGTGAGCACAAACTGGAACTCAAGAGGTTCCATCTTAACATAGGAAGCTGCTCTATGCAGTGAAAGAGCCCTGGCACAAGTTGCCCAGAGTGGTTGTGGAGTCTCCCTCGTGGGAAATTTTCAAAAGCCTCCTGGAGACGGTAGGTAGATGTCATGTCTGGGTGTCCCTGCTTGAGCAAGGGTTGGACCAGATGACCTCCAGAGGTCCCTTCCCACCTCAACCATGCAGTAATCTCATAGGGTGGTTTTACCAAACAAAGGAGGCACAGTCCTTAGCAAATCCTCATAGTAGTGTGCACTCGATAACTAAGAATGTTAAAGCCCTGTCCTGTGGAAGATGTACAAAACAGGCTCTTCTAATAGTCTCTGTACCTCAGCTTACACAGAGTAAGAGGAAGAGGGCTGCATCTCCAGGCTATCAGGGGAGTATACACACAGATACGTAGATACACAGATATGTACCTTATCTCCTTAAATTAAGCTGCTCAGGGGAGACAGCAGTGTGTCATGAATACTCCACCTGTCTCTTAGTAGTGCAGGAGTGAAAGAACTACCTGATACAGGGGAGCCGTGATGATGGAGGCTCCCTGTGGCAGAGTTGTGGCCCACGGACTGTGTCACAGTCACAGACAGTGGGTTTTGTGTCATATAATGCAACGCCAGAATGAGCAGTAATAAAAAAAAATAGAAAAACAAACAAACAACAACAACAAAAAGCTGTGGCCCTGTGGTCTCTTCAGTCCAACTACCAGAGTTCCTGTGACTGGAAATCGCGTGACATCAGGACGCAGATCTCACCTTCTGTCATGCTTTCCTGAGCCTTTCTTGTTTCTTTGTTTTTGATACAAGTCCTGTCTCACTTTTAAAATTATTTTATATAGAGCTGGTCTGAGATCTTCTGGGTTTCCCAGTGTGGTGGTTTTACACAGCTGGGCAGCTGAACTCCACCATAACTGTTCTCTCACTCCCCCTCCTCAAAGGGGAAGCAGGAAAAAATGCAATGAAGTATAAAAAAAAAAGGGAGGGCGCTCAAGGGTTGAGATGGGGACAGGGAGATCACTCAACAATTATAATCACAGGTAAAACAGACTCAAGGTAGGGAGATTAATATAACTTATTGCCTATTTGTCAGATGCAAACTGCTCCAGCATGGGTCTCCCACAGGTAGCAGCTGCCCCCAGACCCCCTTTTCCTTGCTCATGGCTGGGCTCTGGCCAGTGAGGGGTCCCTTTGGAGCAGCTGGAGCTGGCTCTTATCTAACACGGGGCAGTTGCTGGGCTCTGCTCACAGTGGCCACCCCTGCAGCCCCCTGCTGCCAAAACATTGCCATATAAACCCCATACATTCAGGCAACGAGCTGTTGTTCCATAGCACCAAGGCCTCTGATTCACTCCTCTCTGTGATGAACACTTACTTTCTATCTGTGCGATTTTGTTGTGTGTCCATTATTCTTTTTTTTTTTTCTTTTTCACTCTCTGATTTTGGAATTGAAGTGGAAAGTAATAGGAGCAGGATAGCTGTCTCCGTTCTTCCTGACCAGTTAAATGGGCCTGCGATTTCATCGTGTAGCTGTTATCACTTAAGTTTTTTTCCAGCTCTCCCCTGCCTCTCAGTTACGTGTTGCACAAACACAAGCCTGTGTGCAGTGAGTGTGCACCGTGCTCTGCACGTACAAAGGCTTTTTATAACAGGAAATACAAGAAATACTGTTCTCATAATGAATAATCCCTGAGTATCTATGAAAAGCATTTTTCTATTGTGATGATGCTTCAAAAAAACTGGATTAGAAGGTTCTGCTGTAAGTATATAATATTAACAGTTTGTTCTCCCTGCTGTTGGCATTTCTCTTGGAAAAAAGCTGTTATTTTTTTTCCCCTCTGCTCATGGGAATTGCGGTCATCATGTAACATTTGCTGGTATAGGCCTTCCATGGGTGGACAAAGCCACTGACAGGATTTAGTCAGTCCTTCATTGCATAGTAAAATGTTCACATGTGAAGCAGAAAAAAGGGAAGCAAAATAAATTTGCAGTCAGGGGTTCAGCTGCAGGAACAATAAATAATATCTTTCTGACATAGAACCTAATTCCACTTGATCTTCACATTTTAATGGTAAACCTGACACTAATCAAGCACGGGTCCTGGCAGAAGATCATGTCACATGTCCACATTTTATTTTGTTCATGTACGTTGTCTATTTCAACCTGTTTTTGTGTCCTTCTCTCTCTCTTTCCAAAATAAAAACAAGAAATGAACTTCTGGTATAAACTGTCAGTCATAATGCACATACTGATAGGAGCAGTTTGTTAGCTTCAGTTGTATTTTCAAGGGGGAAAGGGAAAGCTTAGGAAGGGAAAAACTTAAATGGCCAAAACACTTGCTGGTGAAGCCTTGTACTTGCACATTTTCCTGGGATTTCCTCCTGACTTGTTCCATTGTCCAGAGTAATAATCTCATATACAGTGGTGGGTGAGGATGAACATGCTCTTTATTCCTGTTGTTTGCACAGATCTAGCTCTGAAATGGTGGATTTAGTCCTCACTGCAAGCAAGCCTTGAATAAGGCTGTCTTATGGAGTTACCTTTCTTGTTTTACAGAGCTAATTCCTTGTTTTCTTTTTCTCTGCAGCTAGAACATATTCAGAAACACATATGGTATATGTAAGTAACACTTTTTAAATTCATTTTTGCATGCATTCAGTATTAATCATGTTACGGGGGCTAGTATTCTCGTGATCTATGACGAGAGATTGGAGTTTGAAAGCAGCTTTCACACAGGTGGAGAAAGGGGCAGAGGACGGGAAGGCATCTAATGTGTTGGGTTTTTTACCCTCTGCTGCTAGTATAATTTCATCTCTATAGACTCAAGCTAGGAAATATATATGCAGTGACTAACAGTTGTCTGAAATAAAACATTTAGCCCACCAACTTGCTGTGTTAAAAAGATACCTGCAAGTCATCACCACTGAAAAAACTCACAACCTAACAGCCATATTTGGTTTGCTCTTCAAGTGCTCCAGAGAATCCCTTGTAATACCTTCTTGACAAGAAAGCTTTTGCTTGTTCCTTCTTGGCATCTTGGCTTTCCTCTGAAGTAGAAACAAAAATGATTATATTGATAAGTAAGCACCTGTGAACAAGAGATTTTCTGTCTCATAATCCCTACTCCTTCGCAGCAAGCTAAGAGGCTGCTTCTGACCTTGTAACCTGTTGATGTGAGAGTAGTTCTGTGACTTGATTAAAAGCAGCAGACTTGACAGTGAAACAGGAGGTCTGTGAAAACAGCACATGCCTGTCGAGTGGTTTGGGTGTAAGGAAGATTGATGGCTTTTAAAAGTGACCTTGCACTCTGTGTAGCCCTAATAGTATTTCAGGAAACCTAAGTAAATAACATTTTTTGTTTATACTCATGATAACCCAATCAAACTAAGGAGAATACTTCACAGATATTAAATAAGGAAATTATGCTTTGATACTTGCTTCTGGGGGTCAACGTTCCTACACGCTCCCTGGGTGGGTGATAAGAAAAGTCCTGCCTTTATAATCCCCCTCTCATTGCTCTTGGGAAATATTTGAGGATGATATGAACTGATATTTAAGCCTGTCACCAGGAAGAAAAAACACCTTTGTTTTGATCTGTTTTGTTTTCTCTAAATCTATCTTATGGGCACTGTTCACTTGCTGGCTTCACTGACTTCAATAGCACCCAAGGGCATTCAACAGTTTGTAGAATAACATGTTTTGTTCTTAGTTCACCTGAAATGGTGGTAGCACTCTGCCTGTGGCTTTTTCATGCTCTGTACAGTTACCGGCTGACATGGCACCTTTTAAAATCAGAGAAGAACTTGTTTGCTGCAGGTTTGGTTTTTTTTCAGCTCTGATGGATAAATGTAGGAGAAATTGAGGGGGAAAATCTCTAATTTTAAAGCTGAAGTAGCCCTCTTGTAAGGTTACACTAGAAATTCTATAAGTAAATTCTGGTGCTATAAGACTGGACAGCTGATCCCCTTTAGTTTCTTTATGGAGTAAAATCAACTGACTTCAGTTTCTCTGTCCTTTGACCAGAAGTGGAATAGGAAATAAAATTAAATGTCATTGATCACTTCTGTTATTACTGTAAACATCCTCAAGATTTTAACCTGGAAGTTTTCACCACAGAAGGATATTGTCCCAGGCTCGTGTGCACAATTAGGCAGGTGTTATTTCATGACTTTATTCTAGATTTTAAATACAAAGATTTTTTCTTTGCAGACATAAGCGTTAGAACATTTTCATGCACTTCTTGATGAAGGTCATATTCTCTGATGACTGGCACAGTGAACAGGTTTTTACCCCAACGGAAATGGCATCTGAGGCAATTCTCATAAGTAGAAACTGATTTTTGCAAAAGCAAATGCCTCCTACACTCCTGCTATAGTCAATAAAGAGAGAGAAAGGCTCCTACAGAAGTCTGTTCAGATTGCCTCAAACAAAGTTTCTGCTCAAAATAGCTTTTTAAGCTATATTTTTAAAGCTCTCTCTCTCTCATTCTCTACATGGATTGACCTAAGGAGGTTAACCTCCTTTGGCTAAATTTAGTCTGTGAATAACCTTACCACCTCCAAAAATCTACTGCTTTCATCTGGTAATGTTTCACAGCCTCTTCGCATTCATTTTGCCTGGAAACATTGATGCTGACACAGAAGGAGTGGTTACAAGTGTTTGCACACTGTAGCTGTTTTGCTCACATTTTCTCCCGTATCTTCACTTATCACTACTGTTCCATGTTAAATCTTTATTCTTTGTCATGTATAAGTTACTGACCTGAAAGTCGTTCTCAGAATCCAATAAGTCATTTCACTTAATTCTTCAAATAAATATCAGGATTTTGTATAACTAGGGAAAAGATTTAATTGCAGTCTCAACAGACAGAGAAAGAGGTCTTGAAAGTGGAAATCATGATTCACAAGGCTATAAAAAAGAAAAACCAAGGAGAAACCTTTCACCACCAACCTCCAGTTCTTCTTACTCTCCCACCCAAATTAATTCAGTGAGGTTTTTTAAGCCTTTTTAATTTAAATCATTTATTTTTTACTTCAAGCACAGGTTATCTTAAATCAGCAAATAAGCAGCAGATCTGTTCACCTTTTTGTACTAAAGCAAGAGGGCAAATAAATTTAGCTATTATGGTAAATGCATACTTCAGTAACGCTGAGTTATTGCCCTAATTGCGGAGGTAGCAAATTTACTAAAATCAGAAGAATGGTACTGGTGCTACTTCGCTTTGCTCTGATGTAAATGTGCATCTCAGTGAGATTCACGAGGAAATTTCATGGAGAGACTGAAAAAGTCCTCCCTGTTCTGGAATCACATCCATTGTATGCACTGTTCCTCACAAAAGAGGCAGGGTTTAAAAGCAGCAATTACATCCATGCAGGCCTTTAAAAAATATACGTGATTTGCAGTATTCATTGGGTGACATTGTTTGATGTCTATGTGGGTTGAAATGCAACAAATTTGTCACTCTCTACCAGACTGAGAATGGAACAGGCAATACAGGCATGCCAATCACAGCACAGACCGGTGATTTTCGTTTCCCGAAGCAGTGAATGTGTTGCCAAATGATGAGGCACCTCTTTGCAGATTTTTTCTTGTACCTGTTGAGGAGGTGCAAATATTCCTGCCTATGTCTGAGGCTGACCGGGTGCCGGGCATAAGGAAAAGCCACTTTTCACTGCACAGAAGATACCAAGCTGTGCTCTCTAGAAATGGCACCCAAGCTGGTAGCTGTAAAAGATGCTTGCAGGTGATATTCTGCTGTAGGCTAAGGCAACAAGTAGGAAACCCAAAATTTCTGGGAATTTTCCAATACAATAATTTCTTAGTCTCTTAAATTACCTTAAGGACCTCTGTTTTTAATGTAATAAATTATTAATGAAGTCTGTTCCTTCTAAAAATGAACTCCATTAAAAAACAAAATCTCAGCTGCAAGAATCTCAGATGCAGAAGTTCCATCCTGCAGGAATTTATCTTAATGACAATGTCATCAGTGGCTTTAATAGCCAAGGTTATGGTCTAGTCTTTGCTTATTACCTGCTGTGAGCTAAATCTTGACACACTTTGACTAATAACCAGCTGTAGGAGTAGCTACCTCCTAAAGACAGGGCACTCATGGAATAAGGTGTTTCTTTAGTTGGACAAGATTTCCAAATTTAGCCATTAGATTCAGGACCATGTTGACATTGCACAAGACATAGAGATTTCTGTGAGACTCCAAGGAGGCATCGGCCCCATAAACAACAAACACAGCCTGGAGAAGACAGTCACACATTGACATCGCATAAAGGAAAGGGAGGACCTCACCTGAAGAATCTGAAAGCCTCAACATCACACAGAGCATCCGCTGAGAAATAGTGAAGAGCCCGGATAGACAGTTTCTCCAACCAAAACGCCACCATCAACAAACCCACATCTTTAGGTGGATAGAATTGACCTAGGTTGCTCCTTCCCCAGCTAAACAAAAGCAAAGGTTATCCAGGGTGCCTGCAATATGTAGCATTTGATCTGTTATAGATGTCATGACATCTTGACCTGTTTCTTACAATAAGGGCTTTTAACTGTAACAAATAATCCACATTTCCTGAGCCCAGTCAATAGAGTGAGAGGAGTGTGCAGGAAGCCTGTGTTAACTACTTTTCGCAGAGTAATATGCTCTACCACTAATGTATGTTCCTAGGTTTGCCACTGACCTCAGATATCACTCTTGGGCCAGAAGTTTCAAATTTGCATTTCTGAAGAGAAGCAGAGTTGTATTTAGGAATATAAATAAACAAACTGGTTTCCCAAAAAAATCCTCTAAAATGTGTTAAATATGTGCCTCAACAGTGAGGTTTCTTAAATCACCTTGAAAGTTTCTAAGTAACAAAATGGTTGCAGTGCCGGTTGTAAAGAGCTGGTGAAACGCAGCAAGGGTTTGTTCTCACAGCTCGTTGTCTGAAGGGGAATCGTTCAGCTTGTGCTTCCCAGCCCGACAGCCTGAATCTGGCCTGCTGATGAGACAGCATCTCTAAAACCACGTAGTGTTGTAGAAATGTTTGGCATTAGGATGCTGAACAGCTGCTTACATTATGAGGGCACTGATAAGTGAAGTTCCTACTGCCTTTCTGACTGAACGCAGATATTTCTCATTAAAGACCCAAATCCACAAGGTGCTGGTCACTCTCAGCCTTCATGGTGGTGTCTTTGGAAGAGAATATCTGTCTGGTTGTGAGATCTGGTCTCTCAGTGGGGATTTAACAAGCTATTTCCATCTGTTGCTGCAGGCTGTGTTTCAGAGGATGGGTTCATTTGTGACTCATGTTTCTTTTCTCTCCTTCCCTGCCCCCTTTCTCTCTCTCATCTTCTTTCCTCTGCAGAGGTGGTAAGAATGAGCCAGAACCAGAGCAACCAATCCCTCGAAAGGTGCAGATTCGTTCTCTCCCTTCCTTGGAGGATATCGATCCAGACGTGTTAGATAGCATGCACTCGTTAGGCTGCTTCCGTGACCGAAATAAACTCTTACAGGACTTGTTGTCAGAAGAGTAAGCACTTGCTCAGTCTTAATATCAGTTGGGTATCCAGGGGCTGGGATGCTTACAAACCTGGGGAAAGGTGGAAATCATTTTACTGTGTCTCTTGCTGTGAGGGACCTGTAGCAATGTCTCACTCTCTAGCTGTAGCAGCCAGTGATGTTCTGGGATGGATCAAGGGGTCACTGAGCTTTCCTAATACTTGGTGTGAGTGGAGGAACATTCTTGTCTCTTCCCTCGCTGCTAGGCATGGTCATTTCACAAAAAGATGGGCCTTGCAGTCCAGATGGGGAGGTGTTGGTGCTGCTATTTTTGTTGGATATGTGTTTGTGGGCAAATTGTTACTTATTTCAAACTTACACCTGAGAGCTGCTGTGTTTCCTGAGGTTTTTACCAGGGACACGTAGTGGAAAGAGCACACAGAGGCTCAGGAAATATGACTTGTGCCACTCTTCAGCTTCTTGTGGACATGTTACCTCATCTATCCTGTGGCTCTGTTCCAGATGTGTAATGTGGGAATTGTATTTCCTTCTCTCATAAGCTGCTTGTTGGAGACAGAAAGGTTCTCAAAAGCTTTGTGAGTTATATATCTAGTTGGCAGGCATTTCCAGTTTGTTTAGAATAACTGTAACTATTTGTTTGATGAGAAAGGTTTATTTACACATTGGTGCTTTTTTATCTTCAAATTTAAAGATATTTTCCTTTTTTTTCAGAGAAAACCAAGAGAAAATGATTTATTTTCTTCTGCTTGACCGGAAGGAGAGGTATCCCAGTCATGAAGATGAGGATCTTCCCCCTAGAAATGAAATAGGTACTACAGATAAGACCTCTGTCATCACAAACACATCTTAAGTAGTTCCTGTTTGCCTTTTTGTTTTTTAATATCCTCAAACCCTAGCATTACTATTACTTTCCCACTGAAACAGTGCACAGCGCAGGTGAGAATCTGCAGCCTGAGGCAGGCAATTCTGTTTTCTGGTTACAGGGCTTCATTTTTCAGGACATAATCTGTGTCAGTGCAGAAACATCCAAGTTGGTTTTGAACCAGAAATCATAAAAAATACCATGTGGACCCACAAGCTGCCTCTAGGCAAGTAGATGAAGTTTAGGAGCATTGTTATGTAGTGGCAGAATTTTCTGATTACTAATCTACAAGCCGTATTGCAGAAGCGCTGCTTCTGGAGTTGTGCTAGTAAGACTGTGTAGCATTACACCCCAGTAAAGTTTTATGTGTACACATCCTCTTTTCTGTAGGTAAATACATACACTGTTAGAAGTATGAATAATAACACTTGCCTGTTTATAGTACATACATTATACTACCATGCTTTTAGACTATTTTAAGATTTTAAAAGCTTAATAGCTATAAGATTACATATCTTATAAAACTCCTGTGATAATGTTTTATTCCTGAAGAATTATTTGTTAGTATTTTAGAGTACTGTTGATCACCAAGGACTACACTAATCTAGACAACAGGAAAAATGCTCCCCTAAGGAGCTTACTATGTAAGTGACTCTTGCTCTGCACAGTGACAAAAGTTTAACTAATAAAGCATTACTCACTTCTATCAATGACCTGAAATAGCATTTTTATATACTAGTGTCATGATTTTTAGGTCTTGTATTTCACTTTGAAGGCTAGAAACAAAGTGTTCTTTATTCTCACTGGAAAGCCTGTAATCTCCCAGGCCTACAGGGCAGTGGTATATTGAACTATACGTTTGCTAACGCTGAACTGAATTATTACATTATCGAAGTTCCAGGCTCCAGGCCCTATAATTTTACAGGGAAATCTCGTGTGGGGGGGATGAAATGGAAAATCTGAGTCAACACGGTAATTTTTTAAACACGTACTTGGATGGAGCTGCAGAAAGTATGTTAGCAAGCATCCTGACGAAGATGGGTTGTTGTGTCTACTGGGGGTGCTCCGGTCAAAAGGCCCTTTCTCAGTGCAGTTTGTCTGCTAACACTTTGCTCATCAGCTTTTGACTCAGATTGTCCTGCAATGTAAAGACACCACCATCTTGTTTTAGAAATGCTTCTGTCATAAGAAAAGAAGCAAGATGACTAGAATGTTCGTATCTAGCATGTAAGTGAATACACAGCCATGACTGTAACACAGCATATGTATCTCTTACACATGTATTTTCATGTGTTGAACTGTTCTCCGCTCCTGACTTTTTTCTTTTTCTTTTTTTTTTTTTGTACAAGCAGGAAAATGTGCCCCATCAGGGAAACACTACCCTGAATGTATCTTTGTGCTGCATTAGCACATTTTAGACTCGGAGCATTATTCTTTGAGAGTTTGTAAGTTGTATTTTGTCTTCCACAGGGGGTTTCCACCTCCTCTGTTCCCCGCAGTATTTCTGAGAACATGGGGCAAGGTTTAATTAAGAGCAGTCATGCTTCTGATGAGTATCTCATCATTAACCATTAGCAATGGCTTTGCACAAACAGAGAAGAGCAGAGAAAAGGTAATGGATTTAGTATTAGCAGGTTGAAGAAACCACATTTGTGAGAGTTGTGTATTGCCTGAGCTCTCGCCAGGGGGAAAAAAATAAAAAGGTGCATCTCATTATATTTTGCTTTTTCCTCTTTCTTCCAAAACATGGAAATGAGAAATTTCTCAGTAAAATATGTGAATGTCAACTAATGTCTCCCTGAGCAAAAGGCTTCTGTGTGGAGGAAATTCTTAATAAACCAGAGAACAAGAGATCAAGCCAGAGTCGCCCTATTAGGCTGTAGGTGCCTCATCCAAACTCAGAAGATGAAACTTTCCTGCTTTTCAGATGAATGCTGTTATACTTGGATTATTATCTACATGATATTGCCTTCCTTTGTTAAAAAAAAAAGAAAACTTAAGAATGGCTTCACTTTTCTGATGTGAAATGAAAGGAAAATACATCTCCAAAACTACCACATCCAGACCAGGACTTGAATGTGGGTTTTTGTTTTGTTTCCATGTGAAGTATTTCCAGAGACTCAGAAACAGAAGTGTACACACTGGAGGTTTTCCTATTTTTAATTCCTGGGCTGCTGCAAAATCTCCAACTGTTTTTATATGCCAGCACGTCAGTCGTTGTGGCAGGATGGTTGGGTACTTTAGCATCTTTAGCCTTGACATTGGTGACAGACTCAGTACCTTGTGGTTTCTTAATCAGACCCTTTTAAAAGATTTGTACACCACTTGACAATCTTAGCCATGTATACTGTAGGTTTGTAGCCAATTTAAAGAGGAATCAAATACCACTGTTAGAAGATCAACTACATTGATGCAAACTTCTGGATGTATTTTCCATCAAACCTTTGTGACTTGCTGTTGTTGAATTTATGGGTGGGCTCCTTTTGCTTATTCCCTCTATTTGAAAGTTTGAAATACAGATTGGAAATCGGTATCTTCCAACATATTCAGCAAAGATGGATGTAAAAGAATGATTTAGCTTGCTAGCAATATCCTTATCTTCTTTAATTGCTTTGTTGATTCTCTTATAGTCCCTCTGGCTACTATCCTTTCAAGCTTTCTTTTTTTGATGGCTGTACAGAACATTATTCAAGTCTTTGGCTCATTTTTCTTCAAATTCCTTTTTAGCTCTCTTTTAATGTCCACCTTATATTTGGCCTAACTGCCACTTTTGCAACTGTCACTTGGCTGAATTTCCATTTTCTAAAGTGTTCTGTCTTGAACATGCATGGATGAAATTGTCTTTAAAAATATCTTCTCATAGAATTTTTTTGCCTTTTTCCTTCTTCTTGTTTAGACTCTATTATTAGCTAACCTTGATGCCGTCTGAGCTTACTCATCTCCTTTCTTTTGACTTAGCTGCTTGCTTCGTCGTCTTCATTCTTTTTCGTCATCTTCCTACTTCATTTTTTTTCCTTTCTTTAATTCAACTGCACTTTTTTCCTTTCATTTCTAATGTCTCATATCCCTCTAGGAATCTTTATATTTACTCTCTTGTGGATACCAAACTTAATTTCATTCTGGTTATGTGAGTTAGTCATCTGTAATCACACTTCTTATACCAGCATTTGTTCTGTAGGATGGATCCTTTCTTGTTCCTTGAACTTGTTTGAAGAAGTAGGAATTTGAAATGTCTATATCCTGTCCTAGCTTATTATTGACCACTTCTCTGTGTGAAACTGAAGTCACTCAATACAACTGTTTTATTAGGTTTATCTTCCACTGTTTGTTTCCTTAATTTTATGCACCGTATTTTTTTCCCACTGTATATTTTTATTACTGAAAGTAGTTTGAAATGGAGTGAGATACAACTACTTCTTTTCTAACTCATTTTTAACAGGAGAAATATTATTATAATACAAATAATACTTATATAGTAACACATTCAGTTGTTATTACTAGCCCGTTTGCACCAGGGCTGTATTTACTCATGCTCATTGTTTCAAGAATAATCCCTGTGCCAAAGGAACCGTATTCTAAAAAGCATGATGTAAGAGAGAGAAGACACAAGCAAGTAGGCAGGGGCTGAGGAGGTCAGGGTAATGAAAATAATACCAGACTAGGCGGTAGTGATGTAACTGTGGCAGTAGTGATATAATTGTCAAATATAGCATTATTGGTTTTACAAAGGAATCCTGGCAGAGGAAGAAGCCTTAGGGACTGGACACTGTGAGCCTCTTTTTGACTGAAGAGGTGAAGGATGCCTTTTCTTACAGGTGGTCACTCTCCACTAAAATTGAAAATGTGCCTATAAACAGAGGCAGGGTACTGAAATAGCCCAACTAAAGCAAGAAAGTATTTCCCTATTTATTTTTCTGCTTTCCTCTTTACTGTTTTGATGCTATCAGATATATTAGTAATAAAAGAACTCAGCAGGTCTGCATTTGGCTCCCTGTATCACTACGGAGGTGTGTATGCTTTGGCAAGTCACCTTGGAGCACTTTCTGTTATGCAGTTTAGTATCTAGAGACTCTTTCCAGAGCAACTTGGGTGCTTCTCAAAACTGCAGTAAATGTTTGTCTGCACCTTTAGGTATGAAATGCCTTTAAATATTTCATTCTTACACCTCAGTTTTCACTCTGTAGAGTGAAAGTAGCACTTCTATACCTCATAGGAATGTTACACAATAAAAATTATAAAGCACTTCAGTTACTATAGCAGTAAAAGCTATATGATGACCTCCGAGATAAATTTCAGTAGCTCTCATCGGAGATTCGTCTCAGGTAGACAAGAATGTTTAAGTTGTAATGCTGAAGGAGGAAAATATAACACAGCAGGGAAAACCTGAAATCTAATCTTGAAGATGCAAAAAAAGGATGTGTTTTCAGAAGAGAATGCGAGTCTGAATTTAGAATCTACTTATGTCCTTGTGTCACGTTTAATTTAGCTAGAATGGACATTGAAAGCAAGCTATTGCTACCTGAGTGCATGTGCAGAATCCCTGGATGGCATACGCTTTGGCTACAACCTCTGCTATAGCCCATGCTATCATCTTGCTATTATTGTTACCAGCTTTGTAAGGTAATTTGTGCAGGCTGTGCTATAGTTGTACTTTTATTTTACAGTGCTCATACATTCAGGACGGTAGCAATACTCCTTTTTTTCTGCAGATGGATTGCAACTTATGTCTTAATGCTTGTAAATTTGGAAGAAAAGAGACTGCAAATGTTCATCTCCATCATGAAGATACCTATCTCTGTAGGGGGGTGTGAGAGTGAGATTGTTGAGAGAGGACTGATCCAACCTTTGTGAGGTAAGTCACAGCCAGATTCAGCTGACAGTGTTTTCTTTTCATAAAGATCCCCCCCGGAAGCGTGTGGACTCCCCAATGCTGAACAGGCATGGGAAGCGGCGGCCAGAAAGGAAGTCGATGGAGGTTCTCAGCGTGACAGATGGCGGCTCCCCAGTCCCTGCTCGCAGAGCTATTGAAATGGCACAACATGGACAGAGGTGGGTCTCTCCTTTACCCAAGAGCTGAGAGTCCCTCCTGGCTTTGTTACCCTCTTTTATGTGGTACATACAAAGGAGCTGTGGAGCTTTTCTATTCATAGCAGCACTCATAACAACTTCCAAGCACACTTGCAACATGATCTGGCAGCCAAAAGCACTTATGCACACAGGAGCAGAAGCCCTGCCAGGGGCTTAAGAGCTCTGTTTGCTTGCAGCTATTTCTCAGGAAACTGTTCTGTCCTCTGGGCAAGATTCATCTCATCTCATTTTAATTGTCCAGAACATAGGGATTCAGTCTGAGCTAGATGCACAGGCTGTCACTCTAGGCTGTGGGGACAGATGAGGTCTTTGAAAGATCTTAGATACATATGTCCTCTGTTCCAACAATATTAGGATAAATAATGCTCTGGTCATTCTTCTCTGTCTCCATAGCCTACAGCAGGAATCTAGATGACTCTCTTGTATTAGGTACCTAGATTTTAGGAACCCGAAGTTAAATGAGGTGAACCTCACCATCCATGTTGTTAGAACAGCTTGACTCTGGAAAGCCGTGTCCAGGCATCTGTGGATACCTCTAAAATGTGCTGTCAGAGCCAAAATGCATCTGACCCACATAAATTACCACCTGTCTGTAAAGCAATGAAAATGAGTATAATTTTATTTCTTTTCTCTCAGAGAAAGTGTTAGTCTTGTGGAGAAACAGCAGAGGAGCATTGTGTTTCCTCAAGGCATGCTCTGGGAGATTAAGTGACCTGTGGAAGTTCACTTATATGAACAATGGAAGTTGTTTCCTCTGTCGCTATGCCTACCCTTAGGGAATCACATGCATTTGGTTTTATACTTGTATACATCAATCAGTGCTAAAGAACATTTCATAAATGTGTATGCTGGTGATGCTGTAACTTCTGTTTCAGCTTTATGATATGATTACTTTTGTTTAGCTGTTAAGATCTGCTCTTAACAGCTTAATGAGCTTGCTGTGCCTGCTCAGAAACCCTTTGCTGACTGAGAGCTGTGTGAAGAACGTGGAATAATTTCATGTCCAGAGGCCCCTAGATCTGCTGGAAAGTTTTACTGACAACTGTTGCAGTCCTATAGGGAGGACAAACCGTTGGTTGTGAGGATCTTGCTAGGACTTCAGACCGGATGCATGGCCTTGAGATACACTGCCAGAAAGATTTTTCATTGTATTTTAGGTTGGAAACCTGTCTTGAGTGTGTGGTTTGCTTTGATATTTGATGAGGTCTGGGCTAAGGAAGCAGGGTATATTCTCAGTGTTCCTCATAGGCCTCAAAGTGATAGGGATTAATGCAAGACTGACAAACAGTTGCTCACTCCGTGTTCAACTTACAGTGTTTAAACTGGTATCCAGTAGAAGTCTGGGCCATGAAGCTCCCAGAAATGAGCCAGACAGGGGTGAATCACTTCTCCCCACCCCAAGGCTGCCTGTGAGTTGCAGTACTCTGCAGCTGTTTGCAGTAACTGTCCAACTGGGCGGAACAAATAGGAAGTGGTGAGATGAACAATCAAAGGTAATGATTCAGTCATGTTCATCCAGCCTAGAACATGTTAGATTGATCCTGAAATTTTCTGAGAGCTGAAATCTTCTCTTCCAGCTCTCAGCTTTGCTTTTGGATTCAAAAACGCTGAAGAAGCAAAGCTGCATCTCATTATCCAAAGTATCTCTTCGGCTTTTAAATGTCTCGCTTGATTCTGCAGATGAGAAAGCATTTGAAGTCAAACATCTGAGATGAGTGCAGAGCAGAGGGGAGACATACGCAGGTGGCATATCAGTAAGGAAGGACTTTGGCTCATAGGAAGAAGCAAAACATGCCAGGCACAAAAGAGATAGAGGGAAATGCATACCACACAGCTCAGGGCTGGACATAAAGGTGTGATTAAGGGTGGAGGAAGGGATGTATTAACACCATGATTGATGATGATGAGCTTGGTAGAGCTTGTTTTGGAAGAGGTTAAAGGGAAGATGTTATTTTACTCTATGTCTGAGCTTCCATAATTCATACCATTCCACATCCACAGACGACAATGGCACATTTTGTGTTGCTGGCAGCACAGTCGTTTATAACGTGAACTGGCTTCATTAACAAACACCACTGCATGGGGATTGTCTGGGGACGATGCATTGCTGATGGGGCACCATCTGTCAGAGCAGTCAGTAACAAAATGACAAGTGCCTTCCACCAAGACTGAAGGATTTTTAATGGCTAGCTGCATATTATTTTCCATGAAATGACCCACTGAGAGTGGATTTCACAGCACTAGGTTTTAGATCCCAGAAGTGAATGCTTTTTTTTAAGAATGACATTATTTGGTCTGGATAGATGACTATTCAGTGCTTTTATACTATAATACTAGGAAAACAGGGACGTAAACCATGGAAACAGACCTCCTATTTAAACACAAATGACTTGTGCAAACATCTGGAGACACAGAGACATTACTTCTTTCTTAAGGTAGCAGAGATACTCTTCTAACCAGTGGGCAGAACACACGGAGGTTTCTTGTGATTTAGACCTACGTTCCCTTTCCCAGTAGCGAACAGACGTTTTCTTGCATAAAGGGGATTGTAACTTCTGGTTTTATGTGTCTGTGTGATGAACTGTGCTTTTGGTAATAAAGTGGGGTCCTTACAAGCATCTGGTCTTGGCTTGTTTAAGGACACATCTTTCCTTTGAGGCTTAAGTCTTGGCACTCGTACAGGCTGACAAAGTATTAGGTGAAAAACATAGTCTTTTATTGATTTAGTTCTGGATAGTGTAGAAGAGGAATTCAACACAAGAACCACTTTTTGAGCTTACAGACTCCTTGAAATGTTTGTGCTGACCTCTCCCAGTGTTCTTCATTGGGTCTTTGACTATGTATGACGAAATAAATATGCACAAACACCTGCCACTCTAAAACTGGTGACTAACTATTGCTGATTCATGGTTTTCACTACTAGTTGTCAACTAAAGGTGTTCTTAATTACATCTTATTTGATTCTGCTTTTGTGGTATCCACATTTCTCAGACTATCTGGTATTTCACTGAAATGTCAAAAGAAAAGAGGTGGGTTCTGAGCGTAGTTTAGCACCAGCTAATTTGTCCCCTGTGCCAAAATCAGACGGACAAGGGAGAATTCTGTGGGAACTAGAATCCTGTGGGGATGTGCCAGAAATTTTCAGCAGCTTTTCTGTGAGAGTCCAAAAACTGTTCTAAAATAGGCTTCATTAACTATACATTTTCTTCTGGCTATTGAAGTGGTGGATAGCTTGCATGAAAAATCAGCTAACATTAGAAAACAGTGTTCTGCAAAACAGTGAAGCATATTACCAGTGAAACATGTTACAGAGAGCTGCCCTTTTAGCAAGGCAGAGGGAATTTTGCTTCTAAGCTTCAGGGATTCACACCCAAGATTATAAAGAAGGACATTTCTCTATACAGTGAGTATAGGGAAGAGTAAGTGGTAATAGATCTACAAATTAGAATACAAAATGGATTACTTTTCCTCTAACAGTCTCTGTGGCCTAATTTGAACCTTTTCCCAGATCATGCTTAGTGTTGAGATCTGCTAGAGAAGTCTGAGTAACGAGTGCTATGCAATCTGTGCTTTCAGGCATGTTCTATATGCCATGGACAATGTGACAAAGTAGATTGTACCCGGGTTTTCAACTGAATATAGAAGAGCAGGGTTTGCAAGTATGTTTGGGTGAAGTCATCTTAGACCTCAGAAGTCAGGTAGAGCTAATGAACTTCAGCGTGTGTAGGCTTGAGTCATAGTTGGAAAGTAAAAGAAAGGTTCCAGAGCATTGCTTAAAAAGGGGAGGATGGGTTGGGGGGCTGGGTGTCCAGCATTGCTTCAGGTGACTCTTTTTTATAAATGTCCACACTAGTAACTCTGTTTTCTCGCTTTGTTCCTGCCATAGTAAAACAATGTTCAGTAAAAGCCTGGATATCTCTGAAGCCAATCCCAAATTCAACAAAGAAGAAAGGTATAAACACTGACAATATGTTCCTCTCCTCTACCTCACTGCTGAGACCTTAAAGATGCAGTACTTACCTTCTCTGTGTGGGGACATAGCTGTTCTCTCCTTAGAGAGAAACAAAGAGGGTGGGATATTTACAGTCCCACACTACATATATTTTTGTATAGTTCCATACATCGAGGCTATCCCCAATGCAGCTTGTGACTGTACTGTTTTCCCCACTAAAATGTCATCCTGCCGTTACTTCTGGTTCAGTCCTGCCCCAAGATGGATGCCCAGGCTAGAAGATGTATTTGCTAGGACTGCTTTGGCAATATAGAACACTAGGAAAGCCCAGAGTGCTTCATTCCCAGCACTAGAAACAGCAATACAACTGAGTCAGCAAAAGCAGTGGTAGAAAACTTTGGAAATCCTGACTGACAGAGCAAAACATTAAGTGCTTCTAGCTAAGAGCCAAACTCTTTAAGCAGCCTGGCTGAATCACAGAACACCAGAGGAAAAGATCATTGAAAGAGAGGGGGTTTGGAGGATGATTCCAGTCTAGCAGTCTAACAGATGTTGAAGAATAACAAAAAGAGTAACTCCCAGCTGTGAGTAAAGGCACAGCAGAAGACATACAGGCCACCAGATTTAGGGAGTTTTAGTGGACTCACTTAAGTTTGAGTCCATGAACAAAAAAAGAAATTTAAGGGGAGGTTGTTGGTGGACATGGAATTCTGAAAATTTCAGTCTCATAGGAAGAGAGTTCTTCTCTAATGTTAAAAGTTGGCATCTGGATGGAAAATTCTTCATTTATAATAGGATCCTCACACATTTTGGACAAACAGTTTATCTGAAATCAGCAGCTTGAGATTTAGGACTGTTCCATATGATTCAGAAAGGGGGAAGCGGTGAATTCCTTAAAGGAACCAACCTGAGGACTCAGCTAACCATTCTTCTTTCCATTTCCCCTTTTAAAGTAAGCCTTTCTACGTAAAGATAAATGTGGTGTTTAAGCCACAGGAGACTCCTAGGATGTAAGGACAGCCCCTGTTTTGGCTTTCTGCAGACTGAGACAGTCCTTTGTGGGCAGTGTTTCAAATCTTGAACCTGCCACAGTGAAGACCAACTACGTGTACCCACAGGAGAGATTGTGCCTCACATATGTAAGGCACATTTTTTAGGATGGCAACCTAGGTGCAAGTATTGCACCCAAACTGTTAGAAGCCTCTGAGAATTTCACAGCCATGAAGTAGAGGTGACACAGTCTTTAGTGGCTGGGCTTTCCTGGACTGTTACCATAGGCATGGAAATTGATGTTCCTTTTTGATTCCCCCTATACATAAATTACATTCTTGAATAAGTGGCACTTCTTGCACTAAAATTTAGTCTGAAACTATTCCAAAGATTATCTCTTCCACAGCAATCAAAAGCCAGGTCCAGTAAGAGAGGTGTCTTTGCCTTTTGTCTGTGGTGTGAGAAGGGTCCTTCAGATGTTACCAGATGTTATCTTTCATGGTCCCTCTACTTCTCTGGCAGCTGTTCCAGCTGTGTTAGGAGCAGAGGAAATGACCCTTCAGTAACCACTAGAGGAATTTCATAAATACTCCCAGGCATTTCATGTTGCCTTTTGAAGGTGGTGTTTTTCAGAGTACAGTAGGAGAAGGTTAGGGTAGTGCACAAGGATCAGCCAGGGTCCCCCTCGCTGGAAGGCCAAGCTGATTTTTGAAGGATCACATGTTCTCTCACCTCCCTCCCACTTTTAAGAGTTAGGATGAGGGACCTCGGTGGCAGGAAAATGAGAGGAGCCAAATTCTGGAGCTGTGCATAGCTACATGAAAGGAAGGGATAGGCAGTGAAGAGAAACCCAGCAAAATGGGGCCAGCTAATCATGGTGGCCCATGAAATTTTTGTCCAGTGTTTAATTATCCAACTTTATGATGTCTTTTTTTAAAGGAATACTGCATCTTTAAGGGTCCCTTCCCTCTAGATGCACATGGTTGTCTTAGTAGCTGAGGCCACTGTCCCTTTCTTTTTCTTTCTTTCTGACTTTCTCTTTCACCCCCTCTTTCAGTGCTTCTCTTCTTCTGTATCTGGGTTGCTGCAGCTCCGTAGTTCACTTGCTTCAGTATTGTAGGGAATGCACATGTCTGCGCTTCTGGGTCTATTGTGTCCTGGGATTGTTCATTTTTTTTAAAACCTCATTTCCCTCTTCCTTTTCCCTATTGTCAATTTGCTTTCCATTCTCTTTGTTAACCTCTTAAGTGCCTTTCCTGTTGGGAAAATGACTTGAAAGAAAAATGAATCAACCTTCTTGCACCCATTCTATTTACATTTTAATATTCTGCATGTGTGATTATGGGTGTATTTGCTGTATAATTATACATACACGTTCCAATATACAATGGGTGTCAATTTGTTCTTCTCAGTTACATCTATGTAGGTAGATTTGTACTGCAACAATTGAGGACAGCATTTGTCCCTAAACATATACAATGTATATGTATTTGTATATATGAATTAGATCTTAACCAAATTCGCACTCCAGGCCAAATCACAAATGGAGTGTCACTCAAACACAGAAAAAAAGAATTTACTATAATGCTTCTTTCCACTTCTCTATCAATGTGTAGCACAACAGCTTTTTCTTTCTATTCTAACTATGTTTTAATTTTAACTTTTTTCACAACTGCCTTGTGTTGCCCAGCCCAGCATTTGCAATGTTCTTGTATCCGGAAGCATGGCTAGTTGCACTGAGCAGGAAACTGTGAAATCTACTGGGCATATATTAAATTTAGCATTTCTGTTGGTGACCGTCTTGTGAAGAATGGATTTTCTTCACCCAGCCAGAGGTAACTCTGGCAGCTTGGGAGCCTGTTATTGAAAATGGAGAGAAGGAGAGAGAGAAAGAAACAGAGAGGAAAAAAAGCAGGGCATCTGACTTTAAAATAATTTTACTTAATAACACACCTGATTTTTTTTTGATTTAATCTAATCTTTGTTAATGTGAAAAAGTGGTGACACTTTCCTGAGTTTGCTTACTTGCACCCCTAAAAATTCAATACCCTGACTATTCTTTTCCACCATGAGTGCTTTGATTACCATCAAAAAATAAAGAATATTGAAGTTTTTGATTGTCCGTAGGCATCAAAGTCAACATGTCAGAGATTCATTCTGCTTTTAGAGCTGCTGTTTCAGACCCTTTTCAGCACAGCATTGATTTATTCTGCATTCACATTTGAAAGATTTTCCTTGCAACCTTTAAGACCCAGAGACTGAATTTATTTTAAATGAAAAATGAGATCCTGGAGCACAAGATGGCATCCACAGAGATAAGTGCCGGGTTGCTGAGCTGGTGTGTTCTAGCTGATCTGAATTCCTGACTATAAGACCATCATGACTAATAAGCCAGTATCAAAGCAGATTCACAGCTTGAGCTACAATCTTGTACCCTGGGCTCCCAAGCTGGCTCAGAAATGCATGCTTTAATAACCAATATGTTTCACAGTTCATTCATGGCAAAAAAAAATACTTCTTACCAGGCCAGCTTGGGGGACAGAGGGACACTACACTGAGCAAAATGGGGACAAAAAGAACAATTTCCTTTATAACAGTCTGGTATAACTGTGCCTTATGTCAAAGTCAGAAAAGAAATGCAGCATCAAGTCTGAACCCCATTGCTCTGCTGACTGCTCTCATTGGGATTTGGCTGGGAAGTTTTTTTTACAGCCTTCGTATGTCCCTCTCCATATTCCCCAGTGCCAAAGTTGGACGTGTCTGCAATATTGTGAGCAGGACAAAAGTTACTTTCTAGTAAATGAAACTGTCCCCCTAGTGTTCCTGGTCTCTGAAGACATAGGTACCTGTGGCAATAATTATGACCATGCAGTTCTCCGAACAGTATTTCACTCTGCTTTTCCTACTCTTTTCTCCACCTGCCTCCACATCCCTCTCTCTCTCTCTCTCTCTCTTTTTCTTTCTCTCTTCCCTCTCTCTTCATTTTCCCTTTCCGAGGATGGCGAGTGCTGATCCATTGGGGTAAGCTCTGGTTTTGGATTATTCCTGTTGCGGGACCTGTTGTATCTTGTAGAGAAACTTTGCATTTGCATTTTACAAATACAATCCAGGTAGATATACATCAGTGAATGAGGCAGGGAGAGGCAGAGAGATGTGGGAAGAAGCATTTTTGGTGCTTTTGTGCCTGTTTGTGTGCTTTTATGTTGGAGTCACACTCCATATAATTTAATTTGGGGTTCTTTTTTGTTCTCTGTCTGTCTGTTTCAATGTCTGTGGGCACACAGAACTAATCTCAGACACTGGGCAGGTACCAGAATACCTGAGAATGAACCCCCCTTCTCCATATAGCTCATTTTGTATCTGTTTGGTACCTTCCAGTTAATTTTAATCCTAATTTATCCTTTTTTCTTCTTCTTCATTTTTTTTTTAAGATGAAGCTGAGTCCCATCTGTGTTCTTAAAAAAAAATGCTGGGTATTTCCTCTCTTTTTAGTGTAGGTTTTTGTAAGAAGTGAACAGATGGCCCTAGAGACTGCTATATCTTCAAAGCTCTTTATTTTCAATAAAGAGGATATAGGTACAATTAGGAATGCAGTCACACTTCGAATTAAGGTTCCATTTATAAATACTTAACAGAAGGAGAATATTTATTAATAAATGATTTAATAAAAACATTGTAATAGATCGCTACAGACTACAGTAAAAGCTTATGAGAAGGTACAAACTGAGAAGGCTGAATAGCACCAGTAACATTTACTTCTCATGTTTGTAATGCACTTTATTAAATTCTTTCTAAACCATTTATAAATGGTTATAGTTCAGTGTAATTGGCCAATTAAGAGAGGTGGTGCTGTTTAACATCACCCTCTGTGCGCTGGAAGGAAGAAGAGGTGCGTTATCAACACCCACAGTCCTTCCCCTGTGCTTTTTGCAAAGGCTTCATCTTCCAAATGGTTATTACCTTGAGTAGACCTTCTGACTTAGACATAAGTATTCCCAGTAAGAGATGTTAAGGTTGGTATTATTTGCACAGTTGGGACTGTAAAACAAAGTAGCATTAGGGGTAATCTATCCTTATTCCCTAGATCAACTTCAGGGAGCAAGGAAGCCCAAGTTTTATCTTTTGGACATTCAAGGGCAAAGGCAATGAAACTTTGTAATACACAGTGCCTGAATGCTCACCATTGCTTACTAATTCAGCAATGGTTTCATACCCTGAACTATAGTTTATGACTTTTTATTTTTACTTGAGTGAGCAAGCAAAGAGGAGTATCAAATGCCACCCAATTTATGCTTTCAGCAAACAAAAATTGGCTGGATGTTTTGGCTCTGCCTTTCAAAACTACCCACAGAATCAAACCAATTCAAAATTTCTAAGGCATTTCACCCAGGGACACAAGTCAGATGCATTTCTGCACGCTGCATGCATGCTGCAGGCTCCCCTTCTTGGAAGCATGGCTCCAGCTTGACCAGCTAAAAGGCTTTATTCAGCATCCTAGTAAAGCTGTGCTATGAAAGCAAGTTCTGCTGGGACTGAAGCAAGGTACCAAAGTCCCATCTGACTAGGAAAATTTTCTGTGAGATGCTTATTCAAAGAGGAAACAAATGCCAAATCTGACCCAAACGTTTAATGCTGACTGCAAGTCCTTTATATCGCACTGGTGTGTAGTAGCTGATGCACTGTTTAAAGCACTTGAAAATTTATCTGGGTGAAGGGCCATATAGAAGTGCTCTGTGTGTGCAATATGTGTGCTACAGTTACCAGGTCAGCTGCTCTTGTCTTCCTTGTGTCTCTCTCTGCCTACACCTCAGCAGTGTCAGGCTTTGGCCCTTCACCTTTTAGAGCCCGTAAGAAACTCAGCGCTTCTCTTAAACTGTTGGAAACTGCATTCCAGCTCCTCAGTTTCACCAGTAAGAAATCAACTGGTCTAACACAAATTGAGCCTTGCATGGCCTCCCATTTGGCAGCAGCTGACTAAAATGAGTAAAAACTCACTTTAAAACAAAGGATCTTTTAACTGAACTATCAAATAAATTGATTGAATAAGGGATAAAGTCATAACATATACAAACTGCAGCCCATACATGCACACTTCTTTTCAGTGCTTGGCCTCTCTCTTTCATAGCTCAGATGTCTCCTGCTTATTGTTTGAGTCTTTGAGATGGGAGGAATAGCCTGCAATGATTTCAGTGCCCACCGTATGCTTAGAGTCCCCTTTGCAGCTTCTCCTTCCTAGAACTTGGGTCTAGATCCCCAAAGACTGATTTATTTTTAATTTCATCCCTCCACGCTTATATCACTTTGAATGGGACTCGAGTCTCTTCCTCCATCCCTAAATCTGACAATTGTGTTTGAGGGAATGCTCTTTCTCTGAGCAACTGCATTAACTTTTCTGCTTGTTTTTTTCACCATTTTTTTTTGTTTTTTCCACTGAGTTAATGCCCAAGCGTACAGCAAAGCAAAATACAGAGCAAACTGAGTCACACACAACACTCACAGTTTCCTAGTTTGTTGCATGTAGCAGTAAGTTATTGGAGTAATTACAGATTTAATACTTCCAATGACATTTAATGCCTGTAGAGATTCCTCAGAGGTTATTCACTAATAGGTATTTCCCACTAAATAAACTCTGTTCATAGCCTTAAATGTAAGATGATTTCATATTTTTCTCCTTTTTCCACACGTAAGATCATCCAGGGCCTGCCATACTAATGTGCTGCCTGTAGGGCTTCGAACTTTCATTTTCTGGTGAGAGGGATACAGATTTGAATTCTCTCCGTTCTTTCATCACAACATTTCAGCATAATGCTACATTTTCATTACTTTCTTTTGGCCCTGTCCCAGTTCTGTCCACCTGACTCTGAGATACAGGAGCAGTGCATGTGTTTGCCTTTTTTTTTTTTTTCTAAAAATCAGTTCCAGCATTTCCACCTAAGATGATCTTGTTGGGAGGAAAAAATCTCTCATTTTTGCTTGTTAGGATTTTTGTACTGGAGTATAGAACCTGTTACTGTTCGGAGTTTTTATAGCCAGCTTGGAAAGTGTGTCACATTTATAAAGGTAAATTCTGGGGGATGTTTGTTAAATTGAAGAAGATGCGGGGAAGAACTCCGCAGTCTGGCTGTCATAGTCCATAACAACATGCTCTTGTAAACAGGAGAAGTTTTGAAAATGTACAACTCTCTTTTCACCCAAACACTTAAAATTAACCCGTGATTCTTTAAACTCTTTCCACTGCTCCTCTATACGATTTCCAGTGTGGACAAACTAAGATTTGCTATGAGACCTACTTCTTACGTATTTTGCATGTAAATCAGCAACAGAAATAAAGCTTGTTCGATAGCAATCATGTGGATACTGAATGCATTTCCAGGAGGATTTCACACTAACTCTCTCTTCTGTCCCCTACCTCAGGCTCCTAGGCTGGATGAAAACACAGTACACAGCAACTCTTTTTCAAATATTGTTTCCAATAAGGAACTGGGTGCTGGGAGGGGAGGCTGCCTTGTTTTGCCCTCCATGTGTGTGATTGTTTTTGTAAAAAAAAAAAAAAATAGGAGGCAGTGGGGCTGGGAGGGGAGAATTCAGGACTGTTGGAAACGCATCTGATTGCAAAGAGGAAATAGCAGATTGGAAGTTTTAATCAAGTATCCTGGAATTCAGGTGAGTGTCAGAGAGGACCTTCCCACCATAATTAAGTATTGGTGGGAACATCTCCTAGTGGAACTTAAATGCCTAAGTAGGTGTTTAACTGCATCTCTGGGCACCTATATGCCTCCCAAATCTTGTGCAAGGTAATTTTTAGGCTCCTCTTGTAACTTATGGTTTGGAAGAAGCTTTTCCTGATGACTCATACAAGGAAGATTTAAATTAAATGGAGTTCTGATATACACAACACACCTGTGTTGCACTCAGCTACTTCAGTTATAGGACAGGCACAAAAAATAGCCTATCAAAAGTAGAACAGACAGTTCTCCCCTTAAAGTTACTTTCCTTAAATCTTTATCACTGCCCCAGATGATGGTGGTGCAAATTCAGGTTTAATCAAGTGCAAAAGAATGCCAAGACTGAGCTTGTAGTATTTGTCTGCTATACTATTATGGGCAGGCAGCAGCAGGGTACATGGAGGGAGATTCTGCATAGAATGAGTGCCCCAGATTTTTATGGCACAAATTTAGATTTAATCTGGCAAAAAAAGCATGCCAAGTCTTCTGGGTTTTACTTAGCTGTGACGGACAAACTGAAATGAGATAGAAGAAAAGCCATCAGTATGTAGCTTCTCCAGAGGATACAGAGAGAATAGGACCTACCATTGTGTTCAGTTTTAACTTACTGTTTTCTTGGAAATACTTCCTCTTACACAGTTTTACGTACTTTTTAATAATGCTGCTACTCAAATTTACTTAGGAGAATACATCTGGGAGACCATTTTAGGAACGTTTTAAAAATTATTTTATTATTCTATTAACAGGATTAAAAGTTTAGTAAACAGAGGCAGTTCATGGCCTAAATTTATTTTATATCTTGTTATGTATAAATTGATACTGTCTGACCTGTATCCAGTATAAATATATGTATGTGTACACACATGCACAGACACACATGAATACACATCCACACATGCACTCTGTTTTCTGAGCTTCTGTAGGATTTCAGCTTTTTATATTTGTTACCTGAAGGCGCATAATTGCTTTCACTGCTCTTAGTATAGATGAAACATTGGTAGTTTTGCTGAATTGACATATTTCATAGTGATGGTTGGCCAGCTAGGTTCTTAGCCAAGTCCTCTCCTGTAAGATATTTCAGTCTTCCAGACAAATGCCTTGCTATTTAAAAAGGACAGAAAGCAGCTGCCTCTGGGGCTCACTCATTTACAGTCATTCAGAGGGTGCTTTTTTTTTGTAATGGGCAGCCCACCTCCTGGAAAGTTGTTCTGCTGAAATGTTTGTGCATTTGGCTTGTGCCCTTTCAGCATGTTCAGCATAGCACATTCATATGTTTTGTTGTCCACAGCTGACATTTTTCATAGGTGGCCTTTGTGGGAGAGCATAAGTGCATTACAGTACAGGTGACCTTCTCAGCAAGTAGGACAATTTATTCTTTGTTGACTGACCCCTTTTTGAAGGCACCTGGGCTGTTATTCTGTTATTAGTGTAGTCATCAACAACAGCAGAACTAGTTATCCATAGAGAAGACCTGGCTTTTTTAATGTGACATCAGGAAATCTTAGTGGAGAGCAGAGCTCTGAATTCCAGCAGTGAGAAGTTGGAAAGGCCAATGCAGGCTTTGATTTCAGTGGGAAGTTATTGCATAGGAAATGATCACGTATCTTGGTCATGGAGATTTGATTTTTTCCTTAGTATCTCAAGGAATCCCCCACCTTTGTGCCTTGTACACACGGTAGCTTTCTGTGTTGCTTGTGACAGAGAACGTCTCATGCTGTATCCACCAGCACTGCGCAGAAGAGAATCCTCAGCATCAGCATGAATCTTGACAGTCCTTTTTGAATTCAGCAGTTCATCTTGCACAGGTCAGACGTGGTAGTTACCATGTGCTCGAAGGCCAAGAAGGTAGCAACTCCCTCAATGAAAAGGGATTATAGTATCCTCCTTGAACAAGCAGCATTTTGGAGAGTTTTGCTTTGAGGGCGGGACAACTGCAAAATGTGAGAGCAGTGAGAGGAAAGAGTCATGTGCTTTTTCAGTGACAGCCTCCCTCCTTCTCCTCACTTCATGCCTGTGCCTGCGGTGGCTGGTGTTCAGGGTTATTACTCGTCTAAGTTTTCTGAGGGCCTTTTTCCTTATTGTGTCCATTCAGGTCTCGATCAATCAGTGGAGCATCATCTGGCCTCTCCACCAGTCCCCTCAGCAGTCCAAGGGTAAGTGATGCTACCTCAAGATCCGTTGGTCCAATTCACTCACACATGCTTGATGCTTTTCGACATCTGTTGCTGCAGAGCTGAGGCTCTTAGCTGGGATGTTTTGTTTTTCCTTGGCAGCTTGTAAATTTTCATGGGTGGTGAGGGCAATGTTATTTACAAATCCAAGCAGAGAATTTATCACGTTTTCCCTGCACTGTTAGAGGTACTTCAGGGATCTCACTGTGCCCTTGTCCTTTTTCAATCTCATAAGTGCATTGAATAACATTGCTATGACTAAACACTGCCATATCCAGCTGAAGTCTGTATATGGCATGGTTTCAGGCCATATATCAGGAACTGTTTCACAGCTACTTTCAATCAAGTCACAGTAGAGCACCAAGCCATGCTGGCTACAATCAACTCAATTCAGTTTTCCACAGAGTAGTTTGGATTAGAAGGTAAGACAAAATAAGTTTTATGGATTTGAGGACCAGCAAATTTAAAGGGGAAGTAAGAAGTTGACTAATTAAGATGAGAACACTCAAACCCTATAAATAAGGTACATCCACAGGCCCTTATTCAATACACAGTCAAGTGTAAGTTTACAGGCTTCCAATTCCTTGCTCAATTGAACTGTTTTCTGAAACATTCTGGGTTCCTATCAATTGTTACTCTATTTTTCAACTAGCTAAATATGTTTGCAGTTTCCCCTGTGCCTTTAACATGTCAGGAACCAGTAAAGATCCATTTCCTTTCCTTCCTTGTTTCTGCACTGGGGCCTCCTGGATGGCAGTGGAATGAAGCAGATGTCTGAGAACTCTCATGCCACTGCAGAATGGACTGAAAACAAACAAAAACAGTTTTGTGCACAAAATAAGCATCCAGAGCTGCAAACCCTAGACTTGATCTCATTAATTGATCTCTTGGGATCAGTTTTTGACATCTCAGTAGGACTACCTCAAGTAAGGATGACAAGATCTGTTCCATAGTTGCTGTATCTTAACATTACTACTTGATAGGCAGTTGATTAAATAGTCTTCAAAGGGATTTAGCAGCCAGATGGCATTTTCAGCAGATCATAACCATTTTAAGACAGGTCACGTTTGTAGCTTAAGAGGTAATGCTGGAATAAAAATAATTTATTTCTTTTTAAGTCCTTACCTATGCTTCAAATAGCACCTTAGATTATTGAAAGAGAATATACTTTAAAAAGCAAATACGCATTTCACTGTATGCACTGCTTAGGTGAAGTTCTATGAGCAACTGAATTCAACAGCAACTAGGTGTCCTTAAATCTCACAAGAACTTGCTAACAGAGTTCCCCATTGCACCATCTGAAAAACAGACCTAATCTTGTTCTTTGTTATGTTATTAGAAATGTGGTAATTAGGGGTGCCGTAGAGATTCATAATGAATTAAGTTGGAGATTAATTCAACTTCATATCTTTCAAATTTGTTTCTCAAACCATCATACTCATATGATATAAAAATTTCAAGGAAACATTTGCTATCAATAGTCTTTGATGTTTATCCGCTGGATTCATTTGCAAATGGTTAATAGTCAGGTGCTGATAGTGATTTCCATAAATGAACCACTTCCCTTACCTTTTCCCCTTCCTTTCTCATTGGTAATCAGAACTGACCGAACTGGAAGGCTTGATTTTATCTTTACAATTCTAATAATAATAAAAATATTTTGATTTAGTGATTTTCTTTTAAGTGACCGAACCCTAAGCTCTTCAAAATTAGAAAACTTTAATGCAAACCATTTTAAACATTGCTTTAAATACATCTCTGTATTTTCTAAATGCAGCAGCATTATGTTAATCCATCAAACCTGGAAAGTAAACTTCCTAGTGAGTTTGCTTACCTGACAGTTGAGGCAAGGTTACCTTTACATGGCATGTCTGGACAGTGCCAAGCTAGAGCTTCTATCCATTCAGAATGGATAATAATAATAAAAGGTTATAAATAATTTATAATAGTTAATAATTTATAAAAATCAAAATGTGAATACAGACTAAAGCTAAAGAGCTGGAGCAGTAATCTGATTTTACAACTCTGCTAGTATTTGTAATTTAAGGTGTTTACAGCAATATTTTTAAGGACATTCTTTTTGTTTTCAAAGTGACTTTTACTTGCCACTATCCCTCAAAAAGGCTTCTGTCCTCCCAAGACTGTGTATCACTGTTTGCTGACTCCGTAGGAATGGTTTTCCCAAAACACTTGTAACATGTATAAATATTATTATTTGGGAAAAAAAAAAAAAACAAAACATTCATAATCCCTTTTTTGATAACTCACTGGTGGATTATGAACTACAATTGTCTTTTTCTTTTTTAAAAGGTATCTTACAAACAGTGGTTCCCCCTACACCTTCACAGAATTGGGATTTAACATCAAATATTGCTGTGACTTTCTGACAAAAATCCTGATTACTAAGCTGTCCTCCGATGGCATGAGGGATGTTGTAGCAGAAGCATAAAGTCTGATGGGAAATACCATCTCTTCCCAGATAAATTAATTTTCCAGCCATCTCTGAGCTGTTCACAAATTAAACACCAACCTGAGGTCATGTTTTCCTCTGGGTGTTGCATTCTCTGAAGTCCCCGAGCAGATGCTGAACGGTTTAACCATCCAGGGGAGGAGGGTGGATGCCAACAGGGCATCGCTCTCCCTTTCCCCCCTCTTTCTGCAAGGGTGGCTACATCTCATGTGTGCTTTAAACCAGAGTCAGGGGTAAAGAGGAGGAACAGAGGTTCTGACCTGTGTGTGCAGCAACCTGTGTGTATCGCCTACCACTCCGTGTGTATCACACACCTGTTTTGAGTTTCATCTCTCCACTGGGTTTGCACGTGGGCACTTTGAGCTGAAAGAGGTGGTCCCATTCTTGGCACATCTCAATTTGTCTGTGGCTTGAGTGGTTCTTCTTCCCTTTCCTCACCTCCCTGCAGCATTGTGCTTCTCTCACTGCAGGGCAATCAGAACAATCCCAGAGAGATGGCATTTCTCTCTTCTTTTTTTTTTTTTTTTTTCTTGGTTACTTTCTTTCATATTGTTTTTTATTACTTTTCCTTTGTTTTACTTTTCTTTCCATTGTTTTCCTTTGCTGACACGTGGTTGGTTAATATGATGAAGCCTGTTATGACACTGTTGTTCTTGCTGCTGCCGCTGCTGCTGTTGTTGATTATGCTGTGTTCCCAGCTAACTGCATGTCTTTTTTTTGTTTTTTGTTTGTTTGTTCGTTTTTGTTTCTTTGCAAAATCCCTCCCCCCCACTGCCCCTTCACCTCCATCTCTTGTGTCTTCTTGTGACATGATGCATCGTTGTGACTCGGATGGATTTTTTTCTGACTTTCCTTTCTCTGCTCGCCCGCTCTATGCGTATTTCACTATTTTTGATGTGCATGGACACTCTGCGTCTGTCTTGTAGCCTATCAGAAAGTTCTTCATCCCCCCTCAGACCTCCGACCTCCCTTTCTCTCCCCGACCCCAAGTCTCCTTGGACCCTGATGCTTGTAGGAACGCCTCCAGGCCTGGACATGTACTCCAACCAAAGCCAGCACTTCAGCCCAACCCAAAGACGCAGACTTTGCCATCCAAGAGCAAATTGGCCGAAAAACCACTCCAGTCTACTAAATCCAACCCACTCCCTTCCAGCAATGCCAGCACCCCCTCATCCCAGAACACCCCTGTGCAGAATGCTCAGGGCCGCACGCCTGCTGCCGGCTTTAACCCGCAGCTGGCTGTTCCTAAATTGCAGACCAACCCTATGTCTCCTGTTAGGTTACTCCCTTCTAGTACTGACCCGAGCACCAAATCTATCCCCATCATACAGGTCACCCCTCACCCCTCTCCAAGGGGAAGTCCCCTCCCTACCCCCAAGGGGACACCTGTCCATACGCCAAAGGAGAGCCCAGCAGGCACACCCAACCCAACACCACCATCCAGCCCCAGCATTGGAGGAATGCCTTGGAGGACACGGCTCAACTCAATCAAGAATAGTTTCCTGGGGTCTCCTCGCTTCCATCGCCGGAAATTGCAAGGTGAGTGAGTACTCTGTCCAGATGTACCGGGATGGTTCTGATTTGGGTAGCCATTCAGCAGCAAGTTGATGCCTCTCTGTGGCTCTGCAAGTTTAATGTAGCAAGGACTGAATATTGGTATCGAGAGCAGTAGTGTCAGGCAGCCCTAACCCAAGTAGTGTGTCAGCAGGCTCTGTAAATCCACTGCACCTGCTCCAACAGCATCTTCTGAGCCCTCTTCACACTCTAGCAGTATAGATCTTACTATCCCCATCTTGGTTCTTGGAACACAAGCAAATTTTATCTTCAGCAAACCACTTATTTTGCCAGCAAACCTAGAGCTCTGATATTTCCCCTATGGTTGTACTCTGCTGCCTCTGTGCAGCTACAGGCTGAGCCTTCTGCTGCAAAAAGATGGCCAGTGGCAACAGGCTGAAATTGTCCTTCTGAGGTGCCGCTTCTTTAATGTTGGTTAGTGCTTTTTTTTACCTCCTCTGATAATTGGTGTAAAAATTGCCCTACTACAAAAACAGTGTTTTCATTTCTGCTGGCCTGTTTCAGTTTTCAGAGTCTCTAGAGTGTTAAGATGTGCTAAATTGTCTTCTTCGAGCTCCAGGTGGCTTTTCATATTCAGGCAAAGGGCACCTGAAGTCACATATATTATCCTCAGATAGCAGCAGCAGCTATCCCAATGCCCTGTGCTTTTACAGGACCCTCTCAGAAAGGAGGATCACAGCTGTGGAAGAGTTAGGTTTTGGACTGTGATGGTCAGGGACATTGTCTCTGAGTTGGCCAGAGAACTGCTGAGAGTTGTATCAGTGACTGAGCTGCATCCAAATGGCCTGGTGTGGCAGACTTGTACTTTTACTTTGTGTTAGAAAATTCCACAGGGATTCCTGATACTTTCAGTGACTGAAGGAGACTTTGGATAATGCCCATTACATAAAGTGTGAGAATTGGCTCATGAAATAATAGTAAACAAGTTGTAAAGCAATCAGAATGGCATGGTGTTTGGGTCAGGACCAGAAACCACTGAAGCCAGCACAAGATTTTCTAATGATTTAAGGAAGGGTAGGTTGAAATGCATCACCTGTTTATATACAGTGATCTAGGGACACATGACCAATGTTCAAATGTCAGAACTAATCTGCAAAGTTAATGAGCAGATGAAAGAGGGTACAGTGTCAGAATTCTTTCATTTTTATAATAGCAGAAAAAGGAAGGTGCACTGATTCGTCGATTTCTTTTCTCCCTCCCTCTCTTTGGCTGTGCATGCATGGGCAGTACCTACACCGGAGGAGATGTCCAATTTAACCCCGGAATCATCCCCAGAGTAAGTAAATTGCCAGTACGCTACTTCTTTTCCACTACCTACCAGTGTCATTTCCTTGTCTGAATATCATAAGGTGACTGTTTCTGCTCTGAGTCAGTATCTGACTGTAACCTGTTATCTCGTGAGTGGGTGCAGATGTGAAATGGTCCCTCTGCTAAGGACCCTGAATAAAATCTGTACTTCAGTAATAGCAGTGGGGTCAGTGGGTGATGAAACAGTCTCCCAGTAACCAGCTCATTTAGTCACAGCATGCTGAGTTTCCTAGCCTTGGAACATCTTCCCATTCTCTTCTTTCATTTGATTCTCAAGCAGATGACTCTTGAGGATAGTCAATGTCTTATAATGGCACTAACTATGCCATTAAAAGTCTTAGAACATGAGAGTTAGCATCCTCAAAATAACATGCAGAAGCTTCTGTTAGGATGATTCCAAGGAATCTTTACCTTGGATAGTAAATGCAATATTAATTCTGGGCAGCAACACTGGGAGGTGCAGGAGCTGTTTCATATTCACCAGACTCATTCCGTAAAGTCAGTGTACATTTCAACCATTTCACTGCACAAATGTGCGTCACTGCATGGCAGGTTTGGAAGTCCCTGCCAGAGAGTGCTGCTCCAAACACTTCCTAATATATGCAACAGATGCCAAATTATTCCTTTTTATTTTCACAGCTTGTCTTTGTGCACCCAATGCCCATTGACTTTCCCTGCCAACCAAGACAATTTGGCCTTTTGTCAAGATACTTGCGTGAAATATTCATGAGTCATAGATGAAAATTGTGGACCCAAAGTTTTGTAATTGGTGATAATGGTATTGCCTTAAGAACTTTTCCCAGACCTGACATGTATCTGATGGGCAGTCTGTTTCTAATGCTGCAGAGTGGAGAGGGATAATAAAGGCAGGGAGAGGGATAAGTAAGGAAATAGCAAAGGGTAGTAAAAGAAATCCAGGAAGAATGGAAAAAAATGTGTTTTCAGCACTTTGGAGAATTTACTAATAAGGGGCATGAGAGAATTTCATAAAATAAACATATCCTTACAGAATAAATATGTGATATTCTCATCTCAATTGTTTTTAAAACAGAAAAGCCACCAAATGAAGTCCCTTCCCTTCCTTTCCCTTCCCTCCATGTTGGTAGATGTTCTTCGGTGAATTTACTGCCTTCTGTACTTCCCACTCACCCTTTAAAAGCTGGTATACAGAAGTAGTGTCTGTCATTTGAGGCAGTTTACATGCAAGTCAAAGCCTAAGGCCCTTTTTTCTTTTTCTGTATAATTGCCAAATTAACGAGTTCAGTTGGACTGCACCCTCCAGTAAACATAATAAAAGTCATAAAAAATAATGAACTAGGTTTTATTTTAATGGTAGGTGTCTTGTTGCTCAGTGCCCACTTCCACATCTCTCTTTTTTTTTTTCTGATATTTTCTTCTTTTCTGTAAGAAGTAAGATATCCTTATCAAGAGCTCTATTGACCTCATGGTTTGAGTGATAAAAATGCGTGTCCTTGGTCTGGTACCACATTCTTTAATGACTGCCATTCATTTAACAAACATGATGTTTAGGTAATAAACTTTGATGTGTCTGGGTAATGTTATTCTTTCTCATATGAAAAAGAAATGCTGTTATTTATGCCAAGCAAGTGAACTTCTGGAGGTTATAGATCCCTGCACCCAGGGACAGACAGGGAAAACAGTGAGGCTCTCCAAAGGTGAAACGGTCAGACATTCCAAAAGTAAAAAATGGAACAGCGTTATAAAAGTAAGAAATTCAGTATGAAGTAATAAAGCAGTAGCCTCTATTTTCATGCTAATCTGTTATTTTTTTTCATCAACTGGACACCTGATTAGATTCCCTAGAGTAATCTATGTACCCAGACTGATTTTCTAAGTGATGCTGAAGATGTTCAATTCATACTTGTGTTATTCCAAGGTAGTAGCAATTAGAAAGCCCTGTCAGGAGGGAACCCTTAATTGCATGATTTTAATCTGAAGTTACTGCATCTTCTTCAGTGGAATTATGCTCTGTGTGTACAAGCACAGTTAGTTCTGCCGATTTCAAGGAGAAAAGATTTGGATGAGGGTTTGGAGAAATGACTACACTTCTGACTGGGGCTGTGAAAGGGCTGCCAAAGAAGTAGATATACACAAAAAGCCTTCTGTTTCAAGCAGTATTTCCTGGGAGCCCCAAGTGAGGTGGGTGTTGGACCTGGATGCTGACTAGGGTTAGGGTTAGGGTTTGGAGAAAGACAAAGCCCACAGAGTCCTGCTGGCCACACTATTTCTGATACAAACCAGGATACTGTTGGCCTTCTTGTCCACCTGAGCACACTGCTGGCTTGTATTCAGCCAGCTGTCGATCAGTTTTCCCAGGTCCCTTCCCACTGGACAGCTTTCCAACCACTGTTCCCCCAGCCTGTAGCATTGCATGGGGTTGTTGTGTCCCATGTGCAGGACCCAGCACTTGCCCTTGTTGAACCTTATCCCGTTACTGTTGGCCCATTGGTCTAGCCTGTTCAGATCCCTCTGCAGACCCCCCCTACCCTTGAGCAGATCAACATTCATGCCTAACTTGGTGCTGTCTGCAAACTTAATGAGGGTGCACTCCATCCCCTCAACCAGATAACTGATATTAAAGAGAACTAGTCCCAGTACTGAGCCCTGAGGGACGCCATTTGTGACCAGCCACCAACTGGATTTAACTCCATTCACCACGACTCTTCGGGCCCAGCCACCCAGTCATTTTTTTTTACTTAGAGAAGCATACAGACATCCAAGCCATGAGCAGCCAGTTTCTCCAGAAGAATGCTGTGGTAAACAGTGTCAAAAGTTTTACTAAAATCTAGGTAGACCCCATCCACAGCCTTTCCCTCATCCACTAAGTGTATCACCTTGTCATAGAGGAGATTAGGTTAGTCAAGCAGGACCTGCCTTTCGTAATCCCATTCTGACTGGGCCTGATCTCGTGGTTGTTCTGTAAGTGCTGCCTGATGGCACTCCAGATCATAGAATCATAGAATCATAGAATCATAAAATATCCTGAGTTGGAAGGGACCCTTAAGGATCATCAAGTCCAACTCTTGACACCGCACAGGTCTACCCAAAAGTTCAGACCATGTGACTAAGTGCACAGTCCAATCTCTTCTTAAATTCAGACAGGCTCAGTGCAGTGACCACTTCCCTGGGGAGCCTGATAATCTGCTTCACGAGTTTCCCTGGCACCAAGGCCAGACTGACAGGCCTGTAGTTCCCTGGGTCTCTCCTGTTAGCCAGGAGTGCTGATAAATGATGGAAAGTGGCTTGGTGAGCACTTCTGCCAGCTCTCTCAGTAACCTCGGGTGGATCCCATCAGGCCCCATAGACTTGTGTACATTTAAGTGGTGTAGCAGGTCACTAATCATTTCCTCTTGGATTATGAGGGCTCCATACTGCTCCCTGTCCCTACCTACCAGCTTAGGAGGGTGGGTACCTGGAGAACATCTGGTCTTACTACTGAAGACTGAGGCAAAGAAGGCATTAAGTACCTCAGCCTTTTCCTCATCTCTTGTCATTATGTTTCCTCCCACATCCAATAAAGGATGGAGAATCTCCTTAGTCCTCCTTTTATTGTTTATGTATTTATAAAAAAATTTCTTATCATCCTTAATGGCAGTTGCCAGATTGAGATCAAGTTGGGCCTTGGCCCTTCTAATTTTCTCCCTGCACAGCCTCAACATCTTTGTAGGCCTCCTGAGTGGCCTGCTCCTTCTTCCACGGATTTGCAATTTGGAGCACAGCCCAGGCTATCAGAGTATTAGTATGGATAACCTTTCCAAAGAAAAGAGCCCACCTTGACTCTGTAGACTCCAGACCAAGTTTCCACACTGAACAGCAGAAAACCTCCCAGTGTTCTGGGGCTCTTTTAACCTAGCCTCATTATGAGATCTATAAATGAAGTTCCCACAAAACCATTAATTAAAATAAAAATATAAAAAGTAGTAGATGGCAGATCTGCAGTTAAATATTCACACTGTTTCTAGGCCCAGCTTCCAAGGAGAATGTGTGACATATACTGGGCCCCTGGAGTCCCAATAGCCAAGCACTGTTCAAAGTATGATAGATCCAAGCCTAAAACAACCAGGCATTTTAGATGGATAACCAGGTGCAAATTTACTAATTACCATAGACCCTTTACATGCAGGGAGCTATTGCCCCAGCTCTCCAGGGGCTTGCAGAGTTGTTATGGTATGTGTGAGACACATGAGCTAATTAGTATGTAATTTCCTTTCACACTCTAACCCTGGCTCCTTAACGACCCATTTAAATGAGAGGCCCTTTCTCTTTACTGCTCCCTATGCTAATCTTTGGCTCACTGGCTTAATTACAGCTGCCTATGAATATTTTAGGGAGTGACAGTTTTCCAGCCCACCTTAATTGAGTGGGGAATGGTGGTTTACCAAATTGCAAGTGAATCTTTTTGTTCTCTTACCTTCCGTTGCCCGTAATAGGTGGCAACAAATGATTATTTGCACAACCGAGCTGTCCTCCAGTTGTGGTGTTTCCATACGCCTTTCTCTCCTCCTCTCGTCCTTTTCTCATTCTACCCTTCCTCATTCTTCCTCAACTGTAGGTTGTCTTCTTCTGTTGAGTGGCACATGTCCCCTAAAAGTGGAAGCCTATTGCTTGGCTTTATAAAATACCCTGTAGAGTGAAAAACCTGCACTCTCTCGGAGGCAGGTCTTTTCACCTCTGACTTTTTCATGCTAAATTCTTCTCTGCTAGAACATGGCTGATTTCAATGGAATTTTTTCCTGGACTTAGCTTGGTCCAGGAATTCTTTGCCCACATATCATGGCTGACAGCATCTTCTCTCCCCTCAAAATATTAACTTTCAGAGGTGCTACCTTGAAGTTCTAGGTAGTTTCCCTCAGTATCATACCTGCCCTGTTTTCACTTTAGCCTGTTTAACTTGAAAGTGAATTTCAACAAAGTGTACTGCAATGGTAAAACAATAAGCAAAATCAAGCATTTGCTTATATGATCAGTGTGAAAAAGGGCAGTTTCATTTTATGATGAAACCAACATCTGATGCTGAATGGAGTTGTGGAGTTGGATTGCTATCAGTGGAAAGTCTGAGCTGTGTTTTCTATGGTGCTGATATCTTCTCTCTTAGTACTGCAAATTCATTCTTTTCCAGTGTTTGCTCGTTATTTAGGCAGATTTTGAATGGGACTAATGAATGGGACAGTGTTTGTCCTGGCCCTCTGGGTAGGAGTGGATTTTACTTTCTGACAGGTTGGAGGCTCAATGAAACCTCTAGCTTGCTTTAAAAAGCGAGATCATATGATTGTACTGTCAGTACAAGAGGACACCTTTGGAAATGGAACTTTCGAAGTCTGAGAATACCAAACTTAAATCCCTGTGTTAACAGCATCCACATATTGTCACAAAAAATGGAGAGCTCCTTGGAGACATTTCAGAAATATGTCTCCAGATTTATATGAATTGTATGTGTGGAGTATTAATTGGTATATTGACTTTATAGAAGAGTTACTCCTTGTTTTAAATTGTTGGTCACACCTGCTGCCAGAGTTGCACTGACCGGACCATTATTTTAACAATTTTCACTAAGAGAGCGGGATGTTCTCAGTCTCTGTGAGCCACCTATTGTAATATCACATCTGGAGTGTTATCAGTACTTCCTTCTGCATTGTTTTAGTTTTTCTAGCTGGGAAATCTAAGAAATAGTAGTCAATATTCTAAACTGTCTCTTTCTTTTCATCACATCAGGCTTGCCAAAAAATCCTGGTTCGGTAACTTCATCAACCTGGAGAAAGAAGAACAGATTTTTGTGGTCATTAAGGACAAACCACTAAGCTCCATTAAGGCTGATATTGTCCACGCTTTCCTCTCGGTAAGTCAGCCTAACTGCCTGTTGGAGGCATTGCTCATTGGTCAGACCAAGGCCTCCTTGTGCCATATATTACTGTACTGGGCAGGTCTCTGCTCCTTCAAATGCATCCTCTGTGCATTTAAATTATGCATCATGTTAATTCAGGCCTCCACTGTACTCTGTCTAAATTTCTAACTATAGAAAGGACTCCGTGAGAAAAGTTTTCAACCTTCTTGGCAAGGTCTCCAGGTTACCAGTGTTTGAAATATCAGTGCAGTTAGAGCACACTAGCAATGCAGTATCAAGACATTGATTTGCTGCTTTGTCACACTTATCTTGCAGTCACCATCTGTGCAAAAGGTTGGGCCTCCCTGTGTGTATGCCCTCCACCATTTTAATCAGACAAAAAGCCTGTCTCACACCTGCATTTATTACTTTAGATCTCCTCTTCTGTGCTTTATGGCAGATAGAAGGGTAATTTCTTCTGGTGAGCAGAATATCAGTTGTTACAGATGCTCTTTATTTACAGTCTAAGAAAGTCTGCTGTGTGAGCAGAGAAAATGTCTTTTTTTTTTTTCCTACAGTACCTCCTTATTCTCACCAGTTAGAAGTATCAGTGAAGAAAAAGGTCAGCAGAGTAAACCTAATTTGACAGATTTTTCAATTTAAGGGTTTTTGAAGCATAATGAGACTTTTTTCAAATAATATTAAAAGAAGACACTTTAATTTCTTTTATTGTTTGTTGAAATGGTGTTGTTTTTTTTCCACAAAATATTGCTCTCCTTTTTAGTCTCTATGATGCTGCAATGAATTTATTCCAAAAAAGCAGCAGCAATCCTTTTAACTGTTCATACACAGTACAGGCATACAGGGAGTGAGTGCAGTATAGTAACATTCATCAAACACTGTTATCTATCTCAATTGGTTTGAAGCAGCTATGTTACTCTACATGTTCCCTGTATTTAGCTATGCCTGTGGGTTTAGTATAGCACAGTGTACATTACTGCCTATGTTAGTGATCCTGTGCATACCCTACATATGTGGTGCAAGGTGTGATGTGGTCATTTGTGTGCAAACCCTGTGAATCACCTCTTTCAGCCAACTTCAAATTAAATGTATTGTAAGAGCCTGGTAAGTAAGTTTGTAAGGTCAGCTTCTCAAAGAATTCATCTGTCATTTTTCCTCCAAAATTAGAGGTCAGATTTCCAAGTGTCTGGGGGGA
This sequence comes from Heteronetta atricapilla, assembly GCA_011075105.1. Lineage (NCBI taxonomy): Eukaryota > Metazoa > Chordata > Aves > Anseriformes > Anatidae > Heteronetta > Heteronetta atricapilla. Next base: position 35,815,925 of record CM021735.1, read on the forward strand.
TTTTTTGAAAATCTTATCTTTTGTGAAACAATAAATAGAATATGAGGGTACATTAAATTCTAGTAGGATCTGTGAATAGTGACTGCTTGAAAATCAGGCAGTTGTGAAGTTCTGCCACAGGTCTGATGATACAGATATTGGCTAACACCAGAAAGCTTCTCAAAATTGTTTTACATATTGATAGGAGTTGTGATTTGCGTAAGTTAATAGCAGGCATGCTGTCCCTGTGGATATCCCAGACACTTATCTAAGTGTCTGCTCCTTGTCCCAATGTTTCTTTGATAGCGTAGAATCACCAAACAATTGAGGTTGGAAATGACTTTAGGAATCCTGTAGTCCAACTGCCTGCTCAAAACAGGATCAGCTATGAGATCAGACCAGGCTGCTCAGGTTGTTGTTATATCCAGCCTTATATCTCACTGACTTTGCTAGTCCCTCCCTTAATATCCGTTCTCACTAAAGCAAAAGGCATTTCTCAAAACTGGTAGATGAGCAGGAAAAGAAAGACTCAGTGTATGAAGCTGTGCAGCATCAAATTTATAAGCGTGCTGGATATTCCATCAGTATTTATCCTTTAAATTTAGGTCATTCCTTTAAGGAACAGTGCCTTCTTGTGTGGTGCCAAGCAATCTGCACTCGTACTGATCTCACAAGAATGCCCTGAATATTACAAATTCAAGTCCAGAAGCAAATCTAGCAGATCATACACATTCTGGAAATATGTATTGCTGTAAACTGAACTTTGCAATTTTTCCCTTTTTGAGCTGGTTCTACTATCTTATGCCAACCTGTTTCAGATTCCAAGCCTCAGTCACAGTGTCATCTCACAGACAAGTTTCCGTGCAGAATACAAGTCCACAGGAGGCCCTGCTGTCTTCCAGAAGCCAGTGAAGTTCCAGGTGGACATAACGTACACAGAAGGGGGAGAGGCGCAGAAGGAGAATGGGATTTATTCTGTCACTTTCACACTCTTATCAGGTAACCATGGCAAAGCTGCAACATGGGTGCAAGTTGTCTCTGTCCTTGCTGATATGGAGGCCTGCAAAGAGAGGTCTTCCAGGGGAAAGATCCATACAGTGGGTAAAATGAAGATACTGGGAACAAGAATGGCATTGGTAGTGATAGACATGCTTGGGAGGGCAAGAGATTCCCAAAGAGGTGAAGTTGCCACCACCACAATTAGTGCTAAAATAGCTGCTCTGTGCATCAGATTTGAAATACCTCCCTGTACTGCCTCCTTGTTTCACTCAAAGGCCTCAGTATCTCACCTGGGCACTGTGATGCCACTTATTCCTTTCTTGCAGAAATGTGCAATCACCCTTTTTTTCCTGGCTCATCATGTGCTCCACACAGGAGTTAAAAGTAAATAACAAAATAATAATAATAATAATTAAAAAAAAAACTTGCCTGTCTTTACAAAAGGAGTCCAAAACCCATCCTTCTTCTTGCTGATGTAGCACTACAAACTCTCTGTTAACATGGGGGGACTGTATAATAGTTCCTTGAAGTTGTGCCTTCAGCTGAAGTACAGCTATGCTGGCAGTACAGTCTTGGGGACAGGACTGAAGGGAAAATGTTTGTGATCCTTTCCCTCCAGCCTTTGTTATCTGGGGATTTGGCTCCTGCTGCTCACAGCCATGCATGCTTCTTCTCTCCTCACAGGTCCAAGCCGTCGTTTTAAGAGGGTAGTAGAAACCATTCAGGCACAGTTGTTAAGCACACATGACCAGCCTTCAGTGCAGCAGTTATCAGGTAAGTAGTTTCTACTGTTGGGCACCTTGCTTCAGCAGGGACAGGAAGGTGAAGTGCCTCTCAGTACCAGGAGGCTGAGGGAGGCCATCCCTCTAATCACAGCAAGAACCTAGCTCTATTCAGACAGAGCAGTAACTCCCTGCACCCACCCTGCTCCCTGCACCCTCCCTCTCTCATTCCCACTCCAGTGCTCCCAGTGCATTGCCTAGTTGAACAGCTTCTGCCCTCCTCCCGCCCAAAGAGCCATTTGCCCACTTCTCCATCAAAAGCTGCATCATCAACAGATATTCCAGATTTTCTCAAGGTCTAAAAGTTCCCAGAACAGGGACACAGTCTAGAAGATACCTGATGTACAAACCCTTCAGGTATGCCTTAGAAACCTCCAACTTCAGAGGGTCCCAGAACAAAATTGAGAGCTACTTTTAACTAGCTTTTAAGAGCAGCATTTTCAGATGGTCAGACGGTGGCTAATAGTTTCCAGTAGTGTGGTCAAATTCTTGGCCCAGTACTGTGATAGCACAAATCATACACTAAGGTTCTGCAAAAGCTATTATGTTATTGATTTTTAAAATAAGTTGCAATTCCTCATGGTGGTAAAGAAAGCTTTACAAGTGTGGCCCTTTGCAATGACATCAATCTGAATCTCCAGGCAGCCTGAGATGATAATACAGAAGCTCGCCTCATCCCACCATTATGTAGCAAATGTTCACTCTGAACACTAGTGGTGACACTTAAAAAAAATCAATGATAACAATTCTGTCCTTTAAGAAGATAGAACAAAGGAAGAAGGTGAAAATAGAAAACTTAAGGAAACTTAGATACTGGGAGTGCTTCAAGGAAGGAAAAACAGGGAGAAGCAGAAAGAATGACAGATACAGGGAAGAAATCGGAGCAAAGCAGAGAGTGGAAGCTGCAGGAAGAAGAGGCAGGAGGAATGGGAAGAGATTTCTCATTGTATGATGCTGAAAAGGTAGTAAATAAATATTATACATACGAGCCAAGTTATATGTTTTACCTTAGTGTGAACCAGCCAAGACAAAATTGGAGAACGAAGTCAGCATAGCATCATGCAGTTAAATCCTGGGTCTCCTTGGCTCATTGCACATATGGGTTACATCCTTGTGGTCTAACAGTGTGGCTTTAACAGCTGAAGATAAAATAACTTTGTCTATAAGAGTGTGTGCTCCCTATGTGACAGAAGTATGCTCAGCTCAGGAAAGATTATTTTCCACTTTGCTTTTGCCCTCCAGCACTGTCTGACCTTCTGCACGCTGGATTGCAAGGATGCCCAGCACATGGGTTATTCTGTTAGGAAACAGGAAAGGTGAGGATATTAGAACTAGATCTGATTCAGATTTTTGCTTTGTGGACTTCTGAAATAAAATCAAACTCAAGAAAGCAGCCAGAATTTTCTGCCAGCCCTTTATCTTGGGAAATGCTGGATCTATTGAGAGTGAGGGCAATTAGCTAAGAGAAAAGCATCCTCTGAGTCTAGTTCCTATTACCCCTGCTGCGTGAACAGTGTTCAAGTATCCCTTGTCTCTTTGGGAAAGAAGTGTGCCCTTACCCTCTGATAAGGGAAAAACTGTCAAAAAAAAAAGGTAAATAGTATGATCTCTCTTAACTTTTTCACCTTAACATGTGCTAGCTAATGAGGTCATATAGAAAGACTTGGACCCTGTTGCACACTTGCACATGAAGCAGGGTATCTCCACAAGAAAGTCATATTATAACAGGAATAAAAACTATTCATCTGACTGTAGCTCAGAGAGACATTCAGGGCAAGCCATGCTGCAAGAAGTGTATGTGACTTACAGTTTTGCTCTGGTTCTGGAATGGAGAAATCATGTTACAGATGCAGAGTCTCTTTCTACTGCCTAAAGCTACATGAGAGCAGTTCTTTCCAGCAGGGAAAACCCAGCCTGATCTTTAAAGACAGGGAGAAAGGGAAAACTCCATGTGTAGTGTTAACAACAAGTGGGGCAGCTCACAAGAGACAAAGTGCCAAACTATCCCGTGTCTGTCACCTGTCCTGATCAGTAAGATGCATGTCATTTGAAAAAGAGAGAAGCAATTCAACCTGAAAAACTTAGTTTGGAGCAGAGTACAAGGAAAAGAGAGAAAGTACGGGGAAAAGATTGTTACTACAGAAGAGAAAACGTGGTTCAAAGCAGGGAGGTCCTGTGGTTCACATCCTCATCCAAAGTGAGAGAGTAAGTGGAAACAAATGGATAAAGAAACCACAAAGAGTTCACATTCAGCACTTTGCTCAGCTGGTTGGCTGTGGTTGGGTAGGTCTGCATAGGGGCTTCCTAGAAATTGACTCAGTATTTCTTACTTATGTAGAAAAAAGACAAGTTCTTCATTTCTCTCTTCTCCCACATTCCCAGCCCTTAACACCTCACAGGAATTGTAGTGGCTGGACTCCTGTTCAGGTTCATGTTTGGAGGATGCTCTGTAGGCAGTCCTCTGCCACAACAGAATGAGTTTACAGTTCACTTTGACTCTCCTCCTCCATGGCTTTGAGGATATTGCTGGCTCTGACCAGCAACGCTGGCCTGTTTGTTCCCTTGCCAGAGCACTGGAGATGTTCCTAGCTCATTGTGCACAGACATAACCTCTGTGTGGTTGTCTGCCCTGCCTTCTAGTTCAGATGCCATTACAGGTGGGATGATGAAAGCCACCTGTGAAAGGTGCATGCTTGTGATGTGAGACCTGCAGAAGGGCAAAGATTCAGTGAATACAATATAAAAGAGAACAGAAAGGCCTAGTAAGCATATGGCACTGACAGTCATTCTCTCTCCGGCTCCTCTTTGATCCGTTATGCAGCATGCCAGCCCACCAAGCCGGTTTGCCTGGGTTTCAGAACGTACTTTTCTCTTTCTCATTTTCTCCAGCTCACAACAGTGTTTGTAGATGTCATGTTGCCCATGCATCTGTGTGTGTGTTATGTGAGTGTGTACACATACGTACCTGATTTAGGCAGATGTGTTTCTATGTCATACTTGAGTATCCTATAATCTCTCTTCCCCATGGATATCCCTGCATTCACTTCCATTTTCCCTTCCTAAGACCGTCTGTGCTTATTTCTTCTGACATCCTGTGAAGCAGGAAGACAGCTTCCTTCCCTTACTGGAATAGATGTGTAAATAAATGCAATCCATCCCAAAAGCTAATCTAATACTTTTAAAAGCCGCTGTCCAGTTGGCCAAATTTAGTGCAACATACTGGCTTTCTACCTTGATGCTTCAGGACATGAAATCCTCTGTGGTATAGCTGCTGAGACAATACCCAGTCTATGGACTTACAACTGCTATAGAACAATTAGATAGGTGTTGATGGTTCATTTTTTCTTCCAGTACAAGAACTAGAAGCCATCAAATGAAGCTAGTGGAAGTCAAATACCAAACAAATACTGAAAGATGTGTCTTCATGTAATGCGTAACACCTGTAGAACTTGCTGAAGCAGGTTTCGAAGCTTACAGAGATGCTCATGTTCCACTGAGCACTTCCTACTCCCAGGGAGACTGGATGACTCCCTGGAAGAGGAAACTTCATGGCAACTACTAAATGGATAAAACCACAGCAAACTCAGGAAATCCTTGACCTGTAAGTGATGAGAGAATGAGGCAGTGCTAGGAGGAAGTGTTCTATATATGCTTGGTCTGCTGTTGCTCTCCTGCATGTCCACATGTGGCTGCTTTTGGAGAAAGAGCTCTAGGTGATTTAGGTGATTTGATTTTGGTCTTTTTTTTTCTGAGCCAGAATAGCTGTCCGTGTGTTCTTGTTACTGGTATCACAAAATCCACTGTGCCCAGTGATGCCCTGGAAGGACAGTCCCTCTTGGTTGAAGAACGAGTAACAAGGTCTATGGGAGCAGCTAGCCTTGTCTCTTCATCCATTGGTGCCCTTTGGTGGAATAAGGGGATCTCCTGAGGGAAAAAAAAAAAAAACAAAAAAAAAAAACATATTTTTGCCTTTGTTTCAGCCTGCTACTCTCTCCATTAAATTATAATCTGTTTTCCTCCAGTGCCATTGCACAAAAAAGTAATAGAAACAGCTGGTGAATGGGGACGTGCAAAAGCCATCCGTGATCATGCACGGGTTATCAATTTTTATTTTCTTAATATTTTCTTGCCTCTTTAGGTTTTGGTTTTAAGTGTGGGGTACTGCATATCCCCATTTTTTACCTTTTTTCCTGTGTTTTAGGCAATCAGCAGTGCTGAAATAGCCTTTGTAACTTCTTTGTAATAGGTTTTCTGATGTTTTATTATATTTCTTGGCTTCATGTCAGATCTTAACCCTTGGCTTCTCAGAAGCTCAGGGTTTCTCAGTGTTACTGCTGGAAATGCCTTTCCACAGCATAAGCAGCTGTTTAGAGACCATATGCAGCTCCAAAGCAAGGCTGTGCAAATTCTTTCTGATTGCATGTGTCTTCTGTATATGCACCTGATCTCTCTTGCTATGCTGGTGTACGTCTCAAAAAGAAAAAAGATGTTCACGTGACTCAAAAGGCTTTGCTGGAGTATTGATCTGTGCATGCTGGGTGTTCGTGTTTATGGCTCACAAGAGCTGTGGGTTGGCTAAATAGCTACAGAAAATAATGGTAAGAAATGGTTTCCAAGTGTGCAAAGGATTTTATCATAAAGACAGAAAAAGGGAGTAAGGAGCAAATGAAATGTTTTTGCCAGGTCAGCTTCCACCTGCAGACGTGAAATGGGACTATGTAGCTGTCAGTTTGGAACTGGACTGCCATTCAATTTTATCTGGGGCTTGTCCAGGTCCCAGCTTTATCTTGTTTCCTGCATTCCTGCGGGATCCTTTATGTTGTAACCACTCTTGTAGTGTCGGGGGCATCACTTTATCTTGCTGTCTTGCTTCCCACCTATAAGAGGCACAGTGTAATGCCTGGTTGGATTGCTAGAATACTGTATTTTGATAAACAACTTCACTATTATTATTGAACAGACCTCACTAAAGTTAACTGAGTAGTCCTGAAATAAAACACGTAAAAAGAGTCCAAGCACTCCAGATCTTTTTATAGAACAGTGCATTTCAAGTAGGCACCCAAACACTGGGGAATTCCAACCCAAATGGTAACTGCTTTGGACCAGAGGAAGTGGTACCTCCCTTAGCATCATCTCCTTTGATGTAAGTGGTTACTGGGAACTATCGGCAATTGACAGGAGACGCTCAGTGCTTTTCTGGGATTTAGCCCTGCATTTGGAGATCTCAGGAGAGCAGTTGTTTGTGTGAGATTTCCTGGGCTAGGACAAGTTGCAGTCCCAGAGATACCAGATGCATCACAAACCAGGCTGTTTGATTGTGAAATTTATGAAGAATAGAAGCACAAAATAGTGAAAAAATAATAATTCAGGAAAGAAAATTTAGCAGAACACTAGGTTTTTTAATGGATTCAGAGCTCGTTTTGACCCATTCATGTTCCAATCAGGAAGGGCCTATTTTAACCAAAGCATTTGTCATCTATTAATGAACTGAACTGGGTGTCATTTATGAAAGAGCCTTGGTCAAATCTGAAGCGTGAGGGACTGCCAGCAATTCTTATGAAATAAGGAATGCCTTATCATCAGAAGGATTGAGCTCTGGCACTGCCACTCTGCTTTAATTAAAAAATTAAACAGCATACATTAAAAATGTAGTTACATGACCCATCAGTGCTTCTCGGGGAGCATTTAGCTTTTGGACCCTGGTGTTACGCACCTCACATAACACCTTGATCCTGCAGACACTGGGTTATGGATTATTATCTGTGAGCAGAGGCCTACTGCCAATAATCTACAGCTTTCTAATAAGAATGAAAATTCTCCTTTAAAATTATGAAATACTTTATCATACAGAATATTTATTAAAGCAGATGTTACAAGTTGATGGAAATGAAGGAAGTATTAAAGTAATCATTATAAGAGAGAAGCTGAGGGCATATTAACTCTGTTAGTCTCTTCAAAGATGTGGTATCAGCTACTGTTCTGGCATGCTCATTTTTGCTGTCCTTTAGGAATGGGGAAAAAACACCTGATTGTGTATTAGGAAGACATTAGAAATAAAAATAAGTTGCTGTGCAGGTCTTGGGACTGGCCATGGCAATATAGAGAACACAAATTGTAGTTTTTGTTGTGCATAAATGTTCTAAGAAAGAAAATGGTGAAGATTTATTAGTTTTCCTTTGATATTTTTCCATGGTCTTATATTTCAAAAGAGTCTTTGTGTTTTTTCCTATCCATCCAAAACTATGCTACAACCTGCAAAATTAGTATTTTAGGAACAAAATGGGCTATAGATCCCAAGGTGTTACGTTATCAAAAAGCCTACATTACAATCCTTTCTTTTTCCGTTGCGGATCTGTCAGTTTGTATTCTCCCCACAGGATTAATGTATGTAGACCTGTTCCACAATTAGCTTTAAATGAAATACTTAAAAGAGCTATGCTGACCGCAGATGATGGGAAAAAATAAATAAATAAAAATAAGACAATATTCTGAGGTACTACCTTAAGAAGGCAAGATTAATCTATGTTAAAAAATTGTAACGAAAGAGAAATACTCATTTCAGGAGACTCCTAGTAAACCAGCCATAATATTTACCTATTCTGGCATTATCCAAATGCTACCATTTTTGTTTCTTGACTGCTAGTGACTGTGTGGTCAGTCTGGATACACTTGAGAGAAGAATTCCAGGTGATGGAAGTGGGAGTCGGAAACAATCTTTCAGTCCTATTTGAGACTTTCCTTGCTCTTCTTCCCTGTCCTTCTGCACTCTTTCAAAGCAGAGGTTATGCTGATGGCTGGGTGACTGCTTTGAGCTCTGCCACTGTAGATCTCTAGTTATTGCAGCTGGGTGTAGTTCATTCACAAGGGGTTGGATGGGAGCTGCTACAAGTCATCAGGTAACAGGCTTCTCCAAGTTACTAAACAAGAAGAAAAGAGCTCATGGTTGTGACTCCTTGTTGTTGCCTCAATCAGCACCTGTAGGCACTTCCTGAACCTGTTAGGCATCTCTGGGGAGAAGTGTTTTTTGGGAGCTTAGTCTGCCTTCATGCAGTCAGAATAGCCAAAGACGGGTGAATTCCTGGCCTCTGACACCTCTGATACCTTGTTCCAAATCTTGAATCCTCTCTTCTCCTTCACCTCCTGCCTTTTCCCCCTCCTTCTGTCAGTCTTGTGCCTTTCCAAGAGACCTTCCAAGGGTTTAATCTCCTATTCAGCTCTGCCAGCCTGCCTCTGACCTTTGGGGTGGAGAGCATGTAACTTCTCCTCGGATGCTTTGACCAGCATCACTGGACCAAGCACTACCCCATGCTTTCCCAGGCAATCTGTGCAGCACAGGCCTGGCTGCGTCAGAAAGTGCAGCCATGCTCTTCTAGCGTGGGTTCAGCATACCCAGGCATATCCAGCATCCCTTCCTCCTCTTTGAAAATTACTTTTCTGTGGAGAGGCATGCTGAGAAATGGTCCTGCCCTCTCTCCTGCAGACTTTTAGCAGACAGGCAGTAATTAGAGCATCCTGGCAGTCAGGGCTTTGGGGCATATGTGCACATGTTTCCAAGAGGCCTATTTCTTTAAAACCTGAGTGCTCACTGAGAGGCCAGGCAAGAGGAGACCCAAGACTGAACCAAGTGCTGTAAATGTTTCCCACTGGCTCCAGAGGGAGCACAGGGGCTGAGGCCCCAGGTGCCACAGCAACCTGGCTGACAGCAGCAGATATCACTTGCCAGCAGCTTTCGCAGGGAAGAGGCCAGTGGGGCTAGTCCCCTCCACATTAAAACTCCAATGTAGAGCTCCTTCTGCTTATCACACCTGAATTAAGAAGCACTCGGAGGCTGTGGCAAGGGGAGCTATGCACAAAGTGGAAAGTAATATCATTGGGCCAGATTCTGCCACCCTTTCAAGGAGTAATTCTGTTGCCTGTGAAGAGTCTTGAAAGCAAGAAGAGTAAGAGACTACACGTGAATGCGAAGGGCAGAATTATGTTAAGGATGTGAGCATTGGGATCTAAAAGATGTTTCTGAGCTGTGTAAGTAACCACCTTAGCCCATGTCCAGTAGCACAGTGCTGCATTTCCTCCCTCTCACAGACTTCTGATGTACATAGCTGGCTGAACAATTCCTGGGTGTTGCAGGATAACTTGCAAAGCTATTCAGCAAAAGCAATGTATTTCAAAGCTTTTAGTTTGCTAATATAACAGCAGAACGTTTCCCACATCTCTGAAATCCCCCTAGCTGTGAGAAAGAGGTGGGTGCAAGCAGCAAGACCAGGCAAGATCCACTCCCAGTTACACGGCCAGGTTTTCACTGGCATAAAGTAGGTGGCAGAATTTGGCCTGGGTTTTGTGAACTCCAAGATGCGTAAATGTTTCCTGCTTCAGGTAATAATGTGCTAAGTTACTACTTTATGCACAGAGGTATGGAAACCTTTTTTTTTATGTTTCTCCCTCCCTCCCTCCTCTTTCCGTTCTATGATCCAGACACCACTAACTGTATGGAGTTGATGACTGGCAGACTTTCCAAATGTGGTAAGAACTTCCTTCCCTACTGCCTTTTCTCCTTCCCCAGCCCCTGCTGAGCAACATAATAATGCGTCGCCCTGTCCCTTCCACCTGTTCCCCTTCCCCATCCCTGCTCTCCCACGCTCTTTTCAAGACTGCACACCCCTAACAGCCCGCAATGTCTTTCACCTACCTGGTGAACATGAGCACATACCCCTTTTTCTGATCCTCCCCATCCATGCACAGATGCACAGGCTCCACCACAGCTTTCCCCTTCATAGCACAAGTGTGTGGTGTTGCACTTCAAATTCTCCCCCTCCCCCCCACTGTCACTCAGGCCAGTGATTTTCTTTCCTGTTTTGTTGTTGTTGTTGTTTACTTGCTGCCTTTGATTCTTGGTTCTTCAGTGAATGCTGCCCTGCTAGCTGCTGTCTCCCTTGTTCTCCTGCAATTTATTGAGACAGGATTGCTCTGTGATTTAATTCCCTTTTACATCCACTCCCTTCTTCCCCATATATCTTTGGGGTAAGACCCTCTTAAATCTTCCATAAGACACACTGCATATTATCTGCCAGACAGTTAGCTGGGATAAATTGGCATAGTTCCAGTCGTGGTTTTGAGGAAGGACGTTGTGTTTCTAGCTGGAGGAATGGTGAAAAACTGGAGGTTCAGAATTTTGTTAGGAATGAGAAAAAAAGGAGTTTCCTGCAAAACTTGCATCTCAAGTTTGCTTGGGGTTCCATGAATTTTGGCTAACTTGTCCCTTGCCTTCCCTCCCCTCTACGCACACAAGGACTGTATTCCTTCTTTCATTACCTGTGCCTCTACTGACTCCTTCAAATACAATAGTGGAAATACCCAAATACTGTAAGAGAGGGTTTTTTTTCCTTTTCCTTTTATCTTACACAGAAAGGTTCTGTACAAGAGAAATCTGTTCTCTTTAGAGTTCCATCCCGGTAACTAGGCTGAATTCAGACATCTCTGTGAAAGGGAACACAAGCTGTTGAGGAAGTGATCACTGAACTGGTACTGCTCTCCAGCTGCACTTGTGACTCCTGCGTCATCTCTTTGTATATTGAGGGAAGTTCTTCTGGAGTTGTTCTGCACTTTGTAACAATGAAGGAAAGCTGTCACAGTGGAGATAATATTAGGTTTATGTGCATGTGACTGAGAGCAGAATTTGTCCTGTTTCCTGATTTCAGATGATCTCTTTCCCTAAAAGTGAAGCTTTGGTCGTAGGATCTTTTCCTTTTCTCTGAGAAGAGCTCATACGATTTCTTATTTGAGTTTTCTGGTTTACACCATTTCTGATCTCTTCATGAAGACTCATAATTTGTAGGCAGACCTGCAGCTTCTTCTTGAAGGCATCAGACAGCAAATATCTGTTCTCCCTCAAGCCTTTATTTCTTGCCTTATCTGGCATTCACATTGTACAAAAATACTGAAATGCTGATTCTGCTGATTGCTTGCAAGTTAATTGAGCTACACGGATAACCAGTCAGTACTCTGCACACTCTAAACAGAGCATTAGTGTTCACTCCCAGCTCAGCAGGCCTTCCAGCTGTCACGGTGTCAGCATCCGTCCAACAAGGGACAAAAAGGACAAAGTGAAGGCCAGCAAGGAGACTATTTTATGGCAGCTACAGCACAGAGTACATATATAGATCCAGAGAAGAGATAAGAAAAGGTGTTGGGGTTTAATGGAGCTGCTTCCTTTGAATCAAATTCCTGTTGGTGTGCTCACAAAAAACAGAGGTAGTGGTGATGTTCACTGTGCTGAATTCCACCCTCCTATATGAGTGAAGAGCTATTTTGTGTGCAGGGGAGCTCACCCAACATTCAGTCAGGGAAGTAAAGAGAAATGATGCCAGGATTTAACCTAGTATTGGCAACTGTCCTCTGACTTTGAGGAGAGGCAGCACTCTGTGGAGTTGGCACAGCGTTCATCTAGTAGCAGCCAATAGTGTAAGAAAAACTACCCTGAATTTTTTTGACCTCATCATTGTTCCACATTCTAGGAATGAGAATAGGAAAGCATTTGTGCAAGAGTTAACACTGGAGCAGGAAGAGCAAATGAGATACAGTATGCCTGGCTCAGCCATGTGAAAGCTGTGGTGGGAATGAGGAATGTCTCTTCACCCACTATAAAACACTGAACATTGTAATTAACAGCAAGGCAAATTTATTTAGTCCTTTAAATGTTATTTCATCTTCTGCTAGTAGTAGTCATCAGTCTGAGAAATGATTCTGCATCTAGCCATTAGTATTGAACAACAAGTTATTATTGAACAACAAGTTATTGTTGAACAGCAGAGGTATATCAGAGGAGCTGCCAGTGTCCAAATGACGTAGCAGCTGCTGTATCAGTCCTACCTGCACACACTGCTGCCAACTCTTAGCATTTCACTAGAGAAGAAAAACATTTGGCTCATAATCAAATTGAAATGCACATTGGGATGGAATATTATATTTTAAGATTCCACCCACGTCAGCAGGGGAAAGGGGCATTTCTAGCGTCAGGAAGACTAAACTGATTTCCATGAAGTCTTTAGTATTTGTTTATAAGAATAGCTTCGCCTTGTAAAAGCTCTTTACATTTAAAATGCAGCTGTAACCTGAAAATTGTCTGTAGAAGTGACACCTTCCAGCTTAGCTGATTTTTCCCTTGTGCACATTCAGAGCCAAATCAGTTTAGTGACAAATAAGCTTTACTATTTTATGTGTGGCCATTAAACCTTATAAACTTAACACAGCTGTAAAAGACTGAGCTGCCTCCTGTTTCTTCTGAGGCAGGATTGAGAGAACTGTTTACTATCATCTAATCTGGGATTTATGTCTATCTCATTGAAGAATAGATTGTATAATTAACAATGCAGTTCTAATAGGTTCTCCTGAATCTTTACATAAAAAAAATAAAAACAATAAAACCAAAATAATACTCCAACTGGAAAGCCATCAAGCTTCAGCCACAAAGCAAATCTCATTATACATTGAGCACATTGGATCTGGAGCCGTTGATATATACCACACGGAAGCCCAATGCCATTTCAGTAGTCCTTGTTCAAAAGAGTCTGTCTTCACAAACTTGAATGACTTTAAGGCCTTTAATTCATGAGCTGAGAGTTTGTTTGGTTGAATCAGTAAAGCTGTTACACAGTCTTGAATAGCTCCCTTTCCCACCAAGCCCTAGTTTTTTGTAGTCTATAGTAAGCATGTTTCACCAAGGTGCTGGCTGCTGGCAGAAAGCTCAGAAAAGCTTGCCTCATTCTTCATGTTATCTTCTGAAAAACCCTTACCAGGGAGCGTGTAAACGTTCCAGTTTCCCTGCTGTGGCTGTCTGGGCCTGAGTTTTACTTCCAAGTAAGGCAATCTTTGCTTGTTGCTTTCCATCCCTCATGACTCTCAGGGAAGTTTTCAGTTACATCAGTGGCACTCCCAAGAACACGGGTGATGATCAGAGGTTATTATGTGTAAGTAATGCAGCTCCAGTCAAATCATGTGATTGTGTTTGGCACTGCACAAACATGCTTTCTTGCAGAGTCTTAGTCCATAACCCTGTACGAAAAGACTAGTCAGAAGACATCGTGCTTAAACATCCTCTGTTGCTGTTCACAGTTTGAAACTGTCTTCAGTTAAACAAAAAGCCTTACAGATCCTTGTGTATACCAATGGCTATCACCAAAATGAGCTGATGAAAGCAGAAGCACGGCAAATTCACTTGCCTTTCATATCTTTTCAGTGTATCTCACTCAAATCTGTTGGTTCCAGTATTTAGGAGATTGACATAGCTTCCTATTCTGAGCCATCTGACATTGTCTCCTATGGCCAGTCATCCTTTGTTCACGCTTGTCGTAAAGGCTTCTCTCTTCTTACCTTCTTGCAAACTCGGTTTGATTCATACAGATGCAAGGCAGGGTCAATATGACCCTAAGCTACTTGAGAAATTAGGAAAGGTTTTGTAGTTTAAAACTGGTTACACCACCTTTGGGTTGCAGTTACAGCATGTAACTTATTGAGTGCTAATTCAGAGACTTGTGGTGTTACTAACAGCAGCAAGTGTCTGGATTTGGTGCTCTCAGAAAAGTGATCCATAGTAGCATCAGTTAGAGTAACCCCGCTTCTTTCAGAGTAGCCTTTTGATCTTTGATGGAAGAGGAGATTGGTGATTTGCATTCATAAAGTCATAATGGATGGCTGAAACACTGATACAGAGACCTGCAGGAAAAAAATAAAAAATAAAAAATAAACACGCATGCTGTCCTCCGAGCTCAAAGGCTATCCTCACCTTTGCTACTGTGAGGTTGTCAGAACAATATTCTCTTTATTAGCATTTGTGAAAAATGTGCTTACTACCGGTCTTTCTGAGCATGGCTGATTCTTGATGGATATGGGTATAAATTGGCACCCAAATGAAAGATCAAATTAGGAAACCCACCTTCATTACACCTGAATATGTGAAAAATCACATATTCAATCATAATATGTGCATCATTATAAGTAAGATAATTCAGAGTTTCCAAAGAGTTCAAGCCAAGTTTCTCAGTTATTTGCTGTCCAAATGGGTGCCTGATTCCCTCCACACTGTAGCTGTATCTCCTCATTCTTGTGTTGTATTTGGGACACACTTGTTTTCCAACTCATAATTCATATTTTGCTCTATAGAAGAAGGTAGCAATAAAGATGGCAATTTGGCACTAAAGATGTATCCAGATGTATTCAGTTATTTGTTATATATCAGTTTCTGTTTTGACACTGTGGCCAGATTTTTGCTGTCCAATACAAGATATTTTCCTCTTTCTCTGTAATATCTATTGCAGAAAGCACACTTCTCTCTTAATTAAGGTAACAGTACTTAAGGCAGGCGGTGCTTCGGAATACTCCACGTCAATATTTCCTTGCTGTACTAAGCTGAATTTGCAGTAGCCTCCCATAAAAGTTAAATCATGTTTTGAAGGGGTTGATTCAGAGGAAATGAGGAATTAACATTTCACCTGCATATACAGTTCATTTCTCTCCTTAGGAACAAGTCAGAGAACTTAAAGCCCCTAAGATCACACATAAACATCCCCCTAGCAGGAAAGGAAAAAAGTCATATTATTAAGTGCCAATATATTTCTGACATTTATATGGACAAAAAATTAAATGAAACAGCGGAACTCTTTAAGAGAATGGGTAGCAGCAATACTATCTATCATCTACTGTGGTTTTATGAGTACAGGTTGTCATCTTACTCTCTCATCACACACTTGTGCAGACAGATCTTTGTAAAAGGACTGACACACAAGGAATTCTTGGGCTGCCTCCTTTACTAACCAATGTGCCAGAACAGTGTGATTCCACAAGAAAATTTGGCATCTCTTCATCACAGCACTGTCGTTGCCTGCTCTCTCAGTGCCACCAGCTGTCCAAATGAACACGATTCCCTCTTCTCCATCATCATGTCTCCTCTTTTGAAAGTTACGTGATGGTGCTGGAGTGGCCAGAGCTATTCGTCAGTAATGGACATGTTTGTTTTCCAATTAATTACTCATTTCTTAGCTCTGCAGAAGATAGCAGGAACGGAACACACCTCACTTATTTGGGTCTTTGCTGGCCATGTTCACCATCCTCTAACTCAATCACCCAAGAGGTACCCGTCTCAGTTACATTGCCCACGACAGGAGAGGCTGAATTTTCTCTGTGAGAGAGAGAGAAAAGAAATGTGTGAGACAGAGGCAGAATGGGCATCTGGATGCATCTGGCTAATTCCAAGTATTGGGACTACCTCCTGCACAGGAGAAAGGATATTTTAGGGGAGTAGGAACAAGGATGGGTTATAGGGCACATGAATGTCAGGTTGGTTGTTCAGATCTGCCCAGATGTGTAGCCACTGAAAGTTCCCACCTGCTGGTAGCATGGACAGCTGTGCTAACAGTGTGTGATAAGTGGAGTAGTTTCTACCAGCAGTCTGTTTCTGCAAACACTGTTATCAGCTGGCATTTTTACAGAATCCAAGGACTCTGGAAAATAAGCTCTGTTCTTTCCCTTGGAAGTAGTCTTGCCCAGTTACAGTTCAGGTGTCCTGCTAAGAAACTCAAGTTATTCTGTGGGCTGTCAGTCTGCCTCCATTTTCTAATCCTAAACCAAAATAAAATCAAAACAGTTGTCCAATTATATAGCTTACTGGGGAAAAAATAAATGGGAGAACTTGTTTTGGTCAATCTGTTGTGTGACAGTTTAAAAATCTAGCAAATATGAAACCACATACTTGTCTCCTGAAAAAGTTTTCTGACTTCCTATGTTTTTAGAGAAGTACCAGTCTTGGGATTTCAGCAGTTCCTTCAGCTCACTTCAAGTAGGGTAGGAGTTCATAGATGAGGAAGTTCTGTGTGATGGCCTCCAGCAAGACATTGCAGCTGCCTTTCAGTCACCCTTCTCCAGTCTAGAGGGAGACCTCATATATCCAATTTAGCTTAAACAAATTGAGCAAAAGTTTTCTTTATCATCTTCTTTGATAGTGAGCGAGCTCCATGAGGACTCTTTCTGATTTGCATTTGTACAATGCCAAGGCCAGGGACTCCTTAGTCTGAAGAAAGACCCCTACATGAGATTGTCATTAAATGAAGAGGAGTAGGCCACTTTTACCTCTCTGATATCTCTTTCATTGCAAATATTTCTGGAGTAGGTTCTCTATTTTAAATCTTCTGGTATTGAAGGCAGAGTGACTCTGCCAACAGAAAACAGACAGAAAGTGTCTAGTCTTAAAAAAGGGGGCTAGAATTCTGTCAAAGTAGCAAATGGGTTTGAAAGGGACTGGGTTATCACTCATCAACAGAATGTTTCCATGCATTATGTGGAAGGAGTCGGATTTTTGCTACATTATTCACTGAAACCTTGGCTGCTTTTGACATAAATAGCAAGCTAGAGATTAAAAAAAAAAGGAAAAAAACAACAACAACAACAAGGGCAGAAGGCAGGCAGAAAGGATGTGAAAGCAACATGAAAAGGAATATGGAAAGTCAGGTTGACAAAGCGTCTCTTTCTGTTTCCAGTTGAGACCTATGTTTTTCCATTCATTTTCTCTCAAAGCCTAAGCTAAAAATGCAGAACCTCAAAATTTGTCAGGCTATACGGAACAGAAAGGCACAGGTTACTGATCTGACAGATGGCATATTTGCTTTGTACAACTTTGTGGTCAGCACCACAGGATTAATGCATTAAAAGTTGTTACGGGTGTGAGAAAGAAGGTTTCACAGGACAAGAAAGTGCCTCAGGGTTTGCTTCCACTAAGGCAATGGGAATGCTGCCATTTACTTGAATGAAAGCAAGACTAAGTCCTTATCTGACTATCTTAAAATGTTACAGAACAGCAGGCTCCAGTCAGGGACTGAAGCCTCCAAGGTTGTCCTGAAGCTGCTTGTTCGCAACCTCCTGTTAGTTTCCTCTGGAGGACTCAGAAGGTCTTGGCAAGGTCAGAGCAGATGCACCCTCTCCTAGTGCCACTCCTGGTGCTTCGAGTGAATCACCTCCTTCTCTCTTTCCTCTCTTAACCTGGCTCTGTCACTTCAACTTTGTGTGACACCACTGGGGCTAAGTCAATGTCACCAGACTTCTTAGGAACAGCAAATGAGATACAGAGTACTCTGAGGGCTGACACAAGCCATCTGCCCAGCTTCCTTTTACCAATATGTCTGTTCCGAGCCCTACTTCTTCCTTTTAGTGCCTGTTGTATTCAAATACATTCACAATTTTGACTCCTTTTGAGATATTTGGCCATGACAGAGCTGCACACAGGTGCCACAAACCAGTACCTTCTCCATAAATCTGTTTCTTTAGTGTCCCTTCAATACATGACCCTTTCATAAGCTTCAGTGCTTGTTTTCAAACTCATTCCCCTTCCCCATCTTGCAGCATCCAGCTCCGTGGACTAACTCAAAAATGCACATATCCATCTCCTCCTAACAGATGTAAACCTAATGCTCTGATCCTCCCCTCCTGCCTCTGATCCTTCTTGCAGTTTCTCACCCTTGCTGCCCTTCATGCCTTCTTTGCTCTGTGTTGATGAACGTTTGCTCTCAAGGGAAAAGAAGACCTTAGTTATGGATGCATGAAATGCCAGGGAAGTTTTGAAGAATCAGTGAGCCAAACCTTCATCCCTGTCCAGAGGAAATGGGATGTCATCTCACTTTCTGAAATAAGAGAGGCAGCCTCTTTGAGGCCCCCAGATGGACTCGCAGGTGTAGGAGCCTGTCACATACTTTGCACTGAATGCTAGGAGTGGAAGATTGCTGAAAAAGCTATTCTAATCCATCATCACCTGCATTTTCAGGTCTTGTTTTACTGGCCGTATAAGCCCAAAGGGAACTGAGAACTAAGAGGAGCAACACCACTCACCATTTTCATGCTTCCAGCATAGCTGCCCCGTGGTTACATATCCCCAGAGAGAAATGTGAGGACTCTTTGTCTATTCAAAGACCAATATCTGGACCAGCCCAAGAGTGGGCTAACAAGCTGTCCTGGAGATAACATCAATGCCGTGATTGTCTGTAGTGCTTGGCATAGGATCAGTTCTTTCTTGACTGCAAGATAGAAAAGTATTATTACCAAGTATTTAATTACGAGGCCAGATACTACAAAAGGCAAAGAAAGGAAAGGGTTAGTGAAATGGCCTATTTTGTTTTTCAGTAGCTCTCTTTAAATATCCCTAAGGATTTCTTACCTCCTATTAAAATTTTACCTGAAAATGCTGATTGTGAGGAATCCAGTAGAGATACAGGCAAAGAAAAGCAGACTGTTAAATACTCTTGCTGCAGTAAATCTCCAAGCACTTGAAAGCCAGTAGGGCATGGGGAGGAGAAAGGGTGGATGAAACAGGGGCTGCATATTTTAATAGGATGATTAAAAATCCTGTATTGGAAATCATCAAGTACAAGATATTTACATAAAATTTTAAAAATGTTTTATTGCTCCATTCTTGCAAGTTGTACTTTTGTCTGCTGTTCCTGTCTACGTGAAAAGTAAAATTTCCCCAATTCCTGCAGAGCACTGCTTACTCTGCCCTCTTCTTTCCCTCTAAGCTTGTTGAATAAACTGCTCAGCTGAATAATTGGAGATACTCCCCTCCCCCTCCCCTTTTCTCCCAACCTAGCAGTCTTTCCCTCTCCAGCATTTTTTTCAGTGCTCTTTTTCATTCTCTCTGCTGACTTCATTTGCTTATGAAGATGAGAGGTCCAAAGCCACATAAGAGCCAGATCTGCCCACATTCCTGCATTCAAGGCTGAGTGTTTGCTTCTTTTTTTTTCTCTGAAAAAGAGTATTCACTTAAAAGAAGTAGAAATGAATCTGAGTAGATAGAAAAGAGTCCGAGCAGAGCATGCCCCCACAAACCTTATATAGTTTTAGAGAGGCTTAGTGAAAAATTTGAATTAGACATCATAGATCTGGAAGAGATATCTCCTTTCCAATGCATTTGCATGCACGTGGAAGGAGGCAGGTGGAGCTCACAGAGTTCTGACCCAGAAATGGCTGAGAGCTTGATAGCTTTTCTCATCGTAGCCAGAAATTGAGATACATGTGTTGCCTGGCTGTTTGTTCAGGCCCATCTCTAAGGCTTCAGTCTGTTAGCTGAATGATGCCCTTCCAGAAACTAACAGCCATTTGCTTGAGGCATGGGTATAATTGAATGCACAGGCAGAACCAGGGCCAGCAGTAAGTTAAACACAAAACTGCAAGTACAGGAAGACTAGGAATGAATTAGATAAGAAAGACTGAGATCCTTCACTCTATATGCCAACCATGGGGTTTCTCTCAGTGCCTGTTAACATGCAGAAGAAAGCAACAACTACCTGGCTAGCATGGGGCAGAAGACAAAGTTACACATTCTGTTTTGCAGGGCACAAATCCTACATATTGCACTTTCTTTGCATAAGGACAGTTGATGTCTGTCTAGTATCTTCCATTAGAGAGTAAGACAGCACTCAACAAGCTCTTCAGAAAAGTTACCACACAGAGACAGTATTTGCCTGCTGTAGTAACTGATTTGCCTGTGTGTGTAATAAAAGTGAAAGGAAATAGAATATTACTAAGCCACCAGTATCCACTAACTGAATAAGGGGTGCTCTCTGCTACGCAGAAACCCCCTTTGCTCTGGACTGAATGTTGCCATCTCAGGGAAGGAAGGCCCCACTCCTCACAGCATGCCGCATCACTGCAAGGCAGAAACAAGGAGCCTGTTTCCTTCTGGGAGCCGGAGAACGAAATTACTTAGGTGGGATGTAAATGAGCTGATTTGCATTTGTGAGAACAATGGAGCCTATAGTGCCAATATTGAGAAAAACATCATGGGGTTTTAATGATCACAGTCATCACCTGTATGGTGCAGGTTAGATAAGATCCAGCCCTTTCTACATTCATGTCCAGAGGATTTATTGTGACCTCTCAGTTGTCTGGTCAGGATTAATCCCCCAGTCCAGGAAAATTACAAGGGACTAGAAACGCCTCACAGGGGCTACCTTTATGATGGTAGCTGGTCCATTTCCTTCAGTAGCTTCACAGAACCTTTCCTTGGGTATGACCTTTCACACATCCTCTCACACAGGACTAGACAAACACCACACACTGCTGCTGCCTGGAGGTCCAAAAATACAGTAGCACAGCGGTGTAGCCACTACTTCAGTGGGCGTTCCAGCATGAGAAAAGAACCTGCTGTACAGCCTCAACCCAAGCTGTTGTGTAGTGAAACCTCCATGGACTGTTGCTGGGTTGATACCACTCATGCTGAGACACAGCTGAGACACACTGCATTGGATGTATGGCAGACAGGAATTAAATGAAGACTAGTCTGGCTCTCACCAGTCAAGGTGTTGCGTGTAATTGCCCTGGAGCTGCATAATTAAACCCAGCACTGTAGCTGTTAGTCAAGCACACGAAGGCTCCTTACATACCATTTGTGCCTTGTGAATTGAGAGGTCTCAGATGCCTGCATTCAAAGGGCTTTAGAAGAAGACTCACTGCGTTCAATCCAGGGTCTGTCTGTTCCTTTTGGCCCCTAGAGGTGGGTCTGTGATGCGTCATGCTCCACAGTGGCAAGTGGCATTGGTAAAGTGAATCTTGGATTTGATCAAAAGGTGAAATGGCAGGCAAAGAGACTTTTCCAAATGGCATGAAAGATTGTATTGTGATGTGCACAGTGCCCGACCCATGTTATGACTGCAGCCTGCTCCAGTGACTGGCTTAATGAGATAGATACCTTTTCCACCAGAACAAAACCCTGCACCCTTCTGTGGCTCCTGGCTCCACTGAAAGCCATGTCAGTGTTGTGGAGGCTATATTGTAGCGAGGACATAAATTCAGGACAGTGAGGAAGTAGTTCTTGACCCTAGCAGGTCCCAGAAATATTTACAGCCAGAAAAGTCTGCTTCTACATAGCATTCAGTATCTTCATTTTGAGGTGCCTGTTGTAAGAAGGTTGTGAATTTGCTTAGAGGCTTGCAAGCCCAAGCCATAAATCACACATACAGATGGAAGTAGTCATGTCAGCCATCTCGCATTTTTCACATATTTTCTCCCTTAGAGCACTCAGGCACTTCAGGCTTAGTGTCTGAAAGGTGATCAAGCAGATACTCGGAACGAAACTGAAAGCAAGCAAGAAAAGCACAATGCCCAGTGCAGCCAGAGAACTTAGCAGGGCTGCAAAGCATCAATTGGTGACCACATTACAAAAATGTAACAGCAGCACTGAGAGGGGATTTGCCTGTACTCAGCATTACGTTCACTGACGTCTCATTGCGGAGTGGCCAAATGACTCCAAGTAGACTGAACTATTTCAGCATGGTACTGTGTCCTCCTGCTAGGTGAGACAGCTGTACCCACCCTCTCAGGAGAAAACCAGGACCTACCACCTGGGTGCTTTGTGCTCCCAGCCTCTTTATTTCTGTAGGTGTCCCATCCTAAACACTCTTCCTCTTCCTGCTCATTGTCTTCATCCCCCACACACCCCCACGCACGTGGCTCTGGATCTCCTCATCATGTTCTTCTCGTTAAAAGCCCCATTGTTCATTTGTTTGTTTGTTCTCTCTCTTTCTCTCCTCTTTTTCTCTCTTTCCCTCTCGTTTTTTTTTCTTTCTTCCTTCCTTTCTTTCTTTCTTTTTTTGTCTCCTCTGTTTTGTGTACCCAGGCAGCCCATTGAGTAACTTCTTTGACGTAATTAAACAACTTTTTTCAGACGAGAAGAACGGGCAGGTGAGCCATCCCCCCGGCACGCCAACCAAGCATAGCGCAAACAGCAAGCGGAGCGATTCCGGTTCTAATGACTATGGGTCTAGAGGAGACAATAAGTACCCTGCTGGCAAAGACAAGGCAAAGATGGTCTCATCAGTCGGCCTACAAGACCAACCTTAAATAAACACATAAAAATTAAATAACTTAGAAAAAAAATCAAAAACAAAAACAAAAAAGCAAGAAAGAATGAAAGAATATTCCTTAGCAAGCTAGCCTCTAAACTAGAAGGATGTATATACCTTGCCACAACAGTACAAAACTGTCTATAGACAAATTTTGTATGAAGGAATGACTGTATATATATACATATATATATTTATATATGATATATAATATATATCTCAGAAACAAACACAAAAACAAACGAACGAAAGAATGAAAAGAAAAGAAAGAAAAGAAAAGGTAGCACAGATGACAAACCCAGTTCGACAGATCTTGGGTTGTGGTTTTTTTGTTGTTTTTTTTTTTTTTTCCTCCCTTTTTTTGAATGTTTTTCTTTTTTCTCCTTCCTGATTTTTTTTTCTTTTGGTTTGTTTCTTGTTCTGTTCATGCTCTCTCTGTGTTTCTGACGACACCACTTGTTTCCGCTCTGCTACCAGGAATTATCCCGAAAAGTTAACATGTCAGCCACGGCTTCACCTTCTGTGCTCTGCGGACACTTGTTGACGGAAGGCAACCGATGTAGACTGTCCAAGGACCAGTCCTGTTTGAGGTTCCCAGCCTCCCCTCTCCCTTCGGGAAGTGGGTTTCTCCCCCACTTCTCCCCAAACACCTCCCCAATGCACGCCTTTTTTTTTCCTCTCTCTTTTTTCTTTTTTGGTGCTCCACAAGAGAGATCTGCTCAGTTATGGGATTGCACAGTCTGGGCTGAAAGGAGGTTGCAAATTGTTGGAGTGAAACCTTTACCCTTGGCAACTTCTGTCCGCGCAGGTGAACACAGCCCGGAGGGGAGGGTGCGGGGAAGGAGAAGGGGTAGCGGGAGCACAGTGTTTTGTGAATCCAGAGCGCGTTCTCATCAGAAACCAGCCAGGAGCAACTCAAAACTAAGCGTTGAACCAAGACAAAATTGGGGAGCTTCATCACAGGATTTTCTTAACCTTCTTTTTCTCCCCACCACCTTTTCCTTTTCTTTTGTCCTCTTTTTTATATATACATGTATATATGTGTGTATATTTTCATATAAATATACATACGTACATACATATATATATAGACAGAATATTTTTTTTTATACTGTATCATTTTGCTTTTTGACCTGCTGGAAGGGGAAAGGAATAAACTTAGGAGGGAGAGGGGGTTAAATGAATAAACACATACAAACGAAACATTAAAACTTAGGGAAAAGGCAACTTCTGGTAGCAAAGAAGAGGGACACGACTCTGCCAAGGACTGTCTCTCCCACCACCAGGCACAGTTGCCGCTGCTGCTACTGCTGTTCCTCCTTCGACACCTTCCTCCCCATCTGTCAGCTCCCTGCCACTGTGCCACCGTGCTGGGACCTTCTTCCACCAGCTGGATCCTCCACCACACCCTGCATTTAGAGGCAATTGTTGTGTTGCTAGTGCTGCATTGATATCAGTATTATTATTTCTTTAAGTTACCGATTTCATTTGTTGGCTTGGGTGATGTTTTTCTAAAAAAAAGAAAAAAGAAAAAAAAAAAACGAAAAGAAAAGAAGAAGACGAAGAGGAGGAAGAAAAGAGACTTATCTTGGGTTTTATTTCCTGTGTGTGTGTGTGTGCAAATCACTGGCACTTAGTTCATCCGAGCAAGACAAGGTGGAGTCAGGGCAATGGGAGACTTAATCACGAAGCTACTGTAAACTTTAAAAATTACTGCAAGATATTTTTATAAAGTTTTGTTTTGTTTTGTTGTTTTGTTGTTTCATTGTTTTTTGTTTGTTTTTGTTTTTTTTTTGTTTGTTTGTTTGTTTGAAGGGGAGGAGGGTGGGATTGGGTGGATGGGGACCTTTTTTGTGTTTCAGTTACTAGGTCTTGGTTATTTATATATACATATATATATATTTAAAAAATAAGCTGTTAGATATATCTTCTGTTTAATAACTCTGTAGAGGCAACATTGATTCTTATTTATTTTGTGAAGGAGGAGGAAAAAAGACACAGAAACCCCGTAAGTGTTCATCTTGTGACTTTGAAAAAGAAGAATTGCTGCTTTTTTTCCTCTTCCTCAAGAGTTACGTGACCAAGTGTAACTTATTCTGGCCCAAGCTCAAAGGTTAAACAAACAAAAAAAAACGTGGTTTTACGCGTGGAAGACAAAACACAGTGAGAAGTACTTCTTGACTGAGATTTTAAGAATGTAGGCTTAGCATTAGTGTTCAGCTCTTTTATGACCTTCGATTGCTGCTCGTTGGGTTCCTATGGGTGTATGTTGTATCGCAAGATTATTTTTTTTAATGATAATGTTGGATGAGTTCTTTTTTGTTGTTGTTGTCGTTGTTGGTTTTTTTCATCATTTTTCCCCTTCTTGGACCAGTTTTACTTGTACATAGGTTTGAAGATTAAAAAGAATTTTTAAAGACACAAGTGGGGCAAAGACCTTTGACTTTGGCCCCGTTTCCCCATTCCCCCAAATGGGAGGGATTTATTTTATTTTTTTTCTTTTTATTTATTTATTTATTTTCCCTATTCTGAACCTTTTCTCTCGTATTGCTGTGTGCATGTCAGACACCAGGGGGTGATGGCTGGGGAGGGGGGGAGGCAAGGGTGCAGGAGAGGGGGGCAGTTTTAATTGCATGACATTGCTGTAAATTAGTCTCTTTTGCTTTCGTTGTCTTTCCTGCCTCCACCCTCTCTCTACTTCTCCTCCAAGCTCCCCTCCCATCACCCCCGTCCTTCTTTTCCCTCTTTTCTCTTCCCTTGTGTATAGATTTTGATGCTTCTGTTACATTGTACCTCTACAAAAGGCTGGGATTTCAATACAAAATAATAATAATAATTTAAAAATACCTATATCAGCAAAACTCATGTGGTACAAGCAGGAAGGGGATTACTTACACAAGATATAAGAATAAATGAAAGCAATACCTCTTGTTATCCTTCCTATTTTGTACTTTGAAGACACACACGCGCGCACACACACATATACAGACACAAACTGACATTATTTAATGGTTTAAAATGGACAAAAAATCTGATGTATCCCTTGTTAAATAACTGTGAGCAACTTTAGTTCAAAAACCAATAAATTCATTCAGTAAAGATACTAGCTGTTGAGTGTCTTGTTTATGTCCATGAGAAAGAACCTTCTCACACCAACATCGAACCCGGTAAGTACCACGTCGCTGCTTTCTGTGCCGAAGCAGATGGCCGGGTGAGGCAGCATCCTCCTGGCTGTGGAATTAACACCACCCCATTAGCATTTCGCAGTCTGCACATGCTGCACCCAGCGTGCCCTGGCGTCCCCGCCCAGCACGCTGTGCACCGGCACAGTTCAGCCCGTTGGTCTGGTTTTCACAGCAGTGCATTGAAAAAGGTGAATCCAAATTAAGGGAAAACGAAAACCCCCGGATCTGGTCCGGAAGAAAACCTCTGCACCAAAAACTGTTGCTGCTGATGATTGTTCTCATCTCTCTAACCTGAGCTTCTCACGTTGCTTCCAGATTTAGCATAGGAAGGATTTCTCCACCCTCCCTGCCTGAAACACTCTCAGTCAGACACATTTGAAAAAGCTTTTCAGGTACGTCCCTGGGTTGCCTTGGGCTGTGTTGCTGGTCGGTTTGGGCATCTGCTGGCTTGTTGTGCCCCTCTCACAGCATCAGGGTATTCTCATTAATGCTGGATTTGTAACTGCTGGGTTCCCCCCAGCCTGGCCACCTGCCTTGCAGGTTCAGAGGTCGGCTGGCACACACCTGAGAGAACAAGACCTCTCTGGATGTCTCTGGCCACAGCCATCCCCAGCACTTTGTGCTCCCCCCTGTCACTGCACTGGCAGCACTGCTCCAGAACAGCTCCACGCTCTGAGGGCTCACAGGATGGGGTGCCGGGGCCTGGGGAGCAGGCCTGGGGTGGGAAGGGGGCACCCACACAGCACGGCTGCTGCTGGCCATCAGCACACAGTCGTGAGGTAAGGTGGTGCTAGGCCTGGCCTGCCGCCATGCCTCTGAGGGCTGGGTTCCGGAAGGTTCCGGCTGCTGCAGAAGGCTGAGGAACCAAGGAACCACCACCACCTCGGCCTGCTCAGCACGGGGTGGACAAGCACCTCCTCCAGGTCGTCCTGTGCACACATGGCAGCAAGAAGAGGGTGCCTGGGTGAGGTGAGTGTGATAAGGTGAGGTGAGGGTCTCAGCCCTTAGCAACTCCCGGGTATCGTGACGGGGGTCGCAGGTGCGCAGGAGGCCCCTGAGGTGTTTGTGCTGGTGGGGAGCAGTGGGGCTGGGAGCGTGCGGTTCAGGGACATGTTATTCAGAAAAAAAATAATCTCTTGCCTTGAAAAAAGCCACAGTGTTTAGCATGTGGGGATTTATGGGTCTGCTGAAACCTGAGGGGAGGGGGGACACAGCAGCAGCAGTGGAAAAGATGGCAGTGATCCAAAAATGAAGGGAATCACAAATGCTGCAGGATTTGGGCTCTGTGAGACCAGAAACCCAGAACTGGGCTCTAGCTGTGTGGCATTCGCAGCTCTGGAGCAGGAAGGAGGTGCTGGACTAGAGCATAATACAGGGGAGTGGATTTAACAGCGATGTGGCAGCAGATCTATGCTGCTTTTAAACGTTTCTCTCACTTTTCCCATGTTTTCAGAAATATACACAAATTCTTATGATCTTTTTGTGTCTCCAGAAGTAATTATGGTCCCTTTTATTGCTAATGATGGTCTCTGAAAGCTATAAGTAGAGAACAATGAGTTTGTAAAGCAAAGGGCCTCGTGCTTAGGGCCTACCCACATTCACTCTGCCTTCTTATTTGGTCACGTTTAACACACTCTCTAGCTACCTGATGATTTATTATCATCCTTAGTGCATAGGAGAGAGTGTACTTTAGAGTGAAAGGGGTTTATATTTAACCTCTTCTCTACAAAAGACCCTTTTCTGTTGTAGCTTAAATCAGAAGGCAAAGCAGAAAAGATGCCTGCAGCTGTGACACCTGTCCCTCGTTTGCTGTGGTTGTGAGCTCTGCACCTCTCCGGTTCTCTTTGAGAGCTCAGGCTTGGTACCTAAAACACTTGCTACATTTAACCTTCATCTCTCTGATTTTCTGTGGAGAACAACACAACAAACAACCTTCTGAGTGTAAACTGAAGGCAGGGGAAGTGTGTAAGACAGCAGCTGACAAGTTCTATTTGTCTGCGCACACTTGCATATTAACTTTGTTCAGGTAATGCATACATGAAAAATGCATTTATGCTCAAGGTGAACTGTTATTAATTGAACCAGTACATGACGTGTGCTATAAAGCAATAAATTGTGTATATGCATCGAATGAGCAGCTGAGGCAGTAGTTGTGAGGGTAATTCACATCGCCACGTGTCAGCATACAGTCTGTTTGGGGGCTGAGAAAGAAGTCAGTGGTGTTTTGTTTGACAGCATTAATGCAAATTGTCCAAGCCGTTCAAGTGATGCATGAAAATTTCCTCGCTACTCAGGCTGGCTTTAATGAAAGTGATCTGATACAACTGGCTGAGCTTTAATGTTTAATGCTAGGCAGAGGCGAAGGGCAGTGTTTGTTAAACAGCAACACCTGTGTAAGGCCTCTAGGCATGCTAATTCTGGTGCCTACTGTTATGAGGTGTGCCTTTCGTCCTGATGGTTCAGACGGAGCTTTAGCCCAACAGGCTTGGATGTTTTCTTACATGCTGCAGCAGAATGACCACACAGATCGTCTGTTGTATCTAAGTCTGCAGGACTTCATTGTTCAGCTTCATTTTACACTAACGATTGCACCTGAGCTAGTGAAAGAAGGGCAGACTGATTGGTAAGGTATCAGATTTAGTTCTGAGTTTCTTATAGAAAACAACAGTGAGGGGAGGGAGACACTTGTTTCAAAACTGGGAAGTATCTTAGCTCTTTGTTGTACCCTTTAATCTCCTTTTTTTTTTGTTTAAAACCACTTCTCCAGCTGCAGCTCCTGCTTAATTTGGAGAACAAAACCCTAGCAGTTCAACTGGCTGGGGACACTTGAGGCCACAAGTGGAAGGGAAACCCCCCTCGAGGGCTAGTCCTTTCTTCTCCTTAATGCACAACTTATTGTGAGGGTTATTTTTAGTACGGTAATCTTGCTGAGTGCTGCTGAGAGAAACAGTGCCAGGCAGGCTGGCAGGCTTTGAAGGGCTTGAGAAATGGGATTTCCTGTTCCACCGGCTCAGAGCTGACTCTTGCCATTGTCGGGAGCTATTATCACCTTCTCCCAGCCAAAGCAGATAACACAGCTTCAAGGTCAGGGAAGACACAAGCTCTCATCAACAGCATTAGTGGGAGGAAGAGCTTGCTTGCAGTCAGGGTGTGTGTTTCTGTAGCTGCTGCTCCTGGGGATGCTGCCTGTACAGCCGGGTCTGGGTATGGATGGCAGAAGCACACAACAGCTGAGGTTGGAAGGGTTTGCTGGGGACCGTGTGGTCTCACCCCTGCTCAAAACCTCTCAGGGAAGCCTGTTCCAGACACACCTGCTTGGGACAGGAGGGAAATCTTGTTTCCTCGTACTTCAGCTTCTCGCTGAGCTGCTCTTTGCAGTGGCTCTTGCACCCCTGCTGAGTTTCATCTCTTGTAGGGACGTAGGTGGGACTAGAAGGCAGCCCTGGTCCAGTCCTGCTATGGCCATGGACTTCCCTCTGTGCTGTCTGGAACAGCAGGAGAGAGGTTAATCTAGGGAAGCAGCGAGCCTTGATTCAGGGAGCACTTTTAGATTAGAAAATAAATAAAGTCAGAAAAAAATCTGTATTTACAGTAAAGTCTCAAATACGATTGAAAATCTAGTCAGATTGAGACAGCGACTTCAACTTGCAGCGTCCGTTCTGTCTGGATGATTCCTCTGAGAGCACCTTCATTCCTAACACAGCCAGTTTACAGAACAGATGAAGCAAGGCTCTCCTGACTCCACACCAGAGCATGCTGGAGGTACCTGAAATTAGATTTCAGGGTAACCCTGTTCATGACAAGTGGCTTGGTCAGGCCTGTTATTTTTATAAATAGTATAATGAAATAGTGATTTCTCTGCTGTCTGAAGCAAATTACTGCCATGCCTCTCTACAGTTTATCGAATGCATCAGGGGATCAGTTGGAGCTACATTAGTTAGGGATGTTCTGAGGCTATGCAAAAAAAACCTTTTTTAGCAATATTTCAGATGATGTCCTGACTGAGACCCCACATCACCACATGGGAGCACCCTGCTCCAGTTCGTACAGGGTTCCTGATACTTTCTTTTGTGCATCAATGGAGTTGCTGGCTCCTGATGGAGACATCTTGATGGGAGCTGTTTGGATGTTTTTGTGCTTCACATGGGACTTTGGCACGTCCTTTTGCTTACAATGAAATAATTCAGAAATGCTTCCAGGAGGACTGGACCCAGCACAGGCATCTGTGGCACATAGTGTGGCTTGCTGGCATCCTGGTCTTAAGCTGCTAAACTTCATTCTTCTGTCAAAATATAGATTCAAAAAAACAGCTGACCTTTCTCACTGAGTCTGGAGGTGTTTATTTGCCAGTACTGCTGTGGCACAGCTGGTATCTCAGAGCAAGACAGCACAACTCTCTTCCCTGCCCCTACCCTTGTGTTCAGTGCGTGAGATGTCAGAGGCTAAATAGTTCATAACATAAAACAGGCTGTGCTGGTGGTTTGCCTGGCACTAGCAATGCTATGCTTGCGTATAACCACGGGGTGCCCCAGCAGCCCCACGGGGCAGAGAAAGTCCGTGCTCTGCTGTCTGTGCCAGGGGCTCGAGGAAGGCAGCAGCACGGGCTTTTCCCCTGGCTGCTCACAGGTGTCCTTTGGGCAACCGAGGCGCAAATGGACCTTGAGGGAAGGAGGAGGTAAGGTTGTTTTACTGCTTGGTGCTTAAATAGGACTGGCAATTTCCGTGGTTTATGCATTTGAAAAGACTGAGTAGGCTGGTCAAAACAGTGTGGCAAAGTTAATGGCAGTAAGACACAGAAAGGGAACTTAATAAGGAATATTTCAAGAGAGACAGACTGATAGTTGTTGCTTCCGCCGATGGGCATCTGCACAAGGCCATTGGCCTCACAGGGTTAAACTAGCTTTAGCTCAGGCTCCAGACAGACAATAACTCTGGCTTCAGGTCTTACTTCTGCCTCATTCTTCTTGGCTGCTCTGTGTGCTCAGCTCAGAGCACAGCAGCTGATACAGCTGCTGGAGGATCCCGCAGTTCCAGGGAAAACGTCTGGGCTTTGCTGACATAGCTGTGAGCTATGGGGAACAAAATGGTGCTGCTGAGGGCAAAGCTCCTCGGCAGCTTCAGGGTCCTTTCGGGCTGTTCATGTGGCTTGTGGTACACAGGCGTTCAGAGAAGTGCCGTGAGCATTCCCTTCTGAGTTTTAAATGAAGGGTCTGACAACGCAAGGGGGCTTGTTTTATAAAGCAGTACTCCACAGCTCAGTTTGTGTGATGGCCCACCCTGCGCATTTTACGATCGAGAGGAATGAAAATCTAAGAAATTTTCTTAGTTGAAGTGGAGCAATTTGTTTGATGCACTAACTCTAGCTTTTAGTCTTGTTGCTGACATGTAGGGGCTTGGTTTTGCTTATTGACCCAACCAGGGGCCAGCTACAGGCATTTAAGAAAATAAATATGTAGCAGTTCTAAAAGTAGTCCTGCTAGGTAAGGAGCGTGTGGACTGCTGTGTCCTGTGGTTGATTCAGAGCTCTGACTTGTCCCTTTGTGTCTGGGGGTTTCCATGAGTGCGTCCTTGTGGGGGCCCTGTGGCACCTAGGAACATGGGAGCCTGGGCTGCAATCATTTCCCTGCGCAGGAAATTTAAAGGTTTGTTTGCAGGCTCTCTCTCCCCTTCCAGTGGTTGCTTGTTTCTGTAAAACATATAGAAACTTTTAAATCACTTTGAGACACCAGAGTTACAGGGTTGGTTGAAAGGAGCCAACAGTACAAGAGTTTAGGGTAGGCAAAAAAATGATAATTAATTAAAAAAAAAAAAAAAAAAAAAAAGATGGGCAGATGGAGTGCATGCTTCAGCTTTCTTTGATCTGAATACTGGGCTTTGAAAAAAGCTCCTGCTTTCATTTCGTGGGCCAGAAGTCTTTCACCAGCAAAATAAAACAATGCTCTTATAAACCACCTGAGCTATTTATTTGAGGAGCACCTGGATCCGCAATGAATGTTAATCCAATAATAACAGATAATTAAACTGTTATAATAGGTTTTTAATCTCTCTCCTCCAGCTGTAAGTTTCACTCTTTGCCTTCATCAGGGAGACTATAATGAAGCACAGAGGGCTCCTAATCCACTCAGAATTCCTTGATGGATTGCAGTATTTGTCCCGCTCTTGCCTTTAAGCAGTGGTTACACCGCAAGACTAACTTTACTCATGGGTTGCCATCTTGTCACCAACCTCAGTCCAGGTCCATGCTGGTGTCCAGCCACCTCCTGGCCAGGCCGGAGCCCGCGGGCCCAGTCCTGAAGGCACACGGGAGCCACAGCCCGTCCTGGTGGGGACTTTGGGGCTGGGAGTGCAGGACACAAACCTGCTGCCTGTCGCCATGCCCCGCAGCTGTGGCAGAATAGCTTGTGATTGCAAGGGGCTGAACTTTGTTTTTCAGGTGGCGCTGTGCAGACTTCTGGTGCTTCAGGCTTGAACTTTGTGTGTCTCAAGCTCGGGTGGGTGCGAGGTGAAAATGTCATGAGGAAGGAGCGTTATCTGTCCAGCTGGGAACTGCTGGCCTGGCTCTCCTTTGCCCTCCGCATGCCATCTGATACTTCACACAGCCAGTGGTGTTTGGTGGCACGATGACTGCCAATGTCGGCTTGCAGCGCCTGGCTACCCCACCTGGTACCTACTTCCCAGGGTCAGCCTTCGGGGAGTGAAACGAGGGGCCTGCTCAAACCCTTGGGTGCGTATTCAGTCGGTGCATATTGGTTCTTTGCAGTTCTGCAGACCACAAGTGTCGCTGGTGTAACAGTAAGTGAGTTTGCAGTGACGAAGAACAGCACCCACTGAGGTCTCAGTGCACACCCTACCTGTCCGAGCTGCGGTCCTGCTCGCGTGCCAGGACCGATCACTGCACAGCACCTGTTCTGTAGATTTAGGCCAGTTTAAAATTGGTTTTAAAACAAGTTATTTAAAGACATTTGTTATTATTATTTGGGCTGTCTTGAAAAGGTCCTTAGATTAGCCAGAGCTGCAGTTGGTATGGCTGGTCCTTAAGCACAATTTATCTTCTGCTTCTAACTCCTGTCAAAATGTTTTTTGTAGCCACACGGATTCAAGCCTAACTTCCAGAATTGTTGAGTGTCACTAAACCTTGTTGAAAAGGACCGGATACTGCTTTCTGTTACAGGTTTTCTATAGATTTCATGTAACTGTAAGAAATGCGGCTTATTCGGTATCAGTTTCCCATTCTGTTCTGCATTATCCTTTGCAAGTAGAGTGAAGCACAGGGCTCTCCTTGTTAATAAAAATAAATGCTTTCAATAAGCAGATACAAGTACTCTGGCTACCTGTGATACCAGTGTCCCTGAATTTGTTACAAAAGAGTAGATTTCCTTTACTTTTAGCCATTGAAATCCAGACGTACTGTAGGCCTCTGTACTCAGTCCTGACAGACTGTAAAGAGTCCGGTAGTAGCATGTGATGAGAGCAAAACGAAAACCCCAGGTTGGCCAAGGCAGAGAATGGGGATGAATTTCTGTATTTTGTTTACCAGGATTTACATGAGGGCCAGGCCTTCTACCTGAGGTGCTCCGCACGCTTTGATGCTTGGAAACAGACAATTCCTTGAGTTGATTTAGGGCATAAATCCTGTGGATGACAGGTTTTTGTGTTTGATGCTTAGTCAAGTGCAATTAGGAGGGGAAAGGAGAACTCACGCATGGAAATGGAGCTTTCAAGTATCAGAAACAGCACTGGCCTTTCCTTAAGGCCCTGAGTCCCTGCGGAAGGAAGCAGAAGGGGACTCCTCACCGCTGTGTGGCCTGATGGGGCTGTTCATATCCATAGGTGTGTGGTGCAGGAGAGCTGTGCAGCGCGTCCTAATCAGCCTGATGCCTGCTGGGTCCCTGGGTCACTTCACTGGGCTGCTGTGGTGGTTAGATCTGTGGCTGCTGCCAACCACTGGTCTGTTTTCCCTGCATAGGTTTCCTTTGGCAGTCCTTGAGGCAAAGCTTGCTTTGGGCAAGTGTCCTTTAGGCCCTACTGCTGGCAGGTGAAGTGGCAATTTCACAGAGGCCAAAGTCCCTTGTGAGATTGCCTTTGCCCAAGCTGCTGCTGGGGAGGGTTGCTCTGCTCTGAGCAGGAAGGCCTCTAGCCCGGGCTTGTTGTGCCTTTGCGTTTCAGTTACTCCAGGGACCAGAAAAAGGAGGAGTTTTATGGTAAGGGGCCTTGCAGCACTCATTTCACCAGCTCCATCCAGAGTACCAGGAGCTGCCTGTGCTGTGTGCAGCTACAGCACGAGTACCTCTGAGCTGCGCGGTGGTGCCACTCGTGCTGCAGGCAGGAACATCGGCCTCCTTTAGTTTGGGCCAGGTGAACCAACAGCCTAGGTCTCTGGCCTCGGTTCAGATGGTGGAAGGGTGTCTGTGGCTTCCAGCCCTTCTGTTACCAGATGAGACAGAGAGCTGAGGACTGCCTTAGAGGTTAGAGGACGACATGAGCTTGTTTGACAAAGCATGGCTGTGTGAGATCAGCATGCTGGGTAAGCTCCTGTAATGTCCAATCCTTCCTTTGTGGGCGTGCTGATTTCTTTGGCAGTCTCTTGGTCTCCTGTTCGTTACGTGACAGCGTTCCCCCAAGCCCAGATCCCTTCCAGCAGCTCCTCGCTGTGGCTGTGTCTGGCTGGCACCAGCAGTCCCGCAGAGCCGGTGCCTGGCTCTCACCATTTGGCTGTGCTCTGTACGTGCAGAGCAGTCTGTAAGATGTGAGGCCGATTTTTATTTAAGTTCTTGGTTAAAAGGTGCTTGGTCGTGCATAAAATGAGAGTGCTCTGTGGGATCTCAGGCTTGATAACTTTCTGCAATTCTCAGGCAAGAGAGCAGGGCGTAGAGATGCTTTTGCTGGGTTGTGCTGGATGGTGCCTGAGTCAGTTTCTACCTTGTCACTTCTGGGGCTTTCTTTGGGTCGGGGTGAAGCTGTTCCCATGATACCTATGGTTTATTGCCTTGAGGGCAGTGCTACAGGTGGCTGTTTGTGAGACTTGGGGCTCTGTTCTCATGTCCTCTTGCTGCCAGTGGCCAGTTAGCTGATGTTGACCTTGTTGCTTGCTTACCTGCTGCTGGCATTTGCTCCAGGTGTTGTGTGCAAAGGAGCTGTTGTCCTGGTTTCACTTACAGGTACTTAGACTCAGCTTTGTTAAGTACACATCAGCCTCAAAGAAAAAGAGATCACAACAAAAAAAATAGCTGTGTGACTGTGCCAACAAGAAAAAAAGTTTCAGCGTTCTGGTGTTTTGTGCTTTCCTTTATGCAGCCTCAGCTCTTCAGCATCTCACTCTTGCGTGTGGCACTCCAAACAGGGAACGTAACCCTACATAACATAAATGGAGATGTTGTTTTTAAGAAAAAAACCTAGGCCTGCAAAAGGTATGTGCTGGCTGGGGGTAAGAGGATAGCTGGAAAGGTTTCTTCTGGCAGGATGTAATGGTTTGGTTTGTGTGCTTGTTTTATGTAGCAGCCGTGCTGCAATGGCACTGTACTTCATTGAGCACTAGGGAAGGGGAAGAAGGGTGGGCTGAACACGGACTAATTAGGTGCCTCTGTTGTAGCAGCTTTGTTCAATTTACCAAACACGTGTAAGCAGATGTGCCAATTCTGTGTTGGGGACCTACACCCCTCTTCTGCATGCCAAGGGATTTGGGCTCAGTACTCGCACTGTCTGGCCACAGGGCAAACTGCGATGCATGCAGACTGTCACTGACAGGCTGCACTTTGCAGGCTTGGTGGCACTTGTGTATCAATAATGTCATATTACAGCATAATTCAGTAACCTCTGAAATATGCTTGGACACCTCGAGGCTGATCTTTACAGTAATATTTACTCCTGGCAGGAAGATTGTTAGTGTTGGCACTTATTTGAGTGTTTTCCTTATTCCCACTGCTAAAATCAACAGGATAGGCCTCGCTAAAATAGGATTTGTTATTTGCTTTCTCTTAAGCTGGTTGTAAAATATAAAAAAAGATCACTGTTAGATGAAGCTTCTGTACTTTCAGGAGTATCAAATGTCTGCAGACACAACTCAGGACAGCTGCCACGACCAACCACTGCCTCTCCTGGAGGAACTCTACTTCGCTATGCTGGTAGCTGAACCAATGTGCGCTGCTTTGCATCCCAGCATGGGTTCCCAGACTGCTAGGTCCTGTCAGGTCTCCTAGGGGAAGGTAAGGCACAGCCAAACATTTGATAGCTACCACACTGAAGTTTGAGACCACGACACAAAGTTAAGGCAGTCTTTCCAGAGAGCTGAACTGCCTCTTGTTCAACTTGAACCTTTCCCAGGTATGTCATTTCCAACTGGCCTTTTATTAAGACAGTGAGTGCATTTTTACAAGTGGATAATGAATGACCAGAAATACTTGGATTTGGGTTGATGGCCCTGCTATTACTTTCTTACCTTTATTGCTACTGTATGCTGTCACTGCAAGTAGCACAGGGGCCTTACAAATGGCATTGTTCTGATAGCTTCTGCTCACTTCAGCTAAACCAGCTGATGCTAGACTTGTCCCTTGATGTAGGAAATTGTTATGGGAAGGCTCAGGTCAGCGTGACTGGTGAACGAACGGGAATTTTCATCAGGATTTGACAGCATCAGCAGGAGGATGTGGTGGGGAAGCTGTGCTCTCAAACACTTCTGCAATCCAGAAACAAGCAGGTGACAACTCTGGGCCCACAAAGCTGGGGATGTTTTCTCTCACATGTTCCTCCACTTCCCTTTTCCTGTCCGTGTGCTTTTTCTGCTCTTTTCCTCATGTTTATAACGTCTTGATTTTTATTCTCACTCGCACCTTTTTCTTCCTTTACCTATGGTTGCTTTTGTGTACTTCTTCACAGGCTTTTTTTTTTTTTTTTTTTTTTCTTAGCTGAGCTCTTTCTTTTTTTCCTCCCTTCTTGCTTGTGCTTTTTTGTCCTTGCGCTTTTCCTTGTCTATTTGCTTTGCAGTTGTTCTCGTTGCTCTTGAGCTTGCTCTCCTTTTCCACTTTCTACTGACGCGCAGTGCAGTTACAGCTCATTCAGGAAACCTTTCTAGGATTCATGCCATGTCAGTTATTAATAATGTATATACCTCAGGCTAATGATTTAAAAGCAGTAACAATTCCCAAAGTGTTTGCTGCAGATTGGGTAGAAGCACAATTGCAAGCAAAATTTGGCATCTTCCCAACTGGAAATCTGGAGTGCCAGAATTCAGTGGACATGGTAAGAAAAAAAGTAATATTGCTGTCCAGATACAATATTGATCCAGGTACTGTGATACACTATTTGCTGCAATGTATCCAGGAGCCCACTAGATGTACGGTATTTAAGTGTGTAAAGACAGGAAATTTGCTCCTTTCCATGTGTCCCTTATCCTTGGGTCTGCAGGTTTACCTGGGGAGGAGGTTTTTAGTAATACCAGAAAGAGCAAGAAATTGATTATAAATGCTAGAATACAGAGTGGAAGACTCAGAAGTGTTCATAAAGCTGGCTGACAGCAAGGTTAACTGCATCAGTGGTGAAAGGGGAGCTTTGGGTAGATTCCAGTGACTTTCGACGCTGCAAACACAAAACCAAAACTTATGGCTGATAGATTTGTTTTTATTATTATAGAACAGATGAACTAAAATAAGCCAACAATATAATTTTATGCCAACAGCCATCTTTCTAGCACAGGCGGTGACGGACTCAATGTACTACCCTTCTCCTCCCTCCCTGGGCCTCCATTCAACAGGAAGCAAATGGTGGTGGCTCTGCACGTGGTAAGTTTTAGACTCCAGTGATCTCACACTTTTTATTCATAGAGATGTGCCTGGGAAAAGAGGAGGTGGGGGGAGCAGAGAAGAGAGCATATATTTTGTAGGAGCGATAAGCAGAAAGGCCCGTGGATCCTCTTGCACGTTCACACGTTGTGACCAGGTAGATGGGACAACTGGAGAATCATGCCCACTCTCAGCACGTAGCAAGCCCCTAGCTGCTACTCTAGTCAAGCCAGGAGCTTCTTCCCATTCCAAGCTAGCAAAGGGCAAGATGCACTCAATGGGGGAGTTTTTGGCAGGGGATAAGGGGCAGTCTATGGAAAACCAAACAAAAAAACCACCCCCCCTAAAAAAAATCTGCATTTTAAGCCACTTCAAAGTAAAAGTCACTTATTATAATATAATAGATAATTTTAAAATGGCAGGACCACCATCCTAGAAAGACAAAGGGCTTGCACTCAAGACCAAAGAAAGAAAAACCAAAACAACCAAACCAAAACAAAAAAAGCCAAGAGTGGCCCCACTCTCAAGCTTGGCTCTTCTCTAAAAACAGCACTCATCATCCATCTGAATAGGTAAAAGGAGGAGTGGACAGAAAATAAAATAAAATTGGTGCAACTTCTCGCCAGGTGGCGCATTAAACCAAAGCTCCATACAGTCCCATATGACTACACGTCCTGTGGTGGCAGCATAATTTCTTTCAGCTTTCATTGCTGTATATGTCTGTATGTATATCTGAACATATACATACACATACACACATAATATATAATATTGTTTTTAATGTTAGTTTAGATCCTGTAGGAGGGCTCATCTCTCTTTCACATGATTCTGTGCTCCTGCGCTGTTGCTGCTCCCATTGCCGCTCCCGTTACTGCTGCTCCCGCTGCTGCTGCAGAGGACCTCTGTGAGGTCGTCCATGATGGTGGTCTCTTTAGGGTCCACCAGGTTGAACTCCCTGATGAATAGGATAAAGTGTGTGTAGAGCGTGTTTAAATGTCCGTGCAGCTCCAGTGCCAAAGTCTCCTTAAAGTGTGAGGAGTAGATATGGGCCAGCACATGGAACAGGTACTTGCAGATCTTCTTCACTAAGGACTCAAACGAGTTTGGGAATTCCTTGCCTGAAAGGAAGACAGAGAAACACCGTGACAGTTCCAGCTGGTCACCTTGAGCTCCACATCAGCATTTTGTCCTGTCCAGGCTGTGGGCAACCAGCCCACCTTAAAGGCAACTCACGGGCAATAAAGGCAATTACTTCACAGGCAACTCACAGGCCCTGTACAGCTTCCCAACGTGTTCTTTTTACAAGACTTAAGGGGAAGAGTCTAAGGTTTTAAGTGTTTTCATTTAAAGTTAAGCTTTTAAACCCTAAGGTTCAAAAATCAGGAAGAAAATGTAATCATTCTTTAAACCACAATTATTTTTTTTGATACTGGCTGTAAAAAATAATGAGGTTCTTCTGGGTTCTTATCTAGCTTGTCCAGGAGGAACAGATTTTTCCGCTGAAAGTGCATAATAGTTATGAGACCATTTAACAGATCACGAAATGGAAACTAAAGTACTTGGCAGACTTCCCTCATTTCATTATTGAAATTCTATCAAATGGGTGAAGAAATGGAAGGAAATACTGGTTGCCTTCTCTCAGGTACGATCCAAATGATGCTTGCCTACCTGTGCCATTTGCTCTAGGGAACCTGCTTTGGCAGGGGGGTTGGACCCGATGATCTCTCGAGGTCCCTTCCAACCCCTACAGTTCTGTGATTCTTGCTGGAACATTACTCTGCTCTCATTGTAAAAGGCAATTGTTGGACAACCACTCCTGGTGATACTGAAAGTGAAACTGAGGCAAGCAAAAAAGAAACACCTGCCATCCTATGCGAGATGCACAACAGGAACTATGTTACTGGTCTACAGTACACCCTGGACACAATGACTTACATGAAAGGCCTTGATGCCTTTTGAATTAGCATATTTAAAACAATAATAAAAACAACAAAAACTCAAAGTGCACCTGGCTTACTGGGCATTGCCTCCTTCCAGATGCTTATAGGTAAATGCTGTTGGCTGAACACGCATGACATTGTAACATCCTAGTTCACCAGCTACCCGGTGAAGGGACTCAAGAAACCTTCTGCTTTTAGTCTGGATTAAGCCCATCTACAATAACTTCTGCTCAACCAGTCTCTGTTTTTTTCCCCTTAATCAAAGTCATTGCAAGGAGCTATCTTGTTAAGATACAAATTGAATTAAAATTACGTTTGTTTCTTTTCAATCCTTAAAAATCATGTTCTTATTTAATTTCTGTAGGGGAAAGGAGATTCTAAACAATCTGCTAGGCAAGGAAGACTAGCCACATTCCTGGCAATGCAATTTATTTCCCCCTTAATACATCAGGGCTCTAAAGGATATAATAAAAAAACCTACAAGACTAAATTTTACTAGCAATGCACCGTGTTAAATACCCACATACTGACAGTTTTTCTCCTCTCTGAATATAGGCTTTTTCCTAGATGATCTTGAAGCACTTAAAAAGATGTCCTGATGAACTGTAAGCCAAGGGGACAGGATGGGGAGTCTTTCACCCTAGTTCCTATGCCAATAGTACAAGTCTTTATTACTGTACAAATGAACCAAAATTAAAATCTCCCTTCAAAAAAAAAAGTGTGAAGTTGCCTGGTATTAATACATATGCTGAATGCATATATGCCAACTTCCACCTTACTTAAGGCATCTGCAAAAAGTCCCAAGAAGCACTTGCCCAAAGGTAAGCGTACCGTATTTTGTTGGAAAGACGTCCTCATCTGTTACTAGTTTCTGCACAGAACTCATGACGAAGTCAACATACTGAGGAGCAGTGCACTTGATCTTCTTTCCCCGCTCATCATACCAGTAGTACTGTCTGTGGAGAGAATCGACAGCGTTACCATGTTGTACCTCGGATCCTCAGCTCAACTCCTAAGAGGTTAGTGTCTAAATAATATAAAACAACTGCACCGTTACTGAAACAGATCATCACTTCCCACTGCCAAGTAATACCAAGCACAGAAAGGCTGCTGAGGTCTCCCAGGAGGGGCAGTGATAGCTACCTGTCCATGCCAGACCAAGGGTTTACAGTGCATAAAACTGTACAGGAAGGCATTATGTAACTATTGTAACACTGCTGCCTTTTAAAAAGAGATAAAACTTCCAATGTTTAACATCATACATCAAACAAAAATTAGTCTTGTAGTGTAGTATTATTAAATAGACAGAAGATGGCTCCAAAACACCAGCTTTTTTCAAAGCTGGTGCTCTGAGATAACTTGCAGTGGTTTTGTACAGTACAAATCCTGTTCCAAAATCCTATCTGGGGAATGTTTTATGGCCCTTTTGGACATCGCTACCTACATGTGCCTCAGCAGCCTGCTCCTTTGTTTCCAAACATCCTAAACCAGTGGAATTTACATTTTACGCTGCCACCAGGGAATAATCCTGTTGGATTTTAAAAGAACAGGAAAAGTTAGCATGTTGTGAGGCTTTTCAAAAGCAACTGTAATTATCATATTGATCAGCTGCAGCCACTGAAATACAACAAAACATTCTCTAATTACTATTGCAGCCACCTGAGAGAGGAATCTGAAGGCTGCAAAAGAACTCTAAGTTTTGTTCCTTGTTTTTTTGTTTCTTTAAATCACGGTTAATTAAAGGGTGGTTAATTTGAGGGTGGTGAGGCACTGGAACAGGCTGCCCAGAGAAGCTGTGGATGCCCTAAGCCATTCTGTGATTCTCTGAAAGCACACCGCTGTTACCGGGAGCAGCTATCCATAGTAAGAAATGTTTTTCAGATAAGGAAATCAGCAAAACCTTTTTTTTATGTCACGTTAGTTATCTGAGTTCCAGTTCCTGAACTCTTCCTTCAAACAGTGTAAGCTCCAGGTGCTGGCCATTATGAGACTGATAAGAAATCCATTGTATTGGACTTCTCAGTTGCTTGAAAACATTTTTCTTTCTTCAGTGGGAAGTTTAGCCACATTTGGACACTTCTGTTTTTTTTCAAGGGGATAAGGATTCAACGTTGTTTGTTTTCTGTACCTAACAGGACTAGACTGTGTTAAACTAGAAGGGTCTATAGGTGCCACTTGGGAAGTGGAGTTTTACAAGTACTGACCAGCAGAATAGCCCTGAAGCAACTGAGGAAAAACGGTATGTAGCAACTGAAAAGTTGTAATTGACAGCGTGCTTTCATTGCCCAGAAAGATTCTTCAGGGACCTGAGGGGGGTGATGTGAAGACAGTAAGGAACAGTTCATGCCCCAAGCCATATGAAGACGAAAGGAAACAGTACAGAAGTCAGCTCAGACTTTAAATAGAGGAAAGATAATTGAAAACTAGTTCTGCAGACATCTAAGGTTTAGAATTTGTCTTTCAGTGCATTTTCAGCATGTGGTGCTTGGTCACTCCATTGTTTACCGGAGATAGCAGGATGGCCTGCAAAAGGGCACAACAAGGTAAGTGAGTGGAAACAGCAGGAGGTAAGAGGTCTTTGCAGAGCTATGCCAGGCATCAACGCCAGTATTTAGGGCCTTAGGGGTGGGCTCTGCTCATTGCTGCTCACTTCCTTTATACAATCCACATGTAGGGAATTGCACAATGTAGTGTGTAAACCCAAGCCATGTCCCCCTCCTTTGCCTAGCCCTGTGTTAAGCTGGAGGAAGGCAGTTCTAGGCAACTCTTGACTTATTTTGGGTCTTAAGACCAGAGCAGCAGTAGACTGGACTGTCTGCTCCTCAGCAGTTCATACATGCTGCAGAAACCCTCAGCTACAAAACAGAACAGTTTGGAGTTGCCCTTAGGCACAAACCCAAATCTGGATAATTGGATTTTAGTTAAAAGAAACAGTTTGGCAACTGTGCAAATTCACTTACACAAAAATCTAAGTGAATAAATCTGCTACAACATCCCACTGTATGTCCCTTATGCCTTTCCTTAACAGTTAAGCTGATTATGCAAAATGGGAATTCAGAAAAACCATTAAGAGTAAGGGGATAACTACTGGGATTGTCCTGTTTGATAAGAATCATTTGTCTTCCCTGTGTTTCAAGCTCTGTGAACAAAGTCTTCACATGTCTTGACGAAAGAAAGGAAGGAGCCCCTGGCATGCCGTGAACATCTCAGGCAGGCAGCAGCTCCCACCGTGCTGGAGTTATCTCCAGGTTGAGGCCATCGAGGGGCTCAGCTGGGCACAGAAGTCTGAGTGCATTCCACCACTGGCTCTGTGACAGCACAGCCCCATATTAGGCAAAGGATGGGGAGCTAAAAGGATACGAAGACAGACACTTAAAGGCACTTTTCAAAAAGTGCTTACATGATACAGATTTTGATTCCATTCCATATGTAAAATTTTGGCAACTTAAACTTTCCCAGTATGGAGAGCACAAGGGGTTTGCAGCTCCATTCTAAATCCCAGGGAAAAAATACTAATGGGTTTAAGATAGAAAAGCCTGTTACACAAATAACAAAGTAAAACAAATACAGAGTCAGTCACAGTGCCATGTCTTAATATGTGTACATACTTTATCCCTTTCCCTACAAAACTTTCTGGTTTTGTGCTGGTGATTTAAGGAGGACCATACAGCTGTTACTGCACACAGGGAAGCTGTGACAGAACAGAGGCTTCTTGACTACATAGGAAAAGCTTCTCTAAGGAGGGAGAGGCAAATGCACTAGAGGTACGATGTCTGGAAAGGGGGGTGAGACAGTCCTGCTACAAATGCTAGAAGACAGGTTATGAAGAAAGAGGGGCAGCAAATTGTATGAAGTGCAAGGGCTGTAATAGAGTGCTTGGCAGCAACTTGGAATAGCTGTGATGGTTTGATGGGGCAAAACAACATTTAGATAGAAAAAAAAGGAAAAAAAGCCACTGTAGAAGCTTAGGGAACTGAAGAATAAGATGCTACAAAACATGCAAGTTTGAGTTGTAAAGAGCTGCTGTAGTCAGGGACACTAAGGATAACATAGACAGGAGATAGATTGCAAGATTAGGGAAAAAATGAGTAATGAGGAATTTATTCCTTAAGGGATTTTAATGGACCAAAATGAGATTTTTTCACTCTTATCTGTAGGCTGCTTAGAAATTTGTATCATTTCTTAATTTCTGCCTGGAGAGTTTTGTAATCTCAACTTTGTGAACAGCACTCACAAAGGCTCTTAGTTATCCACTCACTTCATCACTTTTGAAAAGTTTTGCCTCAGTGTCAGCTGTAGAGAACCAATTTACAGGCCATGGTGGGGAACCTTATCTTAGTGATAATGTATAATGTATATAGTAGCTGCTTTACAGCAAGTGATAAACACATTAATGAGCAAAATCAAGTGATTTCCCAAGTTACATTCAGGCCACCCTCACTAACTTTGAAAGATAACTGACTATTCCCCCATTTTTCTTGGCATTACCCCACCTTGCCAGCAAATGCTTCCATCTGTCCTACAAGGAGACTAAGCTTTGGTCAGATGTCTCTTTGTGACCCTAAGCAGAAATTCTCTTTCTCACTGCGTGCAGATGGCTGCGTTATCTCATATATCTGACAAGAGCTGAAAGCTGCATCTGTCTGCAGTTTGTCACTTGGCTGGAACTTCTCTGAGATGTTAAAACCTCACCTCGAATGTTAAACTGCAACTTGTGTTTGTTTTGCCAGCAAGTCCCATAAACTTAGGATTGAGTATTTGCAGTGAGTTTGAATGCAAAGGAACTAGACAAGCAACCTGTTCTCCATAGTTAGTTCAACATCCCAGCCATAAATACAAAGAGCCTTCCTTAGGTACGACCAGAAGGGTGTGATCCAAAACCTGCCTGGGGGAACTGGGCAGGGAAAGTACACAGGAGGAACAAATGCAGAACTTCACACTGAACTAAAGAAACAAACGCTGCAAAAAACAGAGAACAGCACCCTTAT
Source organism: Heteronetta atricapilla (assembly GCA_011075105.1). Taxonomy (NCBI): domain Eukaryota; kingdom Metazoa; phylum Chordata; class Aves; order Anseriformes; family Anatidae; genus Heteronetta; species Heteronetta atricapilla. Next base: position 35,860,445 of record CM021735.1, read on the forward strand.
TCCAAAATACTGGCATGCTGTGGCAACCTGACACAGGTAGCTGCTGCTGCTGAACACACACACATCACAGTCACAAAAGGTCAGACCAGGGCTGTCTTGCCAGGTTAATCAGCAACTGACTCTAATGCTTAGGTGATGTTCTTCATGTACTCCGGACAGGTCGGAGGCAGGACAAGTCATATCAACTGGTGTTTCTCCAACACAACAAGCTCCCGTTTAACCTTACTTCATTAGGGCAAGATTTTAAAATAAAAAGTCAGGGGGAATGTATAGCTTTGTAATAGTCACAGTTGGACATGAACAAATGTGCATCTTTGAGGCAGTTCTCCGTGTTTAGGCATCTCTCTTCCAAAAGAGAAGAATGAGGAAAGGCAGAACATAGGCAAGGAATATCCAGAATTGTCATTGGAGATATTTGGAGAACACAATTATGAACAGGGCCTTCAAAACTGAACTGCACCGAGGCATGGAGCTAGGTGAACCTGCACCCTTCACAGCACAATGAAATATGCAACATGAATCCGTCATCAGCCCCCAAATACAGGAAGATAACTGAAGTTGTTCTGATTTAGCTAAACGCAAACCATTTCTAGCATTTCACAAGTGTAGCCATGTTTCCTGTTATTCCCAAGTAGTGCAATTTTCTGTTTTTGAAAACCAAGGATAGGAACATTCAGCTATTGGTCCTCACCACTAAAAATACAGACTGCAGCTGGAGCCACCTCCAGACACTTCCTTTCTTTATTCTCCAGCATAAGCTGCTTACAGAGAACTCTTGTTTAAGAGTCACTACAGCAGAATGGAGCAACGCTGACTAGCCTCTCACCACCATCTCCTTTTAGTCACCATTTCCCATCAGACAAGCCGATCAACAGTTAAGCTCAGTCCTTCGGACAGCCAGTGCTACATCAGGAATTAAAACATGAGAAAGCTTGGGAGCGAGAGTCAACAAAACACTCATTTTACTGATCACCATTTCTCATTTAGAGACATACTGTCTACTTTTGATAAAATCTGAGTCCAGCACAGATTTATTACTTTCTGTTCCAGCCTGCTTTCAAAGCCCCTAGCACAGCCTTTAATTCTCTACTGACAGTTATCTTTCCAACTTTTACATGCAAAAATATCCTCTGTACACTTTGCATTCTTCAGAGCGTTCTCAGAGAAGGCCCCTGACATTAATTTCAAGTGTACAAGATAGCCTAGTACATTAAGCAAGGACTCCTTTTAAGCACTAAGTAATTATCGTTAGAGATACAATACAGAGCTCTGGTTCTGTTCCATACATTTCCTAGGATGCCTGTTTGATGTACTATAACATTAACAGCTCAGTCTTCTGTTTTAAAATCCATCTTAATTAATCCCAGGAAATGCAAGAGGAGGGAAGAATGGGACTATCAACACATGTGCTGGAGAAAAAAACACAACAGGCTTATTCATACTCAAGTGGATCTCATTTTCCATCATGTTGGACTGTGCTAATCAAGAGCAGGAGTTTATGGTAACTTTTTCTTATATTCACCATGTACAGCAAAACTACAAAGCCTTCTTTCATAAGTGACAGTTAGTCAATGTTTAAAAAGTCCACTAAGCCCTACACAGGGAGACCGCCAAACCAAAACGTTTTCTGTGCTCTTTGCAAAGCTGCCACTTGTGCCTCTGTGCCCAGGGGCTCAGGCAGCAAGCCAGTGGCTCACGTCAGGCTCGAGGTTACCCATCAGCAGCCTGGTGCTCTGTCAGTACGCTGGATATCAAAAGCACCCGCTGAGGTTTCCACAATTCATTTATCCTTCCCTGCCTCCTCTGGAATCCCAGCAGTGATACCAGTAAGTACAGTTTTGCCGTTTTTCTGCTTCTCCTCCCCCAAAGCTAAACACATGGCAATTTGCCTCTCTGATCTGACCTTATAAAACCAGCTCAGAACAGTCAAAGATCTGGTCCTCCTACTCCTTCACAAAAACACATTGCCGCCACACTTCACTACGGAGGGGAGGGAAAAGGATACACAGCTTCCGTGTCCTCACTGAGTGAAGAGCTGTGCTTGCCCAGTGCCAACTAACACCAATATCCTCCCGCAGGCCACACTCAAGACTTCACGGAAAGCCCGTAATAATAAATACTGACTTACGTATTGCACACTGCCATGGTCTGACACGACTCTCCCGTACAGAACTCTGAGATTGTACTATATTGTAAGTTGATGTGATGAAAGAAAGTTGTTGCTGAAAAATAAACACAAAGGAAAAGAAATTCAGAAGTAAAGTACTTTCAAATACTGCTTGTCCTCCAGACAATTACTTGAACAGATCAAGTGAAGTGACCTCAGTGTCTTGGAGCTTGCGTATATATTTAAACATGATTTAGTTAAACAAGTCTAATGATGAACTGCAAAACAAAGAGGTATGGAGAATGAAAGCTCTTGTTTTGATTTAAGATGAAAGCGCCATGATGCATCAACTCTTATTACTCACTAAGCAGCAAGACTGGAAAGTGTCTCTGTCATCATCAGCCTTACCTTTACAACAGAATACTCCACTCCAAGCTGAAGGCAAACGATTTGCTACATTATTTTGAAGTTGGACTAAAAATGCACAGTGGCTACAAAACAACATTAACAATCCTAATGACATATCTTTAAAAAATAGCATGAAAACTAGTACACTCTGCTTTTAAAAAATCTCCTGAGATATTTAACATTTTACTACTTTTATGGGGCACCTCAGTTTTCTTAATGAGCCTCTATAAACTTTCCTGGTGCAGTTTAAAGAACTTTCTTGCTGCTACTACATACTGTTGAAAATAGAAACAAGACTGTCGAGGCTGCAGGTTAGAACTGGCAGATGAAGCAGCAGCACATAAAAGTATTGTACATCAGAACTGAGATGCACAGATACAGCATTCAGTCACAGTACTCAGTCACTTCTTGGAGTTCCAGCCTGACTACGGTTTAATTCACAGTAATTCCTCCAAAGGTTGGAAGGAATGGAGAACAGAAATTTAATCAAAAGACATCAAAACGTCTGGGTTTTAAGCACAACTGCCTTGCATATAAGTCTTACTAAACTAGCACTTTTACAGTGTTTCTGGAAAACCAATAGCTTGAGTCAGAAACCTGCTGAACCAGCAGGTTTAGCACAGCAAAGGCGAAGCGATGGTCCTCAAAAGAGCATCAGAAGCCCTAATGCCCTCAGTGCCACTGTGAGTGAGTTGGAAGGAAGAAACGCATCCAGCCTCCCCTACTGCTGAGCACAGCTGGTTTGTATGTTAAGACAGCTTAATTACTATGCAAGGTATAATGGCATGCATTATGCACTAAGCATAAATAGTCATTGCGTGTTTTTCTAAGCACTGAAATCAGTAAAAGAAACAGTGAAGGAGTGCCTTCTTGGGCGTGGACGGCAACCTCAGAGCTGTACCATCGCAATACTCACTGTTGCTGGCTAGCCACTCGTTGAGGTCTATTTCTCGTGGTAACATCACTAGCTCCTTAAATTCAAAGTCGGTAATTCTGGATTTTGTGTATTCTGGCTCTAGGTAAAGCTTCTTCTCTTCTGGTGCTGGCTTTTTACCATTTGGCTTTCCCTTGGACTTCCTGCAAGAGATTAAAAAGAAAAGAAGGGTTACCTCTACTGCTGATGAACAGCTACAGAAACCTGAAAGAAGTTGGTTTATACAAACTCCTGCATTTATATTTATAAAAATTATAATACATTTGTATTTATATTATGTTTATTGCCGTTGATAGCACTCCTCCTGCCTTCCCTCCCATCAACTTCACCTTTTTTGTTGTTGTTTATTAAAGCAAGACTGGTTTTTAGAAAGTGCATTTGATTCAGTCACTTTTTCGCATTGCTGGGAAAGTTTTGAATGGTGTAAGAAACTTGAGACTGAGCCATTTCGTCTCCATGGTCCTTTTGACAGTTTAGATTGCAAACAATTTGGGAGAGTGACAGTCTCTCTGTACACCTGCGAACAGTTGTGACAGCAGCATGGCACTGTGCCCAAAGGAGTTGCTCTGACGTGAGTGTACCAACAACCTGCCGCATCATAGCTAGCTGTCACCTGCAGAACAGGAGCTTGAGGGACGGTAAAGGCAGACCGCTGCAGGAAGATAGCTCTCATTTGGAAAAACGCTCTTTCCACACGATGTGCTTCCTGTGGCACTACATTCTCCGGTATTCCACAAGTCTTCCAGAAGCACGCATTTGTGACTTCAGCTAGAAGCACTGACAATTACAAAAACACCTCCTTTCTCAACTCCCATTATATCTGATCTTAGTTATTTTATTTTTCCTGAAAACCCTGCAAAATGCAATGCAAAAAGCTACTGGCAGAGCTGCATCATGAAATAACCCTCTGCTTATATTTATAAAAGCAGACAATGGGTATTCCAGAATCCCATAACGTGCATTTACCTCCGTGGCATATTGTGACATTTCTTCTCCATTTTCTCAAGTGTTTGTTGTACCCAACCAATTCCTGGGGTGGGGGCTCAGTCTGGGCATTTGAGAAAGGACGGTGGGTCAGCACTTTGGCTTTTTTAGGCTGTGTGGTCAAACAGCTGCAAATCCATGCGTTTCTAGTTAGAAATTCCAGCTAACCAGAAACAGAAGATGTATTTCATGGCGAGGGACACGTGCAGTAAGCAGTACTCACTGTGCATTATCACATACACACAAGGAGATGCTGGGTTTTGCAATGCCAGATTTTCTTGGTTAAAGAGCATGTTTTTAAGGATCTGTGAAATCAAGACAAGCCCAACTTTGCTGATGAGCGTGTTAAGTTTGCTGCTGAAACTCATCTGGATCCCATCCAAAGCAAATTGACCTCACATTATGGCTCTTAGCACACTTGAAAAAAATCTTCCACCTGTGCCCCTAAGATATGTGCTTGATTTTTGCTATGAGGTTGGGATGCACATTTTTCCTGGAATGGTGTTTTACACACCAGCGCTTTCCCCAAAGAAAGTGTAATTCTTTATTTCTCTCTTTATGGGCTCTTTACTGATCTGTGCATTAAACCATCTCCAGAACGACTCGTGGTCCACATCTTCAACACTGCAGTAGTAGGGAGAGACCCTCATTTGCCTTCTACTAGAAAGGAAGGCCTGCCATAGCTTACTACAGCTCAGTTACCAGGACCGCCACTAGTTACTGCCTAGAACTTGGGCTGAGCCTTGTCATTCTTCCCTCTAAGCAGTAACCTAAGACTGCAGGGACTTCATGACGAGGAAGGAAGGCCGTCTGCAAGGAGAAATCAAGGAAAGCTTCACGACGGCAGTACGATACACGCCTACACCATGTATTCACAAACCCCAGATGCACAGGAACCACCACAAAGAGTTCTCCAGCAGGGAAAAGAAAGTCCTGCTGCATTTCCACATGTTCATGAGAATGTCAACATTAGAGAGAGGGCACCTGTGACAGGAATATCCTTTTACAGGCTACATGTACAGTAGGAGAATAAACTAAAACCAGTATTTACAAAGACCATTTAGTTTACTGTGTAGCTACTTTTCTTGCACATTTCCCTGCCGTCTCCTTTTTCCACTGCAATGCCCTTCAATTCAGATGAAGCCTGCAAGGTATGTCCCTTGGGTTGATTTAATGAAGCAACCTGGACTAATTCTCACAGCTGGTGCCCAAAGGGATGTCTTAGATCCTGGTTCTCAGCTAAGTATTCTTGTCTTCAAACCCTTACGTTTGCAAGATTGCTTTTGAACCTCACCATGTAAAATTGACCTATAGATAAGAAAGAAACGTCCATGAAAGAATTGCAGGAAGGCCTTGAAGGTATTTAAAGGTATGCTTCTGTGTCCTTCATTTCTGCTTGGGCGGGAGGCTGCAGGTTTTCACAGAACTTGGTAATACCCAAGGAAAACATAATGGCATGAAGGAACAGTCTCGCTGGATAGCCTGTAACCCGACTTTGTAATAGATGAAGCAACATGTTTGTCCTCTTCCTTCTGGAGGAATACCATGTTAAGACTTGAAACCACCTTACCCTGACAGCAAACACCATAAATCCAGTTGATACTATGCACTTGGCCCTGAGCTAGTCAAAAATACCGGAGGCCACTAATTTGCTTAATTCCAAGCACAGGCTGCCTTACTCCTAGGCTGCTACAGCCAGGCCTGGCACGCTCCCGGCCGTGCCTTCGCTACGCCTTTGACAGACAATACTGAGGTCAACCCAGAAGATACTCTGAGGCTGTGTTTTTTTTTGTCAGCTGGTTGGTTTGCCATTTTGCTTGTTATTCTAGGGGGGAGGAACAGGATTCTGACACTGAAGGGTAAGTTCTTTTTTTAACAAGCTAAAGAGAGTTGTAGTTCAGTCACACTGAGGCGGAAGATACCTTCAGTGTAAGAGACTCGTTTGACAAACCACGTCAACCACCCAGGGAGGAAAGCTATCGGTGCGAAGTAGCACTGACAGAACAGAGTTTGTATCTTTGCTTTACTCCAGGATACACCAAGGTCACCGGGTCAGGGCTGCACCACATCAGCTTAGAGCAGCTTCTGAGAGGAGGGGGAGAAGGGATGGGGGTCAAAGACTGGGGAACGGGGAGGTGACGGAGCCAGGCCGCGGAGGGAGAGCATGCAGGGGAGGCACAGGAGGCTGAGGCAGGCCTTCCAGCGAGAGCACGTGCATCGCCTTTACCTTGCCCTCCCTTCAGCACCTTCTTTACAAGGAACCCAACAAACATTGAACACTAGATAGAGTGCACAAATCTGCTGATTATACGTGGTCCTTTTACAAAACCAATTCATTCCCACGCATTAGTATGTGCAGGCACTTCTCAACAGGCTGCAAGTCTGTTCACAGCTGCCTCAGTCTGGAACCGGATTGCCCCAAACAGAAGCTTCCCAAGGCTCTGCCTGGGTTTAAGAAAGAGCCAGAGTGCTATCACTGAGCCTGCAACGAGGCCCCTAATCACAGGTGTCACCGATACCCAGGGGTTTTACTCACACCACCGAAACCTCAATGTCCGAGCACCACCTGCAGCACAAACTTCTTCTTCACCTTTTGCAGCTGCTGAGGACTAACACAAGACCCCAGAAAATGGTTTCTACCAGCAGATCTTCATGACCTGCTTGGGATATTACATGGCTCAAATGTTTTAAGTACAAACAAAAGAAATTCCAGTCTTAACATCGCCAGGTTTTAAATTGGACCACACATCTTCCCTCAGGCATGACCCAGGTTGTAAAATCAGACTTTGTAGTATTAATTGAATCATGCTCAGCCTGGGCTGCAAAACTGTAGGTTTAGGTTAGAAACTGTCAATAGTGGTCAATACTAAAGCATTTTCTTTATAGACTTACAAAGCTGGAGCATACAGCAGCACGGAGAAAACAGTTTAAGAAACACGATTCTGTATGATGAAGAGTCAACAAGTAACAGCTCTGTGTTCCAGGTAAACCAACGCTCAGACAGTCACAATTACCAGAAGCACCAGAAAGCATAAAGCTCAGAAGTCTGCTTCCTTGCTTCTGCTCTCCCCTCCCTCCACACTCTTCTTGTTTCAAAGGCCTGTAAGAAAACACCACCGACCTGGAGCCAACTCCCAGCGTGCAAAGAGAACCATCCGTTATTCCCGTCATGCTGCCATGTTTACATGCAAGGGGCCTTCCTCAGTTTTTCATTTTGAAGCACACAAATATGAAAAAATATGTGTTGCCATTTCTGAGGTGTCCCGGAACACCCTCGTAAGTGAAGACTACAGCAGCGAGCACAAAGCAGCACGTTCAAAACCAGCTCGTTCAGCCTGCTTCCAGGGAAAGGAAAAGTGTCAAGCGCTGCGGAGACCTACTGTTCTGTCCAGGAAACACCACAATCCATCACCTACAGCTCATTTACTGGAAAACGTAACTAAATGTCATGCAAGACCACAAAAAGGGCGGTACCTTTCAGAACACTACTGAAGCCAACAGCAGTCCTGATTCCTGTTTATCTGTGTGTTTGTTTTTTTTTTTTTTTTTTTTAGAAAAAGAAAAGAGAGAGAGAGAGAGAGAGAGAGAGAATTCTGCTCAATGTGTCTTAGCACTTACATGTCAGATAAATGCAACTCCAAAGCAGCTGGACGAAGGGCTGCTACGCAGCACCATGGTGGAGGTCTGCCAAAGTTAGCCCAAAGCCTGCCTATCAGTGCTTGGCAGGAAAGAGCCATCTTTAGGGAACCTACGGAGACAGCACTGAGCAGCTTTCATTGACAGGTAAACCAGAGTACAAACTAACCCTTCAGATGAGTCCCAGCATAGGTTTGTGTGTGGTTGGTGTTAGGCACTCGGTTGAGTATGATGCCACAAGCCAAGTCACACCCAGGAAGAAGTTCCAGAGAGGAAGAAAGGATGGGAGATGGCACAAGAGAGGTGGCTCACGTGAAGCGTCTTAACAGCAGGTTGCATGAACCAGCTCCAGCCAGGGAGAGAACGTTCCTTGCTGCTCCTGCTGGGTCCCGTACTCAGCCTCGTGTTCACCTGAGAAAACACAGCACCTGGAAGCTTGCCTGGATCTCACCGGAGAAAGAGACGTGTAAGACAACACCACCGAGTAACAGGCCCGCTGGGCCACGATGATCTTTTTCCTGGACTAACTGCCTCGTTAGGATCGAGCGCGAGTGCCAGTTTCCCAGGTTGCTCTGTTAGCCTGTCTCAGTTAATCAAGATCCTCCTCTAATCTCTCTCATTTCCTTCTTGATCATATGCCCAGTAGTTTCTTGGTCTAAAAAACCTTCTTTGGAGCATCTTCAAAGCACCATCCAGGTATTCACTTTTAAAACCATAGGAGGAAAGTATTATTCCCCTTTCATTCCAGAAACTGGCTGTAAGGTTCAAAGTTTATTCACCGTACAAACACTAAGGACTTGCTTCCATTTCAGCTGATATGGTTGTTTCAAATGAAGCACACGGGAAGCAATCTGATTTAGCTGAAGACGTGTCAGGGACGCAGCGTCCACAGCACAGACATGCTCCTTAACCTGATTTAGTTCACATCGCTTCGGACTCGTACCAGGCATCCACGGTTCTGGTATGTGAGCTGCGTTTATTACAAGTTTGATCACACAGGGGACACCCGTGGTTTATGAAATGCCAAACTTCACTGAACTGATCGTGCATTTTAAGATCATCTTTACCAATTCAGGATTCCTTTTTCCCAGAGGGAACCAGCTGCCCAGCACTGCTTTAACCCTGTCTCGCTGTCTCCGGCAAGCTGGGCACTTTCTGACACCACTGTGAAAACTGCAGCCTTCTCGGGGTCAAAGCACGAGGCTTCAATCGCCATCTCCTACACCTTTCACACCCAACTCCCCTGGGGTGAACGGCCCTTTAGTTTTTCTTCTTAAAATACAAGTCACCGGTGTATTTTTTCTTTTTAATGTGGCAAATCCAAGGTTATTTTGTTTGTTTGCTTCCAGAAACAAACACCACATGGAAGAGTGACTTTAGAAAGACTTTAAAGTCACTTTGAAGTGACTTTAAAAGAGTGAAGTAATATATATATATATATATATATATATATCCTACCAAAAACATAATGGCAAGGAACCAGAGCTGTAGGCAAAACTTTGTGCCCTCTGCTCTGGATCCTGCGCCGGTTTCAGGTCCCAGCCAGGTCTCAGCGATGCTGGTTTTCTCTTTGAAAATCGACAGAGCAAGTCCAGCAGGCCTTAAGTGGCGAATTTCTCCCTGCTTGCAAACTTCAGAACTCACAAGGCACCTCGAGTCAGCGGGGATGAACATTGCCATGGATTATGAACCTTGCAACACAAAGACACTTACTTTGTGGTTAATATTTTTTAATAACTGCTCTTATTTATTACCTAAGGTTAACTGGTCTAATTCCAGGAATCGCCAGCAAATTTAGAAAAGAACATTTCTCAGGTGTGAGGATCTGGCTGATGTATTCAGCGCTGGTGAGAGGAGAGAGAGAGCCCGAGGTTCACAGCAATGCATACAGAAGCAGCACAGAAGGAAAAATCTGTTTTAAGGAAGATCAAAACCAAGATGCCCACAGAATGTTACAAAGTGTAAACAAAATATACCCACGGTTTTAGGGGGCTGTTCTCAAGCATCTACCTTATGCTTTACAACTTATATGGTTCACAAGCAGGAAAATTTTAGGGTTGAAGTGCTGCGTTCCTGACCAAAACACTGTCATGGGAAACAGCCTTCTGAGAAGGAGTCTCCAACAGCGGCACCATGTCACACCTCGCCCAGGTGTTCCTCCGGCCTGCCACATGTATCAAACTATCTCTGCCTTTGATTTTCATCCTGTAATGTTTTCCTTTCTTTCTGAAATACCATGTTTTAAAATATCCTCCACAGATGAAGTATTACAAGGTACTCTTGCCAAAACCTACTTTCTCAGTAATCTGAGGATGGGGGTTGGCTTCTTAAAACACAAGCCAACGCGGAATTAGAGAGGCAGCGAGCCAACGTTTTAACAGTGTCTCTCAGGCCAATCCTTATGACCACTTTCACGTTTTTACATCTTGCAGTGAATAGGGGGTTGTAATTCAAAATTAAAAGTATGGTGGAGGTTTTCACTGCAGTTTTTCTCCCCTTGCCTTCTTGGGGTAAGGAATCGCAGGCAGTGGGTGGAACAGGAGAGCAAACAAAACATCTGAAAGTAAAAACTTTGAATCCTCACGCTCTTTCCCTCTAACGCGCTCCCCCTTTGCAGACAGGAAAGAACCAGAGCTCGCAGCCATCCTGAAGGCTACAGCTTTGCAAGGAAAAGCAGGCTCACTGCTCCCAGCTTCGCTTATCTTCTATTTTTTCCATAGCACTTCACCGGAAAGAAGTTATCAGTTAATTTCTGGTCAGAAACGCTCTGCGCAAGTACGGACCCCAGAACCCATTCATGGCAGGAAGGAAGCAGTTTTATGAGCTAAAATGTCATTCCCAGCAACAACCTCCCAGCACGAGCAGCAGGTCACACCACCACAAACCCTCCAACGCCGTTTTCCAACCCAGGCACTCCATCTCCCACAGCAGTCCTCGGTCTTTTGCCCTCTGAGAGGCACAAGGACCGGCAGCTTAAAGGCTGCCGTCACCTTAAAGTCACCTTCTGGGAACTCAGCGCCTTTCTTTGTCTGTGTAGCAGGCACGAAAGGAGGCATTAAAAGCCTTGTTTGAACTTCACTGCAGTTGAAAGTGAGGGATGACGTTTGTATTTCCCTCTTCCTTTAAAACCATACAGATTGAGTATCCCTGTGGAGAACTGTCTGCAGACGCAGGTCCTGTTTTAACCAAGACCAGCGCTAAGCCTTCAGCTGAAAACGCCCCGTGACAGCGCGCCCAGACCACGAATCCTGGACGTCCACGCACGCGTTCAGGGCTGGGAAAGAAAAGCCCGTCAGCAGGGGAAGGGAGACTGCAAGGTATTAGGACGCGAGCCCAAACCCACTGCATCCTGCAAGACAATTGCTCATGGATTGCTGTGGTCAGACCGTTTCTCCAGGGGCTGGGGGTGGGAAGGAGACTGTGCACTTCCAGACCTCTCCGCTCCCATTTCCTCTCGCCCCGGGTCTCCGACAGACCCCAGGACCCCAGCTCCGCTCCTCCCAGCTGGTGCCCTGGGTCAGAGCCAGGGCCAGGTTACGGCACAGCTCTAAGGGGGCCGCGCCGCATAGAATGTCTCGGGCAGCATTTCTGGCCCTGCTCCTTCATTTTTGTTCTGTTTTTCAAAGTTACTAATAGTTTACTTAAGGGGAGGAGGAAAGAAGAACGTACCCTCCGTGCCAGGGAAACTTTTTCTCCTGGATTCTCAGAGTGGCTCTTTGCCTTAAAAGGGAATCTGTGCTCGGCCTCCGGATGCTGCGCCGCGCGGCCGGTGCCAAGGCACGGCAGGCATGTTAAGGACGACAAGTGCCACAACCTTATTTCATAATGCTGCTTCTCAGCACAAAGCCCAAAACACTTCTGCGGGGCCAAACCCAGTCCCAGCTGGTGCCGCTGGCAAAGCGAGGGGAACACAGGGCACCTGCCCACGCCATGCCTCCGGCTTCCCTTCCCTTCCCTTCCCCGGGTCTCCCACCGCCCACCACCTCTCTCCTCTGCCTGTCCAGCCCCTGCCAACCTAGCGCCTGCCCCCCCTGCTGCGGCAGCTGCGTGTCACTGGCCTTCTGAAGGCCACCAACTCCCCGAGAGGTGCTGGTGGCCGCAGGACCCCCCCCCTTTTCTCTGGAGCGCAGCTTTGGGCAGAACAGCTACGGGGGCAAGGCTGGGCTTGCGAAGGGCTCAGCTAATGCTGCAAAAATGCGCAGCGTGCATTCTTGTGGTAAGGCACGCTGCATGAGCGCTTCCTTTCTTCTCCGGGCGTACCTGCCAGAACTCCTCCCCGACCAGGAGAGGGGGCCTCTGACCTCCCCACTGCCTCCGCAGGGGCCTCGGGGTGGGCACTGCTTGCGCTGGTCCCGGCCCCCCCAGGCAGCAAGGGAGGGGGCAGAGCCCCAGCATGGCAGAGGAGCAGATTATTTACTCGTGACGCGAGTTAGAGGGAAGCATTCAGCAGCAGGAACGCAGAACATTATCCTACCAAAGCAACCACCCTGTTCTTCCTTTTGAACTGCTGTTCTACCTCCGTGCCAAAAAGCCCCCACGTAGCCAAACCAGGAGGTGCCAACAGGAAATCTCAGCAAGGTCCTTTTCCCAAGAGACTTAGCCCGGGTCGGGTTTTTGGTAATCTGAGGATTAGGAAAGTAAAAGGACACATCTTTCCTAATATTTATTCTCAAGAGCTTTATGTGGAGCCAGATGAGGGCTGTGGTAAGAGATGCAGTAGGTCACAGTGTCAGTGTTGCAACAATTAATGTACCCAATGCTCCGAACAAGCTACGGAGCACAACACGACGTCAGAGGTGCCAGAGGCCTGAGCGTGTGACAGGCTCGGGGTGGTGTTTCTTCTCGTTGTGGTGGTGTTTTTAGCTCTCCAGCTGCGGGTGAGCTCTGAGGGCAAAGCAAAACCTGAGCAGGAAGGAGCAAAGGGCTGCTGGAGAAGGTTGCACTCGGGGTGCCCTGCCCCATGCGATGCCTCCTGCCCCGAGCAGGGCCCAGCATGGGGCACGAAGGGACAGGAGAGGCTCTGCTGCCGTGACTCCCTCCAGCAGCATCTCCGCCTGGCCCTTTCACACGCTTTTTTCACAAGCTTTCCAGCTGAAAACAGGGGCTGGAGTGCTGGGCTCTGGGGTTTGTCTTGTTAAAACACACGGCTCATTTTAGTTCCCAGGCACACACTCCAAAGCTGCCAGCCCTGAGATGAGGATGCTCCTGTATCCTCACCTCCCTTAGAGGAAAACACCATTTGTGTTATAGCAACACAGTTCCTTGCCCTCCTCTGAGGGGCGTGCTAAATATACCCCGCACTGCAGCTGGGCAGCAGCAACAGGACTCATCTCACCAAACAGCTGCATATGTAAATGTTTACATGTGAATTGGTTCTCTCAAACCCTTTTAAAGTCAGCAGAGATTAATAGCTTTTTCTGTATACTGGAAAACATCTCAATCCAAGGCAGAGATCCATAGCACGGCTTGAAGTTCTTTAATTAAAACACACGGGGGAAGGAGGAGGACCAAGCTCAGAGCAGAGAAGAGCTGAGGTCCAGAGCCTATGGCTGCTCAGGGGCTGTACGCTGTAGTGGGGAAAGCTCTCACAGCAGGAGCTGTGAGAAGGAGCCGCAAGAACAAGTGACCTGCACCGAGATTTGAACGCAAGCAACTTTTAGGGTGGCTCTTAACACCTTTTACGCTATGGAGAAGGCAAATACAGGCCTACCAGCTTTGTTGTTGTGTTTTATTCAACATGATTTGGAATTCTGGAGGCCAGCACAACTGTTTGCGAGAACAAGGACAATGTAAAACCAACCCAGTTACCAACAACAACGAAAAAACCCGTACCTCTCGAGGTTTTACATTTTCCTTCAACCTGCAGAATGTAAGACGTACTGAAGCAAAACCGTGGAAACTTAATTAACATATCTATTACCTGTGTGCTTTCAGACATGTCTGTTAACTTCGGCAGGGTTTTTTTGGTGTTACTTTCTCTCCTGCAATCTTCCCCTGGAATACACTTAAGTAAGAGCTATTTTGACTTCTGCATTATGGTTAAATTCAAGTTCTGGCAGCGACCGCTCCTCCCAGCCATCCCGAGGCAGCCCTGCTATCTTTCCAGGAGAGCACACGCAGTACCCTTTGGTCCACCTTTGCAGGGAGGGAGTTCACCACCAGCGCACAGGAGCCACTGAAGACGCTGCTGTTATCTCCTGAGCCAAAGGCAGTTTGTAGAGCTGGCAGACTGCAAAGCTATCTTTTTATTTCCAAACTGAGCAAATTTGATTTGGAAACCTCACGGCCTCGTCAACGTGGGATTTCACAATGAAGCTTGCACAGAGTTGCTTTTCAGGGTAAAACCGTGCTTTAATAGCTAGGAATTATTTCACCATGGCAACCTGGCTTTAGCACGCAGACTTCTTGCTATACAGCCCAAGACACACAACTGCAGACAGCCTACTCTGCTCACAGCACCAGGGTGCAGACAGGTTTGTCTTTGTTTGGTTCTACTTTCCTCACTGCCCTTTTCCCACAAAAATACTCACCTACCAGTACTAACTAGCTTTGGGTACCACCACAGCCTAAAGAAAACCTACAAAGGAGGTATGTCAGAGGCGCGAGCCTAGCTCACCACCTTACCTGTCCTGCAAAGCACAGTCGTGTCTGATGTCCCTGTAATCTGAAATAATTCTGAACTCTTACAAGTACAGAAGTGTGTTATGGTATGTTTTGTAACTACAGTGTGCAGTACAAACGGCAGCAACGCGGGCTGTGTGACGCAGCCCCCGAACAGTTAATGGGAATACTGGCTCCCAGGCGGTGCTGTCCACTGATGAATCCTTTTCACCGTGGTGCAGCAAGTCAGCTGGCAGCTGAGCGCGGTCCCAGCGGCGAGGAACACTGAAGGGCTGTCTTTTTACTTCCGGCAGGACAGGGCAAGTGGCGATTATTTAGGCATAAAACGTGACTTGCATTGGAAGGCTACGCTGGCTCCTTTGGTTGGGAAGAGTGAAAAACACGTTCTGCCCTCTGTTTTGCTACTTCCTTACATATACAGTTCCACCTTTGAAAACATCATTTCTGTGTAATCACTCAGTAGGCAGGATTTCAGCAGCCGAGTCCTTCAGATAAACAGTGCTTCACATCTACAAAACTGTAAAAGGATTTACCAGGCCAGAAAAGCACTAGTGCACCACAAGTGAGAGCACACTTAGAAACACAGCTGGCAACCTAACTATTATTTCAAGTATCTTAGTCTTTGTGTAGGATCTTAGGTAAACAATATAAAGTCTATTGATATAGAGCAGGGGCAAAATTATAGGTTGTCTTCAGGATTCACAAGCAATTTTGCATGCCTGCACTCATGAACTTATTTGCAAAGCATTTGCACTGGCACTCTGCTGTGAGTTCATTTACCTAGAGTCATTAGTTACTGAACAGGTTGGGCACAGAAATACCAATGTCAAGAAGTCCCATGTGAAATTCAGATCCACTGTTTGTCAAGCTTGACAAACTCATCTCTGACACTTGAAGTGAACTACAGCATTTTTATTAGAAAGAGCATTTAATTGCTAGAAGTTACCACAGTCATGGTCACTCAAATGGTAGCTTTCCAAAAAAAAAAAAAAAAAAAACACAGTTTTTTATCTTTTTTTTCTTACTGTTTGCTTTAAATGTAAATCAAAGTTAGTTCAGGGAAATCCCACCTCTCCTGACATACCTCTGATGAGATTTTACAATAAAAAACAGTACCTTTCAGTCTTAATATGAATTGTCTTACTAAAAAAAACAAAAAACAAAAACAAAAACCATAGAAGACACAAACTGTCTCCCCTCACAAGGTAAGAGAGAGTTGAAGGTAAAAGGAATTAAACCATTATCATAATTGGATAGCTTTCATTAACAAATAATATGTACAAAGCATGAACTAATCTAGCCATTAGTTAATTTTTAAACTGCTTTGCAAAAGAATGATGCAATGCTATCTGTTCAGTTTTGTCATCAATAATACAGCCCTTTCAAGAGTTCCTAGAAGATCAAAATTTTGCTTTACGTACAACAGAGGAAGACTGATTTAAAATATACTCTACAGAATTATGGGTCAAATAAAATTATATTTGAATGAATGATTGAAAAAATAGTAGGGTGGATAATAGTTTAATTACTGGTACAGTTAGATCAACCACTGTTAATTAGCTTATGAGACAGTAGTGATTCCTGACTCTAATTTATTACTTTTCAGGATACTCCAAGGGAGACTGAAAAGCTTCAGCAGAAGCACCTCTAAAGACACATACTGATCTATTAAGAGACCAGAAAAAAACAACACAAGAATATAGGTGCATTCAAACTTGTAGCATTACCTTCAAAAACTTGCTTGCTTATTCTTTTAATTAAACACTGAAAGCACAGGAAAGGAATTGGTTAAGGAAGACTAGTAATTTTCCAAACCAAATACTAGAATTAGATGAACGATTGTGTGCTGAATTAGTTTTGTTCCCTTGGCTGCACGTGCAAATGGCAAGCAGTATCTTTAGCTGCTGCTGCTCACAGGTACTTACAATTAATCACTTCACACAAGCAGAGACTAGTATTTAAGCTTCTTGCTCAAAACACAACGTGAAGTCATGCTTTACAGCAGCTTGTCTAACCCAGCATCACACCTCAAAACAAGGGGTGGTCATGACTAACCCTTTGCAAACCGGGCTGCGGGCTTGCCTGAGAAGCCCCGTTTCGATTCCTGGCAGCAAGGGGCAGATCACAGTGGTTTCGCAGGGATGTAGCCATGCCTATTGGTGCACAGCTGCGTTAGCCACCTCACCGCAAAGAAAGGAAAGATGATCTCCTACAAAGGAGGAAGTCTCTCTCAAGAGAGCAGCTAAGTATCATTGCTGGGTGATCGAGTCTCAACACTTAAATCCCTGCTTTAAAAATCAATATGAATCCCCTTCAGAAAGCTTGTAACTCAAGTCGGTTAACAGATATAGTTAGCTCACCTGCTAAGTAAGATGTGGAAAAAAAACTACTCATTTGATGTAACAAGACAGGTTTTGCATGTTGAAAAACAACAGAAAAACAAGTATTTCAACTGAGACAACACAATTTCCCCTCTGTCCCATAAAGATGGTCAAGACCCTATCTTTTCCCTGAGCAGGTCAGTTCTGAAGAAAATAAAAAAGGCAGTCACATTGTAACCGAGGACTTTGTATAATGAGGAGTCAGGAAGACCTAGTTCAGCACAAATTTCCTTTCTCCAGTCTTGCCAAATGCATCCTGCTGATTGTCAGCATATGTCCCTGTAAGCCTCTGCTGTTCTGAATCTGGGATACGTGGCCACGTTCGCCTGAACAGCACATTTGGGTAAGTGGCTAGTGTGAGAGGAGCTACCAAAGACACGTAACATCTTTTCTGGCATTGAAGTTACCATGAGGAAGCCCAAGGTACCTTTCCTCCTTAATTCTATCAGCTTTCTATGGCATGATGGGATATTTTTTCAGGTATTAAGCTGTTTTAAGAGTTATGTTCTGTCATTAACTGTCTTTCTGAGCACAGCCAGCTGCACTCACTGACAATTTTTTTTTTTTCTTTTTTTTAAATTATTGGAGACATCTACTATGTTCCTTTCACCAGGGAGCATCTGCTATAACCAATCCCTGTCATCTCCTACACTTTTGTTATTGCAGCAAGTGTAAGAGCACTAAACAGAAATGAACTTGGAAAATAAACATTTTCAGGCAAGTTCAAACAGCCTAGCTTCAGTGCTAATAGGCTCCACTAACTTATACTAGCTCTGGAGACACCTCGGAGGGTTATTTCAACACACAGAGGAATTTTAGCAGTCAGTCATCTCCCTCTGGCTATCTGTTCACCGGATGTAGGACACACAACCAAAATACAGCTCGATGTTGTAAAATACCTCTGAATGAACAAAGACTGGCTTCTTTAAGCTAGTACACTGTACATGGCTTACCAAGGTTCATAAACACACCGGGATTGTGACACTCCTGCAGTAAACACCAGTGACAACCATTCCAAAGACATGGAGGAGTGCCTGGCTCACAGGTCTAATGAGACACAGCCTCCTCCCAGAACACAGCTTCAAGTCCCAAACTCCAGAAGGAGACCAGGCTGTTAGATGCCTTCTGCAAGCTACAGCTTGTAGTGGGGCAGAATTTCAAGCACAACATCACGAATTTCGCAGCGACTTCACTACCTGTGCGTAGCGCTGAGGGACTCTGAAGGGCCTGGTGAGGCCGTGGGGCCTACCTTCGTCAGGACTCGCTCTGTCACCGTGACAGGACACTTGGGTCAAAGAACCATCTCCAAAAGCCTGGCTGTGCTTTCCAGCGCACAGCAGAGCCCCTAGTGCCTAGCCACGCTTTGCCAAAGCACGGGATGCTCTTTTGCCCTTTCTGAGCCACTCAGTGCGAGCCCAGTGGCTGGTGCTGACAGGAGGCCATCTCCTGCTACAGAAATATTCGGTGAGGCACAGCAGGTCAGTTTCTGATGTCAGTTGCCCTGAACCATAAACATTTTGAACTATTTTGGTACAATGGAAAGTTGTGGGAGGGAGAAAGGACAAGAACAGGATAAAAATAGCTGATGTGGTTCTGAACAGTTTTGCCTGTGAGCCCCTTCCCTGCACACTGCCTTCCCCTCCCTCTCTACTCCCTGCCCTGCTCAGATTTGTGCATTAATCAGATTAGTAACACTAAACACGGCCCTCACCAATTACTTGTTAATAGTGTAGGCCAGACTAAACTGTTGGAAGACGTTTCAACCTAAAAAAGGATAAAACAGGATTTATTTTTTTAAATATTTGCCTCAGCCCTGCCAATACACCTAAGTGTCATTGACAGCCAGCCTCAGCTGTCCTGGGCCACGAGAGCCAGTGGGAGAGAGGCAGCCACAGCAAACCCACTCTGCTCCTGTCCACACGTGTCCTGTTTCATGAACATGCTTAACACTTAGTATTTTTTTTAATTTCAAAGTGTTGGATGTAACAACATATAGCACCTTCCAGGGTGCCAACACAAACATGTCCACTTATCTGTGATGGAAGCGATCTTATCACACTATCACTGAAGAGAAATTCTTGAAAAGTGACTGTAAAAATTCCACATAATTAGTGCTGCCCACAGTAGGCACATCGACACAGGAAGGGTGCTTTGATTTTGGTTTGGTTTCCAAATCAGTCCCTGCACATTGCTCTAAAAAGGGAAGTTCTCTCATGAGAAGGAATTTAAGTTACCTATTCCCACGCTTGTCCTGGACGATGTATATATGTAAAACGTACTGTACTTCATCAGAAGTCATTAGACCATGACATCACAACTCTGCAGCCCTCATCATTCCTCTTCCATGACACCGTATCACCGACTGTTAGTCAGCTATCCCACAGGGACTAGGTTCCACTGGAGGCTTAAAGGGATGAGTGCTGACAATGGAGCTGCACGGTGAGTATTTTCTGAAAGCCATCCGTGCAGGACCTGCAGTGCCACGGCACAAACGCTGCAGTTCTGAGCTGCACTTGAGTGTCTGAACCAGGACTCAGGCTCGGACATGGGCAGTGAAAACCATGTCCACATGTCACCAGCACGCAGCTCTGAGGAGCTGTGAGCACACACAGCCAGGGACCAAAAAGGGGAGATTTCCCATGTAGCTGAATTTTGAGTTTTCCTTCCACTGCTGCTGTTCAAAGCCAGTAAAAAGCACACCACTGCAAGGAAGCTAACAATAATCAGCCATTTCACAAAAAGCTGGAACAATTAGTTTTTTAAAAATAGAAAAATAGAGTATATTTTTGCTTTGTTCTTTTTCACTTTACCCCTTCCGCCTCTCAAGAACCACCAACTTGCAGAAAACAAAAAAACAGAACAATTGCATCCATTTTGTCATGTTTTTTCTTCCTCCCCAACCATAGGGTGAATAATTACATATAATTCATCACAGGAGAGGGAAAAAATGAGATCAACATATTTCAAAAACATCTGAAGTGAAACGAAAGCCCTAATTAAGCACTGGGCTGAGGAACACACATAACTTCATCTCAGCTATGCTATTAATTTAAAACGGGAGATGACACTTTTCTAATGGTATTTTAATTTCTTTACATCAATAGAAGCGTGTAGTCTTGGTCCCATCCCTTAAAAGTTAAATAGTTTGCTAGCCCGTGTGATGAAATATACTAACATCTCCAGAGTTCTTCACAGCTGAATCACTAATAATTTAAAAGAGTATTAAACCTAACAGTAGCTTTCATAAAAAATTAATTACAAAGGCTGAGAGCGCATCTGTTGCTTTTGTTACATTTTTTGCCCTTTCTGGTTCAGCTGCCTTTCCCCGCACTCTTTTCAACACTTCCCAGGTGCTCAAGTCTGCTGCTGCTTCTCGTGAATCCCTTTGTTTCCCTCCTTGCTTCCTCCCAGTGCCAATTTCTCCTTTGGCAAATGTTACTCCCCTCGTACGACACACGCGTGATTTGGCATCAGCAGCTAGGAGGGCCTGGCCCTACACCACCAGCTAGTGAAAGCAACAGGAATGTCGAAAGTTTCCAGAGAACTTACAGGCACACACAACTCAACTACTGTGCGGTGGGTTTGCTATGGAGGAAAGTCATCCTGGCTAAGCATCTCACTGGAACAAGAGAGTTTTATAAGTCACAGCCATTAAACCCCTAAAGAGACAGAAATAAAGGACAAGTTAGGGAAAAAGACAGGCACTCTATCCATTGGCCACTGTGAAGTTCTACAAGTTCTTGGTGGCCTGTGGAGGGATGGCAAGGAGTGGTGATGGCTCACAGGTTCACCCATGAAACAAGACTAAAATGCAGGCTATGTACAAGCAGATGTCCTTTAATGTCATCCCCAAGCCGCTGAAAGCCCTGATCAACAGAAGAAAAATCGCTTCATCTGAGGTTTAGCATTCATTCACCTTCTGTATAGACTACAAGAGACTCAGTGCTGCAGGAGGGCAGGCTTAGAAGCAGTACTTGATACACATTACCCTTCACTTACTCTGGAACAGACGGTCAGCCACTGCAGTAAGTGCAAGATTCATCTGACTTCATGGCTGCAACATCCATACCAACAAGTACACACTAGTCACACTGTTTACCAGGCTGGCAATGCACCTCTACATTCAGCCACATCTTCAAGCTCGCTGCTTTTCTCTACCAGAAACAAAGTGCACAAAGCTCAGATGTGGATGTCTGCCTTCAGAGAAATCCCTCCCCAGCTGTCCTGAGTCAGGTCCCACTTGTTTTCTTTCACTATCTCTAGGCTCCCCCTTTCTTAAGCACCTGATTTCTGCAATAAGCAAGCTTTGATTAGACTCAGTATTTACCTGGGCTCCTAGCCAGTACCTGCGCTCTTATGCTGTCTGAGCTCTTTGCAAAATACGATGAGTTTTTATTTTACAGAACAAAAACTAAAGAACAGCAAAATTAAGCAACACACACAGGGTCTGATGAGGCAGCTGAAGTATATTCTAGAAGAGAACCAGTCCGGCATCTAAAGAAAGTTTTTGTGAGTTCACATTTCTAACTCTAGAGAACTCCCTAAATGGAGATAATCCAGAATGAAAAGACATGAAAGTAAACAGAACTCCAAAATACTAATCACCACCACCTAGTAACAGCTTCAGCAAGACAAAGGTTTGCTATTAATTCCCAGGGCCGAAATATGTCACGTACAACAGCAACTTTTTCCTGCTTTCACAAGTTTTACAGCACACGTAGAAAAGAAACCTTGGGGGAAAAAGGCAAATAAATTCTGCACAACTTCTGCACGTACTCCAGCTGGAGGAGTCAGGAAGAGCTTTTGTTATACATTTGAAAAAACGCGCACTGAACAAATCCAAGCGATGTTTCCCTGCTAAGCCGCAGGAAGTTTTACCTATACTTACAGATAGACGGCCACGGATGCTGAACAAAAGGTTTGGCACCACTTCCCTGCACAGGCACCCATCTATTTACATCTGGGAGCGCTGCCAGCAGAGCAGCTACCAAAAACTTCAAAAGGTTCACGGCGTGAATAGCAAGCTGCCAGCCAAGGGGTTTTATGATATGGCCAGCTGCGTAACACCGTATTGAATGGTGCCACCCCCAAAAAAATACAGAAAGGAGGTATGTTAAACTTGTTAAAAGCTGAGAAAGAAACCCGAATTCCTTAAAGTGATGTTTTCTACAGGGAAAGAAGCGCGAGTTAGGTCAGGAGCAGCCCCGAGAGGCTCTCACCAAGCCGCCCTGAGATGAGGATGGTGCCCTCCTCCTCTCAGCCTCAATAACCGGCTCCCCTACTCTTTTGGGGCAAGGAGAGCCGAGAGCCCCAGGGGAAGGGCCAGTGCTGCTGCTGACAAACACCTAGCAGCAGGGAACGGGGACCACCCCAGTCAAGCCGGGCAGGGACGAGGCTCCCTGGGGGCGCGGCGCTGCCGACCCCGGCCAGCCCCGAGCCACGGGGGCCGCAGCAGGACGGGCTCCACCCCCCCCCCCACCGGTCCCCGGCCCCCCGCCCCGGCTCCCCCCGGTCCCCCCAGCCCTCTCCTTACCGCAGCACCTTGCCCACCGCCTGCAGGACCATCTTGCAGCTCAGCCCGGCCTTGGGGCTCGGGGCTCGGACGGGCCGTTCGCCGGGGAGGCTGCAGTGATCCCCGACCATGGTCCGGCGGCGGCGGCGGGGCTCGGCTCGGCACGGCACGGCTCGGCTCGGCCTCTCCGCCGCTCTCCGCCCCGGGCCCGGCCCGGCCCCCGCCCGGGAGCCGCCAATGGGCGGCCGGGGGCGGGCGGCACCGCGGCTCCTCCGCCCGGCCCGGCCGGGCCCAGCCCGGGGCGGAGGGGGCGGCTGTGGAGAGGGAAGGGCCCGGCCGCCCGGCCCGGCTCGGCTCGGCGCCGGCCGAAGGGGCTGGAGAGCGGGCGGGGGCTGCACGGGGCGGGGAGCCCCGCTGTGGGGGGATCCGCTGCGGAGGGGGCTACGTGCGGGCAGCACGAGGCTCCTGGCTGTGAAGGTGGGGGTGCGGGGCAGGCGCTTGGTGCCAGGTCCCCGAACACGAGGTCTGCCACCACACAACGGGGCCTTCACGCCACCAAACCGCCTCGCCTGCGGGCACAGAGACTCGAAGGGCACCACGCGGCCAGCTCCTTGGCCACGCCACCCAGCGCAGACTTTTCTAGAAGGCGGCTGTGCCCACTGCTGGCCAACTCGGCATTCAGAGCCAAACTGTGACAAAAACACAACAGACGTGGCGTGACGCCGCCGAGAACAAGAAGCCCTGAGGGTGCTGTGCATTCTGACACGCCAAGACCAACCTGGGACGTCTTGGCAAACATGCCATGGCTTTGCCACTCTGTGTGCGCCTGCAACACCAGCTGCACAGGACAGCACTGTGCCCCAAGGGAACACGGCCAAGCTCTCCTGTCTGTGTGCTGAACTGGCACCTCTGTAAACAGAAGGCCGAGAGGCCTCTCCGTTAAACCCAGCACAACCACCACCACTGCCACCACCAGCACCTCCCTCACTCGCTGAGGAGGAGACAGGAGCGTGGCTGCTCTTTGCACAAACCCAAGAAACTACAGCCGCATGATGCAACTTGGAGAAATATGTGCTACTCCGTCCCAAAGCATCCACGCAGGCAGCAGTATTTCTCATTGATGTGCTGCTGTCTGCTAGTCAAACGGCCAGGCCTCCACACCTCCCTGTGAAGCGGGAGGTATTTTTATTCCCACCCTCCAAGCAACCCATTTAAGACGGGGTCCTAATGACTTCACTGATAGCACACAAGAAGCTCGCAGCTGAACGGAGAACAGAGCTCAGCTTTCCAACTCTGCGGTCCTGTGCCTCATACAGAAGATTACCCAATCTCCAAAAGCTCCAGTGCCCACTCGGGCTTCTCCCCCAGTAACACTGACCACTGGTGGGTAGCAGACCTGGCAAACCCAGGAAGGACACCTGCCAAGAGGGAAGTTCCCCTCTTTCTGTTTGCTCACCAGTGAGATCTGCACAGAGAGAATTTTGTTTGTTAAAAAACCACCCTAAAAACAACAAGCCTGGGACATAAAGCAGCTTAAGTTCTAATGAAAGTCTGTCTATCCAAAGTAAATTCAAGAAAAATCCAGGGGTCAAACCAAAATAAACAGTGCTCTGCGGCGTATGGTTGTTAGGAGAGCTGGCCTCCCTGTGACTCTGAGGGCTGCACATCTCTCCAGAAACAGAGCTTCAATGACCATGCATGGGGGCCCATGTTTAGGGACTGATGCTGTGCCATCAGGACCAATAGATCGTCTGAAATTAAGTTTTTAAAGCTGTTAATCTTGTCACTTTGACCTAGATAAGTGACCCACTTCTCTATTCTGTTAGCTCCTGCATCAAACCAACACTTTGCTCACCAGTACAGCCCCGCTGCACCCCTTCTATAGCCTTTCCTCCACCTCTCAGGATCCCTCCTTTCAAGCAGCACCCCGTTTGGGGATCAACTGCCTGCTGCTTCACCTGTATCACTAGATTTTATGCAAGTTGTGGGACAACTCAGTATCTCAAAGTCAACTTTAAGTGCTCCAAAACAATAAAACTGAAACAATTTTATTACAGGAAGCACAACTTAAGCACGTATGCTTTATTTATAGGGCATCAACACACAGTAATTTAAAACACGTGCAGCGTGGATTCTCACATTTTAAAAGGATTTAGAGCATATGTGCAGACACAGACGGGTTTACTTGAAAGCTGCTGCAGCCAGAAAGAGCAGTACTCTATCTAAAAGCAACGCATTTATTTGAACACAACCACTGGTATGATCTCTATGCATGCATATTCTGAAGGGAGCATATCTGCATTTCCTCAAGGGTGTGTCTTACAGCTACCGATAGCCGGCCTATTTACAGCCATCCCTAGCTTCTTTTTCACTTGCTTCCTCAACACCCCTGCACGTAGCGACTGCTGGGTCCAACCTTAGAAACAAGTGGGTTTCAACAGCAGCAAAGTGCTTCATACATACCCTTGCAGGGCTTGAAAGACCACGGGGCCATGTACCGAAGTCATCAAGGAAATCGTACTGCAAGTAGCTGTGAGCGGACCTGCAGCTGCTTTAGCTGCAGCAGAACAGCACCATCACCACCCACCCTGGTGAATCAATGGCACAGCGCAGTTCCCCACCATTTACACAATACATACGCTTATTGCACACGCCTGGAAAGTCTTCTACACCAATCCTACCACTATCAGGACAGGAGAGAGAGAAAGAGCTTTGTGGTCAATGCCATTCAAACTTCTTGTTAAAGCTTAAACCGAGCCAAGGAATGGTATTTAGAAATTTTATGAATAATGCTTTGTATATATAACGATTTTATAAGCAGCAGTTGCACAATTATATATTTATTTGCCTCTTTTAGGCTTCCATAAAAATTAAGTGTAAAGCAGCCACCGCAGGGCCACGTGCTAGCATCCAGAGGTTTGGCAAAAAAAGCAAGTTGTAGCAACCCAGACAAGCCAACAATGTCAAGGGCAAAAAAAATCGCAGCCATTATTTTGATTAAAGTACTCAGCATCTATATGTAAGAAATGAGGCCTTGTAACATCAGACTGTAGAGTTCTGTTTTAAATTAAACCACAATTTATTGTGTGTCCCTGCCTGACATACAACATTTCAGTTTTGCTAGCTAATTAGCCTTCTGTTCAACTTCAGTGCCCCTGCCACTACCTGGCCAAGCACCCTT
Organism: Heteronetta atricapilla; assembly: GCA_011075105.1. Classification (NCBI taxonomy): domain Eukaryota; kingdom Metazoa; phylum Chordata; class Aves; order Anseriformes; family Anatidae; genus Heteronetta; species Heteronetta atricapilla. The sequence continues at coordinate 35,886,209 of CM021735.1, forward strand.
TCCACTTACCTCACAGTGCATCCCCAGTCCTCTGGAACCACTCAGTATTAGCCGTGAAAACACGTTATCCTCTAGCTAAGCAATATTTAAACCAAGATCACATCTGCTCTCCATTCCGCAATCCTCCCACAGCAGCAAGATGGCACAAACAGCTCTGCCCTGTATAGGCGGCAAAGACATGGATTTTTGGACAGAAGACAGACTGAAATCAGGCCACTCGGTTTCAAAAAGTGGTTTGGAGGGAGTCACAGCAGAGGGGAAAATACAAGATTTCAAGGGTATGCCTTCAGCTCCACTCTTGAGATGATAGCATGAGAAATTGCTCTTCCGGACCACACAGAGTGCTGTGATAAAAGCATTATCAGCAGTGGCCACACACGTGTCAGAAAGTTCGTGCATAAAAGAGTGAGCTTAAAGAGAAGCACATTTGTAAGTGACAAGATGCCTACATCTGGTGCTTTATCGAAAGCTCTGGTAACATGACAGGTCAGCGAACATCATCCTGCAAAAAAACAATTTTGGCCTCATCAGCGCCGTGGGGTTTTTTCCTGCAACACACAGAGAAGAAAAATGGTATACGATATTCTCACCTAATCGATTACCTGAGAAACAAGCAGTCAGTCACAGCAAGAACACCAAATACCTCAAAGTATCAGTGAAGCTTCACCAGGAACTCCTGTGAGTTTATATGAAGGCATTTTGGAAAGGATGCACAAAACGAGAAGAATGTAGGGGTTCGGACCAACAGAAGTATGACTATTAAAAAGAGAGAGAAGAAAAAGGAAAGTGAATGCTGCTGTATGAACCAAACAGAGAAATCGTGATCTCAAAGGTATTGTATTCCTGGCATGTGTGTAGGCACATATATTGTTCTGAAATCCCCTCAAATGTCAAGATAACCCAGGTTCATCAAGAAGTGTACGAAGATGAGATGTGAAGAACATGAAGGTGTTGAAGGAAGCAGCATTAATAGCAGCTCAGCAGGAGATACTAAGCTCTGCCTGCACTGAACAAGTACCCAAGAGCTCAGACTCCCCAGTGAAGTGATGTGAAATAGAGGGCAGAGCGGATTTTTATCACCTGCCATCCAGTCAGCCCTCTTGAGTTAGCCTGCCCCAAGTGACAGAGGCCACTCTGCAAAACCCGCAGTCAGGACACTTGTTTCCTGAGCAGCTCTTCCAGGCACGTCTGTAGCAAGGGGAATCCGAGTCTGTGAATTGTCACAGAGCTGGGGACACGCAGCAGGTCCAGGCCTTAGCATGCAGCATCGCTGAACGCTTGGCACTGCTATAACAGTATTTTGTTTTAAAAAGTGAATAACCCAAACCCTGGGCAAGTCCCAAGATTACTGCATTCTGCTTAAAGCTTCCCTGCTTTCAACAGAAAGTGTTCTTTGCTTTCTGTGCTGAGCTGAGGTACCCCGCTGCACAGCACCCCATTTCAGGGACAGATGAGGCAGCCCCTGACTTTGTTGGGCAGTTCTTTCCAAAACAGCAAACACCACAACGACGGGGCCTCACGAGGCAGAGCTTTCCTCTTACTAGTTTGCAAAGCAGTATGCTTGGCATGACTAAACAGAGGAACAGTAAGCTGGAAAATACTTGCAGATAAGCAGCTCAAACCTCGCAGAACTGTCTTCCAAAGAGATGAAATTTGCTAGGCAAAAGCCTGGCGATACCTCCAGGTGACACTGAGGCTCAAGGAACAGGGCAAAGTCTGTCTCTGAGGATGAAAACCTTTTCTTTTTCTTTCAGAGGAGTAGGAGGAGAGAAGAAAACACAAACAAGTGGATATGTGCCACTGGAGCTGGGAAGCTAATGCATTTATCATTACGAGTGCCCAAAAGGATGCCTTTTGACACACACAACTCACAGAGTCAGAGGCAGAAGTTGTGTCAAAGAGAGTACCTGTGGGTAGGCTTCATGGGGGCTCACAGCACACTGTAAAGCGTGAGATGCTCAAATTAAGCCACAGTAGCCACTGTTGCTTCCTTCTTATGGATAAGAAGTGAGAATTTCATCCTGGATTTTACTCTTTCTTCTATTTTCTTTCCCCATTTTTTAAGTTTGAATAGGCTGCACTCCAGGGAAGCATTAGTGCAGTATGAATTTGATACAGCAAAGCTAAAATGAAAGACTCCTGTTCTTCTCCTTCCCTCCCCCAAACATGCTGGACCTCCAGCTTCATATAAAGAGGCAAAACTTCTAAAACTTGGCTAACAAATTCTCCCTGGGGATTGTTTAACATATTCGGACCTACTTGCTACACACACACAGAAGTCTCCCTGTAAGTGTTACAACACAACTACTGTTTTCACGGACTTATGTAAATATGGCATGGAAAACAAAACCCTAATTGCAAATTGGCACAAAACTCTAGACTAAGGAGTAGAAGTTGCAATCAGCACAGGAAAGGAGGCTATCTGTGTGAGCACGGTTATTGGTCAGGACTATCTGTGCTTGGGTGGGAAAGGCATAGAAGGAAAAAGGGGAGATGCTGGGAGTGAACTTGCAGACTTTTCCCAGACAGGCAGAGAGCCGCAAAGGAAATCCAAGTTTCTCTCCATCTTGGTGCTAAGAATGGCCTCTTTTCAATACAGCAAATGATTTTATCTGGTAATGTCACATTTAGATGACAGTATGGGGGGAAAAACAATTCAGGAAATAAGCGTGAAATTTATTCTAGGAGGTTTTTCTCCAGGCATGCATTATAAAATATGAAGCACACAGCCTACATTATGTAAGATTAAACAGGGGAAACTATTCATTGTAATTCCTGGCACTTACAAAATAATCCCTTAGCTACTACTTCTAAAGAGCAGGGCCACAAAATCCAGAAGTCACCGAACTGACTTGGTTCACACCCACAGCAGCGCACGTTTGCATTCCACGTACGATTCAAGACGCACACACTGCAATTGGGTTTCCTAACACCCAGCACAGACCAGAGCCAGCAGCGGGAGGCCAGGAACAGCTTCTGGCACACAAACCACACCATGAAGTGCCCAGCTTAAAACCTTAAATAGTTCAGATTTAGAAAACAAATGAAAGCTTTCCAGCAGCAGCCCAGCTGTGCAAGTGCTGCTGGCATTGCTCAGCCCCGAGGAGAGGCTGCTTCCCAGCTTCGAAGCCGGACCTGTTGGGTTGGTGTGTGTGCACCCACGTGCCTCCCGGATGGACACAGGGCTGCTGTAATGAGTAGCTCGGCACAGACTCACCTCTGCTGAAGTGACAAGGCTGCATTTCAAACAATCCGGAGAGCAGAGGCAGGGACATCCTTCCCTTTGAGGATTCAAACCGAATGGACTGCTGAGTAAGCGTTTTCAGACACTCAAAAAAGTTATCAGCTCTTTCTCGGCATGCAAAAAGAGAGATTTCTAAGTTTCCTGAAAAAAAATGAAGCTTTACAGGACAACTCTTGATGCTTCATTACAGTCAAGGTGCTGCACACAAGATGTGCTCACACAGCGCTCCAGGATCTTGGCTGTGCCTGCCAGGTCTGCCTGCCCGAGAGCTCCGCTGTACCAGCAAAGTCCACCTACAGAGGCATGGCCACACCATGCTGCCTAGTGGGGATAACCTGCCTGTCATTTCTGTAAAGCTTGTTACAAAAATAGAGTCCGTTTTCATGCTTTTACTTTCTGATCAGTTGGCTTAAGTGCATTCACTTACACATTTGATGTGAACCTCACACTCCACTTTTTTCTATAGCTAGATTTACACCTTTTTCCCCTCACAATCCCTTACAGCTCTTGAATGGATGTTTATTTACTAGGAAGCAAAGGAAAGCAACAGCTGACAGAAGAGCTTGGCTGTTCTGGTTAGACAAGATTGTCATTTGTCATGTTTTAGTAATGCAATAAGAAAATGAGCCGTGCCTGCTCTCAGGAGCAGAAGGTACATTTAAGGAGCAAGAAGGTACAAGAAGGAACATTTAAGGTACAGGACCAAAGCTAAGGACAGTAAACTACTGCGTCTCCCAGGACCACTCCGTGTGAACTTCACTAAATCTGTCTCCATCCCAGTCCCACTGCCCCACCCCACAAAAAAGAAATTACTACAAACTACTTGTTGGATGCCTCGTTTTACATATTTTATCTAAACACTTGCTTTCAGGACTTTGCTCATGAGTACAGAGACTAGGATAAATGAGTGCTAATGTCAAATACAATGATACCCACTTCACTACAGAGAAATACCATTACCACAAACATGGCAAAGCCACTTTTTTTTTTTAAAGGTTCGATGAAAAATGCTTTATAACTAGGAAAAGGCCCTCAAATAGAAGCATTACTGCTAGGATACACGGGCAGGCAAGTGACCAAAGAGAGAGAAACACTTTGCAATAACGAAAGAGTGGAAGGAGAACTGCGGAGGAATTAGTGGATGTTTGAGAAGCCCGAGGTGGGAGTGAATGCATGAGTCTCTCTCTAAAGCAGAGATAGATGAACACAGATAAAGTTTGACATGCAAGTGATACACATTACCTGAAGTATTTCAGTACTTTTGTAGGTCTCTTATCAGGGAGGTGAAAGCAAATAAATGTATTCATCCTGCACCTTGAGCTGCTTCTGCATTCTGAAGGTGTGTTACATGCACCTGACAAACGCTCCAGCACAGTATGTGAACCTTTCTCTTTTCACATTCTGTTCTAGAAAATATTGGAAACCAGGGAAAATACATTGTGTTCCACTATGCAAATAGCAACTTCCCAGTGTAATTATAGTACATCTTGCTGAGAATTGCATCATGACTAGGATGCAACTAAGAGGACAAACATTTAACCACTATTCTTAGTTTGGTACAAAATTTTTCCCACGTTACATGGACACGTACACACCCGCATATGGGCAGCACCATCAGTCTCCTCATTGTTTTTACTTTAGAAAAGGAACAGTTATCTTCCATTTCAATAGCTTTGTTTTTGCTAGTGCTTTAAAACAGGTAGTAACTTTTCTGATTAGCTTCTTGCACGATTACACTTCCCTTGTCTTTACCACCATTGCCTTAACTTTCTATAAGGAGAGACTATAAAACAGGAATAAAAACAGGCATCAACTCCAAAATATCCTTAAAACTTCAGGAAAATAATTCACTTCTAAATGTGTATTCATAAGAGGGGACTGTCCAGGAATTCCTCCTGTTCTCACAAAATGGATAGCTGCACACCTGATGAAGAAAGGAACAAGATGTATTTCCAGTTTACACAAGTTTTCCCAGAAGTACCGGGAAAAAATGTAGCAGATTTTTGAAGATACCATCTAAACTTTTGCAAGCTTTTCCATACTTTGGCCAGAAGCATGAAACACACAAAGTTCTTCTGAACACACGCAGCCCTCTATCATTTTCCTTGCACACACCTCTGTCAAAGAGTCAGCCAGCTCAGGGTAACCACACCTGAGCAGCAGCACATTAAAAGACGACACAGAACAGCTAAGAAGAAATTATGCCCTCATAAGCTGACCTAGGTATATGGATTTGCACTCCACGTTCAAGCTTTTGGTAATTCTTCAAAATCCAGTTTTTAATTTCTTTGACTGGAAAATGGTAAAATATAAAATATAGATTCTGCTCACCATTGCTCACCTACACAATCAGCGTTAGATCTAAAAAAGCATATGAATGCTGCTAAGGATCCAGTTCCAGTCTTCCCCATCCATCCAGGCTGTTAGATATGCATACAAAACTATCAGCTTCAAAAGAACTTACCTTTGTGTTCAGTGGTGTATTAAACTGGAAATTAAAAGTGGGGATCTTAACCTAATTGAAAAATCACAGTCAACACAGTGCAGCTTCTTCAAAGGGCCAGGGAGGAGTGAGGAGGACAAGGCATTTTACCTCTGCGGGGTGGAACAAAACCTTCATTTGCTTCCCAATTCATGTTCTGCGTTTATGCAAAAACACAAGACAACTGAATTCAAGTTTTGAAAAGAAACCTTTTATCATAAAAAGTACAGTTGTGGCTTTTAATGAGAAAACATTCAGAAAATATTGCTGCTGCTCCTTTTGAAAGCAATAAAGCTATTTTACTCCACAAATTAAGCTTTGCTTTGTTTGCACATGTAAGCTGTCATGTGTGTCTGGGGCCTGACCACGACTACGCTGCTACACTACCTGCACAGCTCTGACCAGCAGTTCTTGTACAAAATACCTTCCTGCTTGCCCTTCCCCGTGACCAAGTTTATAAAGGGCCTACTAAAAGGCCACCTAACTGAAGCAGGGTCTGCATCCATCACGACTTGGTGCGTGGCAAAATGTAGTGCAGAATCTGAAATGCCACCACAGGGCCGTGAAGCTCTGCCATTTATCTGCTGAACGGTGATGGATGCCCATTGCCTCCTACCCTCAGACCTCCCCAGGCATGCTCAGTACTGCAGACCATGAAATTCTTCTGCTCTGCCCAACACAGGAGGGAAGCCATGGGGGAGGGAGACCACAAACCAAAGATGGTTAACTTCCTACACTGAAGGAAAAGCGACAAGGAATGGTACTTTGCCGTTTGAGGATTCGGTAAGTCCTTTTGGAGCCAAAGCTCCTCAGATAAAACATTAACCTTTTAAAGAGACAGCTGAAGAAGGAATAAATTGGCACGGATGCAACACACAGACAATGCGCAGCTCCTTTCATCTTTTGCTTCATCTTCTCTGTTAATGGCTTGTAAAGTGGCTTTAAAGAGAAGCTGAAATACACAATACTTAACACAACTTAAAATTTAATAGCAACCAGATCTGTGAGGTAGGTACCATCAGTATTGCACATCCATTCCTGGGGTTGACTTCAGCTGTTTTCATCTTGTAGACAAACTAAGTAGTTATGTCCCCACTATGGTTCTTGTAGCTTACATATTCTAATTGTTTCACGCTGAAAATGTGCCTTTTTGATCCGAGAAGATATTCTGCCTAGACAAATACCGCACGCTAGCAAAGAGTGGCTGCTACTGTAGACAGCACTTGCTACGAAATCTGTGCTTTGCACATGGATTTTGAAAGTCACCCTTCACCCATGCCTCTGAGCTGTCCAAGTAAAACAAGCTATACTGGTTAAAAAATCCATTTTGCCTGTAACTACATTTGACTTTCTTCCAGTGCAGGTGTACGCTCAAAAGTCTTCTTCACGGCTCAGCCAACAGCCGCCAGCAGACATTTGGAGCACAGACAAGATGCAGGCAGGTAACGCCCAGCTTTTCCCTGGATGACTCACGCATTTCCTCCAGCAGCACAGCGGGCACCTGCCGGGCGCTTCCCCGAAAAGCCTGATTTACTGGGGTTGTGCAAGTCACACACGCTGCACGTGCAGGGGACGATGCAGCCACCTACCTCCTGCTGGGGAGCCCACAGAAGCTAGCAGCCAAGACAGGGCGGCTGCCCCAGACAGGACATCTTCTGTCCATAACTCGTTTCCAGGGGCCCTAAGGGAAGCGGGGACGATTCAGAGTGGGCCACGGAATGAGCTCCCAGACGCTCAGTGCACCACAGTCACCAGATCAGTACACTTCAGGGCCAGGACAAGCCTCCAGTTCTTCTCTGAATTCCATCTCCGTACCTCTGTAGTGAACCTAAGGCTTTGTTAGCTGAAGCACACCTTCCAGAATGGCATCTGGCTCAACTTCTACTCTGACAAGACGGAAAAATCAGTTTTGTTCCATGATTTGTTTGAATAGCTGATCACATTCATTGTTAGAACGCACACCCTTTGAATATTTGAAGCATCCTATCTTTAGCATCCTTTTGTTTCCAATTACAAATAGATTATAGCTTTTTTTAAACTTCATTAGCTAGATATCACATTCACCTCTTAACCTTCTTTTTTTTTTTTTTAATCTCCTTATGCCTCATTATTAGAAATCTTTTTTTCCAATCTTTAAATACTGCAGCTCCTTTCCGCCTTTCTAACTTAGAAGGGATCCAAGTGCCTACTCAAGGCAACGTAAGCATGACTGATCAAAAGATTTGGAGCTATTCTTTGAATCTTAATAGGGATGAACAAGCACACGGAACCTTATCTGGATCTTCATTCCCCAACAGATTAAAAGAACATTACTTCATTTAATAACGCTGCAAGGTTAAAACGTTTAAGTTCCTAACATTTACAAATTCAGAAAATAGTTACATCCTAAGGCACCAGGAAAAACGCTAGTACTCGTTATTTGAGCAAGGAAAGAAAAATCTATGAAGTCAATTTACTTTCATTCTCTAGACAAAAGAGCTATAAATGAAATATAGTCCTTGTTTTATAAATATTTAATCAGCTTGGTTACAATTAAGACCATTTCACCCCACATGGGTTGTGCTACCTTTGATTAAAAAACTCAAGGAGAGAAAAAAAAAAGTTTTTTCTTACAAATCCATTTTCTTCACTCTCTCATTCAGAGTCATGGAAGGGGGAAAAAGCTGTGGCGTGATCATTGAAAATCAGGTTGCAAGAAACAAAGGGGAGCACATTGCAAAAATGTTCTGCCCTCTTCCAGGTAGAAATAGCTCTTTATCACTGCTTGGTTCCGCTGCAGTCCTTGAATGCCCTCGAGCAAAGAGCCAGCATTGATTCAAGGCAAACTATCTGACCCGAGGGACTCTGTAGGAGGGAGAGGGGAAGATGATCCAGCCAGAAACTTGAATGAGTGCATTTTATCATCTGCTAATATGGCCATTAGCATGGAAAGCTGCTCAGTTCCACTTTCCTGCCTGCTGTCCCAGCGCCTTCCTCATCCTCCCCTTGGGCTCAAAGAGGAGATGGGTTCCACCACCTTTTACAAGGAACACACTCAAGCAGCAGCAAGAGAACCTCCAAAACAAGTTGTACCCCCCGTTCCCTCGATACCATCCTTGTCACACTTGACCAAGGCTACTCTGAACCTGCAGAACTTGGGAGAAAAGCCCGTCCATCCTTAGCTCACTGAAAAGCATTACCCACACCACACAGCACACTTGAAGGCCTGCCGGGCTGCCTGGTTGATGAGAAACAAAGGGCACACCAGACTGCCGTCGTGCGAGTCAGGACGCGCACGGGTTTCCAGCTTCCACACCTTGAGCCTCTACCGCGAGCAAAAGCTGCCGCTTCCCCCCCTTAGTTCATTGCTCATTTCCACTCCAGATAATCAGCTGCCAACAGAACTTGAAAGCCCACGCAGTCTCACCATGCAACAAAGGAAACCAGATCATCCTCCTGTACAGCACACATCTGCTTTTGTACCACAACTCCTATTAGCAGACTGTTGATTAAGAAAAACATATTGGCAATGAGAAACAGATCAGCAGCTTGGCATTTGTTCTACTTGTGCAACCTTTCAGAAACAGCCCTGCATTGCAATAAAAGCAACAAACATCTGTTCCGCGCAAATATAAATATTAGAGAATCCAAAAGATGCAATGTTGTTCAAAAAGTGGCTGAATGGATACAGAGAAACCTTACCAGACCATCATTCAGATGCTTAAATGAAACTTTTTAATTCCTACAGTTACAGTAAACTAATATTTCAATAGGGCTTATGTAGTCAATAAAAGTATCACTGATCCCTCTACTGAAGAGTGTTCTTCAGTAGTCTACTAACACAAATTGCTCGTTAGGATCTCTGAAGCCCAGCGAGGCATCTTTTGGTGCTAGAGCCAAACCTCTTCCCTTTCCTTCCTTCCTGCTCAGCCCACCTGGAAACTGCATTTTCACAGCGATGGCTTCCTGCTAGCCCAGGAACCAGCTCACCGTGGGGTGACTGCAGTTGCTTGGTCTGTAGGCAAACAGCAGAAACACACCTCCGGACAGAAAGTCAAGCTGGGAGGTTTGCCGCTGTGCTGTCAGACTGCATGCCTGTGCTAATAGCTCCGCACACGTGCTTGCGAACAAAACAAAGAACAATTCCCAATGTGTACAACTACATTAGTTCCTATAAACGAGAGTGGTAGGACTGTAAACAGAGAAAAATTACACGCAGATCCTTGATCCATTGTTCCATGCTATGAGGATGTTGTGTTAAATATCACTGTAGGAGGAAGTCAGAGCTGCTCCGGAACACAGGAAAGTAGTTGGAGAAACAGGAGACTTGGGCTTGAGGGGGGCAACCCAGTCGAGCTGCTCAGCACACTGTGTCAGAACAGCTGGAGAAGCACAGCAGATTCCCAGAAGACACTCATCTCCTCCCAGTCTTGCAGTTTTCTGACAAAAAGTGTCACCACCCTTGGTCCAAGCCAGAAACTAAAGGATTGCTCCAAGTGGTAACAATAAGAGAAGAAGAGTCAAGCACGAGCATTATGTCTGAACCTAATTCCGAACAGAGCATTATTCTCCTAAGGACAAGATGAAACATGCTTAAAGAAACAAATAGTTTACAAAATTTTTAAAAGCCTCCCTCAGATACAGGTTGGTCTCTGTTGAAATTACACCGCTCTGTTCCAATGTGCTTACTGGAAAACAGAAACTGCAGTTATTTTTCAAGACAATGACAATATTTTACCTGCATTATAATATAGCTTGAATCCATTTATGTTAGAGACATTATCACCCTATAGAGATGACATGATAAACTATGCGATGCACACAGGAGACACTTTTTACCTCCTATCAAGAAAGTCATGGTAACGAGGCTGAAAACTTATTAACCCATCTAGACTTTCAATGCATGTGAAATATCAAAAGTTCAAATTGTTTATCCAGTCTGCTAATTCCTCTGCAACAGCAAGATCCTATTCCTCGATCCTACTCCCTACAGAACTGCTACAGTCGGGCTGCAAGCTGATGGACAGAGCAGAAGCAGCAAATACACACACAGATCCTTGTAGGAGCACCACAGAGGAAAGGGAACTGCTAAGCCCTCTAAAAAAGCCCCAAACTTCGCTTTCAGTCCTCGAGCATTATTTAGGGGAGCTGTTAGTAATTCATAGACCTTTCTAATACCCAGTGACGTGCTACTCTATAAATTAACATGTCTGAGCACCACAGTGCCTCTGTTACTCATGTTTGCTCAGTATCGACTGCAGAAATCTCCCAAAGAGAGCAAATGCTAAGTGTGATTTTTTCCTTACATGGCGAACATAAAGATGAGACACAGTGCTCTAAGTCAGTGCTCTAAGTCAGAAGAAAACTCATTCTGCCCTTCTTACCCTGTCCATTTTATTGCTGTTGATTAGCGCTGCACTTGGAAAGGGCCACGACTATTTTGTGAGTGGCTTAAGCACGCACTCCTCCCCGCCGCTATCTTTTCTGGGCCTTGCAAAAGTCAAACCTTCAAAGTTCAATCATCTGTGACAAAACCCAGCCGATAAAACTGCGATCAGCCATGTTAAGATGACATCCCACAAAAAAAAAAAAAAAAAAAAAAAAGGAGATTAGGTCAAAGTGCCGTAATAAGAGGATGCCTCCAACTCTTCATCACCTTTTGTACAGTCTCTATCCCATAAAACTCTCAGGGTGAGCCCCCACAAGCCAGACTGCCTGCCACCTTGCCAAGGGCTGAGCCGAGGACCCGGCCGCAGCCTTCCGCTGTTTGCACGCTGGCTTTCAGGCTGCCACAGCAGCAGCTGATGCGGGTGTGGAGTCACTGCCTGTCTTTTGTTTTTCAGAACAAGGAGAAAACACATTTTTTCCCCTCCCTCGTCTGGGAAACAGGAAATAGATTCTTATAAAGGCTCTCCCACATACAGACAGGGCAGGAAAAAGGTGGAGTTTGGCAACATTCAGATTTGTTCTTCAAATGCAGACCAGTAATTATTGTAAGGTAAGCGACAGGATGGCTGGGCTTACCGGTGTTTACCCACTCCGGTGTTGCTGTTTTCAAATTTATTTATATTTCAGGCAGGCTTGCTTATAAATGTACAAAATCATTTATTTTTACCCAAGTTTTCAGATGGTTAGACTCTTGCAGAGACTTTATGTACCTATACATAAAGGCAACAAAAGCAAAGCAATATGCCTGCCTAAATAACTGTACAAGTTAATTAGTTCACAAGCTCCTTATAAAGTGGCTAGACATTTTATCCCCATTTTATAAATGAGGCTGTACTGTTTCAAGCGCAGAATATCGCTCCCCAGAGCAGGCAGAAAGTTCCACACCTCCACTTCAGCAGCCATAAATGAGCAGCAATATTGTCTTTAGCTCAGGGGGGAAAGAAAATCATTAGGACAGAAAAGTATGCGGATTTTCTAGGAACGTCAGTTACTTGATAGCTGTTAACTTCTGGTGGCTGGAAGGTCTGAGAGAGATCTTCCCACTGGTCGGACGTATTCCAGGATCTTACGTTGAAAACAGTAACGAGGAGGAGCTGGCAGGATCAGACAGAAGACTCTCCACCGAAAGATCCTGAGATGCCGGATTGACACTGTGCGTGCATGAGCAACCCAGAAAATTCCTCAATTCCAAGAACACAGCTCAGTTTGCCTTTGCTTCTACATGGGATGTCCTACCCCTACTTTTAAACACAGAAGTCTGTATGAGATCACTTTTTGTAACATACTCTGAATTAGTTCTAGGTTTAGAACTTTTTAAAAGCTTTTCCTCACGGGGGGAGGGCACAATTTGGATTTTTTTTTTTTAATTATATAATTACTATCTCAAACCAGATAGCTTGCAAAATAAAATAAATAAATAAATTTAAGTGTGCTCAGTCCACAGCTTTCACCGTTTACCCTGCCTATATTGAGAACAGCTCCAATGTGCATAGGCTGCAATTAACCAGCAGTTCTCAAGGTGGTTTAAATCACGTTTTTCTTCCCTAGCATATGCCTCCAGCACAAATTTACCTATGTCCAAATACATGTTCCTCCATCACAGCATACCTACCATGAGCTCCAGCTTACACCAGTGTACCCCATTCATCCATCCCCTCCATCAGTTCATCCCCCCTTCCCTCACTCCCAAATCCCCAGCTCCCCACCTGTTCCAGGCAGCTCTAAGCACAACAAGAAGACCCAACTAGCTCTCCAGCTTTTACTCTCTGGCCAACAAGCTCTCCTGCCTTGCCCTTTGCCGTCGCTGCCTACCTTTTCTCCTCTATCTCCTGGTCTCTGCAGAGACAGCGGGAAGGAGCACACCACGTGGTCGGTTCACCCAAAAAAGGGGACCGTCAGGACCTTGGGGCAGACAAGCTCTGCAAGAAACAAACCACTCCCAGCACAGGCAGCCTCCTCCGGCATCACGGCACAGGGTCCTGCATGGAATGGCTCTGCCTGCACCGCTCTCGGCTCCCAGGTCACCTCTGAAAGGCATCGGCATTGGTTTCAGAGTTCAAGGCATTCCCCAGATAGCATTTCATACCTGAAGCTACTAAAAGATAGTTTTCAGATCGTGAAGACTTCTCTAAAACAACAGCCAGCCGATACGTAAATCTGTCCAGCCCCTGCCATGACGGATGGCAGGAGGGAAACAAACGAAGCCAGTAAATAGTACTCTTCAGTTAACGAGGTGCTACAGACATAGAAAAATCACATCTTTTAAATAGCGCTTTTTAAAACCATACTCTGCAACGCAAAAAGACAGGTCCCTCGTGAAATGAGGGGTCAGTACAACCACCACCAACAAAAGGCAACACTCCTCCGGCAGCATGGTTAATGTAAAAGTGCAGTATGTGCTTGGGTACCTCCAGAGACCTCAGTATTTCAGAGCCGTATGTGGCTCACGTCTCCAACTGGCCCCCTCTAAGGTCACGGCTCCCCACTCCACGCACCACGCAGCGGGACGGCTGTGTTATCTATCTGCACACAAGGCTTCCTGTGTTCAAACTGCTTACAGCACTAACCCGGAGGGGAGTCAATCTCAGAAAGCCGTATTCCAACCACTGAGAAATCAATTTGCGTTTGACAAAGATGGAATGAACCTGTAAAAAACACCTAACTTGTTCCAGCTGCTGAATAGCTACCTCATTTTTTGTTTGCTGAGGTCCAAATAGCCTTTAGAACTGAAAAAAGACTTTTTTGTAAACTTAAATACAGTGAGAATACTGAGCATACTACAGAGCACATCATTTAACCCCTATAAAAATATTTAAATGTGATCAATCTAGTTCCTCTTAGACCACTAAAAAAATCCCTCAAAACAAGCTCTACGAAATCAAATCATAACAAAAAAAAATATTAGATTCCCCTCAGAAAACTGCAGCGTTACTGTGCCGAGAACATTCCCGTAACTAGAACAGAGTAGGAAAGCAAAGACTTGTCTGCAAAAAGAACGGGTTCAGCTCTTTGGAGTACTGCAGTAGCTTTACGATGACCATGAAATAACACTGCAAGCCAATAAACCTGACACACAGAAAGCCAGCGTGGAGCTGTCAGCCACTTAACATTCGGCATTAGGATCCCTCCTGCCAATGCAGATGCTTCGTTATCTTTAGCATCCTTCAGCATCGCTGCTCTTCACTCCCACACATCGTAAAGAAGCCACATTTTCTTTTAGCTGAGCTAGCAGCAAAATGAAGTGAGTGATGTTTCGTCTTACATACTTGGCAGGATGGAGCTTTGTTAATGATTTTTATCTTCCACTCGCAAGTTCTGCTTTATTTTTCTTTTTTGGCTTTAGAGTGGACCATGCTCAAGAATCCCCTTCAGACAGCTACGAGGGAAGAAACCTCAACTTACATCACTATTACTGTAGGTACAGGCTGACAGCTGGTAAAGGAAGAAAACAAGTTCCCATTGTATAGTAATGGAAAGCTTGAATTCACATAGCAATTAAAATGGCTATATTTGATACATTTGTCCATTATGATCTCACGTAACTATATTCCAGTCAAAAGCTCTAGTTCTCAGCATCTCGGGGGGAAGAAGCAGAAACAAACTGCCTGCCGTAGCTCAAACTGCGGAACCTGCGATTCACAGCAACTGGTGTAAAAAGTTTAGAGTTAATTTACAGCCTCTAATTACTATTAAGGGGCTATAAATGGGGACCTTAATAGTTCTGGTGTAGAAGAGATCAATTACATGGCTACTTTTAGTAGGCACTTCTTGCCCTGCGTGTATACTGCCTTCATTATAAGCCCTGACCACACTACACGCTCCATGAGGCTGTTTAGAGTAAGGGAGGGCAGAAAAACACAGAAGGTGCCAAAACCCAAAACAAACAAAGAAGTCAAGTGTCAATTACGTGTTTTGTTGTTCCTCGCCCTGGCCCAAGGTTGTAACAAGCCCTTTGTAGCACTCAGATCCGAATATGAGCATTTATCACCGCGTGAGACTCTGTGTAAGAGATGACAGCTTCGCTGAATTTGTGCCACAGCATTGTTTTATATCGAAAGGCGAGACGTTTCCAGTTAGTAATTGCACACACCACAGGGGGAAAAAAAATCAGGAATACACACACTCCACAACACATCCTGGAGATGTTTCTGGTTCTTCGGAGGTGTTGCTGTTAGCTGCACAGAGATAACCTATGGGAATGAACATCTACTCCTGAAGGCTGTTGTTTGATTTAGCTGCTTCAAACCGCAGGAAACTGAAGAGGCCAGAGTTAAGGCTAAGTATTAAAGCAAGCATCTTCTTATGTTATAGCCTGAGATTTTTCATTTCTTAATCACTTTTCCACATAAAAGCAACAAAGATTTTTCCAGCTATAATATCATCTGGCAAGTGTTTCAGCTTCAGAATTACATTACAATATCAGTCTACGCTGTATGCTCCACTGACCCGAGTAACTGGTTGATTGAGAGGCTACCAAAAAACTATTTTATAGCTAAATGTATATTTTCCCCAGTCATCTGCAGCATTTGCCATGAAGAAGGCTCAGTTCCAAACCCATATTTGGGAATAGCTCTATTAATATAACAACAATGACTCACTGTGAAACTTCTAATGAAATCTCCTATTTAGAAGCCTTGAGTTTATAATACTTTCCCCATATAAGGCCTAAAGTCGAAATCTTTACACATACATCATTAATGAAAATAAAAGTGCTTAAACTACTTCTGCCTGCTCAAACATGCAAGACAAAAATCCCCAAAGAAAACACATGTGAGATCATAAATCTTGTGCTGTATGACAAATGCTACTGGAGCAGCCAGAGGACAGCTGCCACAAAACCAGTGCCCACAGTCCTTGCAAAAGCCCTCCCATCGCCGAAGGTGGGGAATACTGCATCGTCTTGGTGTTACGGTTCAAGAAGAACCGCTGCCAGCTTCGGAGAGTGGAAGAGCAAACCTGGAGCTCCTGGACAAGGGAGCACAAAGAGTTGTGGCTGACCAAGAGAGCATGAGGTCCCCTCGAGTCGCCGGTGCTGGCGTGACATCTCAGATTACACTTGTTTGACACCAGAAAGCATTTTAAAGAAGAATCTCCAAAAACAGATTGCCAATGCAACAAAAACCAAAGCGGGTAATCCACATTTTTTGTCCTTAGGCTGACAAACACTTGCCATGCTTTCCGAGGATAACAGCCCGCATTACTACCCTTACATTTTCCCTTTTTTAAGGGTAGGAACTGCAGTAATTTGGGAGGATTGTAAAACAGTTCAAACAGCTGCTTCTCCTCAGATAAGATATTTGGGTGTTCATATTACTTCTGTCTGCCAGATGAACTATTTTAACAGGCTTTCACGAGCTGCTTGTCACATCCTTTAAGACCATTTTTCCTGCAGTTGCAGTGACCCTTAAAAAAAAGCTCTCTGAAGTAGACTTACTTTGCTCTTTCTTGTTTCTACATTTTTGGGCAAAAGAAATGCAAGACACTACTTTTTCTCCCTGGCTCGTTTTGCGTCAGTACAAGAGGGAAGCATACAAGAAAAATAAATTCCTTTTCAATTTCAGGGCTTGGCTCAAAATCAAGAGTCATTAGTTTAAATCAGTGGCTTGGAGCAGAGGAAACAGATTTTGAGGCCAACAATATTTTATCAGAGTCAGTGGAACATCCATTAATCTTTAATATATTCCTAAATATTTCTTCCCTGTCCAACCAGGATTTGTTTCAAGACATCGCTTACTTCTGCCTTTGATTATATAAAATCACCTTCAAGTACAAGCAGTGCTGAGATGAAGGTGGCAAAAAGCATCTCCACTGTTCTGTTGTTCTGTTCCAGGTCTTTTTTTATGGATACCAGGACTCTGTGAGCATTTTCAGAAGGGCCCAGGACAGCACAGGGCAGGGAGATGTCAAGCTATTTGACTTCTCAGTTAGATTCTGGTATCACAAGCTAAACACAAACTTTCCAGAAAGCTGAGCAAGTGCTCCTCAGCAGCAGCAGCACTGAAGCTAGCTGCAAACACGGCATTTGCAAGCCTTCCTCCCCGCACATTTCTGAATGCACAAGCCAGCTATGTTCCCTTTGCACCAAAAGCATCCCAGGTAAACGTGCCACACAGACAACATTCAGCAGCGCAGCATCTGGTAATGGAAAGATGGGAAGGTCAAATAATTCAATTAACATTTGAACATTTTACTTTTTGCTACACGTTTGTCTGAGTGAATAACCTCTTTTACATGCTGTTTGGTTTCCATTACCATCCGTTTGGGATGGCCGCCATGCATGAATTGCAGAGATAATTGCTCACAGTCTTAACAGTCATCTTCAGGCTGTTCTCAAGTCTCTAAGCCTTCAGTGATTTAGAAAATATTGCAGACCAAGTGCCCCTTGACAAAATAACTGGGCCAATCAGCAGAGTGGCGAGGCATCACAGAGCGGTGCCCCCAGAAATCCCAATTTGGGTGCAATTGTACTTAGCAGACTGTTTCTCACAGTATCCTGGGATGTTTAAAGCAAGGTCAGCAAGTTGCCAGCTGCCCAAAGGAGCTCTCCACTTCTGTAATTGCAGAAAACTGCAGGCAGGGTGAAAGTACATTGGCACAGACACAGCTCTGTCCCCACCTGCGAAGGGTGGACGGGCCCATACGGAATGAACAGTAAGTTCTGTACACAGGCCCATACATAATGCTTTGGAAAGGCACGCTAAACTTAGATCACCCCACCAATGTTCAAGCTGCATACTTGCTTCAGGTGGGTTGAGGTCATATCTTGTAAGATGCATGCTTGGATTTACACCCTTCCTTAAGTCATTAGGAGAGAAGACAGCGGAAGTAGATGAGCAATAACCAGCACTCGCTACCTGACACCTTACCAGTGTGCAAAGACTTCGATTGCCACCAATTCCAAATGCGAAAGGGACAGGACAGAAGTTTAAAAGAACACCAAAACACAGCAGTTGCCAAGAGAAAACATACTGAAATAGTTACAGCACCAATGCATTTTCCACCGCCAATAAACGCAGCACCGAGCAAATAAAGGGATATCAGCCAATTTAAGATGACCTTCAAAAGAAATTGTTTAAAAAGAGATTTTGCAACGCAAAGAAACAGAACCAGCACGCTGCAGGCTAGCTTGTAACAGCATAGCTGAATTAACACTGCCAGAAAGAAGCTGGCGGGTAAGGTTCCTGCTTCAGTCTCAGCAAGGTAGCGTAGGTGGTCTCACCCACCAGGGGTCTGTCTCCACAAACACACATAACCATCACCTGCTTAAAAAAGCAAAAGCAAACATGTCCATGTCCAGTGACACCACCACAAAGAAAACCTACAAATCACTGCCGCTAAGTGAAAGTCTGGACTTTGTATGAGTTTCCAATTCACACATGTACAGCTCTAACACTAGCATCAACTGAGGCGCAAGGTGAGGCAGGGGGAGCTTTTGGCTGGCATTGAGTTTGAAAACATTTTCAAATACCTTCGCTTCCCCTGTGGTCTTCATCTCTCTCGTGAGTTCACAAAGTGCAACCAGTGCCTGACCGAACTGTACCCAAAGAAAAAGCTAATTATTGTGATGACTCTTGCTCATCTACAAGAAAAATTAAAAGAGTTGTGTTTTTCTGAAAACTAGACCAAGTGTCTGCAGTTTTGGGATCTATGATGTCTTATGATGTCCTTATGACATCTAAGAGAGTACTATTAAATGGAAAGCGAGCATCTTTATTGCAAACGATGCAAGGGTTTTCACTTAACCCTTCCACCCCAGGAAACGGGCTTCTCCAGTCACCCATCTGGTTGCCTCACCGAAGATACCAGCATCACACCTCCCAGCAACAAGAAGATTAAAACCCCAACCTGGTCACATTTGACGGAGCAGATTAAATGCACACCTTCTACGATTTAACATGACTAAACGCTTAGCACAACACCACCCTGTCTGATTTGCAGCATGCATGGGACGTTTCGCGCTACATTCTGCAGGTAAATCTGATTGCTTCAAGGTTCTCCCTTCCGGCTGTACAAACCACCCGCTCTGCTCTTTTCTGACTACCAGAAGCTGGCGGTTCTCGTGGTGTGTATTGCAAACAGTCTCCCCGCTGCACCTATGCCCCTGCTGTGTGCAGCAACCTGGGGCAGCCGCCGCGTGTCGGCCCTGCAGCATTCCACAGCACTGAGCTCCCCTCGCCCGGCGTGACCTGTGCGACAGGGTGCCGCTCCACCTGGCAAGTGGAACGCGCTGTCCCAAACAAAAACCCTAAAGATCAAAACAAGCCTTTCTGCTGATGTGCCAAAAGTCGAGGCTGAACAGGAAAACAGATTTGCAGCTCTTTTTTTCCATTACCTTGCATTATTAAACTATCTAGGCAAGAGATAAACATAAAAGGAATTTCTTTAATTAGATAAATTCACTCCTCAGCATCTGCTGTTTAATGGAGCAAAGTACATCAGCATGTTAGAATCAGATAATATTGCAGTATCCCACAAACTCACGGTTGAAGCTTCTTTTTCATGCAAACAACATTTGGGTGCCACTGGTTTTCACTCACTGTAATACAGCGCTTCCAGTTAAATGATTGCCAGAAAATGTAATGCCAGGTATGCACCAGGCCACAACTGAAATTCCTTGAAACGATTATGCAGCATCTTGCAAGTCAGAACAAGGCCCAACAGATGCACAGGGCGATCTTACACAACTTATTTCCCGTAGGTTCTATACCTTGCATGCATCCATTTTTAATAAACCTCAAATCAATTAAAGACTGTGCTTCCTGTGTGCAACTAAAACCTAACAAATGCCTTGAACAAACATTATATACCCTAAATTTTGCATTTCAGCAACTTTAATTAAATAAATCTCTAAATTAAGATAATCCCTCAGAGGGTCAAAAACCTACGCCAAAACAAAACACAAATACCAGTATGTTCATAACCTTCATCTACCGCAAACTCAGCCCCACTGCGCGACAAACTCAGCTTACAGCTTAAAACCAAAGACTGCAAGATAGTAACTTCCAATTAGGTTTGACTTTGTATACAGATAGTGGAATTATTACAGTTATAAAAAATGTTAAGTCAGGAAAATGTTAGTATCCATCTACTTTGCTATTAAAAAAGTAACACGCTTCTATTTTCTTAAAAATCAAAAGGTAAGCATGTATCAGCAAAGGTCCTTTATAAGTGGCCTTCTGCAAGCCAGTGCTGGCTAAAACAGCGCAGACTAGCTGAACACCACTACCAAATATTTCTGACCTCATCTGCTTGCACACCTACATCCCTCTTGTGCAGAGGCTGCCAACCTGCCGTGAGAGGGGTGATGAGTTTCCAGCCAGCAGGCACTTCTGTGCTTGGCTCCACGCTGTGTGCCGGAGTATACCTGGGCTCCTCGGGGATGCAGCACTAAGCCAGTTGCACCATGAAGCATTTATCACGGCGCTTACTCATTACGGGTGGTTAAAAGCAGCAAAGTGAAACGCCACTCGAGGACTAACCCCGTTCTTCATTTGTCAGGTCACCAGGCAGACAGTTAACACAGCGGCGTGAAGTACAAGTCCCCTTCGATTCAGGTATGCCGTGCTGAGAATAAAGCCTGCATCATCTGAACACACACCATGCTTCTGCATCAGTAGCATTAAATGCAATTATAACAAATATTTTCACCTAAAAATTCTGATTTCAATTATTACAAAAAAGTTCAGATTCCTCAAACAAGAAATGCCTAATTTGTTGTGTTCTTTACAAGAAAGGTATATTCTCTGCTATTGAAGGGGTTTAACAGCAGAGGAAAAGCAGGATTTTTAAAACTACAAAACCCATAATGTTATCTCAGAGTGCTTTTGAATATTTGAAGGTACTTAAACTGATTTCTAGACAGACTAAATTTAAAGTCACCTGTGTTCACTATCAAGGGAGCATCACATTTAATGAGTCTAGCCCTTGTTTGTATCAAGAGCCTGGGCTGCTTGCTGGCAAGCACTTAAACTAATTACCACGGGCATCTCTTCAGGAATCGCACAGTTCCTAGGGCTTTGGTGCTTTTACTGAGCAGGAGCTTCTCCCACGCTTAGATCAGATCCCCCTCAGGTCATCACCACACAGGCAGCCCTAGCCCCCCCCCCAGCACACACTTTAATAGCAAATCTAACCAAAAGCTACAAAAAGCAAGGTAAACCAGCTGCACGTTTCATACACTGCGATCCTCTGTCAGTTCTGAAACGGAACACTTGCTTGCTATTTCACAGACCCCATCACTAGAAAGAAAAATAAAAGGCTTCCGTTTTCGTGCAGC
This sequence comes from Heteronetta atricapilla, assembly GCA_011075105.1. Classification (NCBI taxonomy): domain Eukaryota; kingdom Metazoa; phylum Chordata; class Aves; order Anseriformes; family Anatidae; genus Heteronetta; species Heteronetta atricapilla. The sequence continues at coordinate 35,907,638 of CM021735.1, forward strand.
TTTAATAAGGAAGATTCAAAAAGAGGATGCAGGCTTTTTCTTACCCGTTCAGTGTGTATGAACCATTCCTCTTGAGCCTCATACTTGCAGATAAGAATCTTAGGAAAAAATCCAGACTGAGGAGGTTTGTCCTTTGCTGGAGCAGAATACAGGCACCTGTTTGGTGGCTGTGCCTTTTGCTAATCAGGGGATCTCTTTCCTGTTTCTCTGAGTCATCAGCAAGGAACAATGAGAAACTGCCACTGGAGCCAATTAGCAGGAAGCCCAGAGGAAACTGCCCGCAGCCCATCGAGGGTCTGGAGGTGTAAAGCGGCCCCAGCCCACCTCCCACAGCATCTTCGAACCCACCAGGAAAAAGCAGCAGAGACACGGAAAAAGGTGTTTGTTTTTTAAAATAAAAAGTACGTAACCACCCTGCTTTTGCAAGAATAAACCTTGTAAAAAATGTGTTTTATTGGTGAGCCGCTCTTCCAATTAGTCTGAGGGCAGCTTCAGACAAACTCCCTCCTCCTCACGAGCCCTGCTGCGACACTATCGCTCCAGTATTCATCACTACCTTCACAGCACAACGCAACCAAGCCAGCCCTAAATAACAAACATTCAGCCTTCTGCTCCCCCCGCTTCCCCAGTACCAAGCTGGAAGCTACACACGTGGAAACGGACACACCACCCGTGGTTAAAGGCTCTTTTTTTTTCTCTTTTTTTTTCCCCCTGCCCCATAGAAAGGTAAAAGCAGCACATCTGAAGTCACGCTCGAACACTGCAGAGAAAAATATCCTCTAGCAGCCCAGTGTAGTCCTGGGCAGGCTGCCCTGCATAAATCACCCGGTCACGCTGTCTCCGATTGGGCTGTTTTGCTCCCTTTTTTTTTTGTTTTGTTCCACCTATTGATCCCTGATAGCTGAGAACAAAGCAGCTGTGCGGCTCCACGCCTGGGCCACAGGTACGGACCTACCCCACGGGGGACAAATTCATCCAGGTCATTATTGATCAGGTGCTGTGAGCAAATCAACACCGACCCGAGTAACAAAGTGCATGAAAAACATTTTTACAAATGAAAATTGAGATGGGTCATAGAATCATAGAATATCCTGAGTTGGAAGGGACCCTTAAGGATCATCAAGTCCAACTCTTGACACCGCACAGGTCTACCCAAAAGTTCAGACCATGTGACTAAGTGCACAGGTCACTTTTGACCTGGATGAATCTACTCTAGGATAGTGGGCAAACAACATGCCAGCCAAATGTAAAGATTGAGTATTTACTACCTAAACAGGGGGAAGCAATGCATAGGGGCCCACAAAACTCCAGCCTGAGTATAACGGAACTCGATTTTCCCCAGATGACTCAAGATACTATGTTTATTGAACGTTAATTTTCATCCTGATCCTGTCTTTGCGCTGTCCTTTCAGAGCTGTTGTTTGAAAACACAAGGTTTAAAAAAGGCAGCCTAAAAAGCAGAAGTTCTCCATTTCTTTCTAGGTGCCAGATACCATACAGGCAGGTGTGTTGATCCGTACCAATACAGGGACTGATGAGATCACAAATGCTGACAGAAAACAAGTCTACAAGGGATTACGGGCTTGGAGAAGAAATCAACATCATACCTTGCTAACAAGACGATGAGGCTGAGCTGTACAAGCGTGCTAATTCTGCAAGACAGAAAGCAATTCTTCTCAGCACCTATCAGGCCCCACCTAGAGCACCAGGTCCAACCCTTGGCACCCTAGTTGAAGACAGATGTAGAATTAGCTGGAGCCCAGGGGCACCAGTATGGAATTTATCCACCTCAAAAATGAGAAAACCAATGGAGGAAAAACAATGTAACTCCTCCTCCCAGGAATGTAAAACAATAAGAGAAACAAAACAAAATGTTCTTCCTGCTCTATCCATCATACAGGGACTTGAATTAAGCAAGAAACAAACCAGGTTAGTGTTACAATTTTGTTTGTCTTTTAAGCACAGGAATAGGTCCAGAGTTTCCATTATTGCAGGCCCTTGAGATGAGCTCGCTGCAGAGCGGGGGATTACCTAGGTGACCTCTACGGGTCTCAGTCAGCCCTAGCTTTCTATGATTTGCTTCTATTACTGGATGGAAGAAAGAAAGAAAATTGTGCTGTCTAGCCACATGAGGCAAACTAGCTCAAGTCAAAACAGACTACAGCACGCTTCAGACTTTTTTTTTTCCCCTCAAAAAAAAATTATACGGTCCGGGACTGCCAAGACGTGCAATGCACTACCACACAGCAGTAGCAGCACTCGGCTTTTACCATACATCATGGGAAAGAGTTCCACTTCACATCCTTCCCAACCAGCAGCTTTGCAGAGCTCCTACCCATGTCATGGCTGGAACCAAGACCTGATTCCTTACGTTGTGGTGGCCAGGCCCTGCCGTCCCTCCCAGGGAGCAAAGATGCAGCGTGGCTGCAGAGGACCAAGAAGTTGGACGCCTGCAGGCAGCTACCTACCTACCGGTGCTGGATGAAGTGAAGACATATTCTAGGCAGCACATCAAAGAGAACTAGGATGATTTACTTCATTAATAATTTGGAGAAGAAAAAATAGTTAAAAAGTCAAAATAATTATGTTAAAATCTTTTCTAAATTCTAAAAGTCAACAAAACTTCAACCTCAGTGTTCTTTTTGGAAGCAAAGATTCCTGGGGAAGCCCTTTGGAGAGGGGCTTTTGATCCCAGGCTCAGAGCAGAGTCTTCGGGTTTTGATGGAACAGATCGTGCCTTGCTCAGAAGGTGCATCTGACAGTACAGTTAAAGCTTATATGCCCCTGGTTTTCAGATGCACTCTAATTTGCATCAGAAGTGCTCTAGCAATACAGAACACAGGAGTTGACAGGAGTGGGTATCCAATGACTATTAAGTAATAGCAATTGAGTGCTACTTGTAAACTGGAAGATCACAACTTCTGTAATTAAAAAGGGACCTTTCCCCAGTGTTATTTCTTTTTAAGCTCCTGTCTGGATGCACAAAGCAAATGATTCACCCGCTGATTTTATGAGCATTTTGTTTTTACTGGCTACCCCATTTCTTAAAAATAATTTTCAGCATTCTGTTGCTGCAAGCAGCTGCTGTTTTTTCCAAAGTCTGCTTCTGCCCAAACACATCAATGCTTTTTTCCTTTTTCACTCCCCCATGCTCCTTCAAGGATTACAGCAGCACAAGGGTATGTGTTCTTTAACATCTCCATCTGAAAACTATTATAAGAAACCAGCAACTAAATATAAACCCTCCAATCAGAGCCTGAGCCAGCCACACTGATGCTGGGATCCCAAAATGCTACCATGGACAAAAGCACTTACCACAGTAACACAGCAAAAGTCTACTTGCCAACAGAACGGCTTCAGAAACAATGAACTCCTGCTTCAGAGAGGTCTTCTGGAGAAATGCAGTTGGTTAACAAAGATGAAAAAAAAACTTATTTTTGGTCACCATAAAAAATCAGGACAATAAAACTTGCTGAGGTTGGCCACTCTATGGTGAAGAATTACTCTACACACATTATCTCCTAGAGTATTTTCAATTAGATGCACCTATTTATCTCCCCTCTCTCTACATGTACACATTCCAGAAAACACACACAACCTGAATCATCATTACTGCTGCAAAAACATAGGGGAGGAGGGAAAGTATCTTTACATCTCCTCAAGGTCCCTTCTGACAAATAAAGCATTCTTAACCATCCACTTCTTTTTTATTCCTCTCCCCAAGCAGCATCTATCAGCCTTATCATGGATTATTTGCTCCCAGGCTAAACATTCATCCCATTACTGCTCTGCTTCTGTAGGGAATTTCAACAGGACCGTTTGGCCCAGTTGTTCTAGAAGTTAGCTCAAACACAGTTCTTTAGATAAGAGAAATTAGTATGGATGATTTACCGTGTTCAGCCGTCTCCCAGCCACTTGCTACTTTGCAAACAGGATTGAAAGACCTCTGTTTCAATTACTATGAAAAAATTCTCCATTTAATAAGGAAATGTACATGTCAAATGAAAAGCTGGGTACAGAAGAGAATAGCTAGCCCGCTACTACTTGGAAAGGATTACAGTACACTCAGAGCTTTATTATTCATCCGGGGGGCGTTTTGCATATGAATGAAACATCTTTCTACATCTAAAAAAGAAACTCAGTAGCAACCTCAGCTATCCACATCTGGTCAGGAAAGAGAGGAGACTGTGCCCACATGTACCCTGTTTTCCAGGGTCGTGGCTTTTTCAGGTGTGTTAAAGTTACTTGCACAGCATGGAGGGTTATTTTATACATGTATCCTTGACCCATCCCACCCAATGTTTTTGAGGAATTCTATTTGAATTTGGCATACAGCCCACTATTAAAGAGAATAACTTACCCCATCTGGAAAAGACCTACCAACCTCATATTTAGCCTCTATCTCCTGCTGTCCTGCATCATAATTTGCACATAAGGGCTGGCCAAATCAATTCCTGAGAGAAACAGTAAAACGCTGAGTTGTTAGAAGAAGCAGGTTTGAGTCTACATTTCTGGTCTGACTGTATACTTGCAAGACTTTGTATTAGTTCATGTATCATACAGGGCACCAAACAGCAGGTCAGTTAGGCTCATTTTACTTGTACTTCACTACTGAGCTAATTCAGGCTTAATTTAAACACTATTATCAGAGAAGCAAGCAAACGTCAATTGCTGTCAGATAGGGAATGAAGAAGTAAGCAACCTTTACTAAGAGAAGGAGAACAGGAAAGTTGACTCTAAGACATAGCTGGAAACATTTTTCCCAAATTCTGCTAACTCATTCTGCACATGCAGATAGTGCTGCCTCAGCTTTGGAGCTGAAGGTACTCCTTTGCCAAAGCTGTTAAGAAATCTGACTTTAGTGGGGGTTTTGGTTTAGTATTGAAGAAGAAGCCCAGTGTCAGGATATTACAATGGTCAATGAACCAACCAAAGCCACATCATGTTCCCTGCATGCAATCAGAAAGCCATAACAGCAGGAGTCTTCAATTTACTTTTAAGAGGAGATTTGTATTTTATTGTAGTGAATACAACAGCCAGTCCTGAATTAAGGCAAAGACGGCAGCGGCACTGAAAGGGTTATTGCAAGCCCTTCGTAATATGCCAAACAGGACAGTATTGGAGAAAGTTACAGAACTGAAATAACAGAAAAGCAATCCGCCTGGAAACGGAAAAGGGTGGGTAAGCAGTCTCCACCGGACGAGGGCAAAAGCCAGAGTTTATAAATTTAGAAAAAATACACGCCCACGCAAAACCTCTTAAGTAAGAGGATAAAAAAAAAAAAAAGACATTTTACAAGGCTTTTATATAAATTTTGCCTAATCATTCTTAATGGACATCTGCCCATGGCTTAATACAGGAAAGAACAAGCTTTCAGCATGAGCCAAACCGTCTGAAACACAAACTTTTGGCACACTGCCTGCTTTGATCCCCCCTTTGGGCAGTTTCCTGGAGGCAGGTTTGGAGCAAACGAACATGGACAGAGCGCTCTTTGGAAGGGCTGTCCACAAGAGTTAATGCAATGCAAGTTTGGTATCAGACTGCACGGTGCTTAATTGCATTGTTTTTAACCTCTTAAATGATGCCTAGTGTTTAAAAACGGATGCAGCTTGGTAGAATTTAATAAGAAGTTTGTGTTAATGAGAGGTCCTTGCACAGGGTTAACATAAAATACCGTGGCAAAATGAATTTTTGAGTGAAAGTTGCCCTGCTTTGTGCGGATGGGCATGAAGACCAGCCACAGGGACAAGAGCCATTTATACAACTGTGGCAAATGGCTGGAGAGCATGAAGACCCCATTCAGATCAGTCCCCAGGCTTCATCCATTTCAAAGGAAGGCTCATGGAGCAAAATAAATAGCACGAGAAGATTGATGTTCTTGGCAAAAGCCGTGAGCAGGTAATTTAGAGCAGGCACTGCCCCTTCAGCCCAAGAACAGGAAACAACTGTGTGACTTACCAAACGCCCCACCCAAGAAGTCCCAGCCGGTATAAAAGCCTCTGCTGCAAAATTTAGCTAATGATACAATCCAGGAGAAGTCTGGAAGCACCACAGAGGGAGAACAGGAGAGAAATTTCTGAGAAAGAGGCTTTAGCTAAAATTAACTACACCAGATCAGACACGTACGAATCCCTGAAGCCTATAAAACAAGCAGAAAGAAAAATAGTAAGTTTTCTACTGCATTCCTCACCTCTTTCATTTTCTTTTTCTCTTTAATTTAGCTAAGTGGTCTCATACTAAGGTGCTAAAATCTGCAAGCAATTTTTCTACTAAAAGAAGTTTAACAGTGGATTGTTTTTGTTAATAATGAAACTACCCAGATTCCAATACAAACAGCTGCTGTTTCACAAGTAACACTATTAGTACGTAGATCCTTTAACGAAGGAATGGAAGTAAAATTCTTTAAACATTAGGAAAGGGCTGTAATTTTGGTCAAATATAGAACAATAATAAGTAAGAGTTATCAGGAACTACAATCAAAGAACAGGGACAAAATTTATTAGAGTCACTGCATGCCACACATGGATTAGTGAGTACAACAGGTATGTACACAGTTATATTCTCAGGCATTGAAATGTTTATTTGAAACAAATCACAATTATCAGGCCCTTTCTCTCCAAATCTCATTTGATTACGAACTTGCTTTGCACTTCCTCCCCAGTGTCCTCAAGAGTCATTCATCTCTTTTATTACAGTCCTTGCTGCTTTGTGGACTAATGGCATCTAGAATGGCATTGGAGCTGCATCAAATACCAAAGACAATGGCCATACCTATTCTAAATTGAGTGCTGGAGGTAGGCTCCTGCAGGGAAGGTACTTCTACCAGCACCAGCAGAATGTTAATCACATTGTCACCACTGACATTTCGGACTTAGCTATTATTTAAGTGAATCCAACAGTCTAACTCTGAGTTTGTGCTTACTCACAAATTTGCAGTAAACTCACTTAAGCCTGAAAACACTGAAAGCATTACTTTAGAACTCACAGGGATTAGAATTTGTGTCTTTCTCAGGAAAAACAGGTTCTCAAGCACAAACCTAAACAAATGAATGCCTCTGAAACCATGCGATATATTCAGCTTTGACCAAACGTGAGTATGTGCTCCCCCAAAACAGGGAACCAAAGATAAACCGCAAAAACTGTAAAGCCAAACACATAGCACAGGAGACAGCTATGACAGAAGCTTTAAGCTAACCCTTCAGTTACTGACTGGTACGGAAAGAAAAGAGAAGTGGAAAACCAAGCATTGCAGAATACATTCTGATCATAAAAAATATCATCCTGCATTACCAGAGTCACTTATCAGACACACTTTAGATGACATATTTTCAGAGAGAAGAGAATTAATCGACCACCTCAGAACAAATAAAAGCAGCTTTGTGTTCAGCTTCTTCTATACTTCTAAATTAATGCACGTACTGAAATGGCCTCTCTGAAATTACATGCACATTGAAAAAATACCCTGCGTGTCAATGGCGAAGTCAGCAACATAAATCACTTAAACACTGGCTTTCTAGGCAATTCTAGCAAAGTCCTGGCCAAAATGGACTTCAGCTGCTATTATTCATACTTTCACAAGATCCTAAATGTTCAACAAAAAGAGTCCTTGTAGACATACGCATAACCTTAGTCATCCATCTGTCAGGGAAAGGAAAGACTACTTCACTCAAGTCAGTCTATATCTCATAGTGGAGGATATCTGAGCATTAACTAAGATCTACACAGCACACTGGAAAAAAGTGTTCAATCCCTGTTACCTGGGTCCGCTCAGTGATTGTTACAGTCGTAAGATTGGACAAAAACAGGAGGAAATGACTAAAAAGTGGAGCAAATGAAAGGAAACAGTTTGGAAAGGGAATGGAAATCTCATTGCTGTTTCCGTCCTTCTACATTGCCAAGGACAAGATACGCAGGGTACCATCTGTACTGTGCATTTTCATCGTATTAGCTAAGGCATAGCAGTGAACATGAAATAAAACTAGTAAGACCAGGATACAATACTGGAGTTTCAGCTTCAGAGGCCTGGGAGCTTTAAATGCTATGCTCCCCACCATACAGGTCAGGACCACAAATTAAGAGTCTGCTTGCATCTAAATCAGGTCAAAGCTGCATCATCTTCCATGTGAGGTCAGATTCCAGAAATTTTACACAAGATTTCAGTGAAAGACGGACTTCAGCTTTGGCATTGCAGATTCCCAACGTATAAAACAGCAATAACTATGTTTTGGGAACCACTCTGACAGCCAGGAACTGAAAAGACACAGTTTTATTAGTTGAAGCGATTCATGGACAGCCAAGCACCAAATGAAAGAATAACATAATTCAGAAGACCTCAGCTCCCGATTCAAACCTCACTGCTTAGGCCTGGTGCCTTTCAAAACACCTCGTACATGGCAGAAGCTACACGTCAGTTCTGAACAGCTGCCCTTCTCTCATCTGTGCACATGCACGTACTTCAAAGATTTCATTGAGCAAGGAGCTCAGTTGGGGACACAAATTCATAGCCTCATCACTAGATTCTTGCTTTTTATTTTCAGATATGAGAATGGTAAAATGTAAGAATTGTACCATCACCACTAAATTCCATCCAAACTTTGCACAGCTGCTGCCTGGTCACATTTCTGGTTTTATAGACTTCCCCTGAGAAGTAACCCACCTATTTTATACAGCAGGAAAACCTGTAACACAAAGCAATCCCTCAGTCTTAAGGGACATAGCATCACATCCCTACACACATCTTAGGTCTCAGAATCTAGACCTTACATGTCTTTGAAGATATGACAGCACATTACTTCAGTAGCCAACAGCTGATCTGGGAGAACAAAGCAAAGTAATCTTCTTTGGTGAATAAAATTTCTTCTTCCTGGCAAAAGATAAAGCAACTCTAATGGGAAAAGCAGAAATTCTGAACTACCACCAGAATTTTTATCCTTTTAGTGCATCATTGCCCAGAAGGACAACAGCCGTCAGCAACTTAAGAGTGATCTTCCTGGAAAGACCCAGGTTAGATGAGAGAACCATTTTTTGGCAAAAAACATCTGAAGAACTAAAACACAACTATAACACAGCTTCATTAAAGACTGCAGATGAAACACAGACCTGACCGGGCACATACTTTGAAGATGAGGACCAGTACCTGGGTGAGCAGTTCCTGCCATTCACGTGCCCTTTCATAAGGATTTCAATTTGCACACTGGGGATTTTTTATCTTGGCTTTATAAAGCACACTGTTAGGGTCACAGGAACAGAGCTATTAGTTTGCATTCATAGTTTAACAGAAGAATGAATTCAAAAGCGAGTCATTAAACCTACTTTAAACAGAATTTCTTGATATGGTCAAAAAAGGGCAAAAGAAAGCCTGGCCAGCAAATTGAGAGAAGGTAAGAGGGCAAAAATTATCCTGATATGCTATTCTGGAATATCTACCACTTAGCTAGTATTTTTTGCTATTATTTGTTAGGCTTTCTAAATATATTTTTTTTGTAATTAAAGTTATTAAACTACAGTAATAAGCACAGCCTTGCCTATATACTGCTGTAAACAGGATAAAAGCAAAAGCTACACTAATTAGCAAACGATTTTCAAAGGTCAATTATCTCATCATTAGCAAAGCCATTTACATCTCTGCAATGTGGAATATTCTCCAATTTTAGAAAGTGAAAAGGGATAAAAATGGATTAAATTGCTTGAGGCCACATAACACAGTGTCTTGTTGAATAAGAGTTGAGTTGGGCAGAAGCCTGAGCAGCTCTTAATGGAGCGTTTCCACACTGTGCCCTTGCCCAGCTGATACTTAACTTCTGTCAGATGTTTAAGGTGACAGAACAAGCTTCTCTACCAAGAAATATCAGCATTTACATATACTGTGATTTCATCTCCTCTCTTTACCTTTAAAAAAAAAAGTAAAAGACCAATTAACAGAATGTACATGGCTGGATCTTGGCAATCGCATCATTTAAAAATAAGTAAAAGCATAATCACCAGCTATACCTGTCATGTCTGGAAGCAAAAGCAAAAAAATACAAACAGAAGCTGTCCTAATACTCTTCCAGTTCAATTCTCAAAACCTTAAACAGTACGTTTACTGTAGCAGTCAGAACAACTTTTAAGGGGTATCACCAGTGTAATAACTAAGACTTTTCCCTGCAGTTTCAGCCACGTTATACATCCAAAAAGATGTACGTTACAGATATTTTGAGCATGCACCATCAAGCAGCTCAAGTTCCCAAATGCAACAGTTAGACCGCAGCCTTTAAGTCAGCCTTGTTGAACATAAAGGTTATGAGCCAGTTTTTCCGTGCTACATTATCATGCCATTTTCTTCCCTCCAAAAGAGAGATTTGGTATGTTTCCTGTGAGTCACATTGAAAAGTAACTTCTGTGTTGCGAAACCCTAATGTCCACAAATCCTGGGAGCACATACTATTTAGTGATCTATGATGGAGCCCTGCCACCTGAGCTGGCACTGCTACTGCGCTGCTTCAGTGTGAAATGCCAGCATCTCTGCCATGGCATTTGCTCTGCTAGCCTCGACAAGCAAGCTAGGCAAAGAGGACTGCTGGGTTCAGCTCCAGGCGATGAAAGGAGGAATGCTCTAAGTGGAAATCTGTCTGTCTCCAACAGAGCACGTACAGATCCTCATCTTTTTTTTTCCAGCTACTCCAAACATCTTAAGAAAAATCTTGAAAAAGCTTAGCACAGCCCTCTACTTCTGATTCCTTCAGACCCCAAAGAGTCACTATAGCAGTGACCACTGCATTCCCAGCACAGCTATTCATGTTTGTACTGAGAGCATCTATGAGCGTCATGCTTTAACCCCATACACTATTTACAAATCACCTTGCACACCAACAGCCCCAAACCCCATTTCTTACTTTAAAACTCCATCTAGATTGTCATTCAGAAGATCATTCCTGTTTCATTTTTTTTTCCTTCTGACAACTAGTTCCATGGAAAAATTACACTCTTTTGATAAATACCACTGGACACCCCACATCCTAGTACAGCATTGAATTATCTGCTTGTTTTAGAAACAAAAAACCTTTGCCATAACGTAAGATAAAGTTCAGCTCTAGTTCAGTGGAAGCTAGAGAGGGGTATTACTGCACGTTTGCTATTAACCTTTGTAAACATACTCATTCCAAATTTAAATGACGAAAATCTTCTGTGTTGGAAAACTGAGGATTTTCAGTTATTTGTAGATCATTACCAGAGCACTAGCCAGTTTTCAACCTATACCAGAGGTAAGGAGTTGGAGTTCTTACAAAGCTTTGTTACAGGGTGACAGCACTTCACTCTCCTCATACACCACCCTTATGCAGCACTATATACCAAAAGAATTTGGATAATCACGTGCAAGTTGCCTTATCTCTACCTCTGAAGCTGCAAATGCCCAAAGAACGATTATGCAAGCACCAACAAACAGCATGAAGCCAGGGCCAGTGTCCTTGCCCCATCCCTTCAATCTCTCTTTCAGCTTCCCCATCTCCTAATGCGTGATATTTTATATTCACAGCTGCATTTAGGGAATGTCACTGCAACACTTGGACATTTGTTAATATGGGTCACCATTTCTGACTACATTATTCACCAAGATTTCTTCAAGTTTATATACTGCAAGTTTTCCCACACACATACATTTGACACAAGCTTACTTTAAAGGCCATCCTTTCCACTCCCAATGCACGTCAACCACAATCCCACACAAAAGAATCGCTTCCCTTATCTGTAGCCACTGAGCAGCAGCCCTGCTTATTGCAGAGGCCATGACAAAGATGGTTCATGCTAGGGGTGAGCACAAAGCAACCACGTGCCACAAGGAGAGCGCATGCATGTATTTCTACATAAATCTTTTAATACAAAATTCCATCCTTCACCTGAAGCTCATTTAAAATCCTACAATTCTGCTCCACAAGAGATTTGTGACAAATTTCACAAACTCCATGAAAAATCAACAGCAAATGTTCAAAGAGGAAAAGAGACTGGCTAAGTGTAATAGAAACAATTGTCTTAATCTCTTTAAGCTTTGGTTTGTCCCTCTCCGTAGACAGTGCAAAGACATTCAATTTAAAAGCTCTTTTCCAAATTTTTTTTTTTGTCATGACAGAAAAGTGAAAACAACTGCCATGAATTCAACAAGCTCCTTAAGACAGGATATTTTCCAAGCCTAGCTCAAAATTATACTAAACTACTTCCATGCTATTTCCTCATATGCAAGGAGAGATTTGCCTGGACTTTGCTGTCACACTGCACTGTGCTCCAATTACACACACCACAAGCCAAGAGAGATTACAGAACTTCTGAAGTTACTGCTGCAGAAGTGACAGCAATCTAAAGTGCTGGTAATTTACAGCAAGAGCAGCCAAAAAAATGGTCACAATACAGAAAATGAAGACTTTCAGCACAGAATCAGTGATGACTCATTTGAACACCAACAAATTAGTGAAATTTCTCTTCTGGCAAGCTAATGCTCTAATAAAGGACTAATAAAATCCAGGAAAAAGCTTGAAAGAAAGAAAAACATGAGACACTCCCCTTAAAGTTATCTATAAATCCAGCTTACTGCTGTTCAGTCCTAAGACTTTTAAGGATCCTCATTCCAAACTTGTGCCTTCTACTCTTATATATCATGCCCTTATTATCACATTTAGTTACAATCAAACCATAAACGATCCTTGGTGATCTCACTGAGAAGGCTGCAGCTACAATGTACCTGATAAAATAATTGCTCTGGAAATGTTTTTTCTCACACCAAAGCCACTTTCTGTTGCTGCCCAGTTCAAGTAGGCCAGTGTTGCTGCCTCTTAATGCACACTTCAATTGCAAGGTCAGGAATAAGAAATATACCACCAACTTCACATGGGATATACAGTAACTATTTGAGAACACTTTTTTTTTTTTTTTGGTCAGAAGCATTAAGTGAAGGAAAAGAGCTCTGTTTTTTACAGTCTAACTTTCTCAAGAATCAATGTCTTGGCCTTCTAAAAGGCCAATTACCTCCATTCCTAGATGATAATGGCCCAGAAATCTTGTGTAGGATTGCTTACAGCAGGCACCGAGAAGCCTAGTACTAGGATAGGAGCTGCTTCATGACCACATTCTTTGAAATAGCTTGAGAAATGAACTTACCTTATTTCAACTTAATACTTACAGGACAGCCCACAGAGCGAAAACATCCATCATTATTCAGCTGGTTATCCTTCAAAATGCACAACAGGTAATGCAAAAAAGAAGTTCAGTGTAAGGTTTCTCTGGACATATAAGAGGCTCTTATAGGAAGAAAAGATGGATGATGTGATTAGCTGACATTTCCACTCCAAGAGCACTACAAAGACCATACCATCTTCACAACCCACAAAGGAAGGCTATTGTTCTCCAGTATCATAACACTTATTAAAGCACATCAAAGGAATAAAATACCCCTGCTCATTAACTTTTCCAGGTGAGAGAAATTACCAAGAGCAGCACAGTCTGCTCAGAACATCACCCGCCTCAACCCCACCACACACAGCGTTGTGACAACTCAGGCATGGCAGCACTGAGAGAAAACTTGTCTCAGAGTTGGTACCTTTCTATTTTAAAACACCTGGTATGCCAAGGGCTATGTAAGCACCCCTTCCTACAAGGGAAAAGTCCAAATCTCTCGGATGAACTTCTGCAGCAAACAACTAAACGCCCTCAGACAGGGCGGTGAGCGGAGGGCAGGTTTAGGCCTCGGAGGAAGGCCTGCGCACAGAGGCTTTACTCACCCCTCTCCTCCTCGCCACCACTGTGACCCACGGAGCAGTCATGCTAAGCAGCTCCCCTCCTCCAACCCTATGTCTCAGACGCTTCCTGTCTCCACTGGCATTTATTTTGAGCCCTCAGGATTCCTTTCTATATGTTCCAGGAACCCTCTAGCCATCCTCTGTCCAGATGGCAGACTTCAGATGAAGGGAACGGGGTCTTGGAGAGTCTTTTCTTGGCCTGCTTCTCAGCAGCCTGCTGGAACTTAGAGGCAGGCTGAGTCTTGCACAGACAAGGCTCTGTTGCGCTGCAGAAGCCCTTCAATCTCTCTCTCAAGTTCTCCTCAATGCCCTCTTTGTCCCCAGACAAATTTGCCTTAAACCTTTTAGCGGCCTCTGCTTTCCAGGGGCATGCTTTATACAATCTACTCCCTACAAAGCTGCAGAAAGCCAATAAAAGGGCAATGGGAGGGGGCCTTAAACAACACTATAATGGACAACCAGAGCCTCAGCTTTTACTTCACACAAAGCAGACGCTATTCTGACAAGCAGATGCAGAATATGAAGGTAGGTGATAGGTTTCTGTCCTCTTGATCCCTGTCATCTGCAGAAGGCGTTCTGAAACAGGACAGGAAAGCATCAGTTTGCAGTCAGATTCAGCAAGGCCTGAATCATTGTCCCCCTGTCATGGACTGCCCTGGTCCTCGTTACCACTGACAGAGATGCCTCCAGTTATGACCAACACTATACATTCACATACAAGCTTCGGGGAATTACTTCTATATAAATCTTGTTTGAAAGTGTCCAAATTCTCACCAAAAAAATTCTTTAGGTACAGCAAAAGCTCCATTGAACAATGGTTGAAAAAAAAAGAAAAGTTTTAGTAAGATTTAGTCAGGATTCTTTTAAGTCTGTTCAAATCAAAGGCCGTGACATTATCTGACTTATTATAAATGAAACAATGCTTCCAAGATCTAAGAAGGTTTAAACCCCAAATAAACAAAGCTGGATGCTACAGAGCAGAATACATTTAAATAAACTATTCTAAAATCAAATGCAGTAAGCAAAGACAGTTCCCTAGAGTCATCAGAGGACTCTGATGTAGCTCTTGGCTAGAAAAAATAATTTAGGAAAAAAACTGCAAGGGAAAGAACACACTGCAGAACAAAACCCACCTAAGGTTGGAGTAGGAAAGGAGACATCACAGAAGCTGCCCCAGCACAGAAAATTTCTCAATTTCACATAGAACCTTAAAAACCCAGCATCTCAAAGAAATTGATGAAAACAATGAAGCAATAGGAAATTAGGCAAAACACGGTCTTGTCCTTTGAAGGTTAAAGAAAACAAAACCAAAAACATCTGTTTTCCCCTACGGAAAAAAATCAATACAACCAGAGGCAATATTATGTACTGCAATACCACTATCACACTTGTTTTTCTTCATACATTGACTACCGCTTAAAAATTGAAGACAAGTCTAAGGAACAAGATTTTGGCTAAAAAACACTACCTCCTTCTATCTCTTATAATTTACATTTATCATAACACAGTGAGGATATCTTCAGACTCATTTTGACCAAAAATCATACAAGGAATATACTGAAAAATATTATCACTTGGGACAGCTTGAAAAACAGATGCTATTAATGCTATTAGAAACTCTGACCATTTTTTTAAAATCATGTATACCACTTTTTTATCTTCCTTAAAATCTGTACATTGTTAGAAAGCAATCTTTATCATTCCATCCTCTCTGACACAGAGATATCAGAGAGATGCAGAAAAGACTCTTAACTAATTTCAGATATTTCAAACTCAAACACTTCTCAGGTAACTCCTTCATTTAAGGGGTGTGATCTATTTGCTGATTAGGGTAATATACTAACTACATGATAGCATCCATAGCTCCTCCCAGAAACATTTGGGATTGTCTAATTGGGATCTATCTGCTCTTATGAAATGTCTACTGTGTGATTTACAGTCATTTACTGTCTAATAGCTGTAGCTGATAAACTGGTTTTAAGTTCCTGTTTTATCTCCTCCCTTTTTAAGTTTCTCAACCGATTATAAGAGGTGTAGCATCATCAGAAATGATTTCTCAGTCTAACTTTATACATCCACAACCTATGGCTGGCTCCTACTGGAACATTACCTAATATCAGGAACAGAAAATTCCATACAGAAGTTATGGTATTTGAAACTGAAATCAGCTACAGACCACTTAAAAACCTTAGTTAATAGGAGCTATCTAATAAAAAAATAGGTGGAGTGAGCCAGGTACTGAAATCACAGAAAATTAAGTCCATCAACTACAAGAGTCCTACAGCATAAACAGAGTAAACCATCCCTTTGTGATTTGAGACACCATCCCTTACCACAGGAAAGACGGTCTCTCTTAAGTCAACAGTTTGCTACCCAGACACTTAGATGAAAGTAGAGACTTCCCAGTGCTATTCACATAAAGAAAACTGACAAATCCAGCAGGTACAGCATGAGAAGATCCAAAGCCATGCCATCTGATAATGCCCATGCTGCTGGGCTTTCATAGAGACCTTTCACTTGTTGGCTCCCTAGCCAGCAGGTGTTTGAAAAAAGTGCTAAGATTATCAAACAAATGAATGGTAAAAGAGAGATGATAATCGTTTTAAAACTTTTGTAGTTAGACATGCTTTGAAAAAAAAGCTTGAAAAAAAAATACAGTTAAGTACATAAAGAAGGCCAAGCAAAATGACTGAGGGAAAGTGAGTGCAAAAAGACTGCAGTAATACCTGAAAAGACGTTTAATCATATATCAGGACACATCAAAAGAGAGAAAGAACAAATATGAATGAACACGCATTATGATTAATGGAAGTGACAACAACTGTTTTATCTTTAAATTCTACATGGTGCTGCTTTTAAAGTAGGGAGGAAAGTGCACATGCTGGGTCAAACAATTACACCTAGGCTGTAATAGCCTTAGCAGTGAGTGAATAGACCAATAATTCTGCAGCAACTATTTTTGGCATGGTAGCAGCAGAGACAAGAGTTTGCTGCATTGGAATTTAAGCGTTACTTCCACATACCTGTATTCGGCTCTGGTTTTAAGGCTAAGATCAGCCTAGAAATGGGTATTCCCACTTCATGCGTAAGGACCACTCTCCTTGCATCACTTCAACAAATTATCTTTGCGTGCAACACATACAGCTTTAACAGCAGCTGTTTCACTGGCCAGGACAAGAATACACAAGAGCAGGAACAGAAGTGTAAAATTTATATAGTTGCTCAGTTTTACGAGCATCTAGGTCTACCAGTGACATGAGGAATAAGGCAACAATCATCCAGATGATGGGGCAGTAATGTTATAGACTGTAATATTTGAAAAAAAGCAGATGCTGAAGGTACAGGTGGCTTTATTATGGCCAGCATCTATCTACCCAATCACATCTTCCACTATTATTCTAAAAACTTACTGAGTCACCCTTCTCTCTTTGTAATCTGCAGAGGGATTTTCACACTGATTCGAAGCTAAGTAAGTGACTAGGCAGTGTTTCTTTCACCTTCTATTCTGAATATAGGTCTTGCAAATAAAAGGGACAATAAAGAAATCCAGCTAAATAGTCACCAAATGCCTATTCAAATCCGAAGGCTGGTTATGCTGTGCCCAGCCCCTCTCTACACACATTCTGTGGAAGCATGTTTTAGGGTTGCTATTTTGATATCTTCATACCAAAGTCTGTTTAATTTAAACTTGGCTGCGAAGTGCTAAGAAAGTCTTTGCTCCAAGACAACTGTATTCTATTACCAACAGAGGAATGCCTCCAAACTGTCTGCTGAAAGCATTTTTGTCAATAGTGCACTGTCCTGAGTAATAGAATAAATAAATATTTATCCCTAGAAAATATACCTTCAGTATCCTTAGCTTCATTATCTCCAGTCACCACAAAGCTTTCTGCCAAAAATCTCCCAGATTCTGTAAGTCTGTGTGAAAAATGAGCAATGCTTTATCCAACTCTGTAGACAGCCATTGCAATTTGGAATGGACTGTGATAGAACCACTCACTGTTACAAAACTTAAGAATCATGCAAAAGGTTGTATCTGGAATATATTTTAGGTAATTGATATTACTACTGCTTTCAGAAAAGAACGGAATTTGCTGTTAGTGCTAGAAATCAAGAGGGGTGGAGTACTCTGAGAGCACTGGACATCCACGTTGGCAGCAGCAGTGGGAGGGAAGGGCAAAAATTCTTGCCCGTACACAACCACACTTCCCATAAAATAAAAAAAAAAAAACTCATAATTTCAAGCTCAGTCCACCACCCTGCTTATATTACCTTTTTTTTTTTTTTTAACACATGCTAAATTTCTATTCTGAGGTTGTGGTTCAGAAATCTAACCTAACATTATATTACAGGGCAGGGCTCTTCATAAAACTGTCCAAATTGCCTACCACATCTTCCAAACCAACAGATACATCTCATCAGCTAGCAATGGACTGGCATTTAAACAAATTTGCATGACAAGGATGTTTCAAAAAAAATAAGAGGTGGAACTAAAAGAAAAAAATTATAGTTCTAAACACGGCATCTGAAGGAAACTGAATTTTAAATAAGAGTTCTTATCTTGGATCTTCAGCAGATCCAGCAGCATTACAAGCTGGTCCAGCCGTCGGCCTCGACGAAGCCTAAATCAGTAGTAGTCGGTCTGTCTGGAAAGCCTCTCAACTCACTGTAATTAGGCATAAGAACCCCTGCTTTTCATTGCATTTGCCATATGCTATTTCCTGTGCTTAAAATTGGAGATGGAAGGGCCATCAAGTAGGGGGTAGCAATTTTAGAAAAGGAGAAAGTGGATTTCTGACGTGCAGTTCCTGTTTCAAGTTCTTCAGGGTTCTACTTGTTAACCTAGGCAGCCTCTCTGAAACACCAAATGAAGTCATAACCAATTTCTTATCTCTTGCTCACTAGCTTGACACCTGCAAAGGATAAAGAAACAACACAAATAATTTACTTTGAGAAAAAGTTTTTCAACCTTCAACTGCAACTCCTCGGGTCAAGCATGAAGTGACAGCAGAGACCCTGCAGAAAACATTAATCAATTGGTTCAAACACATTGAGTAACAGAGGAATTTACTGAGTAAAGTTGACAGGGAAAGAGTATTTGTACAGTACTCTGTAAATTGCTTCAAGTTTTGTGTCATACAGAGAGGTATGGCTGAGGTACATTATTAGCCTGTTCTGATAATAACAAGCGTTAGCTTGAGACAGAAAAGCCGGGCAGGAGACACACAAGACTTGGGTTTCTTCCTCCCTGCTGCTACCCATCCAGTGCTTCTTCCCCCTCACCAGTAAGTTCTCTTCCAGCTTTTGCCTGCACAGAGTACCACCTCATGTCCACACATGCCTGTGCTAGTTAATGTACAAAATTGTCTTACCAACAGCAGCACAATGAGCAGATGATGAATTCCATTCCAGCAAAATTAACAGCAGGGGATTTCCAACAAGATGGCAGAGTAAAACACAGTGAGGATACTCAAAGAAATACGGGATGCACAGGATAGCTGATTACTGAAGTACGGCCTGACATGCTGGTAGCACTTCTCCAGAATTCAGCAAGATGCAACTTCTAGCAAGTACAGTGGGAAACAAAAAAGGTTCTCCTCCAGAGAAAGTGTATACACGGCTCATTCTCAAAAAGACAGCTGTCCGAAAGAGTTTTCTGCCTTTCTTTTATCTGTCAAAATAGCTGTTATCTAAAGTTTCCTCCTCTTCTTTTAGGGTAGGACTGTTTAAAAAAAAAAGAAAAACACTCCTCCCAATAAAGGAAGATTTAGCAAGTATTTTGCTAGGGCTTTTCTCTATCTAGTTCTGCTACTTCTCAAATCAGCTTGGAAGAAAAGAGTAATTCCAAAAGAATAAATAAGTAATGAGAGCTATTTTTTTCCAGTCCTTCCTATCCTCTTTTACAACATTAATTTCAGAGACTCATGTTACAAAGCCCAAAATATCTTTTGAGTCTTTTTTTTTTTTTTTTTCTAAAACCCACCCACTTTCTTGAAAAGCAATGAAATGGTCACTTTATACCTGCTCTAAAAGATTTCATAAACTCCATTCATCCTGCTGTTTATTAGTCAAAAGAGAAAAATTCCCAGCTTGCAGAGCTTTAAAGCTCCACCTTGTGGAAGATGCTTATAATAGATGTACCAATGGGCTCCAGAGGAAAAACAGGACTTGCAATTAATAACATGTTTGTCACTTACTTTGTCATCAGCCAAGCAGTACCATAGTCCATTAAATGCATTCAACCCCAGCAGGAAAACAAGCAGTGGAGGATTACTAAGAAAATGAAAAGCTGTCTTTGGGCATAGAGCAACCAGGCTGTATTTGACCAGCGGATAGCACAAGCAGCAGTCCAGAGCAGGTCTTGTTTTCACCACGTACGCTGGCTCTGGACTTACCTGCCTGTGAGCAGGAAAGCAGGCAGTCACAGACAGATCTGCTGCAGCTACCTGGTTGATGGGCCGATGACCAGGGAGCTGAGCAACCCTGCTGCTAAGAACATACAAATGATTAACAGAGCTTAATCCGGTACTACATTGACCCTGGTTTTCATAGGTATTCTGAAAGCTATTCCCAAGCCTTCTCCAGCCACCTATTAGGAACAAACTTAAATTATAACATCCACATCCAGCTATTCCTAAAAGCCGGTGTTTGCCCATGACTGTGCATCTCCTGGACTTGGAAAGAAGCTGAACCAGTACTGCCCTCTGCTGAAAGAGGACCCTGGCACATGGAAACTACAACTTACATACCATTCTAGTTTTGTTTCACACACATACCTTGTTTTTTCTTCTTCTTCTCTAAGCCTTTACATTACTCAGCATTCTGTTTTATCTTTTTTTTTCCTTTTTTTTTTTTTTTACCCTGCTTCTTCCTCCCCACAAGGGCTACAAAGGCTACAGATAGGTTTACAAGCTTACATACTACAATACCATGTCAGCACGTATACACTGGAGATCAAAGAGCTGCTGTACTAAAGCACTGCACATGCAGTTCCTGTTTTCAAGCAGTGTAACAGCAAATAAAGAAAACCAAATTGAGGTGTAGAAAAATAACCCAGAAAACTAATTTAAACCTTTCCCTTATCTTCTGCAATACAACAGTCATGACAGTCATGAGATTTTTGTGTAGTAAAATCAAGACACTTAAAGAACATACATCCATATTGATTTAATAGTTTGAGTTAATAAATATGTCATAATTAATAACTGAATATTAGCAGTAACTATGTTGTCCTGCCGAGTGACAGGACAAGAGGCAAGGGGCACAAACTGAAACACTGCATGGATTCATGCTGAGTATGAGAACACGCTTCTTTACTGAGACGGTGATAAAATGCTGGAAATTTATGATTAATTACAAAAAGAAAAAGCAACTGGAGATTAAATATATCCTAGTACATAAAGTGAAGCAATTTACCTTCCCACACTGTAGTTTTTAATATGAAAGTACAAAGTCAAAACAAAGCCAAAACAAACAACACACACAGAACACCCTACCTCAAACAGTCTTTACTGCAAAGTATAAAAGCTTGTCTTAGCTTTTATAGTTCACAGAGCAGGACCAAAATCATTGACAATATAAAAACTGTGTATGGATGGAGGTCAAAAGCCTCTTTGTGTCTTAACACTGACACAGTAAAGACTTTAAAAAATGGCATGCCAAAGTAAAAGTATCAGTCACCCCTAGAATGTGAAAATCCCTTGTTTAAACCACACTTTGATAATTCCTTGTCACGAAATCAAAGCTTCAGTCCAAAAATGACATTAATCCATGAGTTTCAAAGCCACTGTTCTCTCTGACCCCCATATGAACCCAATAAAAAAGCTACTCAAACTACTGGTTTTTAAAGGATCAACTCCTTTTGTGCCTTGCTTTACTCAGGCTATGCTCATATGCACACAAATTTGTTGTTTGTTTGTTTGTTTTTTGCCTTGGTTTACTTGCAGCACAAATCGCCTCACTCAAAACTAGACAGACCACGTCATCCACGGAAAGGTATGCCTCACCACAATAAAATTGAAAGAATGTGTTGAAGCTGAAAAAGAAAGAAGCATCTTTTGTAGTGTTTATTACAAGGGAAGGATGGAGGTATGTAAATTGCACTTTTAAAAACCGATGCAGCCAAATTGTTCCTGCAGTAGTAGAAGCACCAACATACCTAGCTAGTCCTAGCAAGTCCATATTGGTGAGATAGAGCAGAGTAAGGAATGTTTTAGCCATTTCTTCATCAGAAATTAGAAGCGTCGTAGCTAGATTATATATGTGCAAGGCCTGAGTGCTGCCACATGCTTTGTCCTATAGCAGGATCTTTCTGCTTGGCAGCCTCACCATGCTTTATCACTCTTACTTCAGCTGCCAGATGCTTAGTTTCTTTGGCTGGGAGATATTACGCCTGCTGAACCACTTAGTCTGCACACGTAAGGAAAGCACCCATCGCGTGAAAGGGCTAGCAGGAACCGATGCGTGATTTTTAAACCTACGGCTTCTCAATGTTCTATTAGATTTACTATCCTAAGGAATAAGAATTCATTAAATTCCCAAGATCCTTCCGAGCAACCCGCAGGAGAGAGCTGTTTGTGAACAGAAGCATATTCTAAATCCACTTCTGAGCACGTCCTCTCCATCATGAAAAGTTAAAGAGCAAAACTTTATAAATAGAAGGTTGAACCCGGACTGCTGGGCTGCACAGAGCGCCACATGCAAACAGTGTTATTACAAGAACACACAGATAATTCACTCAGACTACAAGAATTGGGCAGACAGCTGGGAACCACAGAAAACTCATGCTTGTTTCACCCTACAATAACAAAAAGAAACATAAATTCGTCTCCAGCTTTCATACAAATTACAACCTATAGCGACTGAGCGCACAGACCAAAATGCATCACTTTGCCATAATGATGCACTCTGACAGCAATACGTACCGTGACCTTTAATCCATGTAAGCCTCTCCTCTATGTTTAAAACGGAGTCAGGTTAGAAGCGTGGACTGCAATGACAGATTACACGGCTCACTGATTAGTTCTCCTTTATATTTCCCTACATATTTTTCTTCTATTTAATAATGAAGATGTGAACCAAACACCACTCTGGCAGAAGAGGTTAAGCAGTTAAAAAGCACAGCGCCTCGTTTGCAATACTGTGACAACATCTGACCACTGCAGTGTAAAACATCCAACCAGCATAAGGTTCCTCATAAGGAAAAAAAAAACTCTGCAGAAAATACTAAATTTCAGCCACTTTCTTGGAAAGTTGTATTGGTGCAATAAATAAAAAAGACAATAAAAGTGATGAAAATTTTGAAATTTACTGGGGATAAATTCTTTACTGGGGATATATGAATTTATCTTCCTAATTAGCACAATCACTCCACCTGTCCATAGAGATACCGTCTTCTGAAGCCTGAAAAGACCAACATTTTCTGGAACATTACCTTCCCTCAGTGCTACCAAAGAATTATAACACTCACAGTTGAGCTGGCAGACTGGTTTTGAATTTCCACACCTTCACAGCTAAAATAACTACAACTCAAAACCCATCCGAAGAAGAACCAATAGCAAACTTAGTTGTCCCACCTGATATAGTCTGTGGGGAAGGGTCAACTCCTGAATGAGCCTCTTACGAGAAAAATCTGTGTTTTGGTTCTCTGCATTAAATTGTTGAGAAAGACATCAACAGGGAAAAAATAAGCACGTGGCCTGCAAAACATATAGGGAAGTTAAAATTTCCAGCCTTTTTATGCACCTGGAAATTTAAGCATTGTTTTGAACACACATTTATATTAATTATCTCCTGCATTGTCTACAGGATCGCACATCGGGAGGCAGTTGGACTCCACAAATTCAGCTTCTCCTGCTGGTTTTCAGCTTATGTTTCCTCACAATGGATGAGCATTTCCAGTGCAACTGCCATCCTTGTCTTTAGTCTCCACTTTAATATTTTTTTATTACAATAATCTAAAACACTAGATCGTTATCTCATCATAAAATCTTTCATGTCTAGCTAATTGGCAATGTCAGCATTACATCCGTAACAGAGAAGGACCTAAACCAGCCAGTCTGCAGTGAAAGCAGAGGACCCCACCCCAGTGATCTTGGGCCATGCGACGTTAAACTGCTGTTACCGCAGGTAAACACACAGCCCTTGGGTTTTGGCAACCTGAACTGTTCCGCTTTGCCCGGTTTAATCTGGGATATCCACAGAACACAATGACAGGAAAATCAAAGTCCATTTGCAGAAGGTACCATTTTCTCTGAAAAAACACCCGCAGCAACAAGCCATTTTCACCCACATTTTTTTTCTTACCATGACTACAGAGTATTTGATTCTGTGAATTATTTCATTTGAGTGAGCATTATGAACACTCAACAACAACAAAAATCAATGTCAGACAGCGAGGCTAAGCTAATTATGTCTGGCATGCTTTGCTATTTCTGCAAAGCTCTCGCTGACCAGCACAGGGTACTTCTCATCCACATACGTTAAAAAGCACTTTCCAAAACCTGCAAGCACTTCCCCTGCTCTGTACGTGCTACAAAAGCACACCCCCACAAAAGCACCGAGGTCAAAAGCAGAAGAGAAACGGTCTCCATTTCTCCTTGTACCTTAAATAAATGTCTCGCACACTGGCCTCAAAATCACCCTTCAGCCCTATAGTGAAGTTTGTCAAGGTCCTGGGCCTTTTATTAGAGAGTCACACGGACAAACTTATAAGCTCACAAAGAAATTCATAACACTATGTTGAGTAAATAGAAAAATATCCATGAAAGCCACTGCAAAGATATTGTAAAACCAAATATTGAACAGACACAATTAACACTTTAACAGTTGTCTATTTTTTTTGGCAGTGACATTTACCAACATTTCACCAACTCAGTTTATAAACCCACAGTGTACAAGTCAAATGCAATCATTATTCAGGAAATCCGATCTAGCACAGCATTGCACAAGTGCAACCCAAAATGCAGAAATCAGATCCATGAAAGTAGATTGGGTGTTTCAAGGATAGCAAGCAACCGAGATTCTCTCTAGCACGCCACATCACATCCATCCTGAGCTTCTGCCCAAAACAGTGAATCCTTTCCCATTTAGAGTTTATCCTTTTTCTCATTCAGAGACTGTAGGGGGAATTAGATCACCATCATCTTAAAGGTTCCCCATTAATCCCTTCTTTCTCCCACCTTACACAGACCTACTTGCATTCTTCTACTTAGTTCACACAGGAAGCTTTTCCCAAAAGGGTGAGTCATATTTTAAGGACATAGCCTAGCATGAATACATTTGTGGGAAAGCAATGTACATCATGGAAAAAAAAAAAAAAAAAAGCCAACAGACAGCATCCTCAGCCATTATAACTGCTCTTTGGACTTCCATTTTAACCACTTCCAAATTTAACCATGACGCATGCAGCATGACGAGATATATTAGCTCACATCTCAAGACTTATCTCAGTCCAACAAAACTTTTATCAGTTGTGTAACTCAGCTGCAGTTTACAGAGCTCCTTCGTGCAACCACAAAAACTAATGCAGGAAGTCCTCCACTTCCTCTCCTTCTCGTTACACTTCCAGAATTACACTAGCGATCGAAGCAGCAACATCCTGTGTGTAAACATGCATCTTCTTCATGTGCTCGAGGCTGCATAATACTCCTTTGGAAATATGCACTAAGGTTTACATTTCTGATTTACAAAACCAAAGCTGACACCTACCCACAAGGAGACGAAAGCACAACACTTTCCATCTCTCGGTGCATGTCCAGGAACCACCACATTCACCCCCCCGGGGTTGTTAGGGGGAATACAATTTATAACTTGGTAAGCTGAAGTAGCTGTACAGCTCTGCATGGCTATTAATTTAGGGCAGCAGCTTAAAGACGGGGCAGCAGCAAAGCAAAAGGCAAGAGAAGAGTTTCCACTCCGTAAAGGTCTCAGATCTCACAGAAATCTCACTTTCTAATGAGATGCACCTCGTACGTCAGGTGCTACTCTCACCTGGCACACGGAAATGTGGCTCTAAATTTGAAAAGCAAAGTACAATTAACCTAGAAGTCAGGCAGAGATGGATTAATTGAGATCCTTCCT
The DNA here is from genome assembly GCA_011075105.1 of Heteronetta atricapilla. Lineage (NCBI taxonomy): Eukaryota > Metazoa > Chordata > Aves > Anseriformes > Anatidae > Heteronetta > Heteronetta atricapilla. The sequence continues at coordinate 35,933,485 of CM021735.1, forward strand.
GTCAGTAGCAACATTTCTCATAAAGAAAGTTGCCAGTGTGAAATTATTTTCTTTCTGAAAAACTGTTTCTCTAGATACTAGAATCTTTCAAAGAAATACCTTCTCAGGGACTGCAAAAAAGCTTTGCAAAGACAGCAGTCCACAGCAGAGGGAAATCACCCTTGCAAGCCCTCAGCCTTTTTAAATCATGTGTTATCTAACAGGCTAATGTGCATTGCAGATTTAGAAGTCGATAGAGAAGACGCATTTTTTTTTAATGAAAACCAACCTACTAACAATAAAAGTTTTCTGAAGATAACTAAATACAAGCAACTTCAAACTAACTTTTAAAGAAGGCGTTTGCTGTTATACTCTTGTCAGAGAGCCATCACCCACACCACGGTGGAAAAATTATTAGTGAAAAATGTATTCATTGTTATTGTGTTACCAGCAAAGCAGCAATAAGAAACTCAAAGCCTGAGTAACAATTTAGATGGAAATCTAAGCTGAAGCCACAGAACCTGGGAGTGTCACATTTCCTTCCCTCTGCCTCACGCCTGGAGATACTCTAGGCAAAAAAAACAGCCAAGATGGTAAAGTATACTTCCTTAACAAACCTGCTGCATCACTGCCTTTTCGGAGGCTCCCTTGAAAATGTGGTGCAAAGAGGAGGAGATTTATCTACCCTGAAAAGCAAGGGTCCTCAAAACACTGTTTAGGGCTTTCGACTGTAAGTGCTGCCAGAACTTATTCAGCTTATTGTAATGCCAGATGTATCTTAAATTCCTGGTAGTGTTTCACAGATAACTTAGAAACAAAATACAACAGTACCCTATTGCCAACTCTTACTGACTTTTTTAGTGAATAAACAAGCCAAGCTGAACTGAAATCATTATGTTTCAAAACATCTTCCTCACTATCAGTTATTCCATGGGCTACAACAGAACAGTTATTTCTTATTACTCAGTTAATCAAAATAAGCATTTTTGACAGGGTGGCTTACAAGAAAGTCAATTTCATGATTACAGGGAAAAGATTCCATTTGTACAAGTCCAGTTTTCCAGAAACCCACTCGGAGACATCTGTGGAGCATACAAATTTCAGCTTGTTTCTTCTAATGGTTTGCTGATTTTTTTTCTTAGGTGGAATCAAAGAGTGCTTGGATTCTTCATTGCTATGTACAGCATTGCTTCTGCAAATTAAACTAGTACCTTAGCAAAATGGTCTATTAGACTGAAGAGTCCAAGATGTACACAGAATAGCCACCTTTGAAATATCCTTTTCGTTCTACTTGAAAGATTCTAGCAGGTGAAAAGTTCTGCCTGTTGACTCCTGCTCCTTCTTTGGAAGTGCTGCTGGAAAGGTAAATGCAGGTTAATACCCATCACTCAGGTGTTTTGATAGCAGTCACTGAGAGTTTTGAGTTAAACCAGAAGAACAAAAGAACGCCTTTCTCCCTCCACAGGCAGTGTTTGCACAAAATAAACTTCAGGCTTTGTTTTCCCTCCCCTATTTAAATACAGACCAGAATTATCTCAACACATTGTGCTGGTTAATATATTTCTTTTAACTGAACTCCATCTGTCAGAAATAGGCTCAAAGTATTTCTGCGAAGCCCAGATGCTAGAGAGGGAATGAATACATACGCTGAGTGTGTGACCCTCCTCAGTAAATAGGTATTTAGTAGACGGTCATCGAACAAGCTTGCTGGAGAAGCACGGGGCCAGTTTCAGCATACTTTGGATGGTGAGCCTTGGTTCTCCCTGCAGGACCATTTTGCCTGGAGTTTCTCTAGATCTACCATTAACTGATGGGTAGAATGGATCAGTAAAACACAGAGCCGGTGGATAGCAAGCTAATTCAGAACAAATGAAAAGCAACGCAAATGTTGATATAAACAAAGTGCTGATAGGAAGTAATTTTTGTCTTCTGCATGTTCTCAAGCATATCTTGCAGATGTAAACAAGTCATGCCTACTGAACAAATATTTAAAGTGAAGCACTAAGGAACAACTTGCAAATAAATCTTTCAGGAGCTCACTGAGTGAGAGCTTCACAGGCCAACAGAAAGACATCAACCACAAGGCCAATCTAAATCAGATTCATCATAACCATTAAAAAACAGCATGCACTAAGTAGGAGGAGAGAAGGCTAAATACAAAATGACCTCATACATGAAATACCAAAAGCCAGAAGTTACTATCCCTGAACCTGAGTCCAGTTCTAGCTTTGGAAGAAGGCAAATTAGTTTTACAGTCTTGTGGTGCACAGGTCTGTATGTCCATACAGGTCAGAGTAAGTTGCGTGCTCCTCGATTTTAGTAGAATGAAGGTCACAACCCTGAAAGGGAAGAGGGGAGGGAAAGCTGTCTTTCAGCGATATAGTAACCAGGATTTGAAGAAAGCAGCACTCACAAAGTTTCTTCAAAATCAATAGGTAAGAGCAAAGTTCATATAGATAACCATACCCACACCAACCCTTTGAAAATAAATTGCAACCCATGTAGCCTGGTCTTGAACTGGGCAGGGAACATGCACAATACGAAATTCAACATGCAGAGGACAGAATTATGCCTGTTTCTTAAAAAGGTGTTGCTTTCAACACAAGACCATTTGCTGTAAGATTGCCATTTGGTAAAGGTCTTCTTGAGCCTGCAAATCACTTTCAGCCTCTTCTGCATTCATTCCACCACAGGCTGGGCTGACTTGTGCCATCACTTCCCCAACAGGAAAGGCGTGCTGCATTTATTGGTGCCACAGTCCATGCTAATCTAAATGTCATCCTGGGAGGAAAGAAAGCTCATTTGTCCCTCTCCTTATCCAGATTTATCAAAGCCACTAGTGTTCCAGCCTTCTTACCAGCTTAATAAAGCGCAGACTAAATATTTCAAGGGCATAGCCATATCCAAGTCCTGCATTAGTAATTTTACTGAAGATCTCTAAAGCTTACACAGGACCTCATCTGGAGCTCAATCTGGCTACTGCTGTTAAAGATAAAAAAATGTTTTTATAAACACATAAACACGAAAAGGAGGACTAAGGAGAATCTCCATCCTTTAGTGGATGCGGGGCAAAACTTAGTGACAAGAGATGAGGAAAAGGCTGAGGTGCTTAATGCCTTCTTTGCCTCAGTGTTTTGCAGCAAAACCAGTTGTTCTCTAGATACCCAGCACCCTCAGCTGGTGGAAGGGGACGGGGAGCAGGATGTGGCCCTCATAATCCACAAGGAAATGGCTGGCGATCTGCTACAGCACTTAGATGTACACAAGTTGATGTGGCCAGATGGGATCCACCCAAGGGTGCTGAGAGAACTGGCAGAGGAGCTGGCCAAGCCAATTTCCATCATTTATCAGCAGTCCTGGCTATCAGGGGAGGTCCGAGTCGACTGATGACTAGCAAACATTACGCCCATCTACAAAAAGGGTTGGTGGGTAGACCCAGGAAACTATAGTCCTGTTAGTTTGACCTCAGTGCCAGGGAAGCTCATGGAGCAGACTATCTTGAGCATCATCATGCAGCACTTGCTGGGCAACCAGGCAATCAGGCCCAGTCAGCATGGGTTTATGAAGGGCAGGTCCTGCTTGATGAACCTGATCTCACAGAATCACAGAATCATCTAGGTTGGAAGAGACCTCCAAGATCACAGAGTCCAACCTCTGACCTAACACTAATAAGTCCTCCACTAAACCATATCCCTAAGCTCTACATCTAAATATCTTCAACAGACCTCCAGGGATGGTGACTCAACCACTTCCCTGGTCAACCTATTCCAAAGCCTAACAACCCTTTCAGTAAAGTTGCTCTTCCTAATATCCAACCTAAACCTCCCCTGGCAAAACTTTAGCCCATTTGCCCTTGTCCTGTCACCTTCTATGACAAAGTGACATGCTTAGTAGATGAGGGAGAGACTGTGGATGAGGTCTACCTTGACTTCAGAAAGGCTTTTGACACTGTTTCCCACAGCATTCTCCTCAAGAAACCGGCTGCTCTTGGCTTGGACTGGCATACACTTCGTTGGGCTAAGAGGTGGCTGGATGGCCGGGCCCAGAGAGTTGTGGTGAATGGAGTCAAATCCAGTTGGAGGACGGTCACTAGTGGCATCCCCCAGCACTCAGTACTGGGGCCAGTTCTCTTTAACATCTTTATCGATGATCTGGATGAGGGGATCGAGTGCACCCTCAATAAGTTTGCAGATGACACCAAGTTAGGTGTGTGTGTCGATCTGCTCGAGGGTAGGAAGGCTCTGCAGGAGGATCTGGATAGGTGGGACCGATGGGCTGAGGCCAACTGCATGAAGTTCAACAAGGCCAAGTGCCGGGTCCTGCACCTGGGGCACAACAACCCCAAGCAGAGCTACAGGCTGGGAGATGAGTGGTTGGAAAGCTGCCTGACAGAGAAGGACCTGGGGGTAGTGGTTGATAGTCAGCTGAATATGAGCCAGCAGTGTGCTCTGGGGGCCACGAAGGCCAACAGCATCCTGGCCTGTATAAGAAACAGGGTGGGCAGCAGGGCTAGGGAAGCAATCACCCCCTGTACTCGGCTCTGGTGAGGAGAGGTAGAGCTTAGTGATACAGTTTAGTGGAGGACTTATTAGCTTTAGTATGTGTGGCATTTTTTGCCACCTACAAGGTACCTGCTTTGTACCTGATTCAGGCTATTTAAGACCTTCCAGGAACAAAGTTTGTTGTTGCTGTTTTAATTATGTTGAACAAAGTAATTAAATTCTATCCAGTATTTTATAAAATGCTTTGTTACCTTCTCTTACTATTTCCCCCCCAGCAGACATGCCACAGATTGCTGGAGTCCTGCCTACACCCATTTCCTACTCTGCTAGCTATTTAAGAAGAGTACTGAAAGAAGAAACCTGCACTTCAGAAGTAAAAAAAGCCAAACCCAAATCTTACCTATTTTATGGTACTACTCATTTTACAGATTTTTTTTTTTAAACACAACCCTAATGAAAATACTCTTCTGGAATACCCTCCACTTACTTAATTCACACAGAGGAGCTGCTTCAAGAACTCAGACCCTTCATTTGTCAGGAAAAATAACTGCTAAATTTTATAATAGTAGACTACTGAAAACTAAGACATTCTGAAGCAAGCTATGCCCTCTCAAATACACATGCACACATGCTCTCCCTCCACTGGCCAGCCTGAAGCTGGGGGATGGAACATCCTTCGCCCAGCAGGTAGTGGGCCTGGGAAGATGCTGGTTTGTACTTGGGGGCCTTGAAGGTGTAGGGGCACAGATGTTCCTCCAAACCACGCAGGCAGATGAACTGATTCATCATCAAGAAAAATAGCTAAACTCAAAATATTAAAGCTCATCATTCAATAGATTCAGCGCACCGTGACTGCAGATCCTGGGGAGAAGGTTGGCAAATGAAGACGCAGCGACTCACGACACCACGTGCAGTGTGCTTTTAGGTTTCTTTCTTTCCTTCACTGAGCAGGATGCTGAAAGCAATGGAAAGAGCTACATGGTTTACTAACAGTGATTGCTGCCCTTTTCAAGTGATTAAGGTAATCTTTTTATTTTAAAAATAGTTAGCAGGAAGGTGATATCAGAATAAGAGGCTCCAGGCAATACATTTCTCTTATAATTATCCAGCATTGATTTCTTTTTGGTAATTGCATTTTAGACACTTTTGAATACCACATTATGAAATATATACAGATGAAAAATGTGAAAAATACAGCTTTTAATCAGGCAGCCAAGTACACATTTATCTGGCAATTCAAGTAAGTTATCCTCCTGTCTGCATCTGAAAATAATGTTACATCGATGAAAAGACATTTCATATTAAATTAGAAACCTAGCATAGTTATAGCCAACACCAGCACGAAACTTGTGCAATTAAAACATGTTTACGCAAAAGCAAAGCAAACAGATCTATGCAACAGTCACTCTTGTGAAGGTTTGTAAAAGGGCATCAAAACTAACTTCGTAACTTCAGGTTGTAGCGAGAATATTGGAAAAACAACCACATTCATGTCTTACATACTGCTGGTTTTGGAGACTTCTTCTTCATTTTCATCTTCAGCGTGACAATAATGCAGCTGTAATTGCAAGGCACTCATCTGCAACCTGGAAGTGTCCCAGTACAACGCCAAGATTGCCAACTGGTCCATGCTGTGATGCTCCAACTTGGATCAAGCTCAGGCAGGGACGCTAAGAGAGGTCCAACAGTTGCTGGCCTTTTTTTTTTTTTTTTTTTAAATCATGAGGGAATGCTGCCAGCTCATAGGTACATTCTTGCAGATCTGCAGTCCCCATAAACATCAGGCCACTGTGCAATCCAGCAAGCCAAAGAATACTGGAGAGTTAAATCTCTCCCTCTGCATCCCTGCTTCACAAGGCTTTCTTTGGCTGTCTAGGTAGCATCAGCCTTAAGCTGCCACTGACCTCTAGCAAAACGAGCTGATTTGTGCTTTGTTATTCTAACATACAGATTTGCATAGCATTCTTGACATATCTTACAAGAAACAGAATTGAACTTTTCTAAACAGCACTGTCTTCCCAGCTGTTCAGCTGTGAGGGGAAGCCCTGCCCCGGCTTTGTATTTCCGCCAGTTGTGAGGAACAGTTTCTTACCGAGCATCAGGAAGCACAAAACTACCAGCCAGCATTTCACAGCATAAAGAATGCACTATAGAATTAAGTGATGTCATTTTCCACCTTCTTCCTAAAATTATTTAATTCCACAAACACATAATGTACACCTTCTCCAGATTCTGAGACAATACGTGACACTAATCACAGATTTTGCCTATTAAACATCTACAAAGCATCATTAGCATATCCCTCAATTAAGGACAGGGTGTTCTACTTCCTTAATGGCATTGGATTTTGCCTGCTAAATAACTACAAAGCGCCATTATTGCATCCTTTAATTAAGGTTACGGTGCTTTAGCTTCCTTCACGGTGACTGACCGAACAATACGTAGGCTACAGGAAGGGAGCCGCTCCTCTCGTGCTACCTGCAGATGTGATTAACGATACAAAGCTGTTATTGAAGTCAGTGGTATTGAGAGCCAAGTGTGAGACACGCTCGGATGAGAAGCCGCTCTTGCACAAATCAGCACCTTCCTTCTGCAGTCCGTCTTCACGCAGAAGTGACTGCAGCTGGCATTACTCGTTGCAGAAACCTGTAGTCACAAACTCTGAACTGGGATCCGAGTATTTTATAGCAGCAGCGAGTATTGATATCGCAGCTACAAATGCAAATCCACCTGGAAGTACAATCAGCTGTCCCAAATGCTCCCAAGGAACAGAGCTGGGATCTGCCACAAGGGAAGCATCACTTAATTATCCCTGAAAACAGAAGGGCAACGCTCAGCTGGGAGCCAGAAGAGGTGACTGCAGAGTGACTCTCTTGTCTGTGCTCCACTCAGATGGGGATCCTGAGCCTTTCTCAGAAGGTTCCCCAAAGAGGAAAGTCATTAAGATAACTAAGGCTTGTCTGGCAGAAAAAAAAAAAATAATCACCTCCCGAGCAAACAACAGGTCAGAGCCAATCCTCAGGAGATCCAACCCATTGTATAAAGTTCGGAAACATGGCATGAATTTACGGTGCGCTGCCCTTGTAAGTCTGCTCAGCTTCCAATTAAATCACGAGTGGCCCGGCTGAGACAAGCGCGTGGCGCTGGCTGCTCCGCTGGGGTGGCTGGGTTCCAGGCCAGCTGTGAGGCATGGCTGGCAGGACAGCCCTCCCTTCCCTTCCCTCCGCTGCACGGCCGGCCGTGCTAGCCGCGCCGTGCAGCCCGTGAAGGGACTGGGAGGGAGCTGCTTTTGTTGTCCGTATTTTGTTTGTTTGCTTTACTCCGGCAGCAGGCACAGGGCTCTTCCCCTTGCCAAGTTCATTACCATTATAAAATGCTCCCATTTACAGCGGGCAGAGCACAGTACAGCGAGGAGGAAGAAGAAAGCAAAGTTTGCTATTAAGCTACAGGACTTTGTGAGCCTTGGTTTTAGGAAGCAGGTGAGACAGCTGAATAGAGCACATTGCTCCTAAGGGCTCAAATCCACACAGATCAGTTCAAAATATTTCTTCTAAGTTTTTCAATGACTTTTTTGTTAAATGGAAAAATCATCAAAATGCTACTGACCTCATTAGCAATGATCTTCAAACCCATTTTGAGCAGCTTCTAAAACTCTACAGTTTATTTACATCCGGGACTACTCAGTCATAGCTGATTTATTATTAATTATCAGCATCTACAAATTATCCCAGTTTGTTACCACGAACATTAAAAGGCATGCCTGGATCTCTTTGTCCCCACCAGCTCTTCTCTCCCTCATCCCACAGAGCCCTTGTCCCCCAGCCACCGCGTGCAGTCACACAGATTGTGTGTGGCATCTCGCAGCCTCCCGCAGACGATAATCTAACCAAGCAGCAACACTCTGCTCGTGGCAGAGCTGGTTCAGAAGAACGCTACCCTCCTTTCCCTCGGCGGTATCACAGCCTAAGTCAACCTTCTTATGGCTGTGCTCTAAGGGGGTGACAAGTCATGCTTAAAAACAGTTCCAAGCAAGCGCCCGTTGTGTTCAAAAGATGAGATTAAGAGCTCCAGTTGTGACACCTGCACAACTCTGGACACAAAGCTCACTGGCACGGCCACACAGCGGATTTGCAAGCAGGTTCTTATTCACTTGCAATGCACACTCTACATCTACCGAGCAATTCAATCATTGCCTGCTTTCCTCTGCAGAGATCACCTTTGCTGAATTGCCACTTACGTCTAACTTACAGTCCGGAGGAATATCTACCGCTCCCCCACCTCTCAGAGCAGCCTGTGCTGCATCAGCAGGGTCTGAACTGCAAGAGGCAGGAGACCTCCCTCGCCGGGGAGGAGGAACCCGTCCCCGTGCAGCGACTGGAAGTTCTCCAAGCACAGCACGAGACCATACAGAACCGCAGCCTGAAGCGCAGGAGCCAGTCTGTCCCTTCCAAGACAATCAGCCACGATGTGGTACTCGTTTGAAAGGCGTTTTTCTCAAGTCCCTTCTGCTCAACTGGAGACCAAAGTGTTTGCCTTAATACATTAAGAAACTGATATAAGGCCTGAGCAATTAGTGGTTCTGTAATAGACAACAAGAGATGAAGATCCCACAAAACCTGTACCACTTTCTACAAACACATAAGGTTCAAAGAGCCAAGAACTGAAGCCAAAAGCCTTTCGCTGCTCTTTTGCCACGGAGAGGTTTCCCAGTTATGCCTTGCTACAACAGGAATTAGTGAGCTGAACAAAGGCTGACTGTCAGTCCTCAGCACCAGCTTGGGAAAAAGGGCGAGTGGGGAGGCAGGAGCGGGAGCAGCAGTAGAAGGGAGCACTCCCCCCCACTCCTGAAGTTAAACAACAGATGAAGTTAGCCAAGTTGTTGGAGGCCCCCTGCCCACCTCATACCTGCCTCACAGGCTCTGCCCACAGAAAAACCCAATGCCTGACGTGACCATTTCATGCTACCCTCTCGTGAAGCATCCCACCATTTCTCAGCAGAAAAGCCACAATACAAACGGACTGTCATATAAATCAGTTTACCTAAAATAAGCCATCCCTTCTAGGGCACTCCTTCCTACCCCAAGGGATTTAAGAAGCATGCATGGCCATGATCTGACAAGAGGTAATCCAATAAACCAGCCAGCCTCCCTCTCGCTGCCACAAGGGCACAGCTGCTCCGACTCCTCATCTAGGCCTTCCACGTCCAAAGGGCTGTAACAGCTCAGCCAGATCTTTACAGCAGTAGGAAGTGTTAGGCACTCCTCTAATCAAGGCTGCAATTAGACCCACACGCAGATAACCAAATCCTGAAGGCTTCTTCTGACACAAAGATTAGTAGAGCTCATGTCTTTCGCACCCGTCCCTTTCCCCCCCTCCTATCTCTGTTGCAGCAGCTCTGCTGGCACTTGGTACACTTCCCAGGCAAAACTGTCACCAGCTAATCTCTAAAAGCCACCCGCTCTCTCCCCCCACCCGAGAGGGATCCGTCCAGAGCACAAAAGCAGCTGCTGCTGACAAACCTCCACGGCTGCATTTCGCAGGGACCTTACAGCGCTGGGGCCGGGCGCTGCACGGCTGTTCCTGTAACGAGGGTATCGACACGCCGCCTCGCGCGCCCTGCAAGAGCAAGTGTTACCGAAAACAGCAAGCAAAACCAGAAGTTTTAAGAGTGAATAGAGTCACAGGAGCAAATATACTCTGAATAGCAGCTGGGTTAACTTCAGGTTGAACACGGTGATAGTCATCCTCAGTGAGTCACACACGAACCAAAGTATAACTGGCAAAGAAAGTGAATTGACAACTTTCTGGTTTAATTGTTTTTTTTTTTTCTGGTATAATTGGTTTTAGTTAAGAACTTGGTGTAATTTTCTATCAGTAAAGGGCATCTTTGGTTTGGAAGTGCCGTGCTGGATTTTCACATCACAAAACACCTGGCTGGGAGCACGTGGTAATAGAAAGCAATGCCCATCCTAACTTCTCTTCAGTCCCCAGACCAGCATGGATTTGCCACCTGTGGCTCAGGGAGGGAGGACATTTAGCGTTATTCTTCTATAATCACATATTCAATAAACCAAATTTTGTGCGTGACAGCTGCATTCAGCAACGGGCTGTGCACATTGCTTATCAAAGTCAGTCCTTTACCAAAAGCTAGTATCCGACCGCCCACCAAGGGAGCCCATTCCTGCCCACTCCCAGGATCCGCATGTCCCAGCTAAAAACTACATTTATGGAAAGTGTGCTACAGCATCTGTTAAAACATATTAACCTAATTAGCAGTTCCAGAAAAAAAATTTCACACACATACATACAAATCAGCACCACAAACCCTCACGGGACCTGCAGCAATTAACGGGATACCTGGCAAGCTGAAAGCTGGCTTTGCTTCTGGAATTACCTCGGCACTTTTACTCTATCTACCCAAGCAGGGTGGGTGTATTAACAAAAAAGGAAAATTGTAACCCACCCCACCATTAGGTGAGCCCCATTTGTGCACCACCCCAGTCACTCAGTCCCCCGACACCATCCCCTCTGCCAGGCAGAGGGATTTGTGCAGCACTGCCGCAAACTGGATCAGGAACACATCCCAGTTAAACCTCATGGCTATTTTCTTCCCATTCACTGTAACCTACATCACTACCAGGAGCCTCATGACAGGCCTCAAGCACGTGAGCTGCCCCAGCAGAGCCGAGCAGGCAGCTGGGGCAGTGAGAAGAGCACATCTCTGGGAACCCATCTCCTCCCTCTCAAGGCCCCAGGAGCAATTGGGTGTTTTCACCCTTCCAGCTCCTCACTGATAATTCCACATTCACCTCCTCCACCCTCAGTCATGAAGAATAGCAATGGATCTGTTATATTACTCTTTTTTTTTTGCCCAGTTGCATGGATACTATGAGAGGAATAGCCATGTAGGAGACAGGTTTTTATTGATGTTGACTCGATGCCGTAATTTCATGGCTTTCATAATTCAGCATGCTAATGTTTTGTTCAATATAAACCCAAATGATACAGAATGACGAGCTAAACCTAGCATTTAATTTTCCAAATAAGTACTTGAACATCCTGCATTTTGATACATATGCTAATACCTACTAATTAGACCCATAACAAAGGCTGTAAAGATGGGAATTAGGGAGAGGAACTTTCCAAAGCAGATTTATTCATTATGTGACAAAACAAACATTAGCACCACTTCTCCCGTGTAATGATGGAAAATACTTCTCAATAGGATCTTCTAATAGGAAAAAAAATAGGCAACGTTATAAATTCGCAATATAATTCAGTACACCCAACCTTAAGCACTGCTGAAGGAAAAAAATACTATCTGAATTTCAGAGCATCTCAGCCAGAAGAGAGACCACAGCTTCTAGGCAATACAAAACAAATTTAGAGTAGAGTATTAAAAATGTGCAACACAAATGCCATCGAAGGGCCAAATGATGAAATCCATACTTCACTGCAGTATCGCAGCTAGACTCAGCAAAAAATAACCTTATTGTTTTAGACCACCTTAGGGCCAGGAAAGCTTCTACGCTCACATGCTTTTTCCACAGATGAAAGCATTTTTTGCTTTTTATCAGCACTGGAACTACACTAGGCTAACAGGTTGTTTTACAGTAGTCTACAAAAGAAGATGAAGCAATACTGTTTTGCTGGCAAGGAAGATCCTAATCAGTAGCTTGTATTAGCAATTTACTACCAGAGACCACTGAGACCAGGCTAGATGTTAATTCCAGTCATCTTCCTAGTGAAACACCTTCGATGCAGCCTAAAAGCTCCTTCTTTTGTACTACTTCATTCCCATCAATCCTTCCACTTTCGTACTGAATCCATAAGCAAAACCATGAATATATTTTCAGCGAACAGATGTTGAAATACTTGAAACCTCTTCCAGCATGTCAGCAGTGGGCTATATGCTATTACAATCTCAAAGCACGCCCCTGTTTTAGCAGGTGACCGGGCAGAGGCTGCTCAGAAGCGCTCCCTCGGTGCTGGAAGGTGCCTTGCATTCACATCAGGTGCGCCGAGCAGCACGGCCAACCCTTCTCAGCTCAGCCGGGCAGCTCACCTCGGCCGGCTGCACATTTCAAATACTGAAGCAAATCAGGAGGAAGGGAGAAATTTTAATTTCTGTTCCATGCTGCTGCTTGCTCTCTGTGTTTGTGCAAAGTGATTGGTGGTTGCAGTTTTTCATAAAGACAGCTTGAATATTCAAACCACTTTCGGACTGCTTTTCTCTAAATATGCACCCGGGGGGAACGACAGGACACAGACCCCACGACTGAGATAACTTAGATATAACACAAAACACTTCTAGAGAGCTACATATTCGTAGCTGAGATGGAATTATCTTGCTGGTTGCTAACCTCTCGTGCCATTTCTGAAGATGCACAAGTGCACCTGATGGAGTTGGAGGATGCTAAGGGTAGACGAGCGAAGCAAACACCCCCACTTGTGAACAGGATGCGCACAGGTTTTTTTGCAGGTACATTCCCAACTTCCATCTTCAAGGAAGATTTGGGAAAGGGGAGAGCAGGCAGAAGCCTGGAGCTGTACATAACAGCCAAACCAAACAACCAGCAGTAAGGAAGAATGACAACAGCACGCTCCTGATGCTGTTGTCTAACCGGAAGGCAAAGCCAAGAAGCCCCACAGGAAACATGGGCTAGAAGCAGACTGCCTTATTTCCTATTGCTGCTCTGTTTAAAAACATCCCCAGTATGCATAAATCAAGATGTCATTGGCAGTGAAAACAGAAGCCCGGCTTAACTCCATAGCTACAAGGCTCTGCTAATCCCTCTCCAGCATTCTCACTAGGGTCCCCTAGCTTTCTTTTGTTCTCCTAACATCAAGCTTCGACAAAGAAGCTATGATAATGACACACACAAAATAAATTTGTATTCGCTTGTCAGACACGGGGTAAAAGTATCTCCCTCACAGGTAGGGAGTAATGAGAACTGAAAGAACCAGAGGCTACCATGGCATACGCACAATTATACTAACTTTAACACAAAAATTTAATTACTGCAGCACCTGAAACACTGAGAGCACTCAGCTATAATTCAACGCAGATAGACAGAAGTTATCAACTTTTTCTTATAAGATCATCAGCCTTTAGAAAGGCTCACAGCCCATGGAAATATCAGCTGTACTTTTAAAATATTGCAATATGCAGAGAGAAAAGTTGTCCTCAGTAAACTTACTGGAGGAAGAAACTGGAGCAATAGAAAGCTACAGTTCTCTATAGTTCTCCCCGATGAAAATCACGTCCCCTTCTTTGACACAGCTATGCTAAAAATCCAGATAATTTTATTTTTCTTTTAACAGAATGTATCACACTGAAATCTGTCATGGAGGCTACAAACATGTTGCTGCCACAGTGCATCTGAGGAAGCAGGCACTATTTTCAACTTTATTTATTCCTTCCATTCCCATATGTAAACTATTTAACTATTTTCCAAATTATCTAAAGAATTTATCAGCAACTTCTTCATTGACTTGTTTTGGTAGAAGTTACAGCTTGCTAGAAGACAAAGGAATGAAGGAGAGGCAGCACTTACAAAAGCCGTGCAGCTTTTCATAATAAAGGCTCATACGAGCTGCTACAGCCTCATTTGCTCCTGTGGCATACGATGAGGTCATTCTTTAGAAGAATCTAATTGCAAGATAAAGCGCTTAATCTTCTCCAAGAGATTTTGGAGAATATAAATACCTAAACTAGTCAAGTTCTGCTGTATTTTTAAGAAAAAGGGACCCCACCAGACAGAGGTGCAGTGTAAGATGAGTGTTGGCCACTGTCATACTTTTTAGTTACATTTTGAACAGAGTTAACTAATCCCATGCAAATTCTCCTAAAACCTATGCATACGCTAATGTGTACACAATGGTTTTGCAACATTTTGATTTAAAACCAAAGAACGAAGCCCAGGAAGAGCAGTGGTTTTTCAAAAGCCTAGAGTGAAAGCGGTTCCAAGGAACACAAAAAGGTCATTTCCAGCCATTAAACAAACCTGATTTATCCTCAGCGTGGTACCAACAAATCAGAGGTAACGTTCGGCTGATCAGCTGTTTGAACTGGCTTTATCATCAATCACTCTTTGCAGTACCCAGCAGAATCGTATTTTCTTCATCTACTTAGATACTATTTATGTCTCCCAAGCAAGACTTTTCTCCTGCATTAATGCCACATAAATAAAGCTGTAAGTACTAAACCAGCATGTTACTAGCCATAAAGCTTTAAAAATACAAGGTATATTTAGATCACACGCTTACGTTTCTCTTGCACAGACACAAAAAAGAGTAAAACATGCACCTAATAAAACAAAAAAAACAGCAATTATGTTTCTTTCCTACGATGGATCCTCCTCTTCTGTGGGGGAGAAAATTCACTTTAGTATTTAAAAGTGAATTTTAAGTGGCAATTATATTTAGGAAAAGCACCTTCGATTTGCGACCTTTTTGTTCCATGTTTCCAGATGTTAAAGTAATTCCTACTGAAGGATTAAAATTAGAAACTCTGCTTAAACATTAACGTTATATTGAGCTCTTAAAGAAAAAAAAATCACGGAAAATTACCGTAGACTGAATTCAACCCTCCAAATTCTGACAGAAGTTTATTAAAGCTTCGGAAGCTTCAGCTGAGAATACCCAAGAGGAATACACAAGCTTTAAGTATTTCAACTGTTCAGGAAGCACTACAGATTCAAGTGGGGAAGACGAAGGTCAATGTACCATCTGGCATCTCTGAAAACACAACCCCAATCCAAGCAGCCGTGCTTTTCAGAAAGAGCTATAATAAAAAAGCATGCAGATACAGATTAGAAAAAACACAGCAGATCGATAATGTAGCTCATATATATATATATATATAACCAAGTGCTCTTGTTTCTGTGTTTACATTATATCCTTGCCAATGTTAAAAATAGACACTGTCTTAATTCTTGCTTCTTTCTCTGGCAGGAGGAAAAAAGCTGGTGTTTTCACCTCTAAAAAGCTAGTAGCAAAGGGAGAGCACCACAGCAATTCAACGTTAGCATCCTGGGATGCTTCTCATTCTGCAGAATTTCACGTCTTTTCCCCCCAAGAACCAATTTTGTCTTTTTCCCTCATTATCACTGCATTATCAATATCATTATGAGTCAGTACAACTATTAACATATGTCTAATGACAGTCCAGGTCCCAAAGGTGACATTTCAACAATAGGGAACAGTAAATACCAGAAGGAGAGCGACTTCAGCATCCTTAGGAACCAGATGCTGCGAGCCAGGGCCTCTAAATAAAGAGGAGGATGAAACAAGCTGAAGAGATGGCTGACTTCATGAAAAATAAATTGGACAACGTTCGCTTTAGTCCAAAGAGTCTTCACTTAAAAGAAGGGATCAATTTCTTCATCTTTCTGGAAGAGGTAACATGGAAGTACAAATGCAAAAAAACAGACTGAAAAAGGAGGAGCAAAAGCATTCCACTTGTACCTCCTGAAGTTTCTCAAACTTAAAATCAAATCACCAATTAACACATTTAGTATTTCTGTAGAAGGAACAGGTATTAGAAGTGAGCATTAGAGAACTTACTGTAAAAATAAGTTTTATTTTTTGTCCCTTTGTAACGATCAGATTTTTATGAAGCATTTCAACTTCCCGTTGAAGCTGAAGGGAGGTGTTTGCAAACAGAAGAACAGATTAATCTTTACCATGCTACTGTGTCAATACGTTCTGGATATCCACCTCTGCATCGCAGCACCATACATAATGCAAAAGAACAGCCCTGCAAGCCCAATATTCCATTTCTGACAACAGCCAACACTGGAGCGATTCAGAAGACTCTATAAATCTCTCAAAACAAAGCTAATTGCCCAACACCAGATCCCAAGAGAAATTTCTTCCCAGCTCTTGACTGCTCAGCTTTGATGCATAGACTAAAAACCAGCATTGTCCTAGCTCATACAGCTCCTGATACCCTTGCTAACGTCGTTAATCTTTACAGAGCTGTACTACTTACCTCAATCTCATAATTTAAATCCCGCAGTGTAACAAGGCGCTGTATACAAGAATTCCTCTTAGCATTAGTATCCCGACCTTCTATTGTTATGCAAGACATCAAAATTGTTCTTTATTGTAAAAGGATGCTGCCAAGTCAATTGCCTTGTAAAGTCACTTATGCCTTGATTCCCCCCCGTTTTTGAAGTTGCTTTTCCACATGATGAAGCAGAGCAAGTATTTATTTGGAACCTAGTTAAACTGAAGTTCTTCTGGATTTTATTTTGTAACCAGAGCATATTGTAGAATTCATTCTTTATTTGGAGGCCTGAGACAGTACCCGCTGTGATGCTCACGCTCATTCTTCTCCTAGACTCCAAAATCACGATGAGGAGAAACAAATCCAAAATGAGATTAAAAAGGAAAGTTTCAAGTCTCTGGCTGGCTGTCACCTTCGACTAGTATTTGTTTTAGCAACCCCCAGTTAATGAGTAGCCCGTGACTCTACACTAACCATTGTCTTCCTTGGAGAAGATTTTTGGACAGGTTTATCTTACAATATTTTTGCTTTGTGTCCTATGCACGCCAACCACATCGCTAGTCTCCAGGGACTGTAGAGAAATGAGCCAGGGGATAGTTCCAGCCACATTATTTCAGTGGAAACACGGATACAGTTTGCCTTACTTGTTCCCACAGTTGTTTGGTCCTGCCTTTCTTTTTTTTTTTTGATATAAAAAGTGTATATACTCAGGCATATGCTAGCAAAAGAACAAGGGGACAGTCAGCCTCAGACTCTCTGAGAAAAACTTTTATCTTGGCAACGTCCTTTTGCAACAATGCACTATTTTGCATCTAACACCAAAGCACAGATGCATTATCCCTCTAATTTAGTTAACACAGACAGCAATACCAAGCAGGCACAGTGAACTATTCCCCCATCTAGCTACTAACATTGCATGCACCATTTTTGAAAGTACTGGATTTAGTTTAGTGGATAGCAGAATTTAGAGGATTAAGGAAAAAGAATTGCACCTTCATATTTCCCTCTGCTAGGAACAGAAAGCTGCAGGTGGTTTGGTTTGCACACACAGCCTGGTTCCTCCATTACAAGAGCCTCTGACCTCCTTCAAGCCTCATGTACTACTCCACAGCTCGTTTAACAGACACACAGCTTGATTTCTAGAGCACTTGATCAGATTTAGATTGATGTTAGAAGGAAGTTCTTCACTCAGAGGGCAGTGAGGCCCTGGCACAGGCTGCCCAGGGAAGCTGTTGGTGCCCCATCCCTGAACACGCCCAAGGCCAGGCTGGATGGGGCTGGGGGCAGCCTGGGCTGGTGGGAGGTGTCCCTGCCCATGGCAGGGGGCTGGAATTAGATGGTCCCTTCCATCCCAAACCATTCTACAATTCTATGATCAATATAACAATAAGATAAGCATGGAGCAGTTACTAAATTCTAGCTTCTAAGGAAACAGCAGAGTATAATTCAGCTCACTCACATTTAATTTTCCATCACACTACCAAATCAAGTCCCCCAGAAAAAAAAAAAAAATAAAATTTCCCCTCTCACATATTGTGCAGTCCACAAAGGACACCTTGACTGACTTGGTGGTTGGGTGCCCTCAGGTTCAGATCTCGCATCATTTACGACACATCTGTGTTTCTCCGTCTTTCTTAGCTCTTGAGACTGATCAGCAGTATCTCTCAGCCTGACTTGTGATACCATCAAATTGCATACATTGATTTTTGGCACACCTAGGACTAGAACCTTTGTCTGTAAAGCGACAGGCTGAAACCATATCCACATGTTAAAATAAAAGCACACTAAGCTCAACATTAGACAAATGCATTATGTACAAACCATGGGACAGGAACTATTGGCATTAGGATTAAAGGGAAGGCAATAAAGTTCACTGCCACGGGCAACTGAGGAGCCACACCAGACACCAACGCAGACAGCATTCTGTGAAACTCAGGTAGCATGCTGCAAGCACCAGTTCTCAGATGGGCACCTGTGACAAATCTGGGCACAGACACTTATATGGAGAAATGATAAACTGCTCCTTTAGGTCAATGATGCAGGCATGTATGAATTCCCAGGATCCAAGTTCTGTGCTACAGTTCAATTACAGGTAATGACACTGCGTACAGTGCTGCTGTACACAGCATTTTTACAAAACTATCAAGGTCTTGATGATAATAGAAAACCATTACTATTCCTTTATTATACCCATCTAAGAAGTGATGATGTGCATGCTAGCAAAGCCTTACACACACAAGCACTTTTCTTCCTGTATTCGCTTCCTTTTTACTCAAATACTACGTTCTTGCTCTAAAAGCAGGTGCTGTTGTTCTTCACACCGTGAACCATTACTCTGGTGATATCCCTCATGCACTCTCAGGTTTGCTTCCTTTTTACTGTTTCTGGTTGTACAAATGCTCTCCTATGCAGAAAGTCAAATTAAGTTAAAAGAATGAATTTGAATTCTAGCTGTTAAAACACATTAAAACCTTCACGGAAGTTGTAATTCAGAAGCTAAGCAACCTCTATGCTACCTTAATTTGCGATGCCCAAAGAAATATTTAACATTCTTTTATTTGGCTTTTCTGACTTGGCTCAGAAACACTCAAGATAGCCACCACACCCTTAACAAGTAGAACCAACGTGTTGCATTGAGGCTGGTTTTGTTATAAAGATACTTTCTTCTCAGGGCATTTTTGTCAACTGGAAAATAAGAGACCATTTTTTAGAACACCATGTCTGAAAATAGGAATTTAACACATCTCAGTAACAACTGTTCTTATTCTATTTACTTAAAAAAAAGACTACTCACATTTCTGCTGAAAAAGCAAACCAGCAAGTGACTTCATCCTGCAAGGCAGTGGTTTTACTGCCTGTGTTTCAAGAACTGAAGAAAATAAGCCTCCCTTAACAAGATGATTAATTAATTTCAAGTATTCCTAACCAGCCAGCCTAATAAGCTTTCACTCCACCTGAAACCAAGATGAACTTGATTTAAACAAGAGCCTTGATTCTCTTAACAATGAGGAGAAAAAGCAAGTCTGTGCACATGTGAATAATATTGTGCCCACCTGGAAGGTTAAACCTCATACAGCAACAGCTGTGTGCGTTTCAGTAGATGACTAGGCACATCCTGCCTGAAACACAAGCTGGAAAACACAAACATCTTAAAAACAACAAAAATACCCTTACAGAGCAATGCAAAAACCAGAAGGCCACCCTTCTAAACAGTAAGCCAACCACGCTGCCTATAAACTTGAAGCCAAATACCTAGCAGAGCGTTACAGGCTCTAACAGAGCATCTCCCCTTCCAAACAGGAGTTTCCATTGCAGTTCACACCACCCGCTCAAGCCTCAACAGGCTCCAGAGACTCGTGCCGCGCTCAGCAGGGTGGGGCAGGAGAGAAACCCACACTGCAGACACTCTGGGGCTATCAGAGTGCAAACCCACAGCAGCATTTTGAGTAGCACCCATGAATCTAAGCAAAAGCCTCTGCTCTGCCAGCCCTTGTAGTAAAAGCCTATCGTATGCCTAAAGAGAAACATTAATAAATACATCAGAAGTAACTCAAATGTCAGGGTGGCCTTCAAAAATTGCTCAAAATCAACAGCAGCATGATAACCAGATGAGAAAGGAGCAGAATAAGACCCACTGCTACATGCCCATCCATAGGAGGAACACTGCAGAAAGAAACAATACTTAATGCCTGAAAAGCCAGCAGCATAGGGGCACCCAAAAAACCCTCTGCCTTCCACGATTAAGACTACAATTGGGCAAGATCCAGCAAGTGTAATTAGGCTTTCCTATCATTTTTGCTTCTTTTAATCTTTTACCAGCCAGACTTCTTTCAAACTTCCAAGATCAGCTTGATGCTGGTTTGAGAAAACGTCACTGCCTTGCCAAACAAAAAGGAGACGCAGCAAGACCAGCAAGGGTGCCAGAGCTGCAGGTTAGCACATGCACCCCAGCCAGAGATTACAAAAAACCAAGGAAGGGTGGCTCACAGAACAGAAGCTAAGACATGGGAGGGATAAGGCATATCTGAGGATTCTAGATAACAAACCAGAACGTGCAAATATTCCTATTTCTAATCTAATTGCTATCCTAGAAGAGATTTACATGACCTTAGCAGTGGCAAGGGCAGAGCCCACCTGCGGCTTTCTGACCGTAGGCTGGTCAGCTCCTTATAAAAGATACCAGTCCTTGCTACATCAGCGGCAAGACTTACCCAGCCAACACAGAGCTTAGCAGTAACCTGGTTTTGCTCAAGACAGTCTATTAACATAAAGAAGCAAGACAAGCATACCCCGATGCTGCTTCTTCCTTCCCCCAGGACATCTGCTGGTCTAACAGAAGTTCCTAACCCTCGATATGGGCTCGTTCCTCTTATAAGTCATGGGAAGCAGTCACACAGTAGTACTCTGTAAGCCCCAGCAATCATGAAGGTTACAGACCAGGGTCCCAGCAACACCTGCATATCATCAGAGACAAAACTGACTGGAAAGAGAGCTACTTATTTATCACACCTGACACAAACTTGCAACCATGGCATCAACCCTGCAACCTGAGCCCAAGTAGTCTCATCCGGAAAGCAGACACAAAACACCTTGTGGCAAAAAACCAACTCTCTCCAGTTTTATATAGCCCACTAAGATACACTCCACAAAATAAAGTCTTTCCTGAACAACTCCCTGCTGGTTTAGGAAGCACCATACAAAAGGAATTCTATACTGGAGGATTAAGATTGTGAAATTAAGGAGTTCAAAAAAAAAAAGGCACACAAAACCTTAAAATCAATCTCAAGGCTGCCTCTACACAGCCTGCTTCACGTACAATCTGTGTTTTAAGTATAAATAACCAGGAAACTTCCCAGGTGAAAGTGCCTGCTATCTATACATTTCAGCACAGAGAAGGCACAGCAGTGATCCACCGAAGCCAACAATACTCAGTGCACACCTTTCTAACCTGCGCAGTGAAAATATGCAGCAGAACTCCTAAAGAGCTTGAGTTTGGGCACCTGGCTCCCTCTGCCTCTGCCCTATCCCCCAAAGCCGTAGGACAGTTGTTAAAAACACACTCTTCTGCATGCTTGCCTTTTAGCTTAATGGATGTACTTGGTGTTCAGAGGAAGAATTTGATCTATGACAGTCATCCCGGTCTTGATTCCAGCTGAATGGCTGACATTCTTCAGGTCCTTGACAAATTATAGGCATCAGCATTTATACATCTCATATTTTTCAGTGTGCCCAATGCTCACCTAGTCCTTTTTCCACAGTCACGAACAGTTTTGTGAATTGGATGAAGAACTCACCCTGACTGGTTTCTCTTGGTTGACAGAATAAAAAAATTACTTCATAGAGAATTTCCATCTTTCTCCTCCAAATGCTAAAATAATAGCACTGCTGTTCAGCCATTTACAGTTACACTCATCATTCTAACTCCAAAATTAAATTACTTTAAATTATCGCACGTAGCCTCAGGAGCAGGAAAGCTCCTAGAGTGCAACTTTCTGAAGCAGCCAGTGATGAAACAACAGCTCTTCCTTAAGCGGCCCCATTGATAATAACAGCCTTCGGTAATGCTATCAACAACATGATTGCAAAAACAAATAAAATAATTCATTATAAAGTTTCCTACACTGAAGGTGACAGGAGAAATTTCATTTTCATTGCAGAGTAAGATAGGTGGAAAAACTGCTAAGGCAGGCATTTAGAAACTGAACCCTGTAAGCAGATTTTGCAGCCTTATCCCTGTTTTTAGAAGGCAGAAACGGGTTAAAAGCAATGCACGAGATTCCTTCAACTGCATTCCATGAGCAGAGACCCGCATTAAAGTTATTTAATAGGTCAGCAGTGACTGCAGAATATGCAGATCTGACAAGACCGAGTTCAAACTTGTATACACAGCTATCTAAAAACTGCAGCCCCTTATTATTACTCTTTCAAGTATGCTTGCTCCGGGCCCACGTCCAGTAGATGTAACAGATGGAAGCTGCCAGTGAAATATGGCAAAGCTACATAGGCCTGCGTGTGACAAGCAGGCTTCCTGATTGCCTTGAAGCAGACTGCTGCGTTCAGCCCGGCACCCACACTGCCACTACCTTCACCCCATGGGAGAGCCAGCGCTCTTCAAAGCAGGGTTCTTCTACCTGAGGACTCGATAATCAATGCTGAGTTATATATAACTACCCAGTTCACTCTTTATCATTTAGCCATGAAGTGAACGTGCCCAAGTAGGACTGCCACTCTGATGGGCTCTGAGCTCCTCGCTTGCTCCAAGGCACCAGCATAAGCAGAGCATCTCATCTTCACATATTCTGCAGTTCCTCCATACAGTTCAAGCAGAAGAATATATCAGAAGATCACTACTTATTGAGAGTAATTACCACTAATAATCACATTACTTCATGATTACATTCAATTAATTTAAAGCCTTGTTGCCACCAAAAGCGTCCCTCTTCTTCCCAAAGGTTTGTGCCCCCACCAGCTCCCTAGTGCTATTAACGTTACCCATGTGGCTACACAAACAGGTACAGGAACTCATTTAGCTGAAAACTAATCTGGAGAGGGGAGGAAAAAAAAAAAAAAAAAATTATTTTTCAGTCAGATGAACATCTTACCCTACCAGCCTTCATGAATAATGATGCCAGCATAAAATCAGAGAAGGTAACTTGCAGGTATATATGAGGAAGAACTACTGCTACCCTTTGTGAACACTCAACTCTTTTTCCATGGAAATCAATTGTTCATTTTACTTTAGGAACCTTGAGACTGATTTATTCTTCACCCTAAATAAAACCTTTGATGGAAAAAGGATGCTCTCAAAATCAAACCAGGATTTGTGTGTCTTGCACTAACCAAAGGCAAGTAACTGCCTGATTTAAATTCTGTGGTTTGCTAAAGTAACACAGGTTTCAAAATGCAGTATTTCTTTGGCGTTTTCTCCAACAAATGCAAGATTTCAATTATTATGCTAGGACATTTCCACAAATAGGGCTCTGCAGCTTAAAACAGATACCAAAAGATAACCATGGCAGGAAAACAACACTCTTGGTAATACACCAAAGCCCTTTCAGAACCAGAGACCCATAAGGGTGCAACAGATGTGAGCAGTTTTAATGGCTCCTGGCCAGTACTGATACCTCTTCTCCAACTGAAGAATATGAGTCTCCAGGGATATCAAACAAACAGCACCTTTCCACTACCATACATACACCGTATGAATCTGACGGGTTAATATTTAACGGAGAAACTCTTTTACCTGTGGACTATGCTAGTTGTTTTGACAGGTGACTTCTGGTTTTGCAGACGTATGGCTCATGGCTGATAAGAGTACATGAAATAATATTGAGGTCTCATTGGCAAACAGCGAGCTGAGCATGAGCTGCTCACAGACAGACCTAAGACTTATCTAGGGAAAACAACCTGGAATCCCACAGGTAACGAGGTTACACCTATAAATAGGAGTAAATAAGGAACATGTGAACATTTCCTGCCCAATGGGACTGGATGCGTCTGTTTTACTGGTTCCGAGCTACTTTCAGCTCTTTCAAAGCAGGGAAAACAGCCCACAAAGCCAGGAATTTGCAGGGCATGCAAAGCAGGGGAAACACCTGTCGTGAGGTCAGTGGAACAGCAGAATGGCTTTACATGGTGCAGCTGGGATAGGTGGGAGGTTGCAGCAGTTTCTAGGGGAAAAGACTGCCTTATAAAGGCAGGAGACTTTCTTACTGGAGAAGACCGAAGGGGGAAGCATTCCTCACGGTTGCAGCAGCTGAAGAACTTCCAGCATTCTTCCTTTTTATAGCAACATTTACTATAATTAGGAAGTTTCAAGCAGTACCTAAAATGAAAATGATCAGCTACCTTCATATATAAAGGTCTGTTAGGCACAGACAGCAGCACTCTTCTTGCTTCAGCTGCATTACGTAGCAGCCAAGCTGGCAGCTAAGCAAACAGCCTAATTTTTCACTGCTCCCACTACAAGATTCATTCCTTACAATTAATACATCCCGTTCAAAAACAACAGAGATTTAGCCTAACAGCTGTAAATTAGCATATGGGATTTTTTTTTTCTGTCTCAGAACTACAACACTAGTGTGTTTTTTCTCCTCTAGCCCTCAGCTGTTTCAGCTCAGTGCTAGGACTCCTCTGCATAACAATATCACTCATATTTCACCAGTGTGTCTTGAACTGGACAGCGTCCTAAGGCCTTATGAGGAAGTTTCTTAAAGACACTGCCATAAAAGCAGTATGGAAAACAGCAAAACAGCAGTGTTCATGTTTTTCTTCTCTCCTTCAAAATCATTGTTGTGATAATGCTGCAAAATCCCGTATCCAAAAAAAGAGTGGAAAATCTGCTGGTTTTATTTTAGGGACCTGCCAATTACACCTAAATGAAATAAATGCAATGACACACAGGCCTTCTGTACACAAAGAATCTGCCAGTGTGCAGACCTGACGAAGTTCTCTTGTGTTGCTAGAAGTCTTTAGCATAGCACATACTCTAAAAGATTCAATTTGCACAGCTACAGTGCAGTCCCTACACAACACACTTCCCAGTTACCTGTCCTGGTGAGATGAAGATTATACTAGGTAACATCTGTGGCATTTGCAATGGATTGACTGACATGACAACGTAAATTTGCAAGTGTGAAGGCTATTAGTATATTGCGTTAGACATTTTTCAGTGAACAGCTGCATCCATTCGCTGGACAGAGCACCTGAGCAGACTGAGGATGCCCGTGCTGTCTTCAGGCACAAATATTCCCACCAGGACTTTGCTTCTTTCTTCTTCCACCTGCACTTTTCTGATCTTCCCAGGCCATTGCTTTTCTTGCTGTGCTCAAAGCTGAAGATATGGGAGCAGTTTGGCCAGGTTATGAGAAAAAGATAGCCCTCAATCATTTTTAAGCCCTCCTTTCGAAGTCACCAGGACAACATATGGAGCAAGAGATAACTGAGCAGTGAATGGTATGACACTGTGTAGCTAACAGCATGGGTAGCAAGGGCTGCAGCTTAAAAACTGTATTATTTCACTTCTTGAGCACAGGTTTCCTTGTGCTCAGAGGTGTTCACACAAGGACTGAGAAGGAATGCCATTAGCTTTTAGAAACAGAAGCTGACTTACAAAGCAAAAAATGCAAGATTGTTCTCCCCTCCACATTTCCTTCACCAACTAGCCTTTCCATAAGGCTAGTCTAAATGCTGAAGGCTTTTCCAGTAGCCTAAACTTGAAAAGCGTTTCTTTTGCAGTATAAGATGCATCTATTAAGGTCTTTTGCCATCACAACTACATTGACCTCTTACAGTTCTCATGGTTGCAGTTATAGTACGGACGTAGCTCAAAATGTCTCGTGTTTAACAGGCAAATCTTAGTAAAATACTTTTTCTCTCTCCCCTTTTATAAAAGTTCACAAAAAAGGCTATAGCACACAATCCTTCTTTGATTAGGGAAAGCGTGTCACAGCATCAGACATCACAGCTGAAGGTTAACTGAGGCCACATCAGGTTTACTAGTACCACTAATATACTTTTCCCTTGTAATTGTGAATTTTAAAACAAAGTTGTGAGATTTCAGTTTCATAACTGAAGGAACAAAGACCTGTCAGATGCTGGTGGGCAAAACAACTAAGCAACAGTGATTTCCAGACTAAATTGCATTAGAAAATATTTTCTATGTACAACAAAAATAGAAAAATAAAAAAGAGGCTCTTTTTTCCAATTGAGAATGCACCGTAGAGACCAGGGGCTTTCCTCAGTAGCAGCATTAAGGCCATGTTCACGAGAAGGGTAAAAGACTAACCAACCATGACTTGGGGTTTATTTTCATGCTAAGCCGAGGATGTCCTGTGACGTGCCAACAGCTCAGTTTGTTCAGCTTCCTTCCCTACAACTTGACTGGATTTTGAAGCACTTGGCTGAGCAGAAGGCAGTAGCCAGAGAAGTTTTGCTGCGTGACCACGTAAGGCTATAGCTGTTAGTTAATCCCCAATAAATTCACCATTGTTCATAAGCTCCAGCTTCCGTTTTTGTGTATGAAGCACTCGGAGGCGATCAGGGACACTTGGGCTGCTGCCCTTAGCGGTGTGATTAGGACTTACCCTTCCCCCTCCCCAAGAGGGCACAAGCGAAGGGGAGGACCAGCAAGGACTAAAGCAGATCGCACTCTAAATCTTCTATAGGATAAATGTGACACGAGCTTGAAGGGTAGAGATCTAGAACAGAAGCAACTGTTACTGTTGCCTAATTTAACACACTTGCACTTGGAGGTTAAGGTCTCAGTAATACCAAGGTAAAATACAGAGGGTGTTTCTCAGACTGAATGGTAAGGAGGCCCAGCTGATAACATGAGGCAGATGAGGACGGTTCTCGTGAGCAAGCACACATGAAGCTGTAATCACAAAGCAGCACGTTACCAGAGCAGTACAAAACAACAAGGATCAAGGTACTTCGTCAGTGACAATACTCATCCAGGAGAGAGCGACAAGTCCAAGGAGCAGACCAGTGCAATGTGCTCTCCAGAGGAACAGCAAGGAACGGCCACAGACGGAGCGGTTCCTGGTAGTAACCTGTTTTCCTGCTGTCCCTGCTGGTTTGTCTGCAGCCCTCCCCTTCCCACGCACAGGCCGGGAACAGCTGAAGTTTTCGCTGAAGAAAGGCTGAGCGAGCAACATGACCCAAGCTTCAGCCGGGACAGAGGAATGCCCTCGGTTTTTCTCCCCAAACAACAAAAGGATGTTTGCATTTAGACACACGTGCTACCAGCAGCACTAATTTGGGCAGGGTAAGAAAAGGTCTGTCAGGCCTCCCTCCCCTCTCCCCTTCAAAATATCAAGGCTTTGCCTTCCTGCTGTGTCCCTCCCCAAAAAATCCCCACAAATACATCTCAGATTTAAAGGAGAAAACGTCAAGCACTGCTCTTGGTTTGGTCTGGGAAGAAACATACCAGGAAATAGCTGAGAACAAGCGTGTAATGTACAAGTGACTCAGGATCCATTCCCATTACAATGGGGAAAACAGGCGAGCCTTTTTCCACACGTGGATGGATCCACCCACTCCGGGTAAAAAAAAAATAGCACGAACGCCAATTTTTTCACAGCAGCTTCAAGAAGCCCACAGTATTTCTTACAAGGAAACAGATATTTTATTGACAGTTTGGCTCAACGCGGTTTGGATTCTTTTCTGCGTTACACTGTAATTGACACAGGGTAAGCAGACCGCCTAATGAGACAGTTTGAGTCATCCTAACGTCCTGCACAAGCACTGCGTTCAACTTCTCTGTAATTGCAGCGGACCTTTGACACTTCAGCTTTTACTTTTACAAGGTAAATGAAACAGCTCACCTGTGCTGTGCGGTAGTTATCAGAAGTATCAAAACAAGCTCATCATTTACGTGAGTATTTTCACTAAGACCACGTAAACATAGCCTGGGCCAGAGGGCCGCGACGCAAGCGCTGCGGTGTGCGGCGCGCCGAGCCTCTCCCCCGGCTCACGCGCTGCGTTTTGCTGCTCGGCGGGCTGGAGGACAGCCCTGCCACCAACACCTACCCCGCTGACACCGAGCACTCGTCCCACTGAGCTGGGGGAACGCGCTTCCAGCAAAGCCTGGCCGGTATCGCTGCCTCAAGAGCCGGTCACGTCTCGTTTGAAGGTAATTAACGAGTGCCGTACTTTCACTGGTGTTCAGCTGCAGGCAAGAGGCAACACACACCATCCTCCTAACACGCCAGGCCTAGCGACTGTGACAAAATAGGTTTTTACCTCATATTCCAGGCACATCATATAACACATGTGATAAAGACCACTTTCCGGCACGGGATCAAACTACCGTAAAGAAAGAACGAAGGGCAGCAAGCACCGCTGAAACACTAGTTTTGCTGAGGCATAAACTTGCTGCTCACGCGATTTTGGAGCGGAATTATTCACGGCTCACCCGAGCACAGGTCACCAGCACAGCTCATGGAAGCAGCAGCCCAGTTTATGCTCCCTTATAGACCGATAGCACATCAGGGCGCTCATCAGCTGCATCACCCTCTCCTGTACTGAAGTTTTCAATCCTAAAACCAGCAGCAGAGTGCTTTCTACCTCCTGTCTCTAAGCAATTAGCACCATTAATCCCAGGCCATCCAAGCCCCCTGGCGTGGCTCTGATTTGGCTTTAATCTCTGCTGAGGTCTCTTCTTTCTCCCCACAGAAAGCCATTTAAACCTTGGCAAGCCTCTAGGTTGACAGCAACATTATGCTGCGGCAATCGCTGAACCGGTCGGAAGCAGGGAGACCCGCGATGCCTGGCCTTCCTGCTCCCCAAAACAAGGGATGAAAAGTCACTTTCTCAGCCAGCAACCACTTGAGACAAGGCGAGGTCTCCTCCACACCTCTTCCTCCCCTCAAGCTCTGCCGGGCTACCCTGCAGAAGCCGGCCTGGCCTGTGCTCCGGCGGCGCTTTCTAACGCTTCCTCCCCGTGCCCCGGCAGGATGCAGCCCCGGCCGGCACCCCCACAGCACACAGCCCCGCTCCGCGCCGTGCCTCCGGGCAGCCTCCTGAGGGGGCGGCCAAAGGGGGTGCACGGCAAGGCTGTCCCCAGAGGGGAAGCCCAAATGGGGGCGTCCCCAAAGGGGGGTGCCCCAAAAGGGGTCCCCAATAAGGGGTGTCCCGAAAGGGGAAGCCCAAAAGAGGCCGTCCTCAAAAAGGGGGAGCCCCAAAGGGAGGTGTCTCCAAAGGGGTTCCCAAATGGGGCATCCCCCCAAAAGTGGTCCCAAGCGGGGGGTGTCCCAAAAGTGGGTTTCCCCAAAGGAAGTCCCAAAAGAGGGTGTCCAAAAGGAGGTGTTCCTAAGTGGGGTGCCCCTCCAAAAAAGAGGTGTACCCCAAAAAGGAGGAGGTGCCCCCGCCCCCCTGCGCCTCGTCCTCGCCCCACTCACCCCATGAGCCAGTCCATGGCTGGGTCCCGCCGCCCCGGGAGGCTCCCCTGGGTCGCCGCCTCCCTCTCACCACCGGCTCATGAGGTCCCCGCGGGGCCTGGCCGCGGCTCGGGGCCGCCCTCGGCGCTGGCTCCCGGCCGCGCTCCGGCTCCGTCCCGCGGCGGCCGCGTCCCCTCCGCGCCGCCACTCGCGCACCGGGGCGGCCGGAAGTAAACACACGGCGCTGGCACCGCCCCGCAGCCGCCAACCCGGAAGCGCCCCCTCCTCCATTTTTTGCCTCCAGCCCGCCCCCCCCAGGGCACGCTGGGAAATGTAGTCCCGCTCCCCCCCCCAAGCCCCACCATGTCATTTTCCAAATGGGAAGGATGTCCTCTGGGCAGATCTGCTGCGGGTGCTCACACGCTTTGGACACCTATTACCAAAAAAAACGTGTTATGGGTGGTTGGTAGTTACAGCCTAGGACTCCCTGTAAGCTCTTTCTTGCCTGAGATCAGCAGCTTTCTGAGGGAAGCACCATCCTTTGGAGGCTGCTTGAGGATTAACAATGCTGTGCCGTTGTATTTTGGAATGAACTCCCTGGAGAAATTTCCTGGGAATCCCTTTTTACAGCACACACGTGTTTTATTTTGCCACTCTCCTATAATGAAACTTCATGCTGAGAATTATTTGGGTATCCAGTAATGTAATATATATATAAAAAAAGGAAGACCAGAACTTAAAAATGCATGTTGTACGTGTTCAAGTTGAATGTTTTTCTTTAACACCTACACTTTTTAATCCTTTATACCTTTAGCTACCCTTGCTCATATAGAATGTACCAGAGAGCAGGAAAGAGGTCTCAGGCTAGCAAAGCCCTACATACTTTATGGAGTTTTTGGGACAAAGATTTTTTACAATGTTTAAAACACCAGATCAAACCATCTGCAGAAAATAATTATCCTTTATGCAGACACTTGATCCAGTCATTATCTGCAAACATTAGAGAACAGATGTCCCTCATTTGAATTATGTTTTCTTGTTGCCCTTTGTTAGGAGCACTTTTGGCAGGGCATTTAAGGATGAGCTCTGTCCAATTTTACTGTGGGGTGCATTGTACCCAGAGTAGGGTGTTCAGTCATATGACACACGTTTTAAAGCAGAGATGACTTCTAATACAATGAGTTTGTCATGTCACATTAGCTGTTTTCCTCCTGATTGTATCAAGGAAAACATACAGCAACTGGCACTGGGAGAATTACTGGTGCAAAAGCAACTCAGGAAACTGACATCTATTTTATTAATATTTTGTAATGTATTTTGCAGTGTCACAAGGCATTTATGTATATCTCACTTAAGACGATTATTTTACAATTTATTTTCAGTTATCAAGTCGATACTGCAGACAATACAGCTACTGCTTTTTGCCTTCTCCCCTCAGCGATTGGAAACCTTGGAAATTCCTCTGGCAGAGCCACTATTTCACATTCTTCCCTGCTGAAACATCTCTCCATCAGCATCTCTGAAGAGCAGAGGATGTGTCTATCCAATAGCAGTCTCCAGTGGTTGTCCTGTAATTCTCCTTCTGTTTCTAAACCCTCTGAAAAATGCATTGCAGCCATTATTTGTTTGACAATAGCAAGCCTAGCAGGCTGTAGGGCTCTTTTGTGCCAGATGCTATGCACATCTTAGCAAAAGGGTGGTCCTTTCCAGGGTAACAGGCTTCCAAGAGTCTGCATGACTTGAACATAAGATTCTTTAGGAGAGACAATGCTTGACATACAGATGTGCTAGGAAGGGAAGTTAGAGGATAGCATGGACATAGGGCTATCCCTGTCTACCAGAGAGCTCTTTTAGGTCCCATAACCCCTGAAGAGAGGTACTGCAGTCCCCAAGCTGGCTCAGGGTGGCTGAGAGCTGCCTTGGAATAGCCACCCTGAAGATTTCCTTCCTTATTTTTCCCTCACACAGTTCTCATGACCAGATTTGTACAAAACGGGACATCTGATAGCAGCGCAAAGTCTGTCATATATAGCCGACACTGGCTTTCCAGTTGGCTTCTTTGGCCAGCCGGCAATAAAGTGGTGCTGCAAGGGACAAGTGGCTATGAGGAAGTAATCAAGGCACCAGGCTCTCTGCAACTGTCTTTACTGCCTCGGATTTTATTGACATTGCCTCCTGCAGCAGGAAGAGCACAAGGCGCAGGTGGGCAAACATCCACTTAGGCTGCAGAGCACTAAGGAGTGGAAGTGAACTTTGCTCCCTTGCTGGCATATTGCATCAGAAACACCTGTCCCTCCTCCACATCCCACTATTTGTTTGGAGCCAAGGGGCCTCAGAGCTGATACCTCAACAAGAGGAACAGAGCAAAGAAGCCAAGTGGTTTCAGGAGCTTTGCACAGTTCCTTTGCTCTCCCTAAGTGTGGCTGTGGTTATGGTTAAGGAGCAGGAGAAAGCATTGCTGTATGAGTTTTTCTCTTCTTGAATTGAGGCAACATCATTCCCAGGGAGCTTAGCTTATCCTGGGCAGCTGAGAAGCTTCAGCAAGCAGAGAAATGTGAATTAATTTGCCTGGCTGAGGGGTTTCTAGTGCACAGGGATGCTGTATGGAAGAGAATCAGAGCAGGTGATGGCTGCCCCGACACAGAAGGAGCAAAGCGTCCTTCAGCAGGCTGGAAATCTGCTGCTCAGATCCAGACCTTCAGCTACAGAAGGAACTACACATTCAGTGAAAGACATGACAGACCAATGGACTTGGGATCAAAATGGTGTGTTTGTGAAGTTCTGAATGCGGCACTGGCTCTTTAAGTCAAAAACATCCACATATTCCTTTCCTGGGACAAAACGTCTTTGTCCCTGTGCATGAAACATGTTATGGTTCAAATTCCTGCAGAGCCACTAGAAAAAGCAAAGTGCATGAGTCTGACAGCGTGGGCCTGCCTGCAATGTGATCATTAATCATGCTGGATATTAATAACAGCGTCTCTTCTTGGTTGGAACATTTGATTTTTTCATAAATAAACACCGTGAGTGGTTATAAATATTGATTGCTGCCAATAATAGTAAGACATTTTAGATACTGTCTTGCAACTAGGCTATCAACCATGCTGAGGACCAGACTGAAGTAAAAAAAAAAAAAAAAAGGTATACTGAACCCAACTAGCTAGGAAATACAGCTTGTGTTTAGATGCCTAAGAGAGGGCTGAAGCTTTGGGGAGGCGTGCTGAAAATCTGTGCTTGGGTGTTTGCATTTCCAGAGATGCTGAACAAAGTAAATCTCCAGATAAAAATGTTCTCAATCTCCCAGTCACAGGAGAATAGAAATATTGGATGTTTCCTCTTTTACAGAACAACTTATGAGTGGATGTTAAAGCACGAGACTAGTGGTGACTGAGTTTTATTACCCCTTCCCTCCCCCCAATTGAGTATTATTGAGCAATACCTTCCTCATGCCTCAGTTTCCACATCTGGAAAATGAAAGAAATACTTCCCTCTGCATCAAAAGTCTTGTGAGAAATGATGGTGAATGCTCCGAAACCTTCAGTGGTTAGGAGTGCTCAAAATTAAGTTGATATCACTCTTTTTCCAGCTGAGGGATAATATCTGTTTTTGAGAAAACAAAATTATGTTAAAGTGAGTGGTAGCTAAAAGTTTGAGTTACAGCTACGAAGCTTGGTAAATCCCAATGCCCACCATGAGGCTGCTCTGGACCATGGTCTGGGGAGAGCTCTAAGCCTGATGAGCACAGGTTCATCACCCTGTGCTGGTGCTACCACGGCATTAGGGGCAAACTGTGCCCAAAGCCATGCTCTCATTCAGCCTGACCAGCATTAACCAAACTGAATAATCACTCAGAAAGGAGCAGCAGGGTTGGCACATCAGATCCCATACATCTTGCTGTAGTTGATGCTGATTTTCCCCACTGATAAGCTCTTCCCCAAGGGTACCCTAACCGCCTGCCTATTGCAGGGCAGAGAAAGGGGCAGGAGCAGGGGAGCAGGGGATCCGTTCTCACTCTGGGAGGAAACTATCCACCTGTGGGCTGCCTGCAAGGACAAGGTGGTGCACAGAAGTGGAAGGCAGGGATCACCCGTACCCACTGGTTGTTCAGGAAGATGGAGATGGTGCCAGAAATTGCATTACTTTCCTAATGCTGCATCTCTTGCCCACACGGCAAAATTCCCCCAGGCCTCTACCTCATAAAAACCAACCAACCAAACAAACAAAAAACCATGAACACAACAAAACAAACCCAGCAGGCAGCGGAGGAATGGGCTGAAGAATGTATTTAAGTCTGTTATTTGGATGCTTTTAAGCAAGCATCCTTAGCTATTGTTTGCAGAGGCACAGGATAATTTTCTGGCTCCTCGAAGGAGCACGGTGCGAGGCCTGGTGCTGTGTCCCCCCATCTGCACCTGCTTCTTCTGCAGGGCAGGATTTATCCCTGCAGAAACCCTGGATTTGCAGGCTGTGGGGACAGCAAAGCTCCTGTGCTGGGACCTGGCCTTTGTTCCTGCTGGGCTGGGAGGCAGGACTGGGGCTCAGCATCCCGCCAGTGCCATCCAGCCCCACGCAGGATTGGTGCCCGCGGTACAAATGAGGCCTCCCATGCCCGCATGGAAGGATTCCCAGCCCCCAGCTATTACAAAGGGTGCCTGGCAGAACAGGAGTCTGTTTGTCTGCCTTGCTCTGCACAAACAGTTGCTTCTGTAAATACGTCTCACATGAGCAATTAGCCCCAACAGTGACGAGGTCCCATCTCTGCCGAGCGGTTCGGGGAAGCTGCTCTTTTGCTGGCTCTGAAGACGAGCTCAAACAGCCAACAGTCCCCAGCCCGCCACCCTCCTGGGGAGACCACAGGTCTGCAAAATGTCCCCTTTCTGCTCCAGAGCTCGGTGCCTCCGTGTGACACGTGTGACATGACTGCTCGCAGAGCAGCCCCCAGGTGATGATAAGGCAGCGCCGAGCATGGGGCTGCTCAGGGAAGGGGCACACATGGCTATTCAGCTCCTGTGACACCCTGGGGGCAGGGAGAAGTTATTTTAAGGCCACAGGAAAGATTATGCTGTGAAATTGAAGCTGGCTCCCACCGTGCTTGGAAAGCACCCAGCCCGGCTCAGCAGCCATGCTTATCACTGACTAAATGCAATTGTAATGATTTCTCCTTGCCCTCCTCCCCAGTCGTCCTCATCTTGCTGGCATTTTTCTTCTCTCTCATCTTGCGCAATTAAAACCCAAAGCCAACCCAGGAAAAGCTTTAATCAGTTATTATCTGTGCATATTTGCAGTGCCAGGTAAAGGCCTCAGCTGGACAGCAGTGCCAGGCTCTGGCCATTGCAAACCACAGCCTGCCTCAAAGAGAATTATTAATTCAAAACACTGGGACATGCTGGCCCCATGTCTGGAGGGGAGACGTCAGACGCGATGAGAGCATTGCGAGCAGCGTGCCCTGATGCACAAGCCTCTTCTCCTTGTATTGTATGCCGTGCTAAAAACAAAAAGGGAAGAAGCAGGGGGAGGTGGCCGGGAGTTCACCCCAAACGGGACCTCTCTAGGACTGCCTGAGCACGTCCCACATCCCACATCGCTGCGAAGGGGAGCTTTTGCGAATCCTGCTGCTCTTTCATTTCTGCCCGGCTTGATCTCGGTTCCTCTTTTCTAAATCTTTCCAGTAGCAAACACACCTTGTTTTGGGGAAACTGAGGTCGAAATACTCCTAAACTGCTATCACTTGCTCCTATACTGGTATTACTGGAGTCCATCTACAAGAATACAGCCTGTCTTGCACGACTGGTGCAAAACCCCCTAAAAACAGTGACACGGGTGCTTGCTAACATCATTGGCAACAACAGAGAAACCACACTTGCTTTACTACGCTAGAAAAATCTCTTTGCTTGGTCTTTTTTTTTTTTTTTTTTTTTTTTTTGGAGGTGGGCGAGATGGAGCAAGAAGCCAGCGTGGTCCCTGGTGCGTGCAAACCTGCGCTCCTCGGTGCTTGGCTTCCACGGCAGACTCAATGGCACCATCTGATGGCCGTCAGAACAGCAGGAGCCCTTCCTGCAGCCCCGGAGGAAGATTTCTGCCGGGGTTGCTCCCAGGCAGTAGCACGGTTTCCAGCTGGGGGCAGGTGGGGCGGTGGGCCTGATGGAGGGAAGCTCAGGCTTTGGAAGGGTGAGGAGGGTTTGGTGTTTGGAAGGTGGTCGTGTGAGGCCCTCTTGATGTGGGTGGTTTTGTCCTGGGCCAAGGCCGGCGGGGATTCATTTGCTAAGTCACATTTCATTGATTTTTCTATGTATAGGAAGTGTTGATTTCTCCAGCAAATGCAGTACATGAAGGTCAGGTTTATTTCATGACTACTTTGTAGCATCAGCAATGGAAGGTGACCTGTCCTCTTCCTCCTTTGACTCAGAGCTGTGAGGCCAATAAGTGCCAGGAGTCGGCTGAATTCTGCCCCCCATATGCAATAATGTGCTAATGTGCATGAAACACAGGCGGGTAGGATGAGGGCAAGACCTCTTTGTCCAGGGCAAGTTCCTCAGATGTAACGGGATCCAGTGGTGCCATGAGAGAATCGCCACCTAGAGCAGACTCCACGAGTCGTTACCGTAGGGCTATCACTCGTGCGTGTGAGATCAGCTGGAACGAGTCCTTGGAGATTATCTTCACGGGGGTACGGAAGTCCACCTGTTGGTCCTTTGATCAAGCATCTGCTCCTGCATCCCATCTGCAAACCAGAGCCATGGGAGGAAGTTTTAAAGGAAAAACTCCAGTTTTGAGCATGGAGATTTCCTCTGGCCACTCCGCAGGCTGTTGTCTACAAGTCCACCCCAAAAATGAGAGACTTCCCCATGCAAGCCCAAGGCTGCCTCCAGGGAGAAAGCACAGCTGTGATTCAAGGAGCAGTGTGAAGGCTGGTGCAAGGTGCGAGGTTTTCTCCCTCGTGGGCAGTCACCCCTTCCCGGGATGCATCACAGCTCTCCTGCTCAGGGCACTGTGGGCTTCTTTGGCCGCCTGCTTCTTGTTGTGGTTGTTGTCAAAGCAAGTCTGCTTCCTGGGTGGAGCTGATGGACGCAAGGGAGGGCTTGATCTCGGTCTGCTTCTGGCAGCCGGCAGAGCACTAATGTTTGCAAGGCTCATTAGTCATTTATGAAGCATACCCAGGCACCTGAAAGTCTTCCTGGGGATGTGGGGGGAGTGAGGCAGCCCATTTGGTGAGGGGCCGGGCTGCAAACTGTTTGTGTCATAGCAAGGCAAGGAGCCCTGGTTCCTGGCTGTAGCTCTGCCAGCCTCTTTTGACCGCCTTGCTGTTCCTCATGGTGCCACCTGGCTGCTTGTGCAAGGTGGACCTGAACAGATGGGAGAAAAAGCCTTTGGGGTGCGGAATGGGGTTATTTTCTCTGGCACAGTGCTGGCAGCATTCACAAAACTCCCGTCTGCAAGGCAAAATTCCCTGCAAACAGGGCAAGGCTGGGCCCCTGCCTGTCCTCCAAGGGAGAGTGCCCAGGTAGGACGAGAAGTAGCAGCATCCCCTGCCCTGCTGCCTCCCCCCCCCAACCCAGAAGGGTTTCCCTTCAGAGGCAGCAGGATGCTGCTGTTGATCATTACCGTAAGCGAGTGCTGCCTGGCAGATGAACCAGCTTATCTGCGAGCGCCGCCGGGTGAGTTTGCACAGGGACGCCACTATCACCTGCTTCCCGGCTGGCACAAGTCACGCTGTCACCTCTGCGAGCCTGGGAGAGGGAGCACAGAGAAGAGGCCTTGGGCACGTTGCCTTCACAAAGTCCGTGCCGTGGATGGGCAGAGACCACACGGGGCTGGGTCCTGTGCAGGGCACCAGGGGTCCTCCACCTGTAACCCCCTGGGAAGGGGGAGATTGCACCTCCCTTCGAGTTTGTGAAATGCCCACTGTGACTTTTCCCAGCACATGGACAGCCAGAGCACAGAGGCCAGGCTTAGCCCCCATCCTTCTCACCACAGTCCTGGTCCCCAGCTCCAAGCTCCCCCTGGAAGTGTGTTCCTGGAAGCTGTGAAGGAGAGGCAGAGTGGGGAGAGGCAAAGAGCTTTCCTGAAACTGCAGCCCTGGAGGGGACGTGTAAGAGGCAGGGATCGATATGGCGCTTCCAAGAGCCTCCAGACTCCTGGATCAGCGATAATAGAGGGGTGAGCTCATTGCTAAGAGCTTCGGTGGGTGCAAGAGCCAAGGGCAGGCAGTCCGGGCGGGAGGAAGGCTTGATGTTGTCTCTGCATCTGTCAGCAGCTCTGCCTGGCGCAGCCCTGGGAGGTGGTGAGGCGGAGTGCAGGGCCAGGAGGATCCTTTTTCATCACTTTTCAGCACACGGAGCAATTTTCTAGTGAGGAGGGGGATCAAGGCTTGGTCTTCTGCCAGGTGCTGCCGGATGCGCAGCTGAGCGGCTGTCAGGGGTGGAGCAGGTGAAAGCATGGAGGTTACGTGAGCCAGTTGACTCTTTGCAGTTCCCTGGGCTATCTTGCTGGCTGCCTCCCTTTCAATCCACTGTGATATAAAATCATAAAATCAGTTAGGTTGGAAAAGACCTTCAAGATCACCAAGTCCAACCATCAGCATGACCTGATGAGTTCCATGCCTAAATCATGTCCCTTAGGGCCACATTCACGCCTCTTAAATACCTCTGTCTCTTAAATAGCTCTTAAAACACCCCATTAAATAACCAAAAGGAGGAGATTTCCCATGCCATAAGAGGTTGTTCTGCTACCTAAGAGACCTCAGTGCTGATTCCTGGTTGCCTGGCTTTGGAGGGGTGCAAGGCCCTGGGGGAAGCAGCTTTTCCCTCCCCTGACAGCACCCAGGGCTGAACCCCCTCTTCCCCGGGGTCACACCGCAGCGCTTTGACTTTGTGACGGACTTGAAGCTGAAGGCAAGCCTTGACGCCAGGTCTGTGCTGCTGAAGGCTGCAGCATTATGGCTCACACCGTAAGTGGTGGGCTGAGCCTGGGAGGGCTGCTGAGCTGCTGGTGCTTGGATCTGGAAGGCAACGAGGACCCTTCACCCCAAGGGGACAATGAAGGGGACAGGATGGGACGCATGCACAGTGAGGCACTGAGCAGCACTCCTGGAGGATCCGAAATGAGGGTGAACTTCCTTTCCCATCACCTGGTGTTGCAC
This sequence comes from Heteronetta atricapilla, assembly GCA_011075105.1. Lineage (NCBI taxonomy): Eukaryota > Metazoa > Chordata > Aves > Anseriformes > Anatidae > Heteronetta > Heteronetta atricapilla. The sequence continues at coordinate 35,971,999 of CM021735.1, forward strand.
AGACAGAATTTTGGTGGTTTAACGAGCCCTGAGAGCTGTCAGGAGCTGCCACTAGAGGCTGCTCGCAGGCTGGTCCCTGCCAGGGCTGCGGGGCTCCGCAGGGTGAGGACGCAGCTCTTGGCACGGCTGGGACCCCGCTCGGAGCCCAGCTTTGAGGCACGTGCTGGGGAAAGTTGTCCTGGAGGGCCCTGGGGTCTTGCTTCCCTCTGTCCCATGTCCCCAGCTGCTGGGCTTGGTGCTGCAGAGCTGGGGACACTGGGGCACAAGCCCCCAGCTCTCCTGTGCAGGGCTTTGTGGGGTGGCTAGCTCATTTTGGATGGATGGATAGATGGATGGATGGATGGATGGATGGAGGGAGGGAGGGAGAAGCTACCCCCACATTAACAGCACAGGATCAGGCCCTTAGCATCTGTGTAGAGGGCAGGGCGGTGAGGATAGATACTCCATCCTAAATCCAGCCAGCCTGCTTGCACAGGCCCACCTGGCAGAGGGATGCTGGGGACCACAAACTCCACCCAACAGGGCTGCATGGAGCCATAGGGCTGTAGCTGGGGCAGATCTCAGCACTTCTCTCCCACCTGTGGATTAAAGCAGCCTCTTTCTTCACCACCCTGTGCCACCACCTCCCTGCCATCAGCACGTGGGGACCACAAAGTCCTCACCCGGTCCGGTTTGCCCCTTTATTGCCTGGCCTGTGGTGCACCTTCCTGTGCTGCTGCCTGTTCCCGTGCGGGTGGATCTGTTTGCATGAGATGGGTGTGCTCGCGTGTGCATGCCGGTGCCTGTTTTCTCAGTGAGGTAATCCTCCAAAGCAGAGTGACCCGGGGAGATAATGTCAGCCCATTACGCACACCGAGGAGCCAGTGGGTGCCCCGACGGTGGGAGGGGGGAAGAGCAATGCTGTGAAGCAACAAGGTAGGGAGAGGGCTAGAGCCTGGAGGAGAGATAAAAAAAGGGGGGAGACTGGGGGGGGTGAAACAGCAGCAGGAGAAGAAAATGATGGCCATCACGTCACGACAGGCGCACGCCAGCCGGGCAGGATGCAGCTCTGTTCCCAGCACAGCTGGCTGTGACTCAGAGAGAGAGCCTCGGGGGAGCAAACCAGATGGGGAAGATGGTGTCTTTTTTGGTTCTGGTCACTGGAGCCACTTTTTGAAGTGGAGGAAGCCTGTTGTAATTCGCCAAGGTGTTCTGCAGACACCACAGCATCCCCCGGGTAGTGAGGCGGAGAGGAGGGAGGGTTGTAATTAGCGGGGGCTGTGGCAGGATGGGAACATCCAAGGGTCTGGCTGGATTTGGGCACGGCCAGCTCCAAGCCAATATTCAGTGTGGATGCCCCAAAATGTGAATTTTGGGAGGCATTTTCTCTTGCTCATGCAGCTTCCCCTGGCAGGGCACTGAGCAAGAGCAACACTGTGGGGCCGTCAGCGTGGGAGCGTGATAAATGGGGGATGCAGCATTTGGGATCGGGGCAAACATATTTAGCGGTAAATCCACGGCAGGGTAATGACCTCTCTTTGCAGAAGACAGCTTGATTAAAAAGAAATAAATAAAGCATCTTTAAAGGAGAGGCGAGCGAGAGACACAAACCCCATCCTTGGGGCGATGCAGACAGATGAGTAATGGGGCCCTTTGAGTAAGTGCCTGCCTGGCCAGCTCTGAGTCACTGAGCAAACAGCACCAGCCTGGAGCCAGCAGCAGGGCTATTCTTAGCCGCTCGCCTGTCAGGAGCTGCTGCTGAGGGAGAAGAGGCAGGTTAGGGGGTGTCAGTGGAAGGAGGAGGGGTGAAACCATTTACTTGCCAGCTAAAAAGCACCCAGGGCCAGCCTTCTTGCTTGTTTATGGCAACCCAGCCTGGAGACGGCAAATGCGGGAATGAGGATGCTACCACACTCTGATGGAGGTTCTCAAGGGGAAATAAAGCACCCGGGGCTCTGATAGCTCCTCGGTCACACACATTGCTCAGAGGGACCTGCAGGTTGGCAGGGCACAGCTGAAGGAGGAGAGGAATGCCTGGTGGGCGCCCATCGCACCTCCCACCCCGCTGCAGGTCGAGTCCCGGGGCCGGTGGGCAGCACGGCCGAGCAGTGTCCCCCCCTGCTCCACAGAGCATCCCCCTGCCACCCACCCAGCTCCCTGGTCCCAGGCTGAGCCTCCCCGAAGCGACCTTCTCAGGGCACTCTGCCATCCCTATCTCCGCCGCAGCCGGGGTTGCATCAGTGGTGGAGACGCGGCGGAGGGAGCAACACGCTGCCAGGTGCCGCCGAGACCCGGGCTCGGCTGCGCTTGGGCTCCTGCTAAATAAAGGCCATCCAGTCATACTGGCTCGAGCTGCTGGCTCAGCCCAGAAGCCTGGAAAACTAAATGACATCATCTGGGTACCGCTGACAGACGGTATTTCCACTCAGACACCGAGCACGGGGCTCTCAGCCAAAGAGAAGAGCGTGGCTGGGGAGCAAAATGAAGGCATTGAAAAACACCTGAGTTTTGGGGAGCCCCCCATTACTGCAGAGCCACTAGCAAAAGGGGCATCCCCTCCTCTCTCCCATGCCACCTGTGTCCATAACATGGCCCCTCCAAATGGTAGGGCCATCCCTCGTGCCGGGGTGCCTTCTGCTTGGTTTGTGGTGGGAGGAAGCTTGCACCCCTCTCCCGGTCAGGCTGGTGTTCCCCAGGACACTGGCCCAAGCCGCCTGGCTCTGCTGTCCACCTCGAAGCTGTCCCCAAGCTTGTCTTGTCTCCTCTCTCCCTTTCTGCCTGCAAGGCACCCTCGTAGGGTAACGTCCATCACTTGGGTGCCCACCTTCACCCTCACCTGGGGCTCCCCAACAAAACCCAAGCCCTCTGCACCCAGCAGGGACCCCGGCAGCATCTCAGCTCCATCAGGGTTAAACCAGGCGGCGTGGTGCATCGTGAGCATTATCTGCATCTGCTTCCCCTGAGAGCAGAGTATCTCACCGCCTTGTGCCGTGGCACTGTGGAGGAGAGGAAGGCAAGCAGCCATAGAAAGCACCCCTCTGGCATCCTGCAGGAGAGGACCTGCAAGGGGAGCAGGACCCTTTGACAGGACGGGATTAGGGGCCGGGACTTCCCCCAGGCAGTCTACCTTCTTGTGTGGCCTTTGGCAAATAGCCTGCCGTCTTTGCTCCAGGTTTCCTATTTGCAAAAACTGGGCTGAGTGTGATCCTCCTCCGATTTGCAGAGTGATCTGGGGCTGGTAGAGCCGATCCCCATCTGCAGGGGTACACGGGAAAGGAAAAATCAAGCCCAATAACAATAATTACTTTTCTCCTTCCCATGGGTGTTGTAAGGATTAGCTCATGTTTAGCAAAACTTGCTCTAAGTGCTAAGCATTATTAATGTCTTGGATTGCTCCAGGAGCAAATGTGGCTTTCCAGGGAGTGATGTTTTTTTCCCCTTTGCTGGCATGGGGCTGCAAGGGAATCATCGCAGCCCGAGGTAAGTGCCATCCCTCTGCTGCTGGGGCACTGTCTGCAGCACAAGAGCAGTCCTCACATCTGAGGTCCCGAGTCCCCCCAGGAGGGAAAAACGCCTTGTGGTTCAGCCCCAGCAAACACCCCATCAACCCCAGCGCTATGGAAAGGGCTAGGGGTTCCGCTGCACCTTCTGCTGCCACTCTGGGGACATCCCGGCCGTGGGGACCTGTGGAGGCAGGGCTGGCTTTGGGTGACCCCTTCTCCCCACGCTGACTCAGCCGTGCCCCGCGGTGGGTGGCCGCGGCCCCGGGTGGGACGCAGCGAAGGTAGAGGCAGCGCTGGCTGGCGAGCTTTCAAAGAGGCCACAAGCTAAATAAATAGTCGGCAGCCCTATTCCAGTGGCTGCTATATTTAGTGCAAGGAACATTTATTTATAGGCTTGGCAGCCATTCCGAGTCAATAAAAGCCCGAGAGCTGGAAAAAGGACGTTCCTGGGTTTCTCGTTGCAGTAATGGTTTGTGCCGTGCAAACCGCGAGGAGGGGCAGGGGGAGGAAAGTGCTCGGCGGCTGCAGCGGGGTGAGGGGAGCGGGTTCGTAGGAGGCAAGGGGATCTAGCTGGGGTGCAGCCTCGGCCTCTGCTGGGGGCTGGGTATCCCCTCCGTGCTCAATAATAATAATAATCGTGTAGCTCGGTGAGTGACGCAGCTTTCTGGAGCCAGCGCTGCGGGGAGCCTGCTCACGGCTTCGCCTCCCTCCAAGGTAAACTCCTGGCGGGGGACACGAGGAAACATTCCTGCGAGCCTCTGCTGAAATGGTGCTGCCAGCCTGGTGGGAGCCACAGACCATTATACACCCCCAGCCTGGTTGTTCGCCTGTCTGTGGGTCCACAAATGCCCCAATTAGTTTTTATCCCCCTGCTCACCCAGCCGTGATGGTTATTTCTGCTTCGAATTAATCAGCTCCAGCCATGGGGCCCTATAAATACGTGTGGGTCTGGCTGTGTGTCCAACTCTCCACCAGGTCTGGTGGATGCAGCCAAAAATCGGTTGCCCTCCCCAAAACAGGACCCTCCCACCCAATCCCCAAAAGCCCCCCCACAAATCAAGGCCAACACCAGCTGTTAAAACACCTATTTGGGTATTTATTACAACACGCCGTTCCAAAATACAAAAAGAAAGGGAAAGAAAAGAGAGGGTAGAAAAGCCCTGCTGCTAGCAGCTGCTGGAAATAAATAAATTAAAGAGGGGGCAGGGGCCGGGTGTCTCTCTGGGTCCAAGGGGGCAGAACAGAGCTGCCTTCAGTCACACTGACAGTGACAGAGGGAACACGGTGTGGCCGGTGGCCAGAGCATCTCTTCCCTGCTCAGGACCCCCGCGGTGGATGCAGACCCCGTCCCCATGCTGTGCTCTCTGGGGAAGGGCCCGATCCTGCGGGGATGCTGGTGGGAGCTAAGCCTGAGGGGCACCTGCCCGCTCCCTCCCCGTCCGCCCCGAGCACGGTGAGGTAGGAAGGGTGACGCCGGAGTGGGACCCCAGGGGTTCCCCATGGGATCCGGAGACTGGGGCGAGACCTGAGCTCCGGCACAGTCTTGGAGCAGCCCCGGGAATGAGTCCAGCCCGGGGTGATGGGAAGGAGCCCAGCCCATGACGAGGCGAAGTCACGACGGAGGCAGCAGACGGTGTCTGGGCTCCCGGGGAAGGGCAGCGTTAAGCCCTGGGATCAGGCTGACCCTCCCGGGGTTGCGTGGTGCAGGGCGTGTTTCACACCGTGGTGCAGACAGGGTTCCTCTTCCCTTCCCTTCATGTCTGCTCCTGGCACAATATTCCCCTTCCAGTCACCCCAAAACCTCTGAGCTGTGTATGGATTGGGATAAAAAAAAAACAAGGACTGGGCTCTGCCTGATTGCAGCACCCTGGTTTATCAGTCCCAGGCGGAGGGAGGCCACTCGAGACAGAAAAACCCAGGGCGCCTTGCTGGGACGGAGTACCAGGGCTGAGCGGGGCGAGTGGGGGCTTGGCAAACCCTCTGACCACCCCGCACCCCTCCGGGTAAAGCTGCAGCCTCGAGGTGCAGCCAGAGAAGGAGGCGAGAGGACCACAAGCTGGAGGGAGCTGCCTTGGTGAGCTGGATGCTCCTCGAAGCTAACACTCAAACCCTTTCACCATGCAGCTCCCTGTCCTCGGTGCCGGTGGGTTCCTGCCCCTTGCAGACAGGCAGCAGAGTGGGGGAGAGGAGCCGCGGGAGGGAAGGGAAGAGTTAAGAGAATGGGTCTGCCCTGGTTGGGGGTGTCTGTATGCTCTTGGGACACATCCCCCTCCGACAAGGGTCTGTTGGGGCAGCGTTTGTCTCCTCCGGCTCGGGAGCAGAGAGAAGGTGTGATGGGGCCTTGCGTTTATTCACAACAGAGAAACAAGGAGCAACATACAAAGAGTAAGAAGCAAAAAAGTACAGAATCATAACCGTAATAATCATAATAATAATCATAAATACTCAAATCTATCATTCATAGATTGCAATGACAACACTGATAGCTTATTATCATTAGTATTAAGAGTGGTAGGGGGAACAGGACAGTGGGAGGGGGTTCTGAGGGGCACAGTCTCCTAAGGGGCAGACATAACAGGGATGAAGGTCCAAAGAAACAAAGAGAAGGGCTGGGAAGGCAGCAGGGGCTGGGGACACTGCTGCCGAGGCTAGGGACGAGCCTGCTCCAACCCAAGCCTCCGGCTCGGTGTTGCCGACCTGGTCTCTGCCCTCCCTCCTGTGCTCAGCCTCTGAGCTGCGGGTGGGAAGGGTCCTGCCGTGGGGCTCAGCCCCGGGGGCAGGCTGGGGCTGGAGGGAAGGGTGCCATGTCCCTCCTAGCCTAAAGGAAAGCTGAGCGTTGGTCTGGAGGGACCTTTCCTCTCCTCTGCCCTCACTCCTCCCACTGCAAGGACATCCACCCTCATCGGATCGCGGTGGAGAGCCCGTGAAAAGGCTTGGCCACGAGATGACGGGGAGGGCGACCAGCCCGCATGTCCGTCCTCACTGTAACTCTCTGGTTCACGACAAAGTGGTCCACCAGGCAGAGCCTGATTTAAAAAAACACTGAAGCTAATTGCAAGCCCCTTGGTGACCCGCATGGCTTTGGGTCAGCACTGGCACTAGACAATCAGGCAGAGCTGCTTTGTCAAGGGGTGTTTTCTGGATGCAGCCTTAAAATATTGCACATGAGGGCTTCTGGCGCACTCACCCAGCATCAAGGGGAAGAATGAATATGAAATACGTCAAAGGAAGGCTGCAGAGGTGGGTGGTGAGTGTCTCCTGGCAGCTATGATCTATCTATGAGTCTTAAAAGGTTTCTCTGTGCTCTGGTTTCAGAGAGAGCAGCCCACAGTGCCTAAAGCACAGCCAAGGAGCATCCAGGGGCATGGCAGGGTGGAGATGACAAATCACAAACCACATATCTGCTTCTTTGCAGACATTTAGTGTCTCATCTACAGCACTCTCCCCTTCCTCCTTGACTTAGTCCAGCTGCTTTTTTGCTCCTGTAGAACACCACATCTGCTAACAGGATGAGTTATACGAGCCCTTGCTGCTGCCTCCTGTCATCCTCCCACCTGGCTGTGCCAAACTGTTTTTCCTATTAAATCACTTGAGAAGTCCCTGACTCCTCCCTTCACCAGCCAAAGCTCCACCGAATGGCTTCCTGCCAACAATTTGTCTGACCTGAGCTGGTACCAACCCTCGAGGACCACAGGATGGGCAGGAACTGGGTGATGCGGAGCAGCGAGCAATAGCCCCGCTGTGCTCGGGAGGAGGTGCCACCACCCAGGGCAGCAGGAGGCGATGGGCAGAGAATGACTTCCTCTAGCTTTTGTGGCCAGGAGGGAGACATTTTTCAAGTTCCAATGAGAACGTAGCACAAATGATGGGCAGAAAGGGTAGATTGTAAATGAGGTTGATGAGGTTGTCGTCAGGATGAGGTTGGCAGAGCAGGCAACCACTAGCAGGGTGTGAGGGGCTGAAAACTAGGCAGGCGAAGGCTGAAAAGCCCTGGCGCTACTTTTCCAGCATCATCACGCTCTCAAACCGTCAGGTTAACTTGGGGCCACACGGCCGGGAGGAGGAACGCTCTTTCTACCTACTCCAAGGTTCAGGTCGGCAAAACTGAGCTGGTTTGAGGCATTTGCTGGAGGCAATGATGGAAGGTGGTGTGCTCTCAAGGGACCTCGGGGGACCAGGCAGGAGCACATGGGGACTCCCCAGCACAGCCCCATTGAAAAAACAGGAAAAATAAAGCCAAGCCCAGCAAGAAGCCTCCAGGGAGGCTCGCCTCGGCTGTGGGCATGCACATGGAGGCAGAGGAGTCTGGGGAGCAGGCAGCTGGAGCGAGCTGCCCCTCCGCACGTCATCACAGCCCCTCATGCCTCTGGGCTGCGTTCACTTTTAAACCTGAGATTGCTTGTTTTTGTCACGTGTAGCTTGATCTAGAGAGAGAAACGAACAACGAGAGGAGGAACGAGGGGAAGGGAGAAAAAAAAAACTGTGCGGATCCAGAAAAGAAAAATTGCTCAAAGGATGACACAGGACACGGACACGCACGGACGGAGACCCCTGAGGTATTAGCTTTGCAAACTAGCGCGAGACAAGAGATAAAGCAAAGACAGCCACAGGGAGAGATGTGCTTTGCAGCAGAGGCAGCTCAGTGCCTACAGCTCCAGAAAGCAGCTTCTCAGCAAGCCTGAAGTCGGGCTTTGGAGGGGCAAGGGCTTGGCTCCCCATGGGTATGGGCAGCTGGGAAGGGGGGGAAGAACCCGCAAACATATTCCCCAAGAAAAACTCAGCTCAGGAGTTTCAGGGCTTGGGACAGCAGGCAAAACACCCCCACCATGAAATCCCAACCATCAGCCACCTCCCCTCCTGATGCTACGGCGGCATTGAATGCCTTCCCCTTCCCCGTGCATCCCCAGGGATGCCCAGTGCCCTTCCCTCCATTTTGGGTGACTCCTTCCTCTTCCTCTCCTGCCAGGAAGGGCAGCCCAGGGGAGGGAAGGGGGTGGCAGGTGGAATGGGGATGATGGCCAGGATGGGAACGATGTCTAGGATGGGAACGATGGCTGGGATGGGGATGGGGAGAAGCAAACAGGGGCTAAGGAGAAGGGAAGAAGCGGCAGCAGCTTCCAAAAAGGGAAGTTTTCTGGCTCAGTTTGTGTTGCAAGAAGATTTGACGGCTTGCTTATTCACTTGTTCATTTCTAGAAAAAGTGCTCCGAAGAATTTCCTGTCCCCTTTTCGCTGCACCCAGAGGGAATGGGGGAAAATCTTTGTCGTCGACATGAGCTATAGAAGGAGCCACAGGCCTCAGATATTGCTTAGAAACTCGTATTTCAGATTTAAATACCATACACAGTAAAAATAGAGCTGAAAGTACCGCCCCACATTGTCTGCAAATCATTGCCAGAATGAAACAGCTTCAATAAATTAAAAACAAAACAAAAAATTGAAATATTATTTACGTCTCAATAAAAATTGCAGTAAAACCATTTACCTTTTTTTTTTCTTTGTGTGTGTGTGTGTGTGTTTTCTTTATATTATATATAATATATATTTATATATGTATAGGGCTGCTCTAGTGCAGCATCTTTAGGATACTCAGCCAGAGAAACACGGGGGCGCATGCTTAGTGCACCGGGGTGCGGGGAGGGGATGGCTGGGGTGCCCCTTCCCCACCTCGATGGAGCGGTGCTGTGCCCTGTCCCCATGGGACCACGTCCCCCCCCCCCCAAGTCAGGAGCAGGCTCTGCTCACCCTCCCGACCCCAAATTGTAATTCCTGACCCTTCCCTCTTGAATTTTACACCCCAAATTTGAGCACGGGGCTCTGAGGGCTACTCTCCTGTCACCGCTCCATGTGCAAAAGCCCAGGGTGATGTCCCCAAGGTCTGGGGCAGGGGAGAGGGACCAGGATGGGCACGGGGGGGACACTAAGCATTCACCATGATGTTTCCTGACTGTGGATTCATTCCTCTTTGCTTTCGTTTTGGCATGTGCGCTCCCGAAAATGCACACACGGGTATAAATACTCCCCACCCGCTCTCCCCACGTCTCTCCCCATCTTAAATATCCCCCCTCCCCCCGCTGCTCTCCAAGCGCCCGCGATGGGTGTCAGGACACCTCGATGATCTCCATGCTGCCCGAAAAGCTCGACTGTTTGCCTATTTTGCCCAGCTCTTCCCGGGACCTGCCCTCGGACATGGTCTCCTCGAACTCCATCTGGCAGCTCCTCCTCTTGAACTGCTTCTCGGCGCCGGCCTCCTCGTGCCAGCTGTGCCTCCCGTCCCGCGCCTCTGCCCGCTGTTTGTCCCTCAGTCTGATCTCGCAGCCCCCCGGCACCCCGTTGCACCCGAAAGGGGGATACGGGCTGGCGCTGGTGAACAACGTCCCACCGCTGGTGCTACCGCCGCCGCCACCGCCGCCACCGCCGGCTGAGTCCGTGCCGAAGTACCAGCCTCCCTCGGAGGACGGGGTGCTGGGGGACTCCAGGTGGACACCCCCCCAGGAGCCGTTGGAGGATGGTGGTGGGCCGGGAAGGCAGAGCCTCGGTGGCTGCTGGAGGCTATCCTCCGTCCCGGGGCTTTTGCGGGCCGTGCCGACGTTGAGGCTGAGCCCGTGGGCTGGCGAGCCCGCTGTGTGCCGGTGTTTGCGCCGCTGCCTCACCTTGGCCTCCAGCAGGAGGTCGGGCCCGCTGGGCCGGTCGGGGCTGTCGGGCACTGGGGAGAACTGGCCGTTTGGCCCCGAGGGGCTGTCCAGCTTGCAGAGCTTGGGGGCCTCCCCGGTGCTGGGGGGGCCCGGGGGGTCCTGCCGCAGGCCGGGGGAGTAGGCGGATTTGATGTCCAGGGAGAAGGAGCGTTTCAGGCGGTTGGTGTCCTGGATGCGCTCCGAGGAGAGGTGCAAGCCATTGAGTCCCTGCTGCAGCGCCGTGGGTGACAAGATCTTGGGAGGCCCACCTTGCCTCTCGGGGTCGCTGGGGGGGGGTACGGAGGTTGTGCTTCTCGGTGCCTCCTCGACCTTCTCTGAGGTAGATGGTGTGGGGTGCCTGCCTCCCTCGGACACCTCGGCTGGGTCCTGCGGGGTCTCTCCCTCACCCCGGTCGCCCTGGGCTTTCAGGGCCTTGAGGAGCTTAAGGCTCCTCTCGTACTCCAGGAGCTGGCCCAGGAAGTTGAAGTTCGGTGAGATTGACGGGCGGCGGTCCTTAACGAACCTGCCGAGAGGTGCAGACAACCCTGGTTGGTGTTTGATCCTTCAGTGGGTCACCCCTACCCTCTCAGTCTCTTTGGGGCATCATCCAGGACCTTCTACCAGACCCCCCGAAGAAAGGAGTTTTGGGGAACCTTTACCCCTTGGGCCTCGGGATGGTCTAGGGTAAAGCTTGCACTGCTCAGACTCTGGGGTTTTACTCCTCCCCACCTCATTTTACTGTTCCCAACCTTCCTCCATGCATGCACTATGTGAAGGGAGGGTTTGGTTTGGTTTCACTGGGACTCAGCCAAGGCAAGACAAAACTTCAGGGAGCTCCCACCCCCTCCTTCTGTGCTGAGATGGCTTTCCTTCCCTGGGCTGAAGCACACCAGCACAACCCCTCCCTGTCCTCCAGGGAACTCTCACCTGTAAGCATCGTCTGACGACATACCCATGGTCTTCATGATGTAGGCGATGGCAATGGTGGCTGACCGGGAGATCCCTGCCAAACAGTGCACAATCACCTGGCAGCTCGACACCTTGGCCTTGTCTGGAGCAGGGCAGAGGAAACAGAGAGAAAAGTGTTGATGAGGTGAGCAAAATGGCTCTAGCCTCTCTTCCCAGCCCTCAGCTCCCTGTGTGTGAAAGGACAAGGGTCCTTGAGACCCTTGGAGGAGGCCAGAAGAAAAGTCCATGTTTTGAGGGCCAACTGAAGGGTCTGTAAGCATTGTAATGAAAGCTCACCAATGAATTCAATGGATTTGTCCAGCCAGGGAAGCAGCTTCTCACAGTAGTTGTCATTGACAGGAATGCGCATGAAGTGACTATCACAGATGAAGTCTGGCTTGGGACAGGAGTTGCTGGCGTTGAGGACGTAGCTTATCCCATTCTGCGTCATCAGGTCCTGGTGGGAAAGAGGGGATTGAAAAATTGGCTGAGTTCAGCTGCCACAGAGTGCTGCAGATCTGTCTCTCCACACACTCCCTGCTGTTACCCATGCAATATTTTTTCCCTTGTGTCTCCTGCTGCTTCTTGGCCTAGCTGAAGCTACCATCAGCCCGTTGATGCTACCTGGCTGATGCTCAGCACAGACTGGCTAAGAAGGGTGTGCCCATTTAGATGACATGTTTGAAACTCAGTAGATCTTTACTTTGGCCCATTATCATGACCAAAGACTCCTGGAAGAGGGTCCCAGAGGGGAAAGCCCAAGCACCCCAGTATGAGAGGAAGAATGGGAAAATGTAAGAAAGAAAACCAATGAAAACTATCACTGAAAGCTCAGAAAGTATCAGTTCAGAGAGAGAGGAGGCACCTCACCAGTGGAGTGGGGTGAGTTATCGGTAGCACCCTATGTTAACAAATGTTTACCCATTTCTTTGCTCTCAACCCATACAGAAACATATGGGGAGTTCTAAAAGGGTTGCTAGATGTTCACAGTTCTTCACTAATCCGTACTGAATTCAGCTCAGAAGACGCTCACATAAACCACTGACTTCAGGCTCTAGCCACCGATAACTCAGAACATATGCTCTTCTCTGGTTCACTAGAGGAACTGACTCTTCCCTTTTTCTGACTTTGGAGTGAACCCGGACCCATTTTCTGTGACTTTTCTGCTTCAACCACTAACTGGCCACCATCACTGCCCTTGTTTCTGACACAATAAAATGCCATGGCACAGGGGAGATGTTAGATAATGAGGATCAGACAAAAATTGCAAGGAAGGGGTGACCCATGGACCATCCCCCAGGGAACTGGCTTGTGGGGTGCTGTATCCACACCAAACTCTGTTCCTTCCCTCCTGGGGCAAAGCCAGCTTTGCCTGTATGTGTTGCTGACAGAAAATTCATGGCTGTCCTTCCCCTTCCCATGAGATCACTTATCATCTGTATAAACAAGGGCAGGTTGCACATAAAAATGGAGAACATCTGTGCCAGCTGCCTGGCCTGCACTATTTCAGGGAAGACCCAGAATTAAACAGGAGGAGGAAAGAAATATGGGGATCAAGGAGTCCTTCCACACGTCAGGGGAGTGCATGGAGCTGCCACCTGGGACCTCTGCCTTGCGACATGCTGGAGAGGAGAAGTGTCACCTGTGTCGCCATCTGCACTTGACCCTGCTTTGCTGCCTACTGAAGGAGCAGCTTCTGGCCACCTCATTGCCATGCTGGCAGAAAACACGGCTCCAAAAGATGAACGGAATCCTCTGAGGAGTTGGGGAGGAAAGGAAACCATCAATTTTCTTGCCTGACGTTGGCTCCTCAGGACATTTCAGCTGCGGCTCTCTGGTGGTCAGTCCCTGCCCGCCCCAGCTTGCAGCTCAGCAGGCTCTGAAGAGCCCAACCTCAACTCGGTGGAGCCAGCCCAGCTCCCAGGCTCACATTCTTGGCATTTTTCTCTTTCATTTCCTTCTGCTCCCTGTATATGATTTTTCTCTCCCTCCTTTCTCTTTCCACACCCCTCCATTGCCCTCGTCCCTCTCCCTGCTCTTGCCTGGGGCGAGGGCGCCTGCCTGGCTCCCTCCTGCCTGCAGTAGGTGCCCAGTGGCATTTTAACTATGATTTCTCCTTTCTTCTCACTGTTACTATTTTTCCTCTAAACAAAATTCCTTCCCTGCCATGCCATCACGGCGCTGCCCTTCCAGAACTGTTAAAAGGGCAGCATCCCTCTCTTCTCCTCTCTCCCTGCAGCCAAACGATGCCCACTTTTGGGTCCCTGAACAGAGCCCTCTCCCAGACGTGTCCCCTCAGGGGGGGCATACCTTGTTCAGGACGTCCTTCTGGGAGCCCAGGTAGAGATGTGGCAGGATGCGTGTGGGGCCGACGTTGGCCACGGGCAGGCACGGCTGGGAGATGCTCATCGGCAGGATGGCAGCGGGCTTCCCCTCACAGAGCCCCGGGAAGCAGGACGAGAAGGTGGCAAAGCCTCCTGCAGAGAAAACAGGGACATTGAGCTCACAGCAGCCAGGCTGGGACCATCAGGACCTGCACCCGGAGGGCTGGAGATGAAATGGTGATAATCCCTGACAACGCGAGCAGAGCTTTGCGGAGCAAAAAGCCAACAAACATAATTACTCTGGGGACTCCACCACTTTGCTAGGCACTCCGTTCCAATGCTTGGCCACCCTCTCCATGAAGAATTTCTTCCTCATGCCCCATCAAAACCTCCCTTGGTGCAACTTGAGGCTGTCTTGTACCACCTCTGGCCCATCATGATTTCATCCAGGCAAATGACAAAGACAGAAAGTCCTTGAGGACAACGAGGATCACTTTTGGATAGCAAAACCCAGGGGCAGGATGACTTGTCAAGCTCGCACTGATCAAGCCCAAGCCTGGGACTTTTGAACAGACCACCACATGGGGACCTGCAGGCCATTGCACTCGAGCTGGGAACACCACCCTCACGCAATCTGGCAGCGACACTGCTCACAGATTTCCTGCCTTTCTAATGGCCAAATGCTGGCCTGCTTTGCACAGCGGCGCTAATTAGAAAAGGAAGCCTGAAAAAATGGAGAGGGGAATGCAGCGTAGGTTCTGCCAGAAGGGGAGAAATTTAATTTCTCCTGAACATATTTCCTTGCCATTTTTCACAGTCTGACCTTGCTGAACGTGACAGCAAGCCTCACCCAACGTACTGCACCAAGCAGTGGGTGGCAGCTTGGGGCAATGGAGAGCACCTGGGTTGTACCAGCCCAGGCAGCCTCCCCAGAGGTTTTCCCTGTCATGCAGGTGAGCAGATGCAGCTTGACAGAGGCCAGAGAAGACTCTGGGGTTTGACTGCCTTCAACTGATACAGGGACCTGGACACCTCTCTGAGATCCTTCTGAAAGTCCCAGCCTCAGGATCCAGCACCACAGGAATCCCTGCCCATCTCTGCAGCTGAATGAGACCTTTAAACGAGCCTTCACTAATGACCTTTCCATTCAGTCTCTCCCCTTGGAGACAGGGGAACCTTGGCACACTCAGTTTACCTTCTCCAGGCCCTTGCAGCATTCCTGCTGATCCTCCTGGAGCACCTCCCTGGCTGCTGCTGTGGCACCCAGGCTCGGGCAGGGTATGACTGGCCCTGCAGACAACTGCCACGTCTGAGAGGTGAAGGTGATGGAAAGGCCAGAGCAGTGCACGAAATCATGCTCACGCCACCCTCCATCACCATCTCTTTGCATCTTGCAAGCCACAGCCTCCTCCAGGGGAGCAGCTCCTGTGTCAGCCCCAGGAGAAGATGTCCTCCAACCACCCTCTTCCTCCCTCGCTTGTGTCTTCCTGGTGGCTAACCTGGCCCAGCCAGGCGGCAAAGAGTTAAAGCACCTTATCATCTTCTCCAGCACTTCCTTTTCCCTGGCTCCCTCTGAAATGACATCACCTCTCAACTGGGGCATTAAATCAGAGCAAAGGAAGGAGGCCCAGCGCAGGTGCAGCGCAGCTCCGGTTACCGCTCACCCCTGCGCCACGTCCCCGTGGCCAAGGAGAGTTAATCAACACCCCACACACATTTGGGTGCCACCCCTGGCTCAAGCTGCCACACGTGGGGCTGCTGGGGCAGGCCACAGCATGGGGAAGCAGGGGCAGAAAGGTTTGCAAGGTGGGGAAGGGGTCTGATGTGATGCATGTTTGACTTGCGCACAATGTGGAGGGTTTGGCAAGGAAATCCAACACGCTCATGGGGAGTGGGGTGCACGTATGGCCTGAGAGCGGTGCCTTCTCTGTTCCCCAGCCTCTTGCCCTCATTTATACCCATCAAGAGCCGCCCGGGGCTGCCTACGGCTTCAAATCCCTCTTCCAAAGCCAGGAGTGGGATGACCTCATAGCTGCAGCAGGCCAGGACATGCTGCTGCTCGCCGGCGTCGCCGTCTCCCCCTCGCCCGCCTCTGCCTGGGGAAGCACCAGCAGGAGCACAAGGGACTCACTGGCCCCAAGCAAAACTCCCTGGGCTGTGCCCCCATCCCTCCTGTCCTCATTTCCCCCACGCTCACCACCCCGCTGCTGGCAGCTGCTTGGGGGAAACCCTAGAGGCGGGCACCCGCCGCCGGTCCGACCTCACCGTGGTGCTCACCCCACCCGCTCCGGCTGCTCCGGCATGCCTCGCATTTTTAGAAAGCGAAGCAGCTCTCCCAAACAATCCCAAAGGCGGTGAGTGTCCCTGGCAGAGCTCCCACCGATACCTGGGCTTTCCCCTCCGTACCCCGGGCCACGGCCTTGTTCAGAGAGAGCAGCAGCACCCAGAGGTCTTCCTTTCTCTGGGCACATTGGGAATTAGGCTCAGGAAGGACTTCTAGAGGTGACGTGGGTGCTTAAGGGTCTCCAGTACCTTCCTGATGCTCCCCTCCAGCCTGGCTTGCTGGTGAGGAGCTGCTCCCAGTGCAGCATGGACACACAGGCTGCTGGTGGCTCCTCAGGGCTTTCAAAACCATTCCCAGCAAAAACCAGTGTTTTCTTGGCAAAACTCGGCATTTCTGTGTCTCCTACAGTCACCTGTGTCAGGTGGAGGTGAGGGACGGGACGATAAGACAAGTAGATGTCTGGGTGCATATGCTCTTGCTGGAGGTGAAGGAAGGAGCCAAAAAACAGCATTAGACGAGTGCTGGGGAATGCTGGGGGATGAAAACAACCCCCCAAATTCTGGGGGCTCATTCAGCAAAGCCCCTGGAGAAATAACCCTTGGCAGCATCACCCCCAGCCTTGCTCTGCTCAGCCCTGAGGATGAGGTGGTCCTTGGTGGCAAAAAGAGGAGGAGGAAAGCCCCATCTTCCCACTTCCATCCTCCTCTTCACCAGGCTCCCCCTAGAGCATGTCAGTGATGAATGGATTTTTTGGGGACCTGCTTGGGACATGGAAGGTGACCAGAAGGTGGGAGAGGCACCGGGGACCCCTCCGCTGCCTTGACTGTCACCTTCTGGTGGTCTCTGGGGACATGTTATGCTCATGTTATGGGCAATGCCACAGACATTGCCCCTCACCTGCAGGTCCCCAGCCCCACAGAGTGTCCCCAGCCCCACGAGTCTCCTCAATACCCCTCAGAGAGCAAGCTCTGCATGTGCAGTGCCCCACCGAGCTGCTGGGACATGTCCTTGCCACCAGCCTCCCGTGCACACGACCAGCCTGAAGGCTCCCCATAAGGAAGGGGGAGAGGTGACACGCTACCCCGCTGTGCCACCAGCCTTCATCAGCAAGGAGGGAAGCAGGAACAGACAGAGACACAAACCCCATTAAAGAGGTGCCTTATAGCCCACCCTTGTTGGTGTTAAGAAGCTGCACGGGGCTTCTCGGGCAGGTGCTGGAGCTTTCTCAGCAGCCTGGCACAGCCCCAAGAGCCTGCCAGATAAAAGCCCAGCAAGCCCGGGGATGCTGCCGTCCCCATGCTGGAGCCCCCC
Source organism: Heteronetta atricapilla (assembly GCA_011075105.1). Lineage (NCBI taxonomy): Eukaryota > Metazoa > Chordata > Aves > Anseriformes > Anatidae > Heteronetta > Heteronetta atricapilla. The sequence goes on from CM021735.1 coordinate 35,989,021, forward strand.
CGCCCCAGCTTGTCCCCCTTAAACCTCCTGAGAGGAGGCTGAGAGAGGCTGGCCTCTGCCCGGCTCTCATTAAAATGCCTGCAGTGGCTGGCAGCCGCTGCCAGGGCGGCACGTGGCGAGGGGCAGCGGGCACGCGAGCCAGCACGCGTATCGGCTGCTCCAGCAGCGCTGCCCCCCCGCCGTGCCGGCTGGGCAGCTGGGCAGCTGGACTGCTGAGCAGCCCCAGGGGTGGGCAGGGGGCTTCAGGAGAGTGTTTGCAAGACCTGGGGGCATTAAGGATTTCTGGAGCGACACAGAGGTGGCCGCTCTCCTCCGTGGTTTTTGTTCAGCTGCAGTGATTGCTCCCGGAGGAGAGGATGTGTGCCTAAAGTGATGCATTAACGTGCCTTGCTGGACCGAGGCATGGCAGGGGATGATGAGGACTGGGGGGGGGGGGATGCAAAACCCCAGCCCTCAACCGTGTTGTGCCCGGTGTCTTGGCGGCAGGTTAAATGGACGGAAGGGTGGTGGCGGGGCCAGGCACGGCACACGTCATCCCCAGAGCTGCTGGGAAAATCCCTCTCTGCAAAACGCCGGCTCCCTGCCTTTCGTGCTGGGTGGGAGCCTGCTCACGCCGGCGGCATGATGCAACGCTGCTTACTGTCACCCTTACTCACTGCACTCCAGGAAGTTCCCGGGGTTTCTCAGAGCTTCCCGATGCTTAGGAAATGCTGAGTTTTCCCCCTGCCATCCCCTTGCTGTTTCCCTCACCGGCGATGCCCGGTGCGGTCCCGGTGAAATGCCGGTGTTCTGCAGCCTGGCCAACTCGCCCTCTCCTGGCTGATGCTCTCCTGGCTGCAGCAAGGGATAAACTGCCTCCCTGTTACACCCTCCATCAGTGCAAAGCAGGCTTTCTGCACTAATCACTGCTCAGCCAAATCCTGCAATGTCCCCCTAGGTCTACCCCAGCCAGCCATGAGCATGGGCCCTCTCCAGCTTTTTCTGCTCCCAGCCATCTCCATGCAATGGAGGGAGACATCCCCTGCTCATCCATCTCCCTGCTCACACTGCATCCCCCTGGTTCCCCCTCTACATCCTGCTCAGCCTTTGTGCCCGGGCTCTGCTTTCACCCTTCCTTCATTTGGCACCGAATTTCATCACCCCCACTGCCAGCTCCTTCTTTCTTTTCCTTTTTTTTTTTTTTCCCAAGCGGTTGGGATGAGGGAGCCGATGAATCAGCCCTGTTCCTGATTCACGTGAATTCCCCATTTCCCGAAGTGTCACCCCCAGCAGCTTTGGGGTGACCTCACGGACCGGTCCCAGACCCCCACCCTGCTCGCTCCCACTGCCTGTCCCTCTCCCTGCTCCTAAACGTGTGGAGAACTTCCTTAAAAAAAAAAAAAAAAAAAAAAAAAAAAGGAAAAATGGCAGAAAGGCAGAAAGGAAGCCCTCCACCCACACAAACACAGACACGCTCCCGGAGCTGCTGGGCTTGATTTTCCTCCGGTGACTGTGTCTGCTTTGGACCAGCCTTACTCGTTCTAAGTAAAGGAAAATGTGTCATTTCCAGGAGTGACTTATTACTAATGACACCATCACTGGGTTATGTGGTTCGTGCCACAAAAACCTGTCAAGCACTTTTAGCAGGCTCCCATTTTAAGTGGTGATGGAGGGGAAGTTTCTTGATTCAACCATTCGGTAATCTAGGTCATCCCAGGCTCGGCGTATTTTTAAGCTGCTCCAGTTAATATCTCCTTCCTCCGCTTGCCCTTCACCCTGGCACTGCAAAGCGCCGCCGAGCCCGTCTCCGAACGCAATCCCTCTGCAGCCGGGCATGCAGCAATCGCGCTAGCGAAGCGAAATGGCTCCGTCGGGCAGCTGCAGCGCCGCAGCGCCGTTTTATTCAATTGCTCCTCGCACACCTCTCTGCCCTCGCCCATCCTCGTCCTCGCTCGCGCCCCTCGCACCGGTGCCCTCCTCCGGGGATGAGGATGCAGCACCCCCGGTGAGCCCTGCCGAGGAGGTGCCGCGGGACGGAGCCGGCCCCGCCGCCCGCGGAGCAGCACCGCGCAGCGCCCGGCCGCGGCGCCCGCATCCTGCTCGCCTCCAGCTGCCTCCCAAATGGCTCCTGCCCATCGCCCGTGGCTGGAAGTGCGTGCTCTCGCCCCCTCCGAACGCTCGCCGATCGCCTCCATCTCCCTGCTCGGCGGCCGCCTGCTCCCTTTGTATGGCCAGCCATCGCGCTCCGCTCCCCATCGGCCGCTCTCCGTCCCCCAGGCGAAGCGGGGACAGGCTGCGTGTCCCCCCTCTTCCCCTCCGTCCCCATCGGAAGGAAAGGAGCCGGCCGGCTGACAAACCTCGCATGTCCCTGCTCTCCTTCATCCTCCGCACCCTTATTTTCAGCTTCATCTGCCCCTCGTGCATGTCTGTCCAGAACTGGTCCTCGGCCGGGGCGAGCATTACGTCCACAGGCATCCAGGCAGCTGGGCTGCGGCTCGCGGGGGCACCTCTCGCCCTAGCAAAACAACAGCTGGCGGGCAAAAAAAACCCCGAAGCCACCTCGCCAAAAAAGCAGCCCCCGCAGCAAAGCACCGAAAGCCTCCCCCCTGCGCCAGCTTTCGGGAAAAAAAAAAAAAAAAAAACAAACAAAAAACACACAAACACACACACAAAAAAATCTAAAAAGATGGGAGCGGGGCTGGGGGGGGGCACGGCTTTGCCCCTTCCCCTGCCTGCTCTGCGCTGGCTCCCTGCGCGTGCGGCTCCCGCTCCAGCCTGAATGAGCTCAGCACATGAGCAGCAGCCCTGCTGATCCATCCACCACGGCGGCTCATAGCTAACGGGTCAGGCATGCAACCGCATTCCTTACTCAGCACACAGACACGCAGGATAACTCAGGGGCTGCGCGCCTGACATATGCTTCGCTCGCTGCTTAAAGGCGCAACAGCTCATTTCCCTCCCGCCCCGGCCGGTGGAAAGGCTGATGGGGAGGATGCGGCCACGCTTCGCCCCCTCCCGCCCCCATCTGCTGCCGGAGGACCCGTGCGTCCCGCTGGATTCGGTCCCGCCGGGTTAATTTGGGGACAGGGGGCTGGAGGGAGGAAGCGCTGGGGCTGGTGACAAAAGGGATGTGCCGATGGGGTGGCCGTGCTGCCCCTCAGCATCCCTGCGGAACCCCACAGGTGAAGGGCACCCCACGGCTGTGTCCCTTCCCCGTGCTGCGGGTGTAACATGGTCCCACGGGGGCGGTCAGCGCTGAGCCCCAACACAAGGAAGGAAATGCTCCCACCTCTGCACCAAGGGGGAAACTGAGGCAGAAAGGTTAAAATTACTTCTCCGGCGTATACCAGGAGATGGTGCAGGACACAGCCTGGGACCTGACCATCAGCTCATCCTTATTCTCAGACCCTGGTGGTGTCTCCACCAAGCACGGCACCCATGGTGGACGCCAGTCCTGGAGTGGTCTCAAACAGCTGGAGACCCTTAAGCCTCAACAACTGGAGAGGAAAGGTTCCTGTGATGGGCTGCTCATGGCTCCATCCCACCCAGACTTATCTGCCTGGTCCTGGAGGAGCAAGAGCATGGGTCGGAGGAGATGCATCCTCCCGTCCAAAATTACAACAGGAGGCATTTATGAATGGCCTTCCCCAGTCACATTGGGGTCTGTCCCCGCACAGTGACTTCAGAAGGTGAGGGCTGGTGAGTGTTCTGCTCTGCACATGTACGGGGGGGAGAATTACTTACTCCCCCTTTTTCCACCTGTGGGACCCCTTAATATGTCTCCACGCTGCTCCTTGCAAGTTTATGGGTCTGAGCCCAAGCCCCCAGAAAATCATTCAGGATTATAGTAAGCGGAGGAGGCGGAGGGGCATGCATTGTGCCTTTGAAAATCTGCAGCTTTACGGGCTGAAAAAGCCCAGGCTGAGCCATATGTGAGTGACTTCAGTGTTTTTCCTTTGAATGACATCACATGAGATGAGGTCATCGGCATTAACTAAGAGCTCTCCCCTCCCCCCCGCCCGCCTTCCCACCCCGCGCGGAGCCAGCCTCCTAACGAGCCTTGTTGTTGTAACAAATACGGTTTGATGATTATCAGATGTGGGGCAGAGGTTGGGGAAAATTCAAAGCGTGCTCCAGCGGGACTGGGAGAGAGGGGAGCCGCGTTCCCCCCAAAGCAACACTGGGTGAGCGGCTCCTGCCGCTGCTCCCCTGGCTGTGCAGGGTGCCACCGCCCTTGGTGGTGGCCCCATGTTTGCCACCCCTGTCCTTGCAGTGGAGGATGCAGAGGGCAATATGAGGTGCTGGTGGGCAGCGTGGACGGCTGACGGTGCTGGAGATGCCTTTGCTACTGCTGGGCCACAGCAGTGGAGGCATTTCTGTCACCATTGCCATCACCATGTCCATAGCCAGCTCCATAGCCAACTCCATCACAATGTCCATCAGCATTTCCATCATCATCTCCATCACCCACTCCATTGCCATCCCCACCACTATTTCCATCGCCATCTCCACCACCATCTCCATCGCCATCTCCATCACCAACTCCATTACCATCTCCACTGGCACCTCCATGCCGGTGGGCAGTTAGGCTCTGACCCATTGCTTTTGGAGCTCTTCTGGGGTGGAAACCATCAGCAGACCATGTTGGGGGGGGGGGGGAGTGTGATGCAGGAACCAGGTGTCATCCTCAACCTGACCCCCCAGCAGCCCACAGGCTTCTATCTGCCTTCTCTCACTCCCGTCTGGTTGCCGGTGGGGACTGACTCACTCAGGCTCGCAGAAGCCCAAGGCACAAGTTATTTTGGTACAGGCAGATGCCTCCAGGTTGTGTTTGGACCCAGTTTTCTGCACAGAGCTGCTGGGAGCCCCAGACAGGGAGCTGAGCATGGCACCTCCAGGAGGAGATGGTCGACCACGTAGAGATGCCACCTGCAGTCACTTTTCCCCTCCTCCCCGTTCCCTCCTGCCTATGGTCTTGTGGGCAGTGGCCAGTGTTTCCTCTCCCCACCCAGCACCAGGACCTTGCCAGAATGGTGATGGCCAGCATTCACACATGGGAGGCCAGGGCCTCAGGAAAAGGGGAGGCAGGTTTCTCCAAAGGAAGGAAATCATAACTGGGCATGGGTTCCTGCCCATCGCGATCTCCTCCTGGGGAAGTTTCCTTCCTCCCTGCCTCCCTCCTGCTTTCCAGAAATGGGAAATGAAATTACACGATGACTTCTGAAGCCTTGGCAATCAGCAGGCTGCTCTTCCATGGCCCCCATCTCCTCCCTCTGCCCCATCCCTCTGTGCCGTTTCGCTCGCCTTTTCTGGGTCCGATTGTTAAAAACGCGGCTGGGGAGGGGGAAGGGAAGCTCCACGGGGTAATTATAGAATCGGGAAAACAAGTTGTCTGACGACAGCGTTGCTAAACAGGGAGGTTTAGAGCATAGGTCTGGAATACAATCAGCTCACACATACATGACCTGGCTTAACCCCTCCCAGGGATGCAGTCGCTGGTCCCTCTGGGGCCAAAACCCTCGCAGGCCTCTCCTGGCCATGGTGGAGGGGTGGGAAGAGACCCCCTCGCCCCTCTGCGGGGATGCAGGGCCACATCTGGGCTGGGTGGCCAGGGCTGGACACCAGTAACTGCTGGGATGGGGCTGGAGGGCGAGACCGTGGTGAGGCAGCATCCCAAAGGCAGCCAGCACCGCAGCATCCCTGTCCTGCCCCGGCCACCACGGTCCCCCACGGACCACACTCTACGTGCATCCCTCTGAATATCTGGGCATTTACAGACAGCCTCCCACTTCACCTCCACCAGCATCCTCAGGCCTGTGTACCCCGCAGAGGCTCTGCTGGAGCCCAAGGACCAAATCCATCAGCTAGCATGGAAAAAAGCACTTTCTGCAGCAGGGAGCTGCTCCTGCCACGTTTTGTTATCTGATCTAAACTCAGAAGTATGGGTGTTTGGGGTATTTTTTTCTTTGGGTTTTAGACTATGTTTTTCAAGCTCCTTTTAGGACTGTACCTATGGAGAAAAAAAAAAAGAAAAAGAAAAAAAAAAGAAAGAAAAAAAAAGAAGTGTGTTTTTCTTTTCTTTTTAATCATCTTCCCCCATGTCCTTGTTCCTAGAGTAACTCCAGCCAGCACTGAGCCCAGTCAGTACTGAGCAGCTCTGATCAGCTCTTGCAGTGGAAATTCCCTTTTCTTTTTCACCACTTGTTTCATCCGCTCTGAAGCCACCTGGCTTTGGAAGATTCCCTTGAAATTCCCCGATTCTCAAATCTCCTAGATAACTGCTCCAGGCTTGTGAATGCGATCAGCCCCCTCCAGATCAAGCCCACTGAATGGTTACAACTCTGTGGCCACTGTCGCCCTTCAGTCTTGATGATGATGATGATGATGATGATAGGAGTAAGCCTTTCATCCTCTCTGCTCCCCAGCTCCCTGGGGAGGGCAGGGCTTACCCCATAGGAAGAAGAGAGACCTCACCTAAAAGCAGATGGAGTTTCCAGTGTAACTCATCCCATCATGCTCCCAACTCCACCGTCTCCCTGACACCAACATTTCCAATTTCCAAATGCTTCTCCCAGTTGAGCCATCTCCCCAGCCCTGGGCAAAAATCGGACAGCCACAAGCTTTTGGCTCCACTGGAGAGGTTCCTCAAGAGACCTCCTCCAGCAGGGAAGACCAAGGGGTTGAAACCAAACGCCATCGCTGTTCCTGGCCACGGCACCGCTGGGCTGGAGAAGACCTGGGCCAGGGCCAGCATGGCCAAGGAGCCTGGCGGGAGGAGGATGGAGAGCGGAGGGCTGGGAGGGATTTCTCACTGATGATATTGTTACATTCTTTCCGAATCCTGGGAGTAAACAGCCGCTCCAAATTTAGAAAGAACAGGGCTGGAAAATTTAAACATTCCTTGAAGAATTGGTACAAACGGCGAGGGGGGCGGGGGGCTGGAGATGATCTCACACGCGCTCCCGAGCCAGATGAAAAGCTCATGACTGGAGCTCGGAAAGCAAGCGAGGGGCCTGTTTCAGGTCGGTGTGCGACACTGCACGGATAAAGCATGGATAAACCTGGACCGGAGAGAGCCCGCGCCGTGCGGTGGGACCGGCGCCGCCCCCACCCTCCAGGTGAGCCGCCGAGGGCTCCCCACCACTCCTTGCTCCGTCCTGGGACCAGTGGCCACACATGGCTAAGCGGCGCAGCGCGGAGCACCGCCATCCCCAGAGCCCTGCTTGGTCCCAGCATCATCCCGAGGAGCATCCCTCGCCCTCGGCTGCGGAGGAGGCCGGGGAGGTTTGGTTCCGCTCGCTGCCATTCAGCGAGGAGCCGGGGATGCTCAGCACCCGGCAGCTCAGCACCGTGCCGCGGCTCTGGCCGGGCTCCAGCACAAGAGCTGGCATCGCTGGAGCCATCAGCGGCCGATGGAGCCAGACTGCTGCCGCTTCATAAACAGATAATGGCTGTTAATAAAAACAAAGCGGGAGCTCGCAAAGGGAAGAAAAAAAAAAAAAAAAAAAAAAAAAAAAAAAAAAAAGAAAAAAAAAAGCAAAAAAAAGCAAGGGTTTGTGCTGAAATAAACAAAGGTTAAAGAACAGTCAGGCTCCTGAAGGAATAGCAAGGCTGGGCTGGAGGGAGGGAGGGGGCATTACGTAATGCAGGAAAAATGTTGGCTCCATTCAGTTTTCCACCACTTCATGTGATGTCAGGAAAACCATATAAATCAACAGGCTTTCTGCTCCCACGGATGGAGGGCAGCAAGCAGCACTATTTATACTTACACAATTAAAAAAAAAAAATGTAAGGGGGGGGGGGAGAGATGATGATGATTTGCAAGACTGGGAATAATTGACTCAGATTCCTCCTTCCGAGCCCTGCTGGAATTGCTGCTCCGGGGTTGTTAACCCTTGCGGAGCCCCTGCCCTCGCTCCTGCCACCCCCAGCAGCCCGGGCTCTGGCCTCCAGCCTCCACCAGCTGCTCTGAGGCAGGTTCATCTGAAAAATGACGTGGAAATGAGCAAGAAGGGCCAAGCATTAAGTCTGGGGACACTGAGGCACGGACAATGAAAAATGATGCGCCTAAAGCAAGCTGGTTGGGACTCCTAGCCCCTGACCCAGCTGGGGATGAGGTCAGATGGGGACCCAAACGGCTCGGTTTTGAGGCTGATTGGGGTGGGCACACTGGTCTGCGATGCTCAGGAGTCAGTTCCCAGCAGCTTTTAGCTGTGGGAACCCCATCTGTGGGAGTAATGAAGGCTCGTAGGTAGCAGATCTAGTGTGTGGAAAAGGAGTGAAGCCAAACTTAAGGTTGATTTTTAGCATAAAATTTTGTGCCAATGGTCTAAAATCACAGCATGAAGTGAGGGACAGAGATCAGCTCGTTAGCTCACAAATACAGAGTCTGCTTGTGTTGGACCCAGAGCAATGAAGAGGTCTCTGGGTTCCTCCATGTGCACGTACATCACACCTGATACCATGGAGGGGATGGGGCACAAAGGCTGGCCCTGGGAGCAACCTGTGCAGGATGAGGTGCCCAGGCCAGGATGGATTGGGTTGAGGTCGGACCTGATGCCCTCAGCAAACCCTCCCAGGCTGGCGCACCATGCTCGCGAGGCAGGGAGGGTCCTGGCGAGGGGTGGGGATCCAGCCCCGCGTACACATCCTCTCCTCAGACCTCCCAAGCGCCACAAACCCGGGTCAAAAATAACCCGGCTGCTGCCCACATTACAGGAAGGAGGAAACTGCGTGTGTCAGAAAGCGCACCCAGCCTCCCTCTGGATGCTTTCAGCAGCATTTTTGAGTCATGATTTCCATATAAAATTCAGCAGCCATGACCCAGTGTGCTACATTTCAGTTCCCTTTTTTTTTTCTCTCCACGCATTAGCAGCCTGCGTTCCCCATTAGCAGACTCCGGGCTGCGCGGCTCACGACGCCGCGGCACAAGGAGCAGGGGAGGCTGTGCCAAAACCTCAGCAATTACCAGCCGGGAACGCGGCTCTTTGAGGACTTCTGCAGGGGAAAGGCAGGGTGGAAGGGAAGGGCTGAGAAACCTGTTAACAGCTTTTAATTGGGGGGCTTAAAACGTCACTTAGCACCTCGTGCAGGCAGACTGGGCAGACTGTGCTCCTGCCTGGGGGTCTTTGGTGCAGCAGCTGGAGAGGATGGAGATGGTAGCCAAAAACTGAGGATACTTGTTTGCTTGCGTGGGCTGGGTGTTGGTGGCAGTGATGGTGACACCATCCTAACAAGACACCAGTGTGTTTTTTTTTTTCAGGTCCGCTGCAATGGCTGCTTTCTGACCTGTCCCGGTGACCCAGTCTGCATTCACCTTTTTGGCATCGTGCACCAAGCTGTGCCCTTGGTTATGCCACAAAGACCTTGGGCAAGCTCACAGCATCTTCCCCAAGCAGTGGCCTCAGCAGAGCTCCACACTAATTTTATCATGACTTCAAGTAGCCCTTGCTTGTTTTTGAAACCCTCACCCGGTCAGACCTGGGTGCTTTATTCCCATTATTTCTCTGCTCTCCCCATCACGACTCCAGTTTGAAGCTGGGAGGTGGACAGCCGGCCAGGCAGCCAGCCCAGCTGCCGGGAATTAAAAGCAGCTTTCACTTTCCCTTCAAGGTGATGTGCTCATCACATGTGCTGCACGGCCACGACACCACAAACCTGGAACAACTGCACAAGCACCAAGTGAAATGGTAACTCAGAGCCCCAGGCAGCCGTGGGAAATGCTCTGGATGTACCATGGGGCCCACCACCCTGCAATGCTGCTGGTGGCAGCAGCAGCACCAGCACCACCACATCATCACCACCATCACCACCACTACCATCACCACCGTCACCACCACTACCATCATCACCATTGCCTGCCTTCAAGCGGCTCTGCTCCTACCTGTGAGGATGGAGACGCTGTGGAAACAGCTGTCCAGCTTGCCCAGGAGGATAGAGAGGAAGCTGTCGGCAGCCAAGCCGGTCACGTCCCGCGTGCTCTGGTCGTAGACCACCACGTCCTGGTGCTCCTCTGCCTCCACCTGCAGGGAACAGCAAAATAAATGAGCGCTGGAGAAACTGAGGAATCGCTTCTGCCCATGAAGCATTTCCATCAACCACAGCCAGCGGACAGCCCCAGTGGTTGGGGTACCACACGGCTGAGACTGCCCCACGGGTACAAAGGGTATTTCAGCACCAACACCAGTTGCAGCAGCCATACCAACAGCAAGCAAATGTGAGTGTCCTACCTAAAACACTGCTCCCCCACAGTGCCCACCGTTGCCATTACTTAACCAGAAGTCCCCCATGCCCCCACCCTGGGGAGGCATGGCTCAGCACACCCGCTGAGCAGCCTGACGGATGGCAAACACGTCCACCACGCTGCGGGAGGAGTGGGCAGCGGCTGGAGAGCCAGGGGGATCCAGCAGCTGTATAACGCCCAGCCCTGCGGGCACAGGGAGTCCTTCTGGGGCAATGCCCTGACATATGCTATGCTCCCATTGCAACGCGAGGGCTGGAGCTGCTGCTTCACGTTGTAGCGATCAGCACAACCTTTCTCATGCATACCTGATCAGCAGGGACTGAAACCTCGTTAGGAGACTCCTCAGGCTAAGCACCACTCATAAACACTCTCCTTTTGCTCCATCACTTGCATGCCCTATCTCACCACCCTTGGGTTACTATAGATATTAAAGCAACCACAAATGCAGTGCTCGGAATCAATCCCCCCATCCCTTGAGAAGGCTTCTGCAGCTCCCAGAGGTGTGCAGACATCTTCCCAAGGCAGATCCAGCCCAAGGCACAGCGAAGCAGCAGCTGGGCTGCTTTGACACCGCGCTGCAGGTGCTTCCCTGCCCTGAAACGTGAGCTACATCCCAATAAAACCACAGCGCACACGGATTTAGCTGAGCTCATTGCAGCCGCTCACCGCAGGGCTGAGGACAGCCTCGTGCCCTCGGAAGTCACCGCTGCCTTCACGGGGCACTGGGAAGCGAGTTTGGCCACACAGGTCAGCGGGATGAAGGGAGGGAATAAAATGAAGCGACTGGAGGGAGGGGGGAGGAAAGGATGGGGGAATTTTAAAATAAGGCATTGAAAATTGCCTAAGGTGCCCTGGGTAAAAACAGTGCCCGTTTCTCTAAGCATCATCAGTATTCTTCACATTACTACTAATAAGCCATGCTGTTTTTATAAGGGTAGCTCAGCGTGGGTGAAACTCCTCACGAGCAGCGGAGGTGACCTGTGGAAACCACCTAGGGGTGAAGCAGCCAAGGACATACCCTTCGGAACATCCCATCCCAAGGAAACCTCTGTTCCTGCCGTCCAGCGCAGCACGGCGTCCTGAAAACCCAGCCTGAAGCATCTCCCCAAAAGCAAGGCGAGGAGGGGACCGAGCAGGGGTGTGCACCGCAGCCAGAGGGGCAAGCAGGGGAGATAACAGCTCTGGCCGAGCAGAATTATCCCACAATAGGATTTAGTGTTCCCTCTGCACGGGGAGGCTTTGTTTTGGCCATTACTGCAGGGTTGCTGAGCAACGGCAGATATGTGTGACACGCTTTACATCTTATTAAAGTTATAAGGTTTCACTTGATGTAAATGCCAAACAAGCACTGGCCTTGCGTGGCCCGGCTGCAGAAAATAAATATCCTGCTCGGTGGGGCAAGGGCTGCGGAAACGGGCCGAGGGGAGAGATTGGCTTGAAGAAAATTACACTTTACATGGGAAGGGTTCATTTTTCTAGTGGCACATCACACGTGGCGGTGCTGGCATTCCCAGTCCCATGGGTCAGATGGAGCAGGAACAGCAGGGATTTCATCCAACCCTAGAATCACCTCGGTTGGAAAAGACCTTCAAGATCCTCAAGTCCAACCATCATCAAGTCCAACCACTCATCGTCAAGTCCAACCAACATGAAGTCCAACCGTCATCATAAAGTCCAACCAACATCATCAAGTTCACACATCATCATAAAGTCCAACCAACATCATGAAGTCCAACCATCGCCAAGTCCAATCATCAAGTCCAATCCCCAAGCATTTCCCTCCTCTGCTGCCCGAGCCCCAGCTGTGAACACCTCCATGAGCCACTGCACAGGAAAGGAAGGATGCTGAAGGGCCGCTGGTGGGATGCAGCGTTTGGAAAGGATGACACACAGCTTGCCACGAGGCACTGCTGTCCTTGATGGTGCTGCTTTGGACTTGATGATCTTGAAGGTCTTTTCCAACCTAGAGGATTCTGCTTCAGGTGTGATGGTCCCACCAAGTCACCCATGTCTCTGCCCCCAGTCCTTGAAGGAGCATCCTTGGGGAGCCAGTGGGACATCACTGGGGAGCCCATCACCTCCCCTGGAGGTCTCTCCCCATGGACATGTCCTGGGCACTGGGTGGTTTGATACACCCCGGTGCTGGCTCTGCCTGCTCCATGCTCCCCGGCTGCTAAGTAGGGATGATGCCACTTGTGCAAACTGCTCTGAGCCCTCCAGGTGATCTGGGCTAAGACAAAAGTATTCTTATTATCCCAATTGCCCCGGACATCGCAGCCACATTTTGTTTCAAAACACGGTGAATCACCCCTCTGAAATAACACCGCTTCCATAAACACCAAGAGCAGCCGGGCACACGGCTCAGAGCTAAGCCCCGGCTGTCCCTTGAGCAAGGCAGCTGCTTCCAGGGCCAGGCTCCTCCAGTAAATAAATAAATGTCCCCACAGCCCTGGTGGACCGTTGTCATGCCTCTAGCCGCTGCTGTAGCCATTCCCAGAGACAGCTGCATTTCAGGAAGTGAGAACAGGTCAAGATGTGGGAAGGCTTTCCAAGGAGATCTTAAAAAAGTGAGCTTCTCAGCATTTCCCTCCAGAAATGAAAATAAACCCCCAAGCAGGAATTTCCCATAACCTCTTCCCCTGAAACGGCACCGAGGAGCTGAATTATTCCAGCTGATAGCGGGAGAAAGGTTTAAAAACAAAAACGGAGCAGGTAGCACAGCACATTTTGAGCTGAGGGTGACTATGGCTGTAATAATTGGAATTCCTGGGAATAAAATAAAAGCAATCTGTTGGAAAATGGATGACTGCCGCAGTTTCCAAGCCTGGTCCATGGGCAGTGATGGAGTTCAGTATCTCTGTGCCCAGTGGGGATGCAGTGCACAAGAGGGCTCGGGGAGAGGTGCCTTAGCTGTGCCCACATTTCCAAGGCAGATGAAAGGCAGATTGCGACAAAAGAAGAAAGGGTGATATATATTTTCCCCCTTTCTTCTTTCCCAGACAACAGTCCTTGCCCAAGACTTGCTGTTATCCCGCGGCACTGCCCCAAAGCAGCGCACCCAGGAGGGTTGGCAGTGGTGCCCTCCCTTCACATCGGGATGGCAAACTGCCCTGCGTTGCCCTCTGCCCAGCCAGGCGACGGGAAAAACGCGACTGGTGCCGGGCGGGGGCTGGGATGCGCAGGTCTGGGGTTTTTTGGGCTGCGCAAGCAAGGGGGGAGCGCGTCGAGGTGGGCTGCCAGCAGCGCCCTTTCCTTCTGGGCAGCACCGTGGGGCTCCCGGCTGCCTTTGTCTCGGCAGCCCCGGCCGGGAGCAGGAAGCGGGAGGAGGGCGGGAGGCCCGTCAGGAGGAATAATGGGGCCGGACAATCGCGCCACTGATGTCACCCTTCCTGCCATCTGCTCCCAGCGCCAGCCGTGCCCCTGTCCCCCCCTGTCCCCACCGCTTTGCTGATCACCCTTCGGCAGGTGCACCGGTGAGCCCTGAAAATAAAGACTCCCTCTCTCCACGTTGCCCAAAGCAGCAGGTTTTTTCCCCAGATCCTGACCCGCCCTCTTGCCCCAGGGGATGTGCCCATGTCTCCGTCCTCCTGCAGCCTCCGGTCAGCGTCCTGCCACCCTCCACATGGGGACAGCGGCACAAAAGGCTTGCACACCCCAAACCACAGCCAGCACCCTGCTTTGTGCCAGCTGAGGATACGGCCGTGACCCCCCTCCTTTACCCCCCAGCTTCCCGGGGACAATTGGCTTAACCTCATAAGAACACGCTGACGCTTAATTAATTCCTGGGCTGAGCATCCCCAAAACATCCCTGCCATGGGGTTCGTGTTGCATCCCCGGTTGGTACCCGGAGCACTGCGCAGTGATGCGGGACTGGGAGGAGGCGGCTGCTCCTTGCACGGGGACAGCGGCAGCCCCCGGGTGACCGTGAAGGTTGGGGACAACCCTTAGCAGGGCAGAGCAGGGGCGGGAGCCACCTGTGCCGGCGCAGGAGCATCCTTTGGGAGCCGCTGCCGCCCGCTGCGGCATCGCTGCGGCTGCGAGCTGCAGCGCTGCAGGCGGACCTGCATCAGCTGACGTTAACTCTTGGCGCTCCCCACCCTCCTCTTCCTCCCCCCACCCCAAAGTCGCACTGCCTGTGCTGCTGCTGCCGCTGCTCCACGTGACGGCGGCCGCTGCAGAGGTGACCCTGGCCGGGAGGAGGGCGGCCGCGCCGCACCGGCTCCCGGCTCGCCAAAACTGATTATTCTTTGCTTTATTTGCCCGCGGGATTGACGAAGGGCTCAAGCCCTTTGGGAATCATTCCCCGCAATCCCCTCCGAAGCGCCCAGCCCCATGGCTGGAGCAGCTTGCAGCGAGGCCGGGCCCCCCCTCCCCGGCTCCTTGATCCCGGCAGGGTGATGTCACCGGCAGCCAATGCGGGCCGCGGTGGCTTCGCGGGGTGGCGGGGGGGGGACACGCCGCAGATGGCTCCAGCTGGGCCCAGCATTTGATTAATCGCCTGAATTACCCTCGTTTTGCCATAAAATTACGGGGCTGAGGGGGGGGTTGCCGGGGAATGGTAAAAGCAGGAGCGCGTTGGCAAAGGAGCGGGCTGCCGCGGGGGTGCGGCACCCCAAAATGCGGGGCAGGGGGAGGCAGGGGGTCCCCTTGTCAAAACCGTGCTGCGGAGGGGATGTGGCACTTTGGGGACGCGTGGTGGGTGGGGTGATGGGTCCCTGGGGAGCCAGGAGAGGAGAGGGGCCAGGTCACCCTCCCCCTGGTCACCGACGGAGGACAGGATCCTGCCCGAGCCACCGCGGGGGCACCCAGCACTATTTCGGCCAGCCAGCTGTGGCTCGGAGCCACCTCTATTATTTAACCAGGAGAGATAGAGAGAGGAGCCCGGGAGAGATAATATGCCATGACACCGGATAAGAGCTCCTGGCGTCACAAGGGAGGAGGATTACATGTCCCTGAATGGAGTTAGAGATGACAGAGGGGAGGGGAAGAGTTTTTAGCAAGGGATTAAGCTTACAGCTCCAGGAAGGCTTTGGGGGGCTGTTTGCCAGCGCAGGGCAAGCCCTGAGGCTGACGTACCTGTTAGACTGGCCTGGGGAGGGGGGTCCCACATCACTGGGGGGGGGCAACGAGCAGGTCCCCGAGGACAGCCCTGTGGGCTCGTGCTCATGGAAGGCAGCAGGTAACGGGGTGCAGGGAGGGAGGAGCGGGTCACACGAGCCAAGCATGACCGATGGAAATGCATCCCCCCCCACCCTGCGTCTTTCTCCTGGGGGAGAGGTTTCCACAAGGACAGGTGAGGGCCAGACCCCGTACCTTCATCTTGGAGGCGGGCTGGATGAGCTCCGTGATGGAGACCTTGTCCTGCTGGAGCCGCCTCTTGACCAGCTTGGAGCAGCAGATGTTGACGGAGCTGAGGACGTGCCAGGAGTTGTACTCCACGAAGGAGCGGCTGTCGATGACCAGGGTGCCCTCTGCCCCGTTCCTCAGGAGGCTGGCCAGCTTCTTCGGATCCATCACTTTGCGTGGGAGCCTGTCCCCGGCCATACCGGGCCCGTCCCCTCTGCGGCGAGCGGGGGCAAGGGGCGTGAGGGCAGGGCAGGGGCCGGCACCCGTCTCCCCGAGGGGAAGCAGCAGTGGGGCGAGGTGCGAGCGGGGCAGCTCCCGTCCCAGGCTCTTCACGCTCCTAATGGCCAGGGTGCCGACTCATTGTGCTGAACCTGGAGGGAGAGGGAAGGGGGAAAACGGCGGTCAGGTGGGAGGAAAACCAGGTGCTCACCTGTGGCTGAGTCCTCGAGGAGGACCTCAGGAGGGCACAAGGACGCAGACACAGTTCCCAGGCATCCGTGTCTCAAGAGCTTCCCAGGCCAAAGGTTTTCTCTTTGTGTTTAATAGTCCTTGGTGGAGCTTTCCTCCAAGAATTTGTCTAACAGCTTCTGGAAGCCATGTCAGATTTAACAGGCAGGGAGCAGGCTTCTCCCTGTTTTTCCCCAAGCCTGCTGGCTCAGGGCTCCTCCAGGGGACCCTGGTCTCCTCTGCTGGGAGCAGCCACCCGTGCCCGCTCCCTGTTCGCCCTCCCCGTGCACCTCAGGAGCCCCTTGGGTCACAGCACATGCAGAGCTGCTCCTCGCACAGGCACCTTTTGGCAGTCCTTAGGTTTTAATGGCACACGTCATTGCAGGCCTGTTTTAATGGCATTAGGTTTTAATGCTGCGGCGGCCATTCAGAAAATAAGCAGGGCTATTACCAGGCTCCTCTTGTCCCTGCCAGACGGTGTTTTAGAGAGAACCCACAAGCTGTTGCATGGGAGCTTTAATGCATCTGAATTAGGAGGACTATGACTACTGTGCCTGAAAAGGCCAGCGTAAAGACCTTCATTGACTTCTGCAGGACCAGGATTTGGTCCATGGGCTGGAGGAGGCTTATGAGGCACCCTGATCAGGGTAAGCCAGCAGTTCTTGGAAGCTCCCACACTGTTAGCCCTCATGGTGCAGGTCTCAAAGGAGGCCACGGAGATGCTTGGGGAGGGCACGGTACTGCTGCAGCAAGGCTACACAGTGCCTGGTGCTGTCCCACTTGTACAGGGAAAGGTGCTGCATGCCTCAGCCTCATGAGGACTTTTACACCAAGGAAAAAAAAGGTCCTTACACCAAGCCCAACGCTCATTTCTACTGCAATGTATCTCTGGGTGAAATGACAGGGACCTCTGCTCCCCATCACCAGCCCTGGAGGACTCAGCCAGCTTGCAGGGACAGGACACAGGGCAGCAGAATACGAGGATGGGGGCTTCAGCATCCACAGGTCTCTGGCCCACGACCCTGGCATTAGCAGCCCTGCCACGTCCCTGGGCAGCTCCCCAAAGCAGGGGGTAGATGTCCCTGCATCACACGCATGCTGTTAGCACATCTATTCAACTTAAGGGGAGAAAAACATCCCCTAAATGCTGTGACAGCGCCGGCCCCTCCTGGCACAAAGCCCTTCGCAGCCCCATTGCACGGCACCGCCGCTGTCCTGGCCCCACGGCGGGCAGCTCGCGGTCCCCCTCGCCTCTCCCCTCCCTGCAGCACTCCTCCGGGGGGGGGCTTAAAAATTGAAACAGTTCTAATTAGGGGGTGATAGGGGGAGCGAGGCTGGCTCCTGCTGGGATATGACACACCTCATTACGTCGCTGCTGCCTTGCCAGAAGACCCCCTGCTGTACCTTGGCTATAGAGCCAGGGCACTCAGAAAGGATGCAAATTAGCCAGCTTTTCCCCTCCGTCTTTCTTTCACACCCCACTCCCCAAATCGCTTTCTGCTTCCCATCCCCATCAGGACAGCAGGCTGCGAATTCTTCTCAGCTCTTCCAATTACATCCAAGAAATAAAAGAGAGCGGAGGGAGGCGACAGACAAAAAGATGGGGATAATGCCAAGGCAGAGGGAAATGAAGAATGAAGAATGAGAGGCTGAAGTGGGAGGAAGGAGTGATCCGATGCATCGGACACGCCGCACGGTTTCTGCGAGATAACAGGATATCTGCTCCCCAGATAACAAGTGAGGGTGAACCTGGGGAGGGTCAGACACAATTAGAGGGGCTTGGGAAAGCCAGAAGATCCCTGATCTCCCAGCTGCTCTGGGAGAAGCCTGTTTGGAAGAGGCTTTCCACGCACCGAGTTCTGACAGGTGACCGGGAGCTCGGGAGGGTGAAGTCAGGGAAGGCACAAGAGGTTCCCCACCTCTGCTAACAGCCACCCAAACTACCAGGCAGACGTCCCTCTTCTCCAGCACAGCCAGTTAGAGCTGGTGGCAGAGAGAGGTGACACAAGTGAGCCTGCTCAGACACCCAGCTCCAGTGGGGAGACGCGGAGGGAGGCATGGCAAGGCTGGCCCGTGCTGCCCCCCACTTCTAGGAGCCTTTCCCAGGGAGGGAGATGTTTGGCAGAGCGTGGCCTTAGGCAGCCGCAACCTTGGTGGTAGACCCAAGCTTGAGAAGGAACCGGGTCCTTCTGAGCTCGTACATCGCCCTCTTGTAGGCCTACCCAAATGCAAATGCCAAGGGACTGGGAAGGAGGAGGCACGGACAGGGAGCACCATGAAGTAAGAGGTCTCCTGCCACCCCACCGCAGTGACTGGGGACTTGTCTCCAGCACAGGGGAAAACGTTAACCTGGGACCTAAACTGGGGTTTCAGAAGCATAGCTGTGTCCCTCGTTTATCAGTTTATTAAAGCCATCTTAATCTTCTTGAGTGTTCCCAAAGAACATTACCATAATCCTTTAATCCCACCTCTCCCTGGAGTGGCTGTAATGAGGGAGATGGGCGCAAGGCTTAGCTGAATGGGGACAGCAAGGCAGGAGGGGCCACGCTGGATGGAAGGACGGGCAGAGAGCCTAACACACAGCCTGGGCAACCACCGGCACTCTGTCCCTGCTGTTACCTCCACGGACACACGTGCTTTGTGAAGGGTGCCACCAGGAGCCTGGCACAGATGGGTGCCATGAGCCAGGCTAAGGGTAAACGTCCTCTCCATCCTCTTCTGGTCAGCCAGAAAGAAGAAAACCCCAAACACACCCTGACCTGAGTCTGTCCCCGTGGCAGGATGGACCACAGGAGCTTGGTCCTGTGCCAGCCCAGTAGTCACAAGGGGGAGGCCACTTCCTCAATTACTTCTCTTGCACAAGGCCCCGGCAGAGCTACGTGGTTACGGGATGGGCACGGATCTGGTTTCTCTTGTACCAGAGATGTTAACAGGAAGGCCAGCACATTTCTGAAGCAACCATAAACCTCACCAACCGGTGTGTCTACTCGTCTCACCAAGCTCATAGATGTGTCCTGGAGATCTCTACCCTCCACCCGTGGTCCAGTTCAGGAGCTGCTCCTAGCTTCCAACTCCTCCACACTTTCCTCTTCTCCTAGCCCTTTCCCACTTCTTTCCACTGCTGTTTCCCATTTCCATTCAAAACAAATAGGGGCAGAAGTGACCAAGATGCAGAGGAAAGGGAAAAACACCTCCAGGAGAACAGCCACCGTGCAGACAGCAATTCAGCAGTGCTTCCCGGCCTGCAGGGACACGACACACAGCAAAGGACCTCAGATGCACTGCTGCTCATCTCCCAAGGTATTTTGGAGACCAAGACCTGCTTCTAGCAAAGGAGAACTTGCAAAATGAAGAAGCTGAAGAGTAGAAGTAGGGTAGGGCTGATTGCTGGTGGAGGACGTGGAGGAGCTGTGATCTGCCCCACGAGCAGGGCTGCGCAGAGGTGAAGATGTGGGAAGGGTCAAATCTGGCAACAGGGGTGCTGGAATAAGCACCCACATGTGCCTGAGCACAGAGCTAAGGGAGCAGTGATGCCCTGGGGACAGGCAGCTGTGAGCCCATCAAACTCCCGAGGAGCTGTGGGTGCCCCATGCCTGGGGATGCCCAAGGCCAGGCTGGATGAGGCTGGGGCAGCTTGGGCTGGTGGGAGGTGTCCTGCCCGTGGCAGGGGGTTGGGACTGGGTGGGCTGTAAGGTCCCTTCCAACCCAAACCCTTCTCAAATCCGTTTCCAGTGTGAAATGTGGCACCTCCGCCAAGCTCTCCACCTCTGCTCCATCCCCATCCCCATTTCTTCCAAGTCCTTCGTCACTTAGCGAGCTCCCCTCAGCAGGCTCGTGCTGTTTGAGGGATTCCTAAATCACGGGCCTAGGGCTAATTATTATTATTTCGCAGCAGCAATCAGGGACGCGGGGCTCATTAACAAGTTAGCACCTCTGGTTTCCCTGGAAACCCGCAGCTGCCAGGCAACGGCTGCGGCTCCGGCCCGAGGCGATGCCACCGCGGTGCCTTCAGCACCGTCCCAGCCCCAGAAGGATGCTCGCTCCGCATGCCTCCAGCTCAGCGGGATGGGGCAGGACCAGCCTTTAGGAAACCCCGGGGTGCCTCCCCTTGCTCCATCCCATCTGCTTCTAAGCTCGGCCCATCCACCGACCCCCTTCTGCTTTGCACAGTGCATCCCGAACGGCGCAGCCGCCTCTCCCTCCTAGCGAGGGGTGCGGGATTTCTCCCACGGAGGGGGATTTGGAGCACAAATGATCCCCGGGGTGGCAGCGGGATGAAGCTGTGAGGTGCCTGCAGTAGCCGCATTGGAAGTGATGTAACCACTGCCAATCCCTTAGCAGCTGATCAAGATCCCTTTAAAAAGCAGCACAAAAGATTTCTCTGCTGGAGATGGGAAAATGGAGTGTTTTTTCCTCCTCCTCCTCCAAACGATGTTAAAAAACACTGCTAACCACATTCCCTAAGCCAGACACAAAGTCTGCTTGCCCACCTTTCCCCGGAGAAGCTAAAGGGTGGGGAGGAAGGACATTTCATGACCCCCAAGGAGCACAAAGACGAGACAGCAGCACTGGGCTGCTGCCCTGTTCTCACCCTCCGAGACCCACAGGGGCTTTCCCAGGACAGACCAACACCACACAGCCTCATCAATGCTCATCTCGCTTCCCCTTTCTCCACTTCTTACACACCATGGGCACCTTGTCCCCAAGCCAGGAGGCCCTCGCTGGAGGAGAGCCCCCACACAACCCCTCTGTGCAGAGCAGCTTTGGGAAGGGGCTGCCTCTGTGCGGAGGATGCTGGAGGGAAGGAGCTCCTCCATCAGAGGACATGGCTGAAGGCTGCACCAGCAACCTTGGGTGGCCTCAGGTTCTGCTCCCAGAACAATTTCTGGAGATCTGAGTGCCACTGGGTCAGGAAAAGCCAACAGGGAATCACAGCAGACTAAACTGCCCAAGTCTAGGTGACCAAGCCACCATCTCTTCCTCTTAGACTCATACTTTTAAGATGATTTATATGTTTTTCCCCCATAGCATAAGAACAAGCTTCCATTTTAAAGCCTACAAAAGCCAGGACTGAAGGTTATCCCTGACCAGCCAGCCATTTGCCCACGCTGAGGACGGAGTGCCCAGGCGTGCTGCTTTCTAATACCAAAGCTATCCCATTTCCACCCTCCTCCTGCCAAGCTGAGAGGCGGCCAGGCTCAATCCTCAGAGCCGAAAGCACCTTCCCCTTTGAGCAGCCTGGCACGCGTCACGGCAGGCTGGAAGGCAGAGGACACGAGGCATAGGACGAGGGGAACCCAGTCCCAGTGATGCTTTAAGGGCCCTCGATCCCCACTGCCTGATATCCCCACCTTTGCTGCATCTCCGCTGGATAAGGCCAGCAGAGACCGCTCCGTGGGCTTATCTTGGGATCTGCGGTAGCTTGTTTGCCTTTTTGCAATAGCAAAAAGACCGAGGCAGCCCAGAAAGGTATGCAGCTGGATGCTTCAGGAGGGCTGGTCAGGCCGCCTTGTCCCGGGACAGCAGACACCATAAATACCTGCTGGGCACAGGTTGGGTTTCATGGAGAAAGGCTTCCCACTATTTCCCATGACCCCTACGTGCTGAGGGGAAGAGAGACAAGGCTGGGCTGTGGTTCTTCAAGGCAGCAGGTCAAAACATCAGCAGCTACACTGCTCTGTGCCCACTGAAACTCTGCCTCTTAGGAGACCCAAAATTCAACCAAAATGCTGATTTTCCGTGGGGTAACACATCCGCCAGGGCGGTAACACATGCTTTACAAGGCTTTCCTGACCTGGCCCAAGGCTTGCTAAATTTCCTACACGCACACAATAGCTGAATTGTTTGGGATGAATTAGCACTTGTCAGCTGGGGCTCTACCTCTTGTCAAGGCACAATGAGACAGCACCAACTTGGGGCTGCAAAGGATTACCTTTATCAAGAAAAGACACCCACGACAGGCAAGGACCAAGCTGGCATCCCTACCCCACTCCCTCCTCCTGCCCTGGGGGCCATGGTTTGTCACCAGCTGGTTTCGTTTGGTTAATCTGAGGTGACATGGGGGTCAGACAAAGGGTTTGGCAGCTCTCCCTCCATCCTCACCACACCAAACAAGCACGAACCTATTGACCAGGCTGCCCCACAGACCCTGCAGCTCCTGGTGCAAGAAGTTGGCTGGGCATCGCAGCGTTGTGTACCACGGGATTTTCTCAGTTTCAAAATGAATAAATAAAGTGATGCATCAGGACATAAACCCAGAGCTTCCCCACCAGAAGGCCCAACTGATCACTGGTGGGGCCCCGACTGTAAGCGTGTGAGCACACCCAGCCTTGCCCCCGCAGGGCTGACCCCAGCGAGGTGCCACCAGCTCAGCCCTCCTCACCTTCCCACCCGCCCGGCACGACTCCAGCGGAGCTCGCACTTATCTCTGTATCAGTTACTGCTGAATGAACCCTGCTCAGGTGCCAGACAAAGAGGCAGCCAAGCTCAAAGCAGGAGGGATTGCGAGGATGACACAGAACTACAGGCATCAGCATTCAGCAAGCAAGCAGAGAATGCACCGATCTATTTTTAATGGTACAATGCAAATGCTCGACAAAAGGATGTGTCTAGGGAGATTCTGCCCGGTCAGATATTTGCATTCTTTTTTTCCTCCCCTCTTTTTTTTTTTTTTTTTTTTTTTTTCATCAGCCAACTTCACTCGGTGTGCTGGAGGTGCTCTGTCCCTCAAGCACCCCACAGAATAACTCCGAGTGCCACCTGGGACATCCCTACAGGGTCCGCTGAGCATTAGATGGGGTGTTCGATGGAGATGGCCATTCACTGCTCGGCTTTCCTGCCCCACGTACACGCAGTGAACATATTTCCAAGGGCCAGCTTGCCCGTCAGCAGTGCTGGCACCCTCTCGGCACCAGCTCTCCGCTCAGCAGCCCGGTGCCAAGCGAGGCTGGGGATGCGCCCGCCTGCTCCCCAGGCAGGGCTCGCGGCCAAGCAGAGGGAGATGGCATGAATAACTCCACTCGAGATACGGCTCGAGCAGGACCAGGCTGCCATCACAGGCTCGAGTCTGGGGTTGTCAGTGGCGAGGCGAAAACAGTTGGGGATGCTGCATTTCAATGGGAGGCCCTGGGGAGCGAGGGACCCTCGGTGTTTGGAGCAAAGATGGGCTGGATTTACCCAGCAGAGGCTGGGTTTCAAGGGGAGGTTTGTAATTGAAGCAGATACAGGTTTAATGCGTGGGGATGGCTTGACTTGCTTGAAGAAAAAAACCTGCAAGCACCTAATAAGCAGGCTGAAATTCCCACCAGGGCTTCTGCTGCATCAGCTGAATTACCGCTTGCTCGCTTTAGACAGCAGTGCTCCTCCAAGAACCAAATCCCCTGCTATATATATAAAAAAAAAATACCACACACACCACACACACACAACAGTCAGACAAAAAGCTGTGGATGCAGGCACCCCGCGCACCTATTGCCAGCTGGGTAAGGCCGTGAGGCAGGGACAGAGCAGAAGGACGTAGCGCGGCGTTAGCAGTGCGGGAGGACGGGCTATGGGGGCCGGATGCCAGGGCTGTGCCGTCACTGCCATCTCCACACGGGATCAAAGCAGTGGTCTGCCTCCTTTCAGGTCCCCTCGCCATCGCCGCCCAACCACAGGCATTTTACAACAGCCTGGGAGCAGCAGGAAGGCAGGCAGCTACGGAACAGTCATAGCATCATTTAGGTTGGAAAAGGCCTCAGGAGCAAACCCGGCCCGACCTCTGTCCCTCAAAGCAGGCCTGACTTCAACACCAGAACGAGTTGTCTTGTCCTTCTGGTCACCAAATGACCCGTTCCCAGTCATCAGCAGGCTCAGAAAGGAGGCTCCCCACAACTCACCCCACAGAAATGACACCCGGGGAACCTCCTCTGCAAAGTGCAAGGGCACCCTGAAGTGCTCCGGAGGAATTCCTGAACGACACGAGGTCTCTGCCCCGAGAAACCCAAAGGCTTGGTTTAAAAGGAAAGTTACAACGAAGGCAGGCAAGTTGTGCACATGCACACCGTGTGGGCGAATGGGGATCACGAGGGCTTCCATGCACAGCAAACAGCATGGAATAAAGACATGAGAGGAATGGGAAGAAAAGAGAGAATCGAGGAAGGGTTTCTAGCCCTGTATACATTACTGGTATGCTCTTAATTAAATGAAGTCAGTGCAAAGCACATCGCTTATTTCATACAGCACAGCCCCTGCTTGCACTACCAGACTGCATGCAGGGAACCAGCTTCCCGTGAGCACCTCCAGGTTCTCCCCCAGTGCTTGGGCTCCCACTATCTGCTGAAATGCCAGTCCTACAAACAAGCACCGCTTGGCGCTGCTGGAAACCAGAGGTCCTGAGCAGCAGCAACCCCCCGGGAGCATTCCTTGCAGCACCCTCAGCCTCCCTCCATGCAGGGGATTCTCCTCTCCCTGCCCTGCCTGGCTCTGCAGGCAGCCTCGGCCTCCATTTCCCATTGGCACGGTGGGTTTTACAGCCCCCCCATTCCCTCGGCTGTGCTGTAACCCTGCTCGCCACGCATGCGCAGGGATCCCCGAGCAAGCTTGAGAAAAATCTTGAGCAAAGAGCTTGTTTAGCTCCTTATCTGATGGACGATCCCAGGCCACTCGCCTGCCTTCCCCAAGCCTGTCAGGTGCCTCCTTCCCACTCGGCATCAGGAGGGACAGGTGTATCTTCAGAGACAAAATTTAAAGGCTTGAAAAACAGGTTTTAAAACCCAGAGGGCAGCAGGATGCCGAGGAGCGCTCGCCCGCTTTCCCCGCCGGGTGAGGACGGCGCTGAAGGTCTGGCTGCAGGAGCTCCCTCTGCATAGCAGCAAGCAGAGGAGCAGGGCGAGAGGAGGAACGGGAGCAGGTCCCCGCAGCCAACTCTCCTAAATGCTGCCGCTCATCCCACGGCGGAGGGGAAAAGGTCCCACGCCTCCCAGGCTGGTCTTCCAGCTGCCCCACCGGGCAGAGGAGCCAGCATTTGCAAGCTGCTTTTCTTTAATCACCCCAGCAGATTGAGTTTGCTGTAGCTGTTGGAGGATGACGGTGGTGTCCTACAAGCCCAAGCCATAAATCAAGGCTGCCAGGCACTGGAGCACCTCCTTTTCCTGCTCCCATCCCAGATACTGTGAACGTGCTCCGCACCTGCGCGCAGCCAGGGCTTTGGGATCCGAGCCTGAGCTGAGCTGCGCCACAGAGAAACTAACCTCTGATCCCTACCAGCAGCCTCACTTACGGGCAGTGGAACAAAGCAGAAGAGGAAGGCACCTTTAGCACACCTCGTGTTTGTTACGTGGATTAACGCAGCTGGTGCAGGGGGAAGGGGTAGGGGTGCATGGCGTGGGACCTTGCTCAATGCATCCCCACACCGAGAGGAGTCATTTGGAGAAATCCTGCTGAGCTGCAGCCCTCTTCAGGGAGGTTTTTTTTGGGCAGGCGATTGCAGGGAGAACCCCAGTTTTCTGTGGGTCACACGCTATAAGAAGCCTTACCTGGCCTTCTCAAGCGTTTGGGCAATAATATTTGTGTTGTGCTGAAATTTAGGGGGCAAACTCTCCAAATGCAGGCACCTCAGTGGCTTTCCCAGCAAGGTGTCTGGCACCCAGAAAAAACATGCGGGGCACACAAACCCCGTGCTATATGTGCCATAATCTCCATGCGGTGAATCTCCCGCTGTGAATGCTCCTGAGGAGCTCGGCCACCTTGCTTGGCTCTCCCAAGCCTAGCTGAAGCTGGATTCCAAGCAGCAGTGCTGATCCAGGGCTTCCTTCTGTTCCCTCACCTTGCGTCAAGGCAGGGACAGCCGCAGACCAGGGTGGGCTGAAGCGCCGCGTGAAAACCCCTTTGGTGTGCACCGCTGCCATCTCGGCAGCAGCGCTCGCAGACCACCCGCAGCCAGGTTTGTGCTGCTCGAACCGATTCCGAGTGATTCAAGCAGCACAATTCAAGAGCCATTCCGAGGCTCTGCCATTGCAGAGAGACATCCCGGCATCCAGCTGCTGCTCGGCAGCCCCAAATGTCCCCTCCGGTCCCAGCCACTCACGCAGCCCTCCCCAAACACACCCTGCCAGCATGGCTGTGCCCGTCACAGCCGGGGAGAAGACATCTGCATCGCACTCGTGGCTATTCTAGCCAGAAATCCCCCATCCAGCCAGATATAGGTAGGTGGGTTTTCTTGCTGCAGCAGCTCATTTTGCTTTGGGAGCCATCGCAAGGAAAAACAAAGCAAGCCAAAGCCAGCGAAACCTCTTCTGCAGCGCGGAGCATCCTCTCGGCACAGCCGCCCTCCGCCAGCTGACAGAGGCCAAACCCGAGCATCCAGCCCCGAGCATCCAGCCCCGAGCATCCAGCCCTTTGGAAAACAAAGCTCCCTGCAGCCCTGCTTCTGCTGTGCCCCGAGCCTTTTGCCCTCGCAGAGGACCAGACAATGCGAGCCAGCCTCAGACGCCGCTCCATGGGCAGGCTGCTTTCAAGGTTAACATGGCCCCTGGGCTGCCAGGCACGAGCCTCAGCATCGCCTGCTGCCCCCTGGGCTTCCCAGCCGTTCCCTGGCGGGTCCCTGTCTTTGCACCCCAAATTAGAGGGGGTCACTCGTCCCTGCTAGCTGCCTGGGACAGGGACAGGCTCTTTGACACATGCTCCTGCGGAGCTGCGCTGCCCGCCGGGGAGCTCCTGACACTGCCGCAGTGGCAATGACAAACGCATCCGTGCCCCGAAAATCCAAATATCCTTAACAAAACAGCACTGCACCGCGTCCTTCCCTCCACCAAAACCGCAAATTACTGACCTGTGCACAGAGCTCCCCCAATGTGAGCTGAAGCACTGACATCAGCTTTTGCTGTTGCTCAGGAATTTAATTCTGGGGGAGGAGAAAGGGGTGGGGGGCAGAGCAGGAAGGAGAAGGAACTTATTTATCAATAAGGGAAATAATCACGGATCTTGTAAAAACAACCAGCACTGCGCACTGAAACCAACGTTTATCACTGTGTGATAACTTGGGGGGGAGGTCAACTGCTCCCCGCACGTCAGGGGAGGTCAAGGGGATGATTCCAAGGGGCAGCTCGGCTCCTCAGGCGCTCGGAGCCGCAGCAGCCAAGCGGTGCCGAACCCACGCCGGCCGCGTTTCAACGCCAAGTACGCGGGGTGCTCCTCCGAGCTCCTTCATCCTCCCCAGACCCAAACGCTGCCCCCAGCACCGAGCCAAAACACCTTCCCACCCCACCCCCTCCCACCGCACGCCACCCTACACCTCCCCACCCACCCCATCCCCTCGGGGACACCCACCTCCCCACCTCCCCACCCTCTCCCCATACAACGCTGCCCCCCAGACCCCCCGAACTCCCCATTTCGATGCTTTCCGACCTCATCCTTTTTTTTTCTTTTTTCCTTGCTCGCAAACACCCCTCCCCGTATTTCCCCCTCCGGGCACCCCGAGGGGATGGAGAGCCCCCCCCGGCCGCCCCCCCCCGGCCCGCACTGACCCTGGCGGGGCCAGCCGCGCCGCTCCGCGGGTTTTCCGCTGGCGCGGCCGCTGGCGGTGCCGCGGGGCCCGCATCCCGCACCGGGGCGCGCACCGGGTGCGCACGGCTCCGCGCTGCTCCGCGCCGCTCCGCGCCGCCGGGAATGCGCCGGCGATGAGGTCATGCCTCGGGAGGGAGGGAGGGAGGAGGAGGAGGAGGAGGAGGAGGGAGGGGGGGGGGGGGGGGGGGGGGAAGAAAAAAAAAAAAAAAAAAAAAAAAAAAAGAAAAAAAAAGCGTTGACGTCACCCGCAGCCAATCAGCGCGGGAGGAGCCGGGCAGGGTGACGGCAGCCCCGCGGGCGCGGAGGGGAGCGGAGAGGATGCTAAGGGGGGTGCGCAGAGGTGCGGTGTCCCCCTCCCCAAAGTGGAGGGCAGGTGGAGGTGCTTAGAGGGAGGCCGGCCTTCCCGCTGCCAGGGCTCCGCTGCCAAAATCTGGGTGTTAACATCCATCCCAGAGGCTTTTTCGGGGTCCGGCCTCTGGTCCCCACCGCCAGCCTCACCCAGCACCCTGCTGGCGGCCACCAAAGATGGACTCAATGGAGGCCAACGCAGCACGAGGCCGATGGAGGCACGAGGATGGAGGCCGATATGGTGTGAAGGCTCGGCCTCAGCCCAGCCTCCATCATCCCACACCTCAGCGGGACATGGAGGCCATGTGGCTGGTGTGCAGGTGGAGGACGGAGCTGGGGGTTTGTCCTTGGACGTGGCCTGGCAGCTCCAGCTTAGCGAGGGATTAGGGTTTAGAAGCTTTGCTGGCGCTTAGGAAATCGAGGGAACCTTCCTCCCCGCTGCCGATACGGATGCTGGGCGTTTTGGAATTAACTCTCTTCTCTCCAAACACACGGCGTCGTTTTTTTGTAGAGCACCGAGGGTGTAGAGCCCCAGCTGCTGGGACACACTGTGATGCTAAAAATCTCGCTGTCTCCTCTTCTGCTGGCACAAAAATCAGTCCAAAGCGTGTTGGTGGGGAAAATTCTGCAAAAACAGGGTTACTCCACCACGTGCCTCCAAACTGGGGGTGTTTAGGTTGTGGTAGTGTAACTGGTGGGAAGGTGCTGTGCTAGCACGGGGCCGTGCTTCTCCACCTGCTCTGGAGCACTCGTGGGTTAAAAAAATTAAGAGAGACCCCTTTTCAGGGGCAAAAGAAGGAGAAAAAAAATGGACAGGTTGAGCTGCTAATTCCTGCTGAGATCTGACCCGCAGAGCAAGCAGCAAACAGGAGGAGAGGGGGAGATGCTCCTCTGGCCAGGGGACGGGGGGGACGTGGCTCTCCTGGGATGCTCAGGCCCGTGGCTGGGCAGCTCTCCCACACCACTGCTGCTGTGCCGGGGAGAAAGCAAAACAAATGATTCACGGGCGCTAAACCACTGCCGGGACTGCAGGGGCCGAGAGCAGGTGGAGAGGGAGGCTTGCAAAGCTTCACCTGACTCCCAAAGCCTCGAGCAAACTCGATTTAGATCCCAACCCCGTCCAACCTGAAAGTCGTGGCTGTGGCTACGCCGAGAAGGGCTGCCCGCTCTCTGCGATGCTGTCAGTGTGGGGTTCAGCCGAGGGCAGGGCTCGTGGGGGCTCACCCACGCTCACCAGACCCTCAGCATCCCTATGTTACACAGGGGAAATGAAGCAGGGAGAGCTGGGATGGTGCTGTGATGGTCATGCACAGGCAGAACAAAGCAGCGTCACGCTCCCGGCTCCCATGTACCAGATGTGAGGCCATTGTCACCGCCAGGGGCCAGGTTCCCCCTCCCCGGCATGCCCAGAACGAGCAAAAGCGCTGCGGCCAGTTGCTCGTTGCTCACAGGGAGCTCTTTATTTCGGATAAAAAGCACTTCAAAAAGAATTCGCCCTCTTCGCCTCACTCTGCTTTTTCCTCTTCCCCAGATTTCAGGCGCATCTGAAGATTGATTGCATCCCAGCTACGTGGTTTGAATGCAAGTTGCGCTCGCACACGTAATAGTTTTTGCTAAAACGTTTTCCAAGAGCCGTAATTGCCATCGCAGGCCAAGTGCGAAACTACAAACCGAGAGAAAGAAACTGCTGCCAAACCGACGAGTCCGTCAAAAAGGAGAGACTTGTTCACCAACCTGCAATGGCTTTAAACGCACAGATATGTGTGTTTTTTACTCTCGGCTGGTGCTCTGTGCCAGGCAGCCCGCACGGAGGAGCACTGCCTGGGGGAGCCCCACTCGCTGCCTGCCTGCTGCGAAGCCCCGAATGCTGTCACCGCGCTCTGCAGAGTGTGTGAGCGGGCAAAAGCCCCGAGCAGCATCACGAGGCAGCCTCGTTTCTCATGGGGAGGGCTTCACAGCGTGCCTATCTGTCTTGGTTTTCCCAAGAAGAAAAATATCTGCATGTGCCCGGCGTGGCTCAGCACTTCCAGAGCGCCGGCTGCGGTGCATGCACGTAGCAGAGGCAGCGGGTTGACGGCAGCGGGTTGACGGCAGCAGTGCGAGGCTGGGGGTCTGCATGCCGTGCCGCTCCTCTCCGTGCTGCAGCAGCACTCCTTCTGCAGCCCTGGCTCTGTGCTGCTGGGCGTTCCTGCCAAGGGGAGAAGGGGAAAGCAGCACAAAGTCATGCGTTGAGTAAATTCCCTTGGCACAGAGCACGGGTCAAAGGCAGGGGATGGGAGGAGTGGGACCTTTGTACTGGGCACGGATCGAGCACGCTGTGGGATGTAAAGCCGGTGGTGGCGGTTAGCTCTCCTAGAGGCTTTGCGGTGACAACGCTTAGCACGGCTGGCCCTTCTCCCTGCGGGATGAAATGCTGTGGTCATGCACGTGGCTTTGCCCTGGCTGAGCGAGGAATTCACTTTTTGGTGTGCCAGAAGCTGCCCGGGGTCACGCTCACACCTCGGAGGGCAGCAGGAGGGAGAGGACAGGACCAGGGGAAGGAGGGAGGTGCTAAATGGTTTGGTTTCTGTAGAGCCAGGCCTTAAAAAAGGATCCTTGTCCCACACTCCTGGGGGGCACAGCTCCTTGCTGCGTATGAACCAGCCCGGCTCAGCGCAGGGGTGAGGGCTCTGTCAGCTCCAGACCTTTTTTCCCTGCCCCTCTGCAGGTTTTTGTTCAGCTGCTCACCAGTTGCTAGGATTTTGTTGTTGTTGTTTCCTACGTCGCTTAAATCGTTTTCACTGATGAGAGCATCTGCTGCCATCTGTGCCTCCCCCTCCTTCCCCGCACCGGTCTGGGCATCGGGCTGGGCCCCGCAGGATCTGTGCGGCATGATCCTGCCCCGAATACCAGCACGGAGGGGGGGCAGAGGCAGCTCCATCGGCACCCCACTTCTCGCCCTGCATCTGCAGGTCTGCAGCTGCAGCAGTGCTGCGGTGCCCAGCTCCCACGCCAGACCGGGACCCGGTGGCACTTGGCAGGGCTGCAGCTCCACGAAGCCCGATGAGAGTTTTGAAAATACAGCGGTGAAGGGGCTTTGGGAAGGCCCCCCTTTGTGCTGTAACTTGGGTATCGATGCAAAATCGGGGGCTGGCAGCTCTGCCCCCGTGGGAACGCGGAGCTGCTGGGCCGGGCTGGGAGGTCGCTGCCCGAATTAGCCGCCAGCGCCGCGCTGCAGCTTGCCCTATTTATCACAGCCAACCCGTGTAGACGTAGGAGAGCCACGGGGTCACGTTTGCTGCCGGGAGGAAATCCAAACCAGTTTAACCCAGCTGGGATTTGCCTGCAAACTGGCTCGGCAGCCTTTGCTCGGAGGTGGCATCACCCAGCCCGGAGCTTGCGTAAGCGCGGCACTGTTTGCTCACACGCCAGGGCACCCACACCCCTCTGCTCCGCGTGGCCTCGCAGGGCCATTTCGAGAGGTTCCTGGTGCCCAAAGCCACCTTCTCGTCCTCCTCCTCGGCTTGCCGGCGGGGCTGGGCAGCGGGGACCACGGCGGAGCGGTGTGCGGGGGCCCTCTGCCTGCATCCCGCAGCACGGCCGCAGGCAGGCAGGAGCTGCAGCTCCTCGAGCTGCTGCCGGGGACGTCGGTCTGCAGAGACCACCAGGAGCAGGTGTTGGTCGGGGAAGGACCTCGTGGCGTGTAAAAATTCAGCTCTGCATCTCCATCAGCCCCTGCTGATGCTCCGAGGCCCCCCCCCGAAGCCGTTTCTTCTCCAGGCTCAGCCTCTCCTCCCGTCACCAGCCTCGGCAGCCTTTCCTGAGCCCCCACCAAAAGCCTGTCACGGATGGAGGCCCCAAACCAGCAGCAATATTTTAGGCACCACCTAACCATACTGACTAGTATCGCCCCCCCTTCTCTTTTCCCCCCTCTTGAGCTAAAGAAAAAAAAAAAAGAAAGAAATCCTCATCAACCTGCCAAGCTAAATTTCCTGGAGGAATACAATTAAATCTTCACGTGGCAATGCGACCGTCACTCCTTCCCGATGTCAGACGGCTTCCCGAGCATCTGACGGCTCCTCTCCTCCACCCCCTCCGCTCGGTTTTCGCTCCTGCTGCTGAATGCAACAGAGGCTGCGGCTTCGCAGCCAAAAAAAGGTGCGAGCTGGAGAGCGCCCAGCGAAGTTGTGAGTGGCAGAAGTGAAAAGGCAGAGAAGCAGCCCCTGAAATCCTCCCTTCTGTTATGTTGGGTGGCAGCCTTGGCAAACCCTGAAATTCCAGAATTTTCCTGCACAATTGGGAAAAAAAGAAAAAAAAAAAAAAAGCGATGAGAGTACCTGTCATGTTTGGCTGCTGATTCTCTCTCCTTTGTTCTCCCAAAGATAAAAATAAAATAAAATCAGATAATAAAATAAAATAAAATAAAGTATAGAAGCACCCGATCAGTTTTCAGGGTCATGGTGCACCTCAGCCCCGCTGCAGCACATTTCGGCCTTGGCACGGAGGTGCCTCGTACTGGGTGGGTGTTGCCAGCAACAACTAATAAACGTGAGGGTTGCTGATAACAGTCCACCCTGTCCGTCCCCGACAGTCTGTGCATGCAAAAATGCTGCTGCGGAGTGAGTGCTGGTTCATGAAAGAGGCAGTCCGTCGGGGGAAGGTGCTGGCAGCCCATTTGTCACGCTGGTTAAAGGCAGGAGAGGCTGCCTCTGGGTTGCTTCCGATTTTTGCCAGCTCTGGTTTCACCCGAGCAGCCCCGCTCCCGTGCGTGCCGAGCAGGGTGAGAAGGTGGGGCTGGCTCCCTGGAAAACCACCCGGGGCTCGCAGAGGGCCATGCCCTTCCCACATTTTTGGTGGTTTGGAAGGTGCCTCCCGCTTCAGTCCTGCGGTGACACCTTAATCTGCCCCACACTTTCTGGGTTTTAGGCCAGGTCTTGCCGTCCAGTTGAGGCATTCCTCTCTTTCTCTTCACGCGCAGAGCGGGAGAGGGGAGGACAACCCAAGGAGCAAGCTCAGCAGACCAGACATCGGAGGTATCTTTATTGACCGTCTTACAGAAATACAGCAGCACTCGGTTTAGGGGGGGGTGCGACTTCCCCAGAAGGTGCCTTCCTTCTCGGCACTGCTGGGCCATCCCAAGGAGAAATCTGCCCTTTAACACACCGGGGTTCATCTAGAGGCTTTGGGGCTCTCCGGGGACAGTAACTTATTTCAACCGGCAGGTGAAATTCAACAAAACCGCATCAGATACGGGAAATAAAAGGTATGCGGAGGAGTGGTGGGCAGCCTGAGCACTCCTGACGTGCTCTGAGCCTTGCCATCCTGCTGGCCTCAGGTTCTCAGGCACATCGCACCCCAGCCGTGTCCCCAGCCCCGGCTGCACCCCACAGACCCCCAGGGCCATACTTGCAGCTGCGAGTCACACTCAGCTCTCAGCTCCGTGTGCCCTCGCCACACAGCTTTATTTGCCAGAAAATGAGCTTTTCTTGGCCTGCCTTCCTCCCTGCACCGCTGTACAAGCAAGACCCTTTCCTACAGCAGCCCAAATACTGGCTGCGGCCAGGAAGAGTAGGCTCAGCTGGGCTGATGAACTCATTTAGCATTTATTTATGTGTTTACTTTTTTTTTTTTTTTCTTTTCTTTTTAAATCAAGGTGGAGTTGTTTTAATTTTTTTGCGTCCTTGCTACAGGAAACAACTGCAGACACTTCTGGCATAGAGGCATCCTGGCGGCGGCCGCTGCTGCTGGCCTGGCGCTAGTAGTCGGTGAGGGGGTACCGCAGGAAGATGAAGATGAGGATGATGCAGAAGGTGGCGAGGGCTGAGCTGGTGATGTTAAAAAGCCGGGCAGTCTTGGCATCTTCCACCGCCCCGTTTAAGTCGTTGAGGAGCTTCTTATCCCGGACCTGAGACAGAAAAAAAAAAAAGGAGAATAACCGGGAGATGTATTGTGCTACGATGTAATACAGGAATCAATGTACTAAGGAAGTGCTGCGGCATCCTCCCCACCGTGCTGTGCCATCCTGGTGGCTCTGGGGCTTGCATCACCTAGGCCATAAGGCTGGTGTCTGGGGCCGTTTGGGTGCCTCCTGCTGCACCATGGCCCCCAGCATGCAAAGCCGGTGCAGGATCCGAACGCAGGTCGAGGGCTGGGCTGGCAGTCCTGGGGTACTGAGCTCCTTCTGCAGCGCTCCTGCAGCTGGGGGCATCTCCACCGTTGACTTCCATCCCTAAAGCACAGGTGCTGTCTTGTTGTCCTGCAGGTTGGGACACCCGGCTGGGCTCATCTCGGGGTGGATCTCCAGCTGGGTTTGTGTGTGTCCACACCTCCTCCGGGCTGCCGGGCAGCAGCAGTGGCACTGCCAGGCAGGGGATGGGGTCACCAGGCAGGGGATAGGGTCACCAGGCAGGGGCTGGGGTCACCAGGCAGGGGATGGGGATGCCCAGCAGCAGCCCCCAGCCCAGGGGTGCTGCCCATCCCTTCCTAGCAGGGCTGTGTGCCCCTCTCCAAACCCGCAGCCAGCCCTCGGCAGCTGGAGCCCGGAGGCTGTGGGGTGGAAGGACCAGGCCCTTTTGCCTCTTTTTGCCTTTCCCGCAGCAGGGTGAGAGCATCCTCGGGACGATGCAGTCCCGTGCCTCGCTCCGAGGCCCCAGCGCCGTGCTGCTCTCACACACCGCGCTTGTGGAGCAGCCGCGAGCTGAACGCTAGATGTCGGTGGCAGGCTGTGAAATCCCGCAGCCAGCCCCAGAGTCCTCCTAGAAACATTGAAAGCCTTTTATCGACAGGGAGCTTTCTGAAAACATCCTGCAACGCATTCAGACCACGTCCCAGCCACTTTTTTTTAATTTTTTCCTCCCTCCCTCCCGCAGTGCTGTCCTGAAGGCCTGGTGCTGCTTGCCCAGCACGGGGACAGGCAGAGCCCCTCGGTCCCGCTGGGCCGTGCTGCTTCCAGGGACCGAGTCCTCAAGACGGTGCTTCCAGCAATGGAGATGGCCCGAGGGATGGCAGCAAGCCCGTGGCGGACTCCTTTTTGGCAGCTGTGTGTCTGGGATGACTCGCCTTGGGAACATTTCTGGGGATCTCGCATGCTCCTGGAAGCCTGGAGAGATGCTGGGAGGCGTGGAGCTCTGCCCTGGGGCAGCAGGCCCCATGGTGCAGAGCAGCCTCGGGCACCTTGCTCTGCGTCATGCCGGGGAACCCAGAGACAAACCCCATGGAGTGGTGCAGCCTGTGCCTGCTGCTGGCCCCCTGGCTGTGGGACCTGCACCTCCTACCAGCTCCAGACAAGTGCCAGAGCTCCTGCAGCACACGAGCACAAAGAAGAGGTGTTTCTTGCTCCAAATTGCTCGTGGTCGAAGCCTGGAGGCTGTCACCTTCCTTCCCAAGGTGGGGACAGGTGCCCAGGGTCACAACCCCCCCCTCTCTGAGCCCAGACGCGGTGTTTCCTTAGTCACAGTTACTTTTCTCACCATCATTTTGACTTCGCCACCTTGCTAGAAGTTATTTGGGGATTTTGGCCCTGCTTCCCAGGGAGATGACTGATGGCTCGGGGTGCTTATCCTGCACCTGCTGAGCGCGGGGCTCCCCCGGAGCGCTACATGCTGGCTTTCTGCAGACACTGCTGACCCAGCGTGGCAGTTCTACTTCCCTCCTCCGTGTCACCAGCCCAAGGTGGTGGTGGCCTTTCCTCCACCACTGCTTGCCTACCACCTCCCTGCTGCTCGCCTTCTCCTCCTCCACCTCCAGCAGGCTGGTCCCCAACAAGGGCTCTTCCTCTCCGCTCTCCCACCTGCATCCCCTGCCCTACATCCCCTTGGGGTTTTGCCTTCACCTTCCTCTCCTAGCGCTCTCCTCGGCTCCCACCGCCCCGCTCCTCACCTCAGCTCCTTCAGCCCCACTCCACGCCTGCACCCACCCGCCTCTCTTCCACCGCACGCTATGTGCAAGCCCCTTTTCCATCCCTGCTGCTTCCCGCTCCCTTTCCCACCTCCTTTCCCTGCTCCCAGGCTCAGCCCCTCTCATTTTTAGGAGCTGAGAGCTCTCCGGGTGGGTGCAAAGTGCTGCGTCAGCTTCTCGAAGGAGACAAATGGTTTGTTGATAAGGAGTCTAAAGAGGCTGTATTTAAGGCAGCCTGACGCTTAGTATTCAGCCAGCAGCTGGTTGGGTGGGTGCTTTGGGAAGTGGATGCTTTGCCTGTAAACCCATTCCCAAGCAGGGCTCTGCTTCCTCTGCACAAGGAGCTTTTTGCTCCAGAGAGCATCCTTGGGTTTATTTACTCTGTGGATCATCTGGGACCTCTCCAGCCCACGTTTCGCCCTTGTGCCATCACCTGGCTCTTGCCCTCAGTTTCTCTCCGGTGTGCTGAAACGGGTGGGAAGGCGGCCGCGTGCTGAGGCGCCGGCTGGAACACCTCCGGGGCCTGGGGCACCGAGGGCCCGTTTTGTTAGCAGCATCAGCCTGGCAAGAGCAGGTGCCGCTCCTGGCAGCGTGCTGTTTGTGATCCAAAGGCAGGGCTGCCTGAGGTCTCTAGATGTGTGAGCTGTTTAAGGGAAATGGAAAAGCCCTCACCGGGGAGCCGTGCGGTGCCACCAGTGCACGGGCTGCAGCTCAACCAGGAAACCTGGGCTTTGCTGGCCAAGGGCTCTGCCTTCAGAGGTCCCAGGGAGGGCTTGTTGAGGGGAAGCCCTACCAGCACCCTGCTTGGGCCCTCCGAAGCACAGAAATCCCCCAGGAGCTGGGGTGCAGCTCGCTGCTGCCCCACCGCCCTCGTGCCTGGCTGCAGAGGGACCCACAAAGCCTGTCTGGCTGCAGGGAAGATGAAAACAACAGGCTTCAGGAGAAGTGTCCCTAACATCCCACCTGGTGGGGACAGCATTACGGGAAGGTCCCCGATGTCTTCCCCAGCACCCCAGGGGCTCCCAGGCCCAAACCTTTTGCTGCCACCTCTGTGTCCCCGTTTCGTCCCAGCCCTGCAGCAGCCTGAGAGGCGCCAAGCTCTCACCAGCCTTCCTGCCGTGTGCCAGCTCTGACCTGTGTCCCCAAGGGACATTTTTCCTGGTGCTTTCTCCTCTGGCAAGGAGTCCCAGCTGCCAGAGAGCTCCCAGAGCAGAGCAGAACAGCTCCTACATGCTCGGGTGGCTCGGCGCCGTGTCCGTGCGGGGACCACCACGTCCACCCCGCAGTTACCGCTTCCCAAAAGAGCCTGCCACAGCCATTTTCTATTTTATTCTCCCAAATTTAGGGCAAATTTGCCCATTTCTGTTCCTTTTCACCAGTTATTTGTTTTCATGGCAGATTTTGTGCCCTCTAGACCTTTTGCATACACTCTGTCCCGGTGCAATGCTCCAGCCCCGGGTTACTTCTGGGCTCCCTTTGGGGTGAATCGATCTGTTTCTGTGGCGAGGCCGCCCCGCACACCGGCCTCCCGCTACGTGCTGCTGTCCCCGAGCTGACACGAGCGGGGCCACCCCGCAGCCCCCCGGCTCTGTGAGTGCACACTCGGGTGGTTTTGGGGCAGGGCAGGGCAGCCCCAGGCCCCTTCCCATAGCCACCGGGTGCGCTGGTGCCCCAATCCCACGTCCTGGCCAGGCTGCTCCCCCTGCAGCTTTCCTCTTTTGGGGTTTTTAACAAGAGAGAGGGCAGGAAGCGACGGGGCAGGGTTGCCCTGCGCTTTGCCGATCTGTCCCCCCGCCGCTTGCCGGCAGCTGGGTGATGCTGCCTGACAGCTTCCCCTCGCTCCTGCCCCACAACACGATGCTGCCAGACTGGGGCCCATCCTGCTGAGCTCTCTGACCGCCCCCAAAAAGGGGCTGAGCACCGGGGAGCATCCAGCACAAGCTGAGCCCCCCCCGAGGGGACCCCCCTGCTGCGGTAGGTGCCCCTGGGGACACCGGGGCCAGCCCAAACGCCCCTTCCCCACCTAAACCAACACCCCCAGCTCCAAAACACATCTCCCTCCCAGCACCCAGAGGGTGCCTCCCCTCCCGTTGGTGGCAGGGATGTGAGGGACACCCCAAAGCACTCCCCCCGTCGCCGTCCCCCTTCCCCGGGGTGCTCGGCACTCACTTTGAGCGAATAGGCCAGGGCGATGAAGCCGAGGCAGCAGAAGTTGAGGTACACGAAGTTGAAGATGGACCAGAGATAGTAGTCGTTGACCTCGGTGGTGTCGGGGTAGATCTCGATGACGGTGGTGGGGTTGGTCATGGTCTTCTTCTCCACCGAGTGCTTGCACGGGACCGCCGGCCGCAGGCTGTCCCCTTTGCAGCCCTTGCTCTCCATCAGCTGCGCGGCGGATGAAGGGGACAGGACGGGGGATGCCTGCCGGAGCGCCGGGGGCTTGGCGATGCAGGCGAAGCAGCCCTGGGGGGGACCCTGGGGGGGCCGGGGGGGCCAGGCCGCCCCCTCGAAGGGGCACGGGGGGCCCAGGGGGGGGTCCTGCGTCCTCTCCGTGGTGGCGGCCGCCGCGGCGTCACCGTGCTCTGCCCTGGCGGAGGGAAAAAGGGGGGTGAGGGGAAGGGGAGGCGGGGTGAGGGGGTGCGGGGGGCAGAGGTAAGGGGGGGACAGAAAGGGGAGATGTGGGGGGGGAGGCGGCAGGCAGAGAGAGGGAGCGGGTGGCGGAGGAGAGAGCGGGCAGAGGAGCAAGGGAGCGGGCAGAGGAGAGGATGGGGAGGGCAGGAGGAAGGGGAGGGGAGAGCAGGGGACCACAGAGCCGTGGCTGCATCTCGGAAAGGGAGAAATCGGCGGGGGGAGAGGGGGAAATTACGGGGCAGCACAGAAAGAAGGGAACAAATCGAGGCGCGGGGGAGCGCTCGGGAAGAGTGGGGGGGCGGCGGTGCAGCAGGGAGAGTTTCCAGACAGCCGCGCAGCCCCCGGCTCCTGCCCGCAGCCCTCCGGCTGTCTGTCTGTCCGTCCGTCCATCCGTCCAGGCCTTCTGCTCCCCGTCCCATGCCGGGATGGGAGCGGGTGGCTGGAGGCCGCTGTGGGGCTTTGCCGGGCTGTGCGGCGGAGCTGGCTCGGTGCGGCACAGCAGCCGTGTCCTCCCCGCTCCCCCTCGCTCTCTCCTGCTTTGGTTTTATTTTTGTAATAATAATTACTATTAATTATTATTATTATTTGCTGAGCCCTCATCTCCGTGGGATTCCTGATGGGGTTGCGTTTCCCAATCCCTTTCACCTGCCAGCAGTTCACCCCCCTCCCTTTTGGAGAATATTGTGGCCGGAGAGGAGGAAGAGGAGGAGGAGGAAGGGGAAGAGGGGACGAGGACAGAGGATGGGGAAGGGGGGGGAGGGAAGGGGTTACCCTCCCCTCTAAGCCCCCCTGTAGCCGTGCAATTAGGAGAGAGCAGTCCACCTCTCGCCGCCCGTCCGTCCGTCCATCCGTCTCCTCGGGAGGCATGGGGAGGAGAGGCAGGGATACTCACGGGGAGGGATGCGGGGAGCCGCAGCATATCCGGCTCAGCACTGCCTCTTCCTCGCTGCTGGAGCCGGGGGAGGAGGGGACAGGAGCGCCGGGGGGGTCCCCAGCAAGAGGGGGGTACGCAGGGGTGGGGGGATCAATGGGCAGCACCCCCAGATGTGCTCTGCGCAGTAGGGCGACGAGGACACGGCGTGGCAGAAGCGAGGTGGGGCAAAAAGTGCCACCTGTGCCCTTGGGTGGATGGAGAAGGGATGAATCCTGCGGGCACCGGGCACCTCATGGTGTTGGCTGCGGGACGCCTTAGGGGAGGGCGGTGGGGATGTCACGAAGGCTGGAGTTGCCCAGGAGGACCTGGCCATGCCCGGGCTTGGCACGTGATCAGCAAAAGGGTTTCTGCCTCCAGCTGCCAACCGTCCCGGGAGCCAAAACCTGGGGTGCTGAGGCAGCTTCCCCTGGGGATGTGGTGTCAGGGACGGCATGCAAGACATCGGGAGGATGTGGCAGTGGCACAGGGACACAATGTGCCACCCCACAGCCCAGCCCCATGCAGGTGTCTCTGCGGTGGCAGCTGGGGCGCCAGGGAAGGGCGGCAGAGAAATCCCAGAGAAATCCTACAAATTGATTTTTTTTTTTTTTTTGCAGGACTTTGCAAGGCTTGTAAAGAAGCTGGGTAAAATAAAATAAGCGAGCATTACCTGCAGGCGAAGGGAAATCCTCTGCAAGTGCTTTAAGCCTACCCTCAAAGTGCTGAGCTAAGAAATAGTGACTGATTCACTTGGCTTTTTGCAACCCGCAGCTGTGCAGAGCATCCTTCCTCCAAGAGGAACAGTGAAACCCCGGGTAGGCAGATTGCTGGCTGCCTGAGGAGGTGCTGCTGCCCCATGCAAGCAAGGAGGTCCTAGACACCATACAAGGAGAAAACAACTGAAAAGCCAACATCCTGAGAAGCAGTCCTGGCTGTCAACTTGAGGCTAAACCCTTTAAATGAGCAGGATTGCACTGAATTTCAGATTGTACCATTAATTCCCCTCCTAATGGCAAGGTCCTGGGTATCGGCTAACTATTCAGGGCCCCAGAGCGAAAAGTCAATCTTCAGCATGGTGAAGAATGATCTTCAGGGAGCCATGTGGTCCCCCAGAAAATTAGTGTCTTTAACAGTCACTAATGAACTGGAAAATAAGGTAAATGATGAAGGGAAAACATCTGTGGACAGCATTTATTTGGTGTAGCCTGGAGAAGGCTGTGGGGACATCAGCGAGGTCAAAGCCAGGTGGCTAAGGGACAGGACCTCAGCATGGGGGACTCCCAGCATTGATCAGGAGGGAACAAAACTTCCTCTTGCTCCGAGATCCCCCAAACCTCAAATTCCATTCATGGCTTTCCCCTGAAGCGTGCAGTGCTACTGGCAGGACTGCTGGCCCAGATGAGGCACAGCCCCACCTGTGTCTCCAGGCCTCCACCTGCCAACAACAGGTTTGCATCAGCTGAAGATGAGCCTGTTGTTTATTTGTCTTGCCAGTGTTGTGTACTGCTCCTCTTCTTAGCGTCAGGCAGGGACGGA
Source organism: Heteronetta atricapilla (assembly GCA_011075105.1). NCBI lineage: Eukaryota > Metazoa > Chordata > Aves > Anseriformes > Anatidae > Heteronetta > Heteronetta atricapilla. The sequence continues at coordinate 36,029,883 of CM021735.1, forward strand.
GGGCAAGGAGAGGAGGAGACGTCAAAGAGGGGACCTGGAGGAGGTGGGAGGAGATGGCAGGGTGGTGCTGGGGAATGTGGCATGTCCTGATGTGAATAGGATGCTTTAAAAAAGGATGTGAATAATAATAATAATAAAATATTCTGCATTATTTGAACACTCCTCCTATTTTCTGTGTGTCTTTAAAGTTCACATATACAAGCCTTCCACCTTAGGTGCTCTGCAACAGAAAGGTGTTTCCTGCCCCCAAAATAATTCTCCTGTAAACAAGCCCCTCAGGGCTCATTCCTGCCCTCCCTAGGAAATTCCTCTGTGGGTTGCTGAGCCTCAGCAGCAGCAAGGTGGTCTGCAGCCTGGGAGGGTGAATCCCATCTCCCTGCTCTCCCTTGATTTCTCTCTCCTGTCCTCTGGTTTTAGTCTGTACTGCACTCCTTTTCCCCTCCCAAAGGAACCTAAAAATAAACAGATCAAAAAAAAGAGCATAAAAAGGAAAAGTCACCAGCCCCAAACAACGTGCTTAGTCATTCGCAGTTATTAAAATAGTTTCTAAAAGCAACAAATTGCTGCGCCAGCCAGAGGAGCACGTTACCTCCACTGACAAGGGGCCCAATCCTTCCTTTCCTCGGTCTGCGGTGAGGGCAGGTCCCGGGGGAACAAGCTATCAAGTCATCAGCGATGGGGTTCTGCAGGGATGTTGCAGTAACCGAGGGGGCTGCTGAAAACCTGAGCGTTGGCTGGGCAAGGTAACACGGGGCTGAGGCCAAGCTGCTCGTGGGGGTGTGTGCCCCGCTGGAAAAGCACAGGAGGACAGCCCTGGCTCTCGGCTTCTCCAGCTCTTGGCCAAGATCGAGCCTGTGATTGTTCCTGCAACATTCAACACTCACAGTGGTGTGATTAAAGGCGTAGGCACGATCCCCACCCTCCTATTTCTATCAGAGACATCTCCCCTTGGGCTACTGAGGAACAGCAGGCAGCACGATTGGTTTTTGGGACCCAGCTAGCCCCTTTGGGGTTAGATCCATCCCTGTAATGTAGGACAACGACTGACTGGGGTATTGAGGCATCCTGGGGGAATAGAGGCTTGGGACTGCCAGCAAGGAAATCAGTTAAGCTCTCCGCATGCTTAGATCTGCGCTCAGAAAATAGGATGGTACTTGGCTGCATCTGCCTTGCTTATGTAGATGATGTTTTTTTTTCAGAGTAGGGATTAGCTCTTATCTTGCACCTGGCATATGGGGCCTTCGTTCTGCATTACAGACTAGTTCCCATACAGCAGCACTAGGACCCAAAAAGCACTCAGTCAGACGAGAAGGGATTTTTGCTGTGTTTTGGAAAAACAAAACAAAACACAAAACAACCGTTTGTCATCACCAGACTCTGGCAGTGCAAACTCCATGTCCTGGGGGTTTCAGGCTGGAATCAGAAACCGGAGTCCTGCTTTTGCCCCTGTAGGACCACATTTTCTCCCACGCCCAGCAGGAGTTTGTCTTAGGCAGCCCAGATAACCGGGGAACCAGACAGTGCAGTTGTCACATCACCCTGCAGATGCTGGGCTGCTTTCATTACTCTGAAACAGAGAACTCCAACAGCCTCCCAGCACATTCCCTGACCAAAGAGAAGCAAAGGACATGTACGAGTCCACCCAAGAGAGGCACCAGCCGTACTGACCCAATGGACTGGGGGAGGCAGATGCTTGACATGAAGAAAGGATCCGGCCCCTCAAACTGCTCAAGGAAAGACCAGACTGGGTTAAGGGGGAAAATACTGTATTTCCTTTTCAATTTCCTAGGATGAGACAGTAATTCTGACAGCAAATTAGATTAAAAAAAAAAAGTCACGCAGTTAGAGTTTGGTTTAAAAACGCAGATAAAAGAACAAGGGGAGGAGACCCAGCTCAGTGAAGGCTATGGTTTGTGTGGCAAACACAGTCACATCAAACTGCTCCTCCAGCCAACCCTACGATATGTCACCCCAGGCATGGTTTTGGGCCATGCTCCTTCCTTAGGCAGTCAGCCTGGCTGAGGACAGGCACCAGCGCAGGGCCAGGTTCCCCTGGAGGCTACCCCGTGGGCAGCACAAGGCATTGCACCCCCCCAGGACTGCTGGCTGATGGCACGTTCTGCACTTCCCACTGCAATCTGATGCAGAACACATCCCAAACCCACGCCCCACCAGCTCTGATTAACAGGTACCCAGATGCCATCTCACTGTGCTGGGTAAATCCTGCACCTCAAGGATCGAGCAGGACCTTGAGGTGCTCAGAGCACTTAATGTGGAGAGTGTGCTCTCTGGAGAGGTGCCAGAATAGCTGTTGATTTTACAGCATCTATTTTTTTCCCCAGTAGCACGCTGTTCTCAGTCTGCAACAGATGTCCTCAGGCATCCAGATCCAGGGTTACAGGTCTAAGAGCAGGCAAAAGCAAGCTTTGGAAGCAGCAGACATCACACCCAGGGTTACGTGGGACAACGGATGCATTTGGAGTGTGCTCAGGTCTGTCCCTACTGCCCCTGCCAGACCCCTCCACGGCACAAGTTCTGGTTATAAAGCCAAATCAACCAGCTGCAGCAGGTGGGGACAAGGGACATCTGCAGGCTAGGTGCTCCTAGGAAACCCTTAGTTGGGATTTCACCGGTTGTTTTGTCTGGTCTGGGGTCATCTCTTGTGGTGATCTGGCTCTCCTGTAACCCTCAGCTTTCTCTCACCTTCCTATCCTCAGGACCTGATCCAAAGCACTGGGAAACCAATGTAACTACATTCTCTCCCTCAGCATGGACTGGGAGCCTTGTGAAGCCCTATTCTGCTCTCTGTGACTTAGGACACCTGATCATCTCCACAGCTACTTGTCTCCTTGCTCACCCAGTGTATGCCTACTGATGCCAGCCCCGTGAAGCAAGCTGCTCCATAAATGCAGAACTTGGATCTCCAGGAGGAAGGCATGGGTGTAAGCACAGCTTCAGCTCCCACCTCTCCAAAGCAGGAGAGCACCTCACCTGGTCTGCAGCACAGAAGGTAAATGAACAGAGCTCTCACTGTTATTACATGGGAATGACATAGCAGGTACGGGGGTGTTAAACCCTGGGTTTTGGGACTGGGCAGTGGAAGAAGGAGCAAATGCAAGCCCACAGCCTCCATGGCACCCTCCTGCCTGGAAGCCTCGCTGCCTCTGCCAACTGTCTCTTAAGTCTGGGGCAGTTCAAAACACTGAGGATAATGTTTCCAAAAGTCTCATGTGATTTAAGGTTGTAGATTGCTTAGCTGCTTTGGGAAACATTACCTTCAACTCACTGGCTCCAGATGAAGTTAAGGAAAAACCGGAAGAAATTCACCAAAGCCAAGAGAACTTCGGTCAAGTGGCTTTGCTCAGCCTCCAGAAGAAAGCTGGGATTTCAGGGATATGAAATCAAGTGACTTTTATTAAATACTGCTGTGACCCCCCCCCCCCTTTGTATTCTTACTCCCTGAAGAGTCCCACTGGCTGGAGCCCCCTACAAATCCCTGCCCTGTTAGGTCTAGTACGCTCGAGCCAGGCATGCTCACATCACATCCCCAGCTCTCACTAGTGTCATCACAACACAAAAGACACTAACAGAGCCCTCAGACTCCAAAACTCAACCCCTGTGCATGCTACATGATCCCCCACTGCTCCAGCCCAGGACGTGCTCTCTGAGGACCAAGCCAGTGCCAACTCATTGGGAAGAGGTCTAGCCTCTGAAGAGGTCTTGCCTCCTCAGCTGTCAGAGGGGTGAGGGACTCCTTTCCCCACTGACTCCAATGACAAACCAGAAGTACAACCTAACATGTGGGATAACTGTCTGCATGCTTCTCCCCCAGTGAAGAAGCCCCACAGCTCCTCTGCAGGAGCAGGGCCAGCCAGCTGCCTCCCCAGGAGCAAGACCAGTGCTGGGGGATGTTGATTCTTAAAGCTGAAGATTTTTTCTCAATCTTAAATACTGGGAGATACAACAGTAAGGAGAGGGGCTACTCCAGCTGGCATTATCAACTCAAGATGTCCCAGCACCACTTACTCAGAGGGGGAAAAGTAGCTAGCAGGGCACTAACAATGACTGTTTTCCTGAAAACTTTAAATCTAGTTCAAATTTTTTCTCTTCCAACGACTGGGTTTCTAATCCTGGTAACCTTTCTCTACAGCTCCTGTGTGTGCAAGTGTGTATATGGCAGAGGCAGTGGGGGGGGGGTCAGGCGCTTAGACACATTTGGCGAAGCCAACGGAGTCGTTATCACGGTCAAAGACAGTGTAGTAGGGACCAATGAAGACATCCCCCAGGATCCAGAGTGGGCCACCAGGGGGTGGGACATCCAGGCCTGAAAACCCACTCAGGCAGATGGTCTCTCCTTGTGCAGAAACCTAGGGAGAAGAACAAGAGCTTCAGCCAAAGATCCCCACCTCTGCCCAACCTCAGGGGCTTGGGAGTAACACCTGCCAACCCCAGCTGCTTTTCAGCTTCACAGCCCAGGATCTGCAGCTTGTGAAAGCTGTGAAATCTAAGAGACACTGCTCAAGTTCTGCACTAGAAGTTGATCCCGTATCATCTGACGGCTGACATGCCAGACCAGTAGCCCCTGTGAGGAGCCTGGCCTAACGCTACCAGAACTCAACAGAAAAAGTGCACACGATTTGTAGAAAGCTCCCTAACTGCCTGCCCTTCTTTCCTCCCTGCAACGAAAATAGCATCATGCAGGGGATCTTGTTCCTGCAACACCTTAAAGTTCCTTGGACTCAGCAGCCACTGCCACTACCAGAGTCATTCTTTCCCCTCCCTGCCACCAAGTGCCTGCTCTGGCTTTGCTTTTGGGTTTTAGATTTTTTGGTTTAGCTCTGATCAAAGAGGGCAAAAGTTAGGTCTTGGGGAGAACAGGCTGGCAAAAGCTGTCCTGGACGCACCTTGAAGACGTACTGCTCTCCGGTGAGCTGGTAGGGCTTCCCTCCCAGTGTGAGCGTGACAACGGGCAGAGATGACACCTTCTCACAGGGGATCACATACTGAAATGGAAACAAAGGCTTCAAATGGCAGCTCCCATGCCCCCAGGAAACAGAACAATCTCCCCCAGACAGAACCACGTATTTTTCATCCTCCCCAAACACTCATCTCAGGGTGCAGAAAAAGCTTGAGCAAGGGCAAGCACACTGCTCCCACCCCAGGCTCCAAGCAGGGGAAAGAAGGTTTTAAGGACAGTTTAGGGCAGTGGGGATGAAGCCAGAGGATATCAGGTTCAGCTCCCAGCTCTGCTGAGTCCCTAGGATCCTTCCTAGGGGTTCCCTGTCCCTCCATGATTTCAGGAAGGAGAGACGACCTTGGGAGATTAAGTACGACAGTTAAAAACTTGGCAGGGAAGGGCTGTCATTTGCATTAACTGCATTTGTATTAAAGTGCCTCTGGACTCTCATTAACGTGAGTCCTTGGCCTCAGCCACAACTTGCACCCCACTCCTCCACCTCCCATAGGGGTGGCGGAGGTGACCCAAAGCTTCCCAACGTTTACAAGACCCAGGCCCTCGTATTTGTCACATCTCCATCCCGAAGGACAGAGGGGTCCCTGCTATGCAGGGAACTTTTACAGGAGCACAGGCTGGGATCAGAAAACAGGGGAAGCAGCAGACCACTATCTCTAGAAGCAACACACCCAAAGCAGGGAGTTTGCAGGTGCCACAACAGCCACAGACTCGTGCTGTGCCCCTCCCCAGCCTCACCTGGCCCTTGATGAGTGGTTTTGCACCGATGGCTGTCTGCAGCTCCTTCACTTCTTTGGTGGGGCCGGTGATGAGCGAGGTGCCTGTGTCCACAATGGCCTCACAGCCCCCCTTACACAGAGTTAGCCCATTGGCAACATCCACCCTACAGAGAGATGCCCAGAGAGGAGACAACCCTTAGATATATCCCAGCAAAAGAAGAGCTGAAAAGGGGAAAACAGCCTGGGCAGAAGGGACATGCAGGGAAAGCTGCACCAGATACCTACGGAAGGTCCAGGGGAAGGATGAATGCTCAGAGTTCTGACGCAGCACAGGTTTGTTTTTCTATCCTGCACAACCCCACTGTGCCTCCAATTAAATGGGTGCTTTGCTGCATGACTGCATTTCTGCAGACACCCTGGACTACTATCTGCATGCTGGTGCAAGCACCGCAGCTGATGGGCACACAGACAAGCTAAGGGTGATGCATTAGGGGCTCTCAAATCCTGGTGCTTCTCCTAAGTTTGTGCTACTGCTAAAAGCAAAGGGTTAACCAGGTGCTGAGACAGCTTGGGGGTTGTGGGCAACGGAAGGATTCACATACATTAAAAAGGCAGGAGAGGAGCTGCTTGGCTTCCTTGCCTGCATCACATTTCACAGCAGTGCAGACAGATAAAGCCCTCCAGCCTTGATCTCTGCAGGCTTTGCCAACACAGCATGGCTTGGGAAGATGAGAACTAAGACCCTGCACCAGGAAGGGCAGCGGTCCTTGGGAGAGAGGCACGCACTGATCACAGGCTGCTTCTCAGCTCCCATCACGTGGGAGAGCTCAGAATAGATAGCGGGGCTCGCCGGCCGGCAGCCCGCTCCCCTTCCCCCTGCCTCCAACAATGCATGCTGATTGCTGCGCCGTGCCCTTCAGGCAAGGGCTGCCTTCCCGGGGCCTCATCCTGCTCCTCCGCAGCTGCTGGCAAGCAGCTCAAAGTTTAACACATGGGAGGCCTCCAGCCCTGCACCAGGCATGAGGAAAGCAGGGCTGTCTGCACACACAACAGGACTTACGCATCCATGTGGACCTGCCAGTAGGCTTTGCGTGTGACGTTCACCCAGCTGAAGTCGCCGCTGTAGTATTTGGGGTCAGTGCCCCCAAGCAGCAGCTCACCACCAGGCTGTGCTGTGGGGTCTCTGAAAGAAAGGTCAAAAATCACCAACATCAGAGGCAAGGTGAAGAAAACCCTTCCAGGTGTCCCTGAAATACACACCAGGGCATTTGGGGGTTTATAGCAGTGTTAGTAGCACTGGAGACAGACAACTGGTATTGAACTATAATATATCAGTATAAGGACAGGTACTCTGAGATAGGCTGAGGTGAGGAAGGGGAAACCGGAACGTTTTCCAAAGCACGCTGCATAGGTTAACTGTGCCCAACTCTGCTGCAGCCGGCAGCCTCAGAGCCGGATCCTCAAGGTTACTGTCAGATAAAAGATTGCTGCTGAGCAGATGGGAAGAAATATGGTGATGGGGGAGGGATGGTGCTGGAACTGCCAAAAGCAGCCCTCTCTGTCCTCCCCTCTCCAGACCTGCTACTTTTTTGGCTGAAGTGGGTGCTCAGAGTGCCTGGGGTGGGCAGCACTAGGGGGAAGGCACTACATAGCCTTCCCAGGGCAGGAAGGAGCATCAGCCCCATCAACAGTGCTTGTCTATGAGAAGGCAAGGCCATGTTGCTTGTGGATTTTGGCTGCAGGCTAGGACTGCATTCACCCCTCTAACTCATGCTGCTTTCGCTGCACGCAATCTTGTGATCACAACCCTCTTCATTTTTATTTCCTCTGGAAAGATCCTCCCTCTATTCATCAGAAGCAGCAATCGTGTAGCAGATCTACCCAGCTTTTTAATCAGTAGAATGGCTGCTTTTCTGCTCCTTTTCCTTAATTCACACTGACACAGAAAAAGGTTTGGCCCTCCTGTTCCAGAGGGGAGACCTGACTGAGACCTCCCCAGCAGTGCTGGCACAGGTGGGACTTGTCCTGGCAATGGGACATGGTGCAACCAAACCCAACAGTACCTGTTCAGGTAGAAGGAGAAGATGTTTTTCTCAATCAGCTTCTGCTGCATGACGTTATCAAAAAAAGGAGTGACCTTGTCCACAGAGATCCTGGGGAATGCCATGCCCAGGATGCCATCGAACTTGGCAGCGATGAAGGTGATGCCCGGCTGCTTCACGGCCTCCCCAAAGATCTGGTTCTTGATTTTCAAGTTCCCGAGCTGCAGGGAGGCGGGGGACAGAAGAAAAAGAAACATGAAGAAAACTGATCCACAGGATCAGGGTGGAAAGGAGGCCTTGAACACAGGCTCAACACACCACCACGATTTTTCCCTTGCATTTGATGCCCTTGCATCAAAAGCAGACATCCTGGTGCCACTCTGCTTGGTGGGGACAGTCCACTCCGGCCACCCACTGGCATCTTGAGTCCCTGCAAAGCCCAGCATGTCCCCGTGGGCAGAAACTCTGCTCACTGCCCACCTCACTCAGCCCTTTCAGCCTCCTGCTGGGTCCTGGCATTGGCCATGCCATTTTGCAGCTCTTCCTCATTGCACAGAGGGCACTGCATCACCTCACGTTCCCCTACAGCCCTTCTCTTATTGCCCACTGCATCCTTCCCCCGCAGTTTGAGCAGCTCTTGTGCTGCATCATTCCTCAATCTGGACTTTTCCTAAGTCATCGGTGTCCCACCTCTTTGGGTGCCACGTCCATACCCAGTTGGGACCACAAATTCTCCTCACCTCTGCCAGACTCACAATCATCCCATTATAAGATATATTCTCAGGGTATCACTTTGTTTCCAGAAAGATGACCAGCTTGCAGAGACCTCCTGTGGCAGGGGAAGACCCAGCCCAGAAAGTGAGGTTGGCACAAAAGCAGTAATCACAGCAAGGTGAACACAAAGGTCGTGTCTGTCACCAGACATGAGAAGGACTGATGTTCTCCACTGGAAAGATGAAACACCTCTCCCCCCTCACTGGGGGCAGATCCCCAGGAAGAAGGAAATTGCAGAAAGCTGTCCTGTTGGCAAAGCCAACCAGCTTCTGGCTCACCACAGGCAATTTCAGTGTCTGTGCTAGGATTCCAGCAAACAGCCCTGTAGTAAACAAGGCTGGACTGAAAAGCTTGGTCTCTCCCACCTGATGGCAGATAACGATCCCTGTAAATGACAAACATCCCCTCAGGGTTTGACAGCCTGTGACCAGGCAGGCAGTGCTGGCTTTAATGGTATCTGCAGCTTCGAAAGGGCAATTCAGCCTTGCAATAGCTAAAGCCACACGGCAGGATGTGGTCCAGAACAGCTCACAGTAATACATCCGCTCACAAGTCCTAGAGATCTCAAAAGCTGTTCAAAAAAGGTTCTGCCTCTTGGAGCTGAAATGCAGAGAGACCACTATCTACCTTGGGCAGCCACCCAAAGCTGGTCCTGCAGTAGCTCAGAAAGCTCAAAAAGGCTTCCACTGAAGGAAAATGGACTGATAAGACTGAGTTTGTTTGAAGTCCTCCTCAAGAATGCAGAGAAATTGAAGAGGGAGGCAAACAACAGTCTGGCAGTGGGGTCTCAGCAGGCTTGTTTAAACTCTGCCCATGCTCACTCCTGAGCAGGACTGAAATCCAAGTGCATAATAAGTGGAGTGCTGGTGCCAGATGACAGATCTGCTGTCTCCATCGCTCAGCTGGCTCTCAGCCAGACACAGAGTGGCCACAAGCTTTTATCAGTCGAAGCATGAGGTGAGCAGTGAAGACAGATGAAGGTGAAGGCACCCAGAGGCACTAAGATAGGGCACTAACAGGTGGAGAGGGCTCCTCCTGCACCCATGGGTGTTGCCTCTGCTGTCCTTGAAGGACACCCTAAGGTTGGGCTTCAATCATAGCCAAGACTCCCCATCAGCAGAGGTCTGGCTGGACCTGCTCTTGGGGGGGGCAAGCAGCACAGTGCCATGGAGCACCACTCCTCCACAGATGGAGGCTGGAGCTCAGCACCATCTTTGAAAAATGTCAGGGCAGCAGGACTCAGGGCCACCCACCAAGCAGTGCCTTTCAGTAGGATGGCAGTGCTACCACATGCTTCTGGGGCGCTTCCTACCCATCTGGACAGCTGGAGCTGAGACAGCAACCCCTAAGGTTGTTTCAAAGCGTCTGCACTTCCGAACTACACCAGACTGTGAACTCGCCCTATGGAAGGGAAGCAAGGAGCCAGCAGTGGAAACATCTTGGCATACAAGCTGAAGGTCCCTGAACCTGCCTCGCTCCCCTGCGCCAGAAGGGTGCTGCTCCCAGGACCCATGCAAGAGGTTTCTTTTGCTCCTGCGCAGACAGGAACCAACTGCTATCAGCCGTGCTGTTTGCAGACAGCCATCCCCACTCCCCAAACAAGCTCAGGCACAAAATCCTTCCTCTGTGCCGCTGGGAAGCGGAGAGCTAATTAGCAGGCAGGCATTAGGGTGATAATTACAGAAAAAAAGCTGCAATTTTCCTTCTGACTCACTTCAGCCCCTGCATTAAGCCGGAAAGCGCCTAAACCAGCCCACACTTTCACAGGACAATAAAGCTTGCTGTTCGCCTCACTGCCCTGCTCCATGACCGCAGGAGCAACTTCCAGACTTTGTCCCAGAGCACCCAGCCGCTCTGCCACCAACCCTGCTGGCAACAGGCAGCAGCAGGGAGCCCAAGGCAACATCTCTGCCTGTGTTTTATAAGGCTGGCGTAAGAAACCATTACTGCAACTTGCAAAATGTCTTCGTGCAGCAAGAGGCACGGAAAAGCTTGGGCGGGAAGCCACTGGCTTGTTTTTTTTTTTTTTTAAAGTCAAACAAAGAACACAGGAAACAAACTGCACAAAGTAAAACTGAAAGGGTCCCCTATCCCCTAGCTGGGAGGGTTGCAGGAGGTGGACAGCAGGCATGAAAAGCTGCTGGTGGCTCCCATGGCTCTCCCTCACAGCCCCCACTGATTTTCAAGGTTCGATGGGCCCATGAAAAATCCTCTCCCCCAGAGATGGGCCTGCACCAGAAGTGGTAACTTCTGAGCTGCTGGCATCTTCATATGCAACACACGAGCCACATCCGGTGTTTCAAGGCTAGCTTGAAGTTTTCCTGCTCTAAGGACAAGCTATAGAGTGCTTGCTCCTTCCTTGCCCCCATCTCCAGGCTCTTCTTTAGCTTGGATGCTTCTCCTCTGATCCTTATGGGATCAGTAAGCCAATACTTCCCAGCTGAAACTAACAAAACCAGAAATACCTAGATTTGTGTGCCTACTCAAATGCTTGGTCTCCCCACCCTAAACAAACACACACTTTTATTACCCCAGCAAGGAGAGCCAAGTAACCTTGGAGCACATGCCATGCACTTTGAGTGGCTGACACTCTTGAGTTCACTTGTCCCTAGGGATACCTAGAGTCCCATGGGCAGGGAGGGTACCCACCCTTCAAGGGCAGAAAGTTCAGCCTTCACTCACTGAAAAGGAAATTGAGACAAGAAACTACTAGCAAACCAGCTACCACCAGCCAGGCCAAAGAGAACACCTAAGACATCTGAACACACAAGCACCACTCCACGTGGAATGAGGATGGGGCTGGCTCCATGGTGGCAGGGCCTGTTTCTGCTTGGCGTGGCCATCAGCTGCCCACAGGGACATCTGCTGCCATGACAGCAGCCAGCAGCAAGGTGGGCATCCCCAGCAACCCACAGGGTGCTGCTGACGTGCATCGAGGCTGGGAAATTTCCAGGGTCAGGAAGAAGACGACAGCCAGAGCACATCAGCAGTACTCCATACGTACAGCTCGGGCTCAGTTCTGCTTTTTCTGACCCCCGGTTAATCCCTTCCCTGCCTGCCTTTGCTGTAGCCACCTCCTCACTTCAAAGCACTTCGAAACACGTGGCTGAAGCATGCTTGATAAGAGTGGGGCACTCCAGAAGCGAGACCTATTGAAGTCAAACTGCTTTGAGTGCTTTTACCGAAAGCTGGCCGGGGCGGCTGGGAGAGACGCAGCCACTACTCACCGTGACCGTGTCCTGGCTCAGGTATCCCGAGAGGCTCCCTGTCCCATAGTGGATGGCAAACTCGGTGCCGTTCTCCACGTAGGTGCTGGATTTGGAGGCGTCGTACTTGTGGTGTAGCACTGCAGCCAGGGAGTGGGAAAGATGGGCATATGGCATTAATTCTCCTTTACACACCAAATGAGCGCCAGTCACAAGTGAAAACCAACCCCAAAAGTAACACTGGAAACACCTGCACTGCTATCTGCCTTCCCCATGTCAGCCACAAAACCTCTGCTCCTCAGTACCCAGCCCCACAAGCCGCCTGGGGCGCCAGAACAAGCAGAGGCTTAGTGATATGAAAGCAGGTTTGTCTGCAATGAGGTCTGGGGATCAGGTGAGGAGATCCAATTTGGCAATTCAATAGGATTTGGCCACAGCACCTTAAGAGCTTGGAGTGTGTGGCTAGTGCATCAGGGCATGTTGGGCAGTGGAGAGGCAGATGTCCCCATGGCTGCCCACCATGCCATGGAGGGGTGGGGGGCTTCCAACAGTCTGCTCCAAACACAAACATCTTCAGTTTATGGATCAGTTTTTTTTTTTTTTTTGCTAAGGCTAGCTAGAATTTTTATACTGCCATTGCTTTTCTGTACATAACACAAACTATTGTTTTTTCAGTGAACTGGGGCTTCCCCCAACCCAGTCTGCCTGTCCCTGTGAAGGGGGGGGGGGAAACTGTAATATATCCCCATTTCAGGGCCTGGCAAGGCATGATAGGGCTCTACGAGGAGGGCACAGGTCCAGGTTTCCTCCCTGCCCTTGACAGCCACCGGAGGTCATCTCTCCTGCTCACATTTGTCAGCTCCACAGGGTTCTCCGCTCTGCTTAAGCTGCACAGCTGGGGGCTTTTAAGTGGCACTTGGCCATAGCCAGGTTTGACACCTGCATCTGTAGAGGTTTATCGCATAGTAACACCACGGAAGAGGAAAAAAGAGAAAGCATTTGATTCCTTAGATGTTCTCATCCCAGAAAAGTGTGCCTACCTGGTTCTCATTAATTATAAAATCCATGAACACGTAGGCACATGCACCATGCAGCAATAAAACAAACTAGGACAGTTTCTATCAGATCTGGCAAGAAGCTGATTTTTTTTTCTCCCAGCATTGCGCAATGGGACAACAGTCTATAATTTGGGGAGAAACCCTGCGACCTGTGGAAGTGCTCATTGGTTCCCGGCTGCAGGACTGAGGCTGCTCAGGAAGGCTGGAGCTTGTGCGTGGGTGATGATGAGAGGAGAAGAGAAGCTTTTGGAGATAGGGCGTGAACCAGAGAGACAGGGAGGGCTTGGCACCATCTCAAACCTCTCCTCCCCGTACAGATCCTCCCTCCAGGTGGATCAGCAGGGTCTACCATCAGCACAAGCTACTCTGCATTAGCCAAGCTGTCCCCTCAACAGGCAGGCATGACAATGATGCAAGCCAGGGGCTTTCAGCTAATCACTGGGGTGTGGGATCTGCATTTGGTCCTGCTGTTGATGCCTACGTTGTGCAGGGAAGGACAAGCCATCCCACTTACAGCAGGCGATGTCCAGCAGGTGACAGTGCACAGACGGCACCCACAGGTTGGAGGAGCCAGTGTCGAAGACCACGGTGAACTTCTGTGGAGGGGTCCCGATGCCAATCTCACCGTAATACTGGGCCTGCAAAAAGAGAAAGGGGCCTGTGAGCAGAGGTGCCCACCGATAACAGGGCGTGCCCTGCAGAGCTGCTCTGAGCTGGGGAGATAACCGCTGCAGTGGCAAGGGACAGGCTCCAGGAGCCCATGGCCTGTACCCACACACAAGGGTGGTGGGTGTCCCAGTGGTTTGGAGGTTCCAGGGAACACAAAAGCATGTAATAGCAAGGGGAAAATCATAGATGTCTTTCCCAGAGCTTTTTGGAACAAAAAAGGGGATGGCTTCTTATGTAAACATTGTCCTCCTCTCACCCATGGCAGTGACATGCTCCATAAGGGAGGCTCCCTCAGATATTTAGATCTAATTACAGCAGGTGGGAAAAGGATAATCAGAGAGAAAGAAGCAGGACAGGCATTTGTAGGGAGCACTTTTAGGGCAGGGAGACAGCAGAAATAGGAAGGGGGGCAGGCAGAAGCATGGTTCACAGTAGGGGAGAACAAGACAGGAGGAGGCCAGGGCAAAGCACCTGCATTGTTGAAAAGCCAGAACAGCAAGAGCTTGCTGGAAAGCTGCTGTGCTGGCAAGTCTGGGGGAGGAACTGCAAGTCACAAGCAGCTGGGCCTGCCACAGCCACAGGGGTTTTCAGTGCTGGCTGGTGAGGCCCTGGGGTGTGTGGGAACTGAGTGCTTTGTTTGGATGTGCTCAGTTAAAGGGGAAAAATCCCAAGACAGGATTATCAGAGCTGCCTGCTCTGAGCTCACCTCCTGAACGCTTAGCCCTTTGGGGTTGCTCCCTGAGTAATTAATAACCTATTGCCATTAACCACAACAGGGAGCCAGCGCTTGCTTCCACTACCTCTGGAGTCACCCCACCTAAAAATAACCCGCTACAAGTTTCCACTCCGCCACCAACAGCTACCATCAAGGTCAAACCCCTCCCAAGTGACGGGATGTTTAAACTCACAGGCCACTGCCAAACAAAAATGGCCAAACCATTGCATGGCCAGGCTGCAGTGGCCCCATAAATCCCATATGTAGACCTGTTGGGGAACATACAGAGTGGGCAAGGTGTAGCTGTGCCTTTTCTCTAGCTAGGAGGGCTCCTCAGGCTGTGCTGGGTGTGCAGGGTCCCAGCAGTCCCTTATCTCATGTCACAGGCTCACTTTGCTGCCAGCAACATTTCAGAATGCCCCACTTCAGCATGGGAGCTTTCCCATCCCTCCTACACTCAAGACAGCATTTCTGCTGGGCATGTTTTGGGGCAGCACCTGAAGTTTTGGTAAGGCTCCCCAGCAGCCCTCACCTGGAGCATCTCCAGCATGCCAGAGTGCAAGGCAAACAGCACGGGGCTCGGCAGCCCCACACCATGGTGCAACAGGCTTTCGACATCGCTGATTAAACACTCACAGCCCTTCCCCAGCAAGGTGCCCGGTGGGGACGGGACCAGCCACATGATGAGCACGGGGAGCAGGGCCAGCACCTTCCCTTTCCCCAGGCAAGGGCTGTGCATAGGACACCTGCCTGAGCAGCAGCACCCATGCCGTGGGGAAAATCTTGTCTTTATTACTTGGGTATTATGGGATGGATGATTTTCCACGCAGAAGAGAATGGGGGGGAACAGATTTTACACTTCCACGTGACAAAGCACAGCATGGCATTGCCAAAACCAGCCAGAAGAGGCTAGGAACACCAGCAAGCACACAGGCCCCTACTTACAACCACTATACAGAGCAATTACAGAGAAAGGGAAAGAAAATAGGTCACAGGAGCTGCAAACACAGCAGCTCCATGACACCAAGCTTATTATTTTTAACTTCTTAATGATGTTAAGCAACTGCAAAAGGCTTGGAGTGGCCCTGCAAGCCAAAGCAAGAGGATAAAGCTCTGTGCATGAAGTTTCTCTCCCTCCAGCTTTTGGCAAGGCCCGGTGCCCTGCTGGGGTACTCACATCCATGTAGTTCTTCAGGATCTCCGGAGTGGGCTCAGCCAGGTCTGCAAAGCCCAGCTTGAACTTGAGGAACTGGGTGACAGCGTTCATGTCAGGGATCTCACTGCCCACCTCAGTCAGGACACGACGCATGGAGGGGAACTTGGTCAGGGGGATCCTGTGGGATGAGACAGCTGGTTAACAGGGGCTTCTATTTTTGTAGGATTTACATGCTCCTGCTGCCTCCCAACCTATAACCCCCTGGGGACACCACCCAAGCACAGGGTGCACACACACCTGTGGGACCTCCAAGCCCCTACAGCCCTCTCCTCCCTCACCCACCCCAAAACTAGAGGGCAGGTGGGGACCCCCAAAACCCCTCTCACAACCACACACACATGGGGGAGAAATCCCCAAACGGGGGCACCCTCAGCCCCCAGGGGGACAAGCCCCAAACGGCAGCAGCCCCCAGCTCTACTACTTGGATCCCCCAGCACAAACCCGGGCAGGACCCTGACCCCCCATCCCACAACAGCACGAACCAGGAGCCCCGCCCCATTACAGCGCGAACCAGGGCCCGCACCGGCACCCCCAGCCCCACGCACCCACGGGTGCCCTTCCCCCCCCCCCGCAGCCCCTCACCGTATGAGGGCAGCGCATGGCCCCAGCAGGGCGGCGAGGAGCAGCAGCAGGACGCGGGGCCCCATGGCGGCCGCAGCACGGAGCCGTCCCCACACGGAGCCGCGGCGCCCGCCCCACCCCGCCCGCGCCCCCCCTTTGTAGCCGCGGCCCCGGGCCCGGTCAGCTGACGGGGAGGGGCCGCCACGCCTCACGTGACGGGGGCGGGGGGGGGCGCGCAGCTCCGGCCCCCCCTCTCTGCCTGCACCCCCCCCCGTGACTCAGCCCGCCGGGAAAAGGGGAATAAACAGCGGGAGGCTGTCACGAGCGGCCCGCTCTGGGGTTTAGTGCTTTTTCCCCATTTTCGTCTTCTTCTTTTTTTTTTAATCCCCGTTTTTCTATTTTTTTCCCCCAGTTTTTATTTTCCTTCCTTGTCTATGCTCCTGAACACCCCCCCCAGCACACACAGCACCCCCTGACACCTTGCACTGGGGGGCCCGTCCCTCCAGGCTGGCTTCGTTTAACTCTAAAAAAACAGTTTAATTTTACATTATCTTCTGATTTATTTTCGTTTGTTTGCCTTTATTTTTTATTTTATTTTGCTTTTATTCTGCTTTTATTTTATTTTGCTTTGCTTTACTTCATTTAAAAAAAAAATTACTTCATTTTGCCTTGTTTTACTTCATTTTGTTGTGTTTAGCTTTACTTCATTTCACTTCGTTTGTTTCATTTTACTTTTTTTTTTACTTCATCTTAGGTTGTTTTATTTAATTTCACTTCTCTTCCTTTCAGTTCAGAGGGGGGTCCTTCCACGCCCTGGATCGCCCACCCAGAAGGAACCCCCCCCAAATTTGCGTGTTCCCCCCCCCAACACTGCCTCCCCCCGGGCTTTGTGCTGGGTGCCCCATCCCCGGCTTGCCCCCATCGCTCCGTGCCCCTTCTGGGAAGCGCCTTTGGGAAGTGCCCCCCAAGAGCCCCCTCCTGCTCTCCCTCCTGCCACCGCCGCCCCCAGTTTGGGTCTGTGCCACAAGTGCCACCAAAAGCCTCTCATCCAGGAGCACCCACCGCAGCCCTGCACCCAGCCGGCTTAACTTTTTGGGGCACTAAATCACACCATTGCCTCCCCCACCAAAAAGAAAACAGCCCCAAACCCTGTAAGCTCCTTTTGGAGAAAACAAAAGGGGCCAGGACGGCGTCTTGGGGCCAAAAATGAAACAAAGCTACTCCCAGCAAATCCTCCGGCGAGCCCAGCCACGAGGTCCCGTTAGTCCGGCCTGGGCGCTGGCCAGGGCCCGCTTCCCTCCTGCCCCGCGGGCACGTGGCCGGGGCGAGCGGCTGACCATGAGTCAGCAGAGCCGGCACCCGTGACTCAGCAAACCCTGCTCGGATAGGATTTGGGGACCTGGGGCCGAGGGTCCCGGTGGCCCTGGTCCCCACTACCTGGGTCCCGAGGCAGCGGGAGGTGCCGTGCCTGCCCCCCGCGGCCTGCGGCCTGTCACGGGGTGGGTGGGTGAAGGGCATGATCCTGATCCTTCCCGACACCGGACGGGTGGCACTGGGCTGCAGCCCCTTGGGGCGCTCCCAGCGTCTTGTGACGAGTGCGAGAGGCACCAGCCCTCCCTCGGAGCTGGAGGGGAAAGGCGCTGGCGCCCCGCATGCTCCTCTGCATACGTTTCCCATCCAACCGGCCTGGGCCTGCATCGTGTGTACAATGATGCTGGGGCTGCACCAAGGTTTTTTGGGGTGTTTAATCCAGCTCCAGGCCTCAGCACCCATGTTTCAGAGCTGCCACGGCTGCACCCACATGCACCTGTCCCTGGTGTCACTGTGGTGCCACTCAGCACCTCCACGAGGGATGCAAATGCAAAAAGTTGTGCTCCCCCCGCGACATTTCCCTGCTCGATGCTGTCCGAAAGTGAGCGGTGTGCTGGCACCACCGCGGGACGTGGGTGGCGGGTGACGCGCCCCTGGCAGCGGGCCACCATTTTGCAACCTCCTGCGATTCCCAAGTCAAATGACTCAGCCCCGGCGCGGGATGGAGCCTGCTCCTGCACACCGGGGTCCCCTCCGCAGGTGACACCGGCAAGACCGGGTGGTCCTGTGCTTTGGGCAGGCGTGGGGCGAAGCAGTTAAAAACACCGTGACTCCACATCAGCGGGTGCCGATGTTAATGGATGCAGCTAATTAGCAGCGCCTGATTCACCAGCCCCCAGCACAGAGAGGAGCCGTGGTAACTTTTTCCCGGCACGGTGCCAGGACCTCGCCCATCCCCAGTGCCATTTACTAAACCGGTGGGAAACTCACAAAAATTCACTTTTTGACACAAAGGCAAGGGAGAAGGGCTGAGGAAGAGCCACCCATGATGGAGCTGGCTCATAGGTATCGGTCCTGTGCCATCGGTGCCGGCTGGCTGGGGCTGCTTTGGATGCAGGGCACACACATCCACCCCCTTCTGCTGCCAGCAGGGGTTGCGGTGACCCCGGGGAGATGCTAAGGATGGCTGCCACAGAGCTAGCCTGGGTGGCAGGTGTTGTTTTGGTGTCTTGCTGCAAACCCTAATCCCCGTGGTAGGTGAGGATGGTTCATCGGTGGCCACAGCTGGGAGACTTGAGCTTTTGCATGCCTTCCCTTAGGTATTTTCCCTGCAAAAAAATGGTTTTATGCAGCAAAATGCTTAGGGACATGCCTGTCTTCCAGCCCATGAGCGACCCTGGTGTCTTCACCTGCACTGAGCTGCAGCCAAGCCTCGCATCTCCTGTCCCTGTTTCCTCTGTGCCCGTGGCCCTGCCCAAAGCCCCTCCACCCCCGTGGGGGCTCAAGCATCCTTCCCCACCCCTGTCCCACCTCCCCCGCAGTCACCAGCTCCAGGGCCACGCCTGGTACCCACCGTGGGGACGCATCCTCTCCCTGGGGCAGGGAGCTCGCCGTGTGTTTGCCTCGCCCCGACTTTATTTATTTATTTATTTTGGCAAGAGCTGCGTGTGTGTACGGGTGACAAGAAGCCCGGCGGGCAGCTGACGGGATGGGTGGCAGGGGCAATGATGGAGTCGATTCATCGCCTCCCACGCCAGGAAGCGATGGGCACCCCATGCACCCGCATCGCACACCTTGAGCAATGCCCCTGCGGGCACCCGGGGAGAAAAGCTGCCGTGGGACGGAGCCGGGCAGGGGTGCAATCAGCATGGGCACCCCCTGACCCCAGACAGGAAGCCCCAACCCAAAGGATATGTGCCTCCAAGCAGCCATAATGAGGGTTAGCCCTCTGAGTTTTCTCACCAGCATTATTTTTAATGATTTCCTTTAATTTCTAACCCAATCAGCCCCCCAAAAGCCCATAGGTTATGCAATTAGGGCACCTCCGTGTGACAAAACACCAAATCCCTTTGGTATGGGGAGGAGGGTCGGCATGGAAGGGTGAGGGTCACTTGGGTGGGATACGGGTGGAAATAAAAGAAAAAGTGGAAGACGCTGTTGATAGCTTTCTCCTTTTCTGGGGGTTTGCACGGCTGATTGGAGCTACATCAGCCCAGAGGGGGCTGAGTCATTGGCTTAGAGTTAGAGTCCCAGGGGTGTCCCAAGCAGTGTTGGGTCAATGACTGGGGGGACACTAACATGAAGCAGCTTTGGCGGCGGCAATGTGGGGTGCCAAAGCACTTGCTGGAAAGCAACAGCCAAAATTAAGTGCAGGAACCTCCTTCTGCACCCCTCTGCACCCCTTGCACCCTTGGAAATGCCTTGGAACGCCAAGACCCAAGGAATGTCCCAAGCAATGATGATGGCGTTATTGTCCCAACCTTTAATGAATTTATTGCAGGTGTCTGTAAGATGGAAGCAAGAAGTTTCCCCACACGACAGGTGGCTAAGCTGCAGCAGTGCTTGCTGGGGGCTGTTTCTGACGCTCCACCTTCAGAGCAGGGCAGGGAAAGCTACAGTGTGACAAGCCTGAAGCAGCAGCACTTGGTTCTGCGTGAAGCAATCCCCCGAACCCTGTGCTTCCTTCCTTTTTTTCCCCATTTTGGGCACATGTTGCCTGGTCACCCCCCTCCTGCCGTGCTGACAGTGCTGGAGGAAGGCACGCGGCCCGTTCCCCTTGCCTCAGCACCTCGCGGCCTGCCACCGCTCACATGCTCCCGTCCCCAGCCGCCTTGACTCAGCTAATCCCCCTCACCCAAGGCATTGACTGTTCTGGCCTTAAGTTTAGCTTCATCTCGGGGTGAGGGATTGCCTCATAGCCACTGGCAAAGGTCAGAGCAGCTCAGGGTGGCCGGGACATCTGCAACCACCAGCAGGTCCCCACTGTGAGGTGCCACCAGGCCGGATGCAGGCACTCGGCCGCCAAGCCCCAAAATATCTGACCTCCATACAAGTGGGACGAACATCTGCCCCCGCTTGTTTGGAGCATCCCGTAATTAATGTTTGCTTGGTGATTGAGGCTGACAGGTACTTAGTGTTATTAGCAAGTCATTAGGAGCTGATGTTGTTGATGTCACTACTTTTAGACATCTCATTACAGCATCTGGACGCGGCAAAAAGTTGGTGTGTTTTTTTTCTTGTTTTGTTTTTTTTTTTTTTTTGGAGGTGGTTCCCTCCAGGAGATCCCCTTGCCAGGGCGAGACGTGCCCCAAAATCGGGACAGCAGGGACACAGATGGGAGCGCAGCACCCACCCCATGTCCCACGATGGGGACAGCTGCCTCACCCACGCTCCTGTGCTCTGAGTGGGGAAAATCTGCTGGGTGGGAGCATGTGGGAGCTAGCATGGAGGTACGTGGGGAGGGGGGAAAACTGCTTTAAATTAAAGATTTTAGCATTTTCTGAGGTTTGTGTGTGGATTTTGATGGCCTCTGCTCTGCAGGGAGCTAATCCAAAACTGACTGAAGGTTTCCTGTGCATGCAGCAGCATCAAGCCCAGCCTGATACACTTCACGTTCACACGTCTGGGTAAAGCCTGGATAAAAAATCCTCTGTGTCTGCAAAGCAGATATTGCACCACTCTTCCCAAGCACACTCAACCAGGGGCACCAACAAATCACACTGAATGTCGTTTACTTATTTATTGGGGGAAAAAGCATTGGTGAGAATGATGAAACCTTAACAAAATCTGATTATTTCTCTCTGTTCTGCCATAAAATTTGCATTTCATTCTTTTAAAAATTAAAATAAATGTAAAATTAATGCAGCAAAGAGAACTTGTAGTTTCAGGATGGGCTGGGGGCCAGAGTGGTTTTCATGGCTGCTTTTAGGTGTCGGTTCTGGAGGAATGGTCCTGTTCCCCCACATCATGGGTGGCAGCAGGGCAGCACAGTGGCCTCTAGTGGCAATCACTGACATCCAGCCCTGGGGAGAAAAACCTCCACGTGAAGTTTTGGGGCTGTTTTCTGCCTAGTAAAATTAGGCGCAGAATCAAAAGGGCCAGAGGAGAGGCATCCCTGCGTAGGGGTGGCTTTGCCCTGGTAGGTGCTGTGGTCCTGGACTTACTCGGGACCACATCTACCCTGAGCAGCTTCACCTGGGACCCCCACCCATGCCCTCCACCTGCAGCCCTATTTAAGCTCAGGCTTTGGCACCCAAGGCTGTTTAGAGGTTTGGGTGGTGGTCTGCACCCCTGAGCCCTGTCCCCCTGCTTGGCTTGTGCTGCAGGTGGCCGCCTCTAGTGCCCTCGCCTGGAGGAACCCCAGAGCTACATCGGTCTCCTGGATGACATTGGTCTCCTGGAGGGACCCATCTTGCAGCCCTGTCATTGTCTCTGGTTCATCTCCTGCTGCTTCAGAAGCTGTGTCCTACAGGCCTGGGACTCCTAAGGGCACTCTGTGAGTGATACCTAAAAAAAGGTATTTGTGCTCTAATTTATATGAGGCTACAGTTTGGGCTTTCTTTCCTCAACCTACCCATCAGTTTCTAAAAGGTTATAGGTGCTTTACAGATTTGGGGTCTATCCTTGTGCTGAATTTGTTGGTTAGAGCTGCATGAGGGGTTTGGTGACACATCATTCTTCTTAGGAAACTGAGCTGAGCATGTCCACCAAGGCAGGGTCTTGGGGACTTATTTGAGCAGAGCTCCTGAGATTAAATCTTGGAGGCCAAGTACCACTGAACTCTGTATTTTTAGTGCTTACTTTCATGCTTCCTTCCCCACATGTGTGGAGCAGTAGCTTAGTTTATCCTTGTAGAAGAAGGAAGCCCCCAGGCCCTACAAGACAGGTAGGTGGCAGTCCCCGAAATCACAGTGGAAGTTCTGTCCTTCTTGGAGCAGCTGCATCTTTGGCCTAAAGGTCCTTGTCTCAGGAGCATTCAGTCTTGCTTGGTGGTCAGTGCTCTCAGGCAATGATCTCACCCTTTCCCTGAGGTTTGCTTGCTGCAGGTCAATAAATCTTTCCTATTCCACAAAGCTGACCTTCAGCTGGACCAGTCCTGAGAGCTGCTGGTCCTTGGTCCGTCAGCAGCACAAGGGGACCCAGGCAGAGGGTACCCCCACATCTTGAGCCCCCTGGATGTTATGAAGACCATCATCAAAGAAAATATGGGGCTGGATCTGGGCAAGGATGGGGCCTTTGGGAGCCCCATCCATGAAGAAGGCCTCATCAATGGCCAGACCCCATTCCCGGAGTGTCTTGATTGCTCGGATGCCCATGTCCCGGCCGCTGCGGGCGGTCACCAGGTAGGTGCGGATGGGGCACTCCTCACGGTTGAACTTCTTGTGTATCTTCCCCAGGTGCATGGCAAAGGCTTTCATGGGACCCTGGAAGCACAGCAAGACACTTGAGAGTGGATAGGAAGGAAGGAAGCATCTGTTCAATCCACTTCTTCCCCTTTCAAGGTCTTTTAGGCCTCTGCAGGGCACAGAAGTGCCTGCTGGGTGTAGGTTTGGGCAGTGCTGGGACTGATGCTGTGTACTGGCCACACACATGCCCTGTGGTGCTCATGCTAATCTTGAGGGAATCAAGGTACAGCACCCCTGGGTGAGGGGATCTGCATAGCATGGCATCCCAGCCTACAAAAGGCCACAGGAAGACTCTGGGTAAATATAGCCCCAAATTTTGGGAGCAGATGCTTGCTTACAGAAGACAGCGTGCCAGATCCATCTCCAGAGGGGCTCCAGATCAGCCCCCACTGGGGCTGAGCAGTGCTGAATGCAAAGGGAACCCATAAAGATTTGTGCTTTTTTGGCCACCCACAGCAAAGCCCTAGCAGAGGCGATGCTGACGGTGGGCGTGGGGCCTGCGGCCGCCTCTCACCTCTCCCATGGGCACGGCCTCCATCGCCCGCTCGTACTGCACCGCTCCCTCCAGGCCCTGCTCCCGGAAGACCTGGTCGGTCTCGTCAGAGAAGAGCACGGCGTCCCCATCGAAGGCCACGCGCAGTGGGGTGCTGGGGGCCTGCACCTCCTGCTGGAAGACGAGTGCTGCCGAGACCCCTGTGGGATGGAGCAACGTGGGTTTGGTGGGGAAACGAGGGAACCACCATGTTCTGGGGGCACCTTGTGCAGGGGCAGCACCTCTCCATGCCTCCACAGCCCCATCCAACACTACAAATGTCTCCAGGAAAAAAAAAAGTCTGCAGAAAAGGCACTGTGGTTGGGCTCTCCAAGCAAGGAGGGTTTCCGTGGGGGTCATCCCAGCCTTTCCAAGGCCAGATTGATTGGGGAGCACAAGGCTGTGCTGCTGATCAGGGACTGGATGGACACTGAGGGCTGCTAGAAGAACTGCTGGGTTGTTGTTAGTGCATGGGCAGCACTCCTGGTGCCTGGTCCCTCTGCCAAGCCTGGTGTTAATGCCCTGACTTAGCACTCCGTGCTGTGAG
Organism: Heteronetta atricapilla; assembly: GCA_011075105.1. Lineage (NCBI taxonomy): Eukaryota > Metazoa > Chordata > Aves > Anseriformes > Anatidae > Heteronetta > Heteronetta atricapilla. The sequence goes on from CM021735.1 coordinate 36,053,610, forward strand.
TCATAGGGCCTGGCACCTCCGCTTGATTGGGGTAATTGGCTTAATTACAGGTCTTTTCCTACAAGCTGCTCCCTGCCTGCTCTCATCCATGGGTTGGGGCCCCCAGATGAGACACTTGTTAGAGCAGTGATGATCTTTGGGGAGACTTCAGGACTGGGCTTTGTAGCTGAGGGAAGTCTGGGCTGTGGTTAGCTTGATCCTGACCTGAAGGACCTTGGCCAGCTGATGTGCTCATACCCAAGCAAATTAATAAGGAGGAGATTAACCCCATTAGAGCTGTCAGGGGCTGCATGCACTCAAATCCAGGTCAATCATGTGCTTACATTTATCATTAAGGACTCTGCGTGTACCAAGAAAGCAAATTTCCACAGCATCCTCACAAAGCCCTGGGGGGTTGATGATGCTCCCTCTCTGATCCAGGGAGCAGCATCTTGGGTTAGAAAGGTTTAAATGTTCTGCAGGGAAGGACCAGTGCATGGCAGAGCTGCAGCCAGATTTACACATAAAACACTTGGTTGTGAAGCCATCTGCAAACCCTGCTGTTTGAGGGCTACTGGTGGGGACAGGAGAAGCATTCAGGACTACGGTGGTGGCCAGGGTGCCATTCATTCCCTCTCACCCATGACAGAATGAGCTCTGGCACTGCTGCTTGGGAAAAACGTGGTGTGTTTGGGGGTGTGGGATGGATGGGGAGACGCACCTCTCCGCAGGGCATTGCAGACGTCTGTCCTGTCAGCAGAGAGGAAGAGCTTGACCCCATGGGACTTCAGGTACTGCGTGGAGTCCTCATCACTGACGAAGCAGAACTTGGAAATCTCCAGGCCTTTGGGTCAGGGAATGTAAGCAAAGTCTGTTACAGGGCTAATTTGTCTTTACGAACCCCTTTCACCTCCCCAGGTTTTTGTGTGTTTTCCCCTGGCCCTGTCTCTGCCCCAGATGCACCACCACTGCCTTATCTGCTCCTCAGCCCCCTGGGGAGAGGATACCCACCCCCAGGGGGGTGTCCCCTTACCATAGTGCTTGGCACTGTTAATGATGCGCACACCACTCTCTGGGCTGTTGTTGGAGAGCAGCAGGATGTCAAAGAGGTCCTCCTCTGCTGGGTTGCTCTCCAGGATCTTCTTGTTGACATACTGCACTGCCTGGGAGGAACAGACGAGGCTCTTCTGCAAGGGGCATGACTGTGAGGGTTATTCTGCAATCCTGTGGTTAGTGGTTGGGGGGGGAGGATGTGAGCAGTGGGGTCATTGTGCTGCAGCTGCCACCTATGGCAGGACAAGCGTGGGGTGGAGAGCAGCCATCCTGTGCAAGGCACAGCTGGGAGGACAGGGAGCAAGGCACCAGCAAGGAGGTGGAGATGTGGGACTGAGGAGCACAGGAGTGCTGCACCTGCACCCTGGGCTGGGGTTTGAGACCTAAAGCCAGGAAGGCTGAGCCTTCAGCCTGCCCTGTGACTGCTGATGTGTGTCCCCAGCCTGGCATGGGGCTCACCTGGATGAAGGCGAAGGCTGTGCCTGGTGGCAGGGGCTTGTCCTGGTTGGCCTGCTGATGCCTCACATACTCCTCCTTGCCCTTCTCCAGGTAGAGCTGGTGCTCCTCCTCCAGATTGAAGATAGCTCTGGTGGTCACTGCAATGACCAGTGCCTTGCTGGGGTCTTTCTGCAGGGGAAAGAGGAAAAGAAGGGTTGGGGGAACACAACAGAGGAGCTTGGGGTGGTGGGGCAAGTGTGGGGTAGTGGGGCTGGGCATTGGAGGCATCACCCATGTGTCATGCTTCTTGGCTCTGCTGATGCCAGAGAGCCTTTGAAGGAGAGGTATCAAGCTTGATCTTCATCTTCAGGTCACCAAGGATGGAAGCAGGCAGTTGTGAAACCCTAACCTGTTTGGTAAGCACAATAGGCTCTGAGGACAGCCCACACAGGAGGGGATTGCTTCATCATTTGTGCATCTGTGGGCACAATGTAGCTGTAGTCAACTGCTTGGGCTGAGCTGGGCATGTCCTGGTATTTTTATTCTTGCTTTATCTCTCTTCTGGAGAGACTGATGAAGTAGAAACTGCTGCTTTTTCCTTTGCCACTCCAAAATTAAGTGTGAGTAAATGTATGAGTCCTGTCCGTGCAACTGAGGCACTGACAACTTGGGCCACCACAGTTTCAGGCTGTGGTGTCATTTCCTACGGTGGCATTTCAAAATGTACTTGAGATTGAGGATCTGCATTTTGTAATGAGCAACTCTTACCTGTTTCACACTGGGGTTTATAACCGTGCTTTCAGGCTCTGCCATCTTCCAGTTCCAGCATCAAACAAGAGAAAATGTACAGTTAAATCGATGTGGTTTAATACATCCAATCTAAAGGGGGGAGAATAGAGAAGAAAAATGGCAAAGAGGGTTGAATATCCTGCCCAAACAAAATGAGCCTGCTTCTGCTGATGCCAGCTTTGCTGTGAGAAAACGTGGCCTAAGAGTTCTAATTAAATACGGTGGAAGAGTGGCTTTTCAAGCAGTGATCACCTTTTCCCCCCTCCCAAAGAATATTTTTCCCTTGGGAATTTCTGAAGGAGTTTGTGGAGCTCTTTTCTCAGAAAATTGCTTTTCTCAGCAAACTAAATCTTTATGTATCCTAAATGAGGCTTGGGGATTGAGTGAGTCTAAAAAGCCTATGAAAGATCTTACAGGTAGGCTTCTAGCTTGCATCCTTACTGCAATTCTCGCTACGCTTTGTCCAAATGGAGAATTTTTATCCCCAGATAAGCAAATTCACTGCATGAGGAGCTCATTTGTGGGTGTAAAAGGCCCAAGTAAGCTGTGATGCGTGGTGAATGCTTGGGTGCAGGATACCCTACACCACAGGCATCTGTGCAGGCAAACCAAAGTCCTGGGGAGTTGCATGGTCTGCCTGTGCCTAGTAGCCAAGGAAGAAATTCCACTTTTGCATGCCCAGGGCCTGTGGTTTCCATAACCACCTTGCTATACACTTTGTTTCTCTGTGCTAGTTAGTGCTATAAGTGGATAGTGGGATTCAGCCTGTGGGATGGGATTGCCTCCTGTTCCCACAGGGGTTATTTCCATCCCACAGCTCCTAAAAATATGCTGTGGGGTTTCTCTGGAGAGCAGAGGAGGCGATGATGACTCCGCCTGGATGGAAGTTCTGGGAATGGCAAGGGAATTACAACCTTGTTCCCCCTTTAAAGTGCTGCCTGATTAATGGGGTGAGAGGCTGTGCAAGCATAGACCAGAGAGAGCGTACAGGGTGAAGAGTCAGGGTCTGCACGGGGAAAATCTCTCTGACAAATGTCTTATTGCTGGGGACTTCACCCTCCTTGCTGTCCTGCCATGCTTGCTGCTGGAGGACTTCAGATCCTCATCCAGTGGTTCCCCTGGAGGTACGGATGAAAGGACTTTATACATAATCTATATAAGGGGCATACTCTTGCACATGTGCTCCCCAATTTCCCCGTGGGGTGCAAAGCCCCATCGGCAGGGCTGCTCCCCTAGGAGATGCTGAGTATCTCTGTGCTGCTTCCACTCCCACCCTGCGTGGGGAAGGGTCTCATCCTGCCGAGCCCTGGGAGTGACAGCTGCCAGCCTGTCTAAGCAGGGAGAATTCCCCTGGAGGGATTTCACCCAGGCAGGAGCGCTTCAAATATGCAATGTTTTGGGGCCTCTTTTCTTAAAGCGAAAGTGAAAGAGGTGACAGGAGCCGAGATGCACTGCGCAGAGGGAGAGCAGCCCTTTTGATTTCTGCTCTGTCCCTTGAAACCTGGCAAACCAAGCCTGATTCTCCCCTCTCTCTCTCCCTGTAGTAACTGAAGCGTTGTTTACATGCAGCCCCTACACAGAGATGTATATAACACATACACCTACATGCGCACACATCTCCTGCAAGCACCACACATGCACGCAATGCCATAGACACAAATACTTAAAGCAGATGATTGCTGGTCTCAACAGCTTAGCTGGACGCAAAGAGTGTGCATCGCATACCTCCAGCTGGGAGAGAAAGTCCCGAGGCTTTGCTAGAGACAAAAGCCCGAACTCACCTCCAGCACTGCCTCCCGTCCCGGCGTGGTGTCCAAACCTCTGCCCAGCTTCGCCCAAGATGCTGCCGTTGATATCTCCCTGAGGCTGGCAGGAAGCAGGCAGGAGCTGTGCCGGGGCTCAGCCCCGCTGCCGGCGTGCTGGGATTTGTAGGCAGCCCCGCGGGCTGGCTTCGTGCCCAGCCTGGGCGGCATTTCCTGAGTTGGCCTCGGACGGCCTCCCGGGGAGCTTTTTTTTTCTCAACTTTTGCTTGCAAGCACTGTAATTTGGTTTATTTTCATAGCTAGGTTATTTGAAATGTGCCTCTGGACCTCTCATTTCCTAGCCCTCGCTTGCATAGCTGTCGTGCTTTTGACCAAAAATACAGGAGTACCTCTTCATGAGTGTGCACAGGGCAGCCTCTTCACATCTGTAATTTTACTGCACCAATTTTGGGTCCTTTTTCCCTTTATTTTCTGAAAGCTGGGGTTATTGCCCTGCGTTACCAGATCTCCTCCCACATCACGGGCAGCAAGCGGGGTCCTGCTGCCATGCAGCTCTTTCTCTGAGATGCTCGACTTCAGCAGACAGCAGCTGAAAGCGCTGGCGATGAGCTCAGCATTGAGCATGTGTATGTGAACCCCCCTTTCCCTGAGTAATTTTATTGGATGTGGTCCCTTTCCCCCCTCAGTTTTTCCCATATATATTTCTCCTGTGCATCCTTCAGGCCTGCCAATTCAGGAAAAAAAAAAAAAAAAGTATTTTGGCATCTGTGTGTCCCCTCTCCAAAATCTTGCTGCAGCATCACTCCTGCAGCATCTCCTGCACCTGGAGATGATGTTTCTCCATGCAGCAGGATCTCCGGGTGCTTGTGAGCAGGGTTGTGCTGTGGGGGCTAAGGACATCCCTGGCACCTCTCTGGGGTGTGGCTATGCCTTGGTGGCTACAGGGAAATCCAGGGGGATGGGTGACCCAGGATGGTTTCAGGGCCCTCTCCTTACTTTTTGGGTGTGCTGCCGCTTTGGGGCATCGGGTGCTCATGGTATTGCTCCCCACTTCCAACAGCAGCCCTAAATGTCTGCAGGGACAAGACAGTTTTTAGGCTGAATTGACAGCTGGGGAATAAAAGAGGACCAATTTGAGATGGGGATGCTGCTGAAATCACCCCCAACCCATCCCCATGCACTGAGGGCACGGAGCCTCGTGCCATGCCCCGTCCTGGCACTGCTGCCAGGCTGACCGGGAGGTTCGGGTTTGTCCCCAGCAGCGATGCTGGCCGGCTGGCTGCAGCCAGGAGTGCAGGCTGTGCTTCCTGCTCGGGCAGGGAGTTCCCCACTGGCTTTTCGCCTGCGTGAGCACCGCTTGGGTCAGCAGCAAGGTGGGGCCGGCCGAGGAGCTCGGTTCCTGGGCTGGCAAAGCAGACTTTCCAGTTTTGGCTCTGCTGTGCACGGGGAAGTCACTGTCCCTGCTGTGCCCCCAGCCCCGTGCCCGGTGGGGACCCGTCTTGTCCCACAGCATGTCCCTGCCACGTGCCGTGGCTGGACCAGGAGCCCAAGCAGAGGGGAAGGGAGACTGAGGCTGGGAAGGAGACTCCGCGGTAAGTCTGGTTTTGGGACCCCGGTCAGCATGGGGTGGGGGAGAAGGGCAGGGATCCCCAGGTCCTTTTGCACAAGCAGGGATGCTCAGAGCTCCCAGACGATGGCTGGGTTGTCCCCCTTTTCCCAAAACGGTGGCTAGGGTCACCTTACAGGGCTGGGCTAAGCTTTTTCCCTGTAACTGGGACTGAAACCAGACAGCCAAGGGGCTCTGGTGGGAAAAACGTGATGAAACATCTGAACCCGTGCAGGGTGGGCATCTGCTTGTCCATGCTGGGCCAAACCTGGAGCCTCCTAAATAATGAAGGTACATCACCAGGCTGCTGCTGCTTTATGCATGTGGGGACAGGAGAAAAAGACCACTAAAACCTGATGGCGAGGCTGCGAGCTGAGCGTGAGTTTCCGATGACACCGATGTCCCAGCTGGCCCTGGGCAAGTCATTTAACCTGCACCCCGCTGCCCCAGCAGGGATAAAGAGCTCTTCTTCACCCCTCGGCCAGCAAGCAGCAGAGCCCTATTGTCTTAAAAAAAATAATAAAATAAAATTAAAGAGCATCCCTGTGAAAGGAGCCCTGCAGTGCCGGTGTGGCCAAGGTAAACACATGCATACCTGCTGGCCCTCGTCACCGTGCTGGGAGGAACACGCCCCGGGCCACGGTTCCTTTGAGGCTGGCCTCCAGGAGGCTGTGGAGAGTGCTTTCTGGTCCCTTTGGAGGCTTCTAGCATGAGATGTGTTCTTCTGCTGGCTCCTTCAGCCCCAAGTCATGGCAGCCCTGCTGCTGCTCATCATCCAAGGCAGGGAGAGAAGAAAGCTTAGGTTACAATGAAACGTTCGTGCGAGGAGAGCCCATCAATTAAAATAATAATAGTAAAAAACCAACACCAATTCTGGTTTAAACGTGAAGCCTGCCCTTAATGCACGTCAGCGTTGCCATGTGCACCAGCCAGGCTGACGCAGTTTCTGGGCTGGCGTGGTGGCACTGCTGGCACCAACGTGTGGCCACCAGCCCTGCTGCGAGCGATGGAGCAAACCCCGAGCCCCGTGAGAGGGGAAGGAAGGGCTGCAATGAAGTAAAGGAATTGGCCACAGAGGGGAGATGGGGATTAAATGAAAAAACAGATCAAGCAGAGACCGTCCTGCCTGTGGGAACCACTCCGCTCCATTTCATACCTCATTTCCAAAGCGGCCGAGCCCTAAATGCTTACTCTGGGCTTTATCCTAGGATTTTAATTGTGTTTACTCATTAAATCTCTGCGCCACTAGCAGCACATGTGCTTCTAGAAAGGAAATCCCCACCCTGTTCATTTTGTTTGCCTCCCCAGGTCACCTGCACTTCTCCATGGCCAAGGCATTGAGGATCGGCAGGGCTACAGCCTCCCCGCTCCCCAGTAGCCCCGTGGCCACCACGGCTCCGCCAGGCTTCCTCAGCGGCTTCGTTGGCCGCATCCCGTGTGAGTACAGCTGGGGCTGCTCTTGCACTGCTCCTTGGGAAGTGTTATCCTAGGGGTCCTGCCTCTGTCCCAGGTTGCATCCTTTCCTCTCCTCCCTTCCAAATCCTTTTTTTGAGAGGGGTGTGAGGCCCACCATGGCCAGGGATGCTGCAGAGCAGCCTCGCACCTCCCCAGGAGAGATCCTTGTTAGCCGTGTCAGGCACGGTCTCTACCTGCAGCCTCCCAGCGTTGGGTCTTTTCAGGATTTTAGGGTCAAGCCCTCCAAATGCAACTTTGTAATGCTGAAACACCAGGAGGGGAATATAAACGCACTCTGCATGTTTTTGTTTGGTTTTAACCCTTCTGTCCACCTTCTGCACCAGTACCCAGATGGGCGCTCATTGCCGTGGCACTGGCAGTGGCTGTTCTCCTCCTCCTCTTCCTCATCTGCATCATCAGGTGCTGCTGTGCCAAGAAGAAGCCCAAGAAGAAGGAGAAAGTCACCTTGCATGCCATCAGCAGCTCCACTACAGCCAGCCTTGTGCGTCCTGCTTTCCCCTCTTCCCCATCACCCTCCTAGCAGGGAGGTTTGCCCTGCGCTGCCCATCTCCCCCCCCCCAAGGTCCCCAGAGTGGTGGGGCTGGTTGTAGATGTACAACCTGGGATTTCTGGAGGGGGGCTCTTTAAAACCTCATCTTTAGAACATTTTGGTCCGTATGGTGCATTGTGCCTGGACAGACAGTGGGGACGTGAGTGCTCAGCTTGGTCCCCATGGGCTGGGAGCAGAGCTGGGGGTCCCGTCCATGCATGAAGACATGCCCAGGCACCCGGGACCCCACTCTGAGGGTTGTGCTGCTTTCTGCTGCAGGTCCAGCCTGAGATGGAGGACCTGGAGCATGGCCTGGAGCAGACGGGGCGAGGAAAGCTGCAGTACTCTCTGGAGTACAACTTCCACGCTCAGGAGGTGGGGCTGCTTCAAGGCTGGGGTCTTTCATGGTCCCTCCATGGCCCATCAGGACCCAGATGTCCATCCCTGCTGTACCTCCTGTCCCCACCCTGCTGGCTTTCACGCTGACATGGCACGGTGACATCTTTCCTGTGTGCTTGCTTGCTTTTCACCCATCCCCATCCTCCTCCATGTGGTGACCTCCTGCGTCATTCCTTTCAAGCTGAAAGTCGGTGTGAAGCAAGCAGCTGATCTGAAGGCCATGGACAACGGGGGCACATCTGACCCTTATGTTATCATCTACCTGACGTCTGATATGAGGAAGAAGTATGAGACCAAGGTTTACCGCAAGACCTTGAGCCCCGTCTTCAATGAGAACTTCACTTTCCAGGTAGGACACCTTGGCTGACGTTGGTTCCTGCATCCCATCGGGAGCAGTTCATGTGTGCTGCTCTCCAGGCAGGGAGATAACCTTTGCTGTCACTGTGTCTGTCACCCCATCCTGTGTGGGTCCTCCCCTGCAGCTGCCCCAGGCGGAGGTGTCGGAGTCCACGCTGGTAATGCAGATCCGTGACTTCAACCGCTTTGCCAAGCACGACACCATCGGCGAGGTCCGCCTGCCGCTGGCCAGCATCAACCTGCAGCATGTCATCGAGCAGTGGAGCGACCTGGCGGTGGCCAGCAAAGTTGAGGTTGGTGGGAAAAGCCCCCGGGAGGGACACGTTGTTGTTCCTCTTGCCACCCTCTAAGGACGTAAAGCTTTGGGTCTCGTCCGCCTCGAGAGCACCTCCTGTGCCTGGTACCCCCGCTCATTGCCCACATCTCCATCAGCAAGAGCGGCTGGGAGACATCTGCTTCTCGCTGCGCTACGTGCCCAGCACCGGCAAGCTGACGGTGCTCATCCTGGAAGCCAAGAAGCTGAAACGGATGGACTCCCATGGGCTGGCAGGTTGGCAGAGGCCGCTCATGCTCACAGCTCCCTACCTGGTGCTAATGACAGCACCGAGAGCTCTCAGGGCTTTGCAGATCTTGGTGTGGAACTGTGTCCCCTCTCTCCTCAGATCCCTTTGTCAAGGTGCATCTCATTCTGAACAGGAAGAAATGGAAGAAGAAGACAACAAGTGTGAAGAAAAACACCTTGAACCCATACTTCAATGAGGTGTTTGTCTTCGAGGTGCCTTTCAATCAGATTCAGGTAGGTTTCCCTGCAGCGCCCAGCTCTGAGCAGGTCCCTGGGCAGATGTGGGTCCGACTGACACTCTTTTTTTCTGTCCTCACCAGAACGTGGATGTGGTTATCTCCGTCTGGGACTACGACAGAGTGACCAAGAATGAGCCCATCGGCAAACTCTTCCTGGGCTGCCGGGCCACGGGCAACCAGCTGCGGCACTGGTCCGACATGCTGGCCAACCCGCGCCGGCCCCTGGCCCAGTGGCACAGCCTGCAGCCTGCCGACGTGGTGGACAAAGCCCTGGGGCTGAAGTCCCACCTCAAGCTGCCCCTGGCCACCAGATAGAGGGGGTGAGAGCCCCAGATGGGTTGAGGGCTCTTCCTGGCCAAGAGAGGAGCTGGCTGCTGGTGTGGCTCGTGCCCTGGGCAATGCCAGAGCAGGACAGCTTTGCACCGGGGGCATGCTGGAGGGGATGGTGTGGATGCAGATCCGGCTTGTCCCAGCCCCTCGCAGGCTGGGAGGACAAATACAGAAAGGCTCATGGAAAAAACACCGAGTCCCTGGGTATTTTTAAAAGTTTTTAAATTAATTTTTGAGGGTTTTTAACTGAGACCAATGTCTTGAAGCACCCTGAGGGGCTTGGGGGGAGAGGAAGAGAATGGGCTGGTGAGGAAGGCATTGGAGACACAGGACTAACTCTTTACTGACTCTGTGATAAGCACACTTTGTGTCCTGGCAAGAGGCTAAAAGAAACAGCAAAATCAGTGCCTGGTTGTCCATACAGCTTCACTCTTAGCCTGTTCCTGGCCTGACTTTGGCACGTGCTGGGTTGTGCACCCTGAGATGTGTCCCAGGGGGTGGGACTCATCAGCAACCCTCCCTATGAACCCCGCAGTTGAGGCTGCAGGGCTGGCTCCATCCACCCCATGTGGTCCTACAGGGCAAAGTCCATGGGGTTTTAACCCCAAACCTGGAGGTGCTGCTGGGGTGGGGTGGTGCTGAGTGTGCACCTTGTCCTCTTGCTTTCATGCTTTGAGCACCCTATACTGATGAAGGCTGGGCTGCAGCCCTCATCTCAGTTCAGGGTGGGTTTCACATAGTCTGCTTGTGCCCCCTGTCCTGCCTTGTGGGGCCTTGAAATCCATGGGGGATATGGAAGGGAAGATCCCTCCTGGGACAGGGCGCCTCCTCTGAGCCCTCTGCAGGTGGAAGCTCCCCTGTGTTGAGCTAACTCCAAAGCCCAGGAGCTTCCTAGCTCCCTGAATTAGTATTTCAAGGAGCTAATAAGGAAGAGCCTCTTTGCTTCAGCTGAGAAGAGTTAAGCTAGATTGGCTCAGATACTGCCTGACCCCTTCCCATTCCCACCTGAGCACCAGCACACCGGAGGGGATTGCTCCTGCTCTGAAATGTGCTAGGAAAAAAAATCCTTTCTCCTGGCCTTCTGCATCAAAGCAGCCACAGCACGGCGGAGATTTGGGCTTGTATCACTGTATGTGGCCTTGAAAGACAAAAGGAAAGTAATTTGCACCGGGCAGCTTGTGGGAAGCCAAGGGCTCTGGAGGGGGAGCGCCCCAAGCATTAATGAAGAGCCATTAATATTGAAAAGCGGTTAATCTGCAATTATCCCCAGCTCCACGGAGTGACTACGAGAGAGTTAAACAATTACGGTGAAGCTGGAGAAGATTATGGAAGCTCTCGATAGAGATGAATGACCTGAGCTTAACTATAAAAAGCCGCCGTGTCTGCCGTTTAATAAATGTTACCTGGGCTTTGCTGCAGCCGTGGTGAGGGGAGAGATGACAGGGTTGTTTCAGGGTGGCTATGACAAGTGGAGTGGGCTTCTGCTGGGAAAACAGCATCAGCTGGCTGCCCTTAAGCAAATGGAGGAGGAAATCAGTCACCTGAGAAATGCTTGCAAAAGGACGCTGGGTGAATTAAACCCTCAGCCTTAAACCAAGCTGGGAGGGGCTGTGCAGAAGGGAGCGGCTCTGGGAGAGGTTTCGGGGCAGCTGGGGACCCCCAGGAGCGAGCCCCCAGCTGGGCGGGCTCCGTGCTGCCCCAGGTGAGCCTCGGGAGGTGTAGAGCCACCGGCTGAGGTGTTTGCTCAAGAGGGAAAGGTGACTGGGTGGGGATAGTATCCACCCAGCTCTGGCTTTTAATGCCCCGCCAGGGCTGCTTTCTAGCTCTGGTGTTGCTTTTCCCACTCCTTGCGCCCCCCGGCCCGTTGTCCCCCTGCCTGCCCCGTGTCTCCTGTCCAAGCGATGTTCCCTGGGGGGCTGAGCGTGGAAATGAGCCTCGGGAGGAGGCAGCGGGGAGCGCTGCTGGCTGGGAGGGGAACCCGCCGCAGCCCGTGTCTGCGCTGGGTTCCCGTGTCCGCATCTAGAGGGCAGGGCAGGTACGTGCTGGGACCTGGGTCTCGGTGCCATCTGCTCCCCGGCACGGCTCTGCCTCCCCGCAGGTCTCCTTCCTCTACAAATGAACACGGGTGCGAGGCAGAAAGACCTGGTCCTGCACTGCCGGGGCAAAGGGGGCTTTGCTGGTGGGTTTGGGGGAGGAAGGAAGAGATCCGAAGCCCGGAGGCTCAGCCTGTGGGGTGGCAGGGAGGCTGTGGACCCAAATCACAGAGGAAATACAATTAGTGATGAGGAGGCAATCACCCTGAGGGGTCAAACCTGTGGGATCTCCATCCCTGAGGATATTCACGCCTCGATGAGATGCTGCCCCTGGCTCTGAGCAGGACCTCGCTCCGGATCTAACCCCGCTGGTGGCCCTGCCCTGGGCTGGGGCTGCAGCAGGCGACCTCCAGGAGTCCCCCTCAGTGAGTTCTTCCCTCGCTCAGTGATTTTATGATTATTTGTCCCTGTGCTTTAGGAAATCAGCCTGGAGAGCTGCACCAGGCGAATGCTGAGCATTATACATGCTTGTCACCATTCGTCTGCCGTGAGACAAAAATGATTATGGGCTGTCATCGTTCAGCCTGGCTATATGCTGGCTGTCCTCCAGCCTCAATTTTTTTTTTTGGCTGGTCTCGCAGTTTTTGAACACTGGAGACTATCTAAGCTTCTCTCACAAGGAGTAAGTGTGCCCATTTTATAATGATGCTAGTTAATGAATATTTATCTCACAGTCCTATGGTGAAACTTTGCCACGCAAAGCATTCCTCTTCTAAAACTCCCGAGCTCCTCGATTTGCAGGGCCTTATGCAGGCTGTAGCGCTTTTTTTCTTTTACGGTACATCTTTATGTGGTTTCAGAGGGAAAGAAAGTTGATAAATAAATAAATAAATAAGCCGAGAGCGGGATGCTTCCCAAAACTACATCTCCCAGGCTGCCCCGCTGCTGCTGCTCCCTGGGGTGGGAGACGGGGGTCCTGGCCCCACAGGCGCTGGCCCTGTGCCCCTGCCCACGGTAAAGCCCCAGGGCTGGGTGTGGGGGGATGTTTTGGGGCAGGGTCCTGAGCCGTGTGGGGCTGCTGCTGTGGGGAAGGGGGATTGGGAAGAGCCGAGGGGCAGGGGAAGGAGGGAGGAGCGGGGGTCTTTGTGCTGGACTGCGAGCGGGGGAGCGGGCCTGCCGCGGGTGAGGCTGTTGGTTTCTCGGAGGGGCGAGGAGCCCTTTCCTGACCCCCTTCACTTTTTCCCATCCTCTGTCCTTTCCCCATCCCCTTCCCTTCCAGGTGCTTCCGATAGCTGGGTGCTGTGCTGCTGGCACCCTGCTGTGGCTCGTAGTTTGTGCCTTGAGGCGAGCAGGTTTCCGAAGAAAGGGGTGTGCGGATCTGTGAGCTGTAAAGGTTTTACACCCAGATTCTGGGGGACAGCTAGCCTGACTCACGTGCAGAGGTTTCTCTGAGGTTGTACGTTCAAGGGAATTACAAGACCAAGTGCCGGCACATCAAATATTTGTGTTAATAAAACTAACCTCTTTGGAGGTGCTGAATAATCACTGTTCTGCTGGCTTCTGTAAGCTGTCACGTTCTCATCCTACTTACAGAAATACTTGCTTTTAAATTACAGATAATGAAGGTTTTTCTTTTTCTTAAGTTTCCTATCCCCTGCCCCTTTTCCTATCCCTACTCCCACTCTTCTCCCACTCTTTTTCCCACTCTTACTGCCTGCTGCTGGGGCTCTGGTATCTGGGGCTGTTCCTGCCCCAGCCTGGGCTCATGTTGCTCCTGGATCACTCACGGCACGGAGGTGTCCCCAGGAGCACCTCCACCACGGGATGACTCCATCCGGAACACCCCAGGGCTGATAACGGGGGTGCAGAGATCACCTCGCTCCCCCACAGCTCCCTCTATCTCAGCTTTGCAGGCAGACAGAAAGAAACCCAAACCTCCTGCTTCTCCATATTTCAGGCCTTGGCAGTATGGAGCCGCCGGAAAAGCAGCGCAAAGACTTTGTGGCTGTCATGCTGGAGGGCAGAAAGTGCCCCCTGAAGAAGAAGGGTGTCACGGGTGAGTGGGTGCCTGCCTCCGGTGACTTCTGGCAGGCCAGCAGGGTGGGCATTGCTCGCCTGGGCACAGAGTTGTTCAGCAGCCTGTGCTCATGCCTTCCCTCCCCAGGCCGAATCATGGAGCACCTCCAGAGGACCTTGCAGAGGCCCATCTCCTGGCGGCTGTCTTCTCCCGTGGCTCTCCCGCAGTGCTGCACAGGTGGGTGAGGCCGCCCAGGGGCTTCACCACTGCTGGTTCTGCTAAAATGTGATTTCTTGGCTCACGTGGTACTTGGGGAAAAAATAAAAAACCCCAAGCAACAACAAAACTACACGTAAAAAACAGCAGTGGGGTTGAAATGGATAATTTCTAAAGGATCATCACTGGTTTGCAGGGCAGTTGCTAACCTTGGGGAGGGAAGTGCTTTGTGCTTTATCACCTTTGTTTTTGATCTCAGTTGCCGCTTCTCATTATGTTATTATTTTTACTCTAACAAAGTATTCTCTGTGCAGCCTCATTTTGGCACGGAGAGCCTGAAAACCATTTCGGGTGAGGAGGCACGCTGAAACCTTACTCATTTAATCACACGGAGGTCTCGACCTGCTCTCCAGACACGTCCTGGCTCCTGCTCTGGTCTCTAGCAGGGTCTGAGGTCGTGCAGACACATGGAGGACCGTGCCCAGGTGTCAGGTCGCTGCAGTAATTCTACCCCGGGGCAGGCTCGGTGGGAATGCCAGATGGATCACCTCCTGGGAACATCAGTGCTGGTCCAAAGGGTTAGCTGTTGGCTTTTCCAAGGGCAGGGGCTAAGGCACCTTTTGCCAAAGTGCATGTGATGGCAGTGGGAAAAGCTCCAGCGAGGAGTGAGCCCTGAGCTCAGGGCACCTCACCTTGGCTCTCAATGTGTCCTCTCCATCGCTGGAGGCAGGTTCAGAGGGCAGATGTTGCTGCTGCTCATGAAAGCCCTTGTGTTGACTTGTTCTGTTCCTCCAGGCTCTTGCCCGAACCTGATGACGAGTAGCAGTGAGGCACAAGGAGAGAAGCCCGGGGAGGTGGTGTCTGCAGCCCTGCAGCCTGGCAGGACGCCCCGGTCACCCCACTGGTCACCGTCAGCAGGAAGGGATGGCCCCAGCAGCACAGCACACCAGGGTTGGCAGAGTGGTCTGGGGGTCCAGGTGGGCACCTGCTGCACACCCGTACCTCTGTGCGGGGCAATGGGCTGGGTGTTTGGGTACTGGGGATGTGCAAGGCCCTCGGGGGCTTTAGTATCTGTGGGTGGGTTGGGGTCCCAATGCCTGCTTGCTCGAGCAGCCGAGAGCTGAGTTTCTGCACTCTCACTGGTCCTTCCCTGTCCTGCAGGTGGAGGAGGCTGACAGCAGAGGACCAGCCCGCAGCATGGGCTCCCTGGTGCTGGCATCCCTTCCTTGTGCCCTCGGACCCGGTCCCTCCCCTCCTCCTCTCCTGCCTTGTCCATCACCCTCCCCTTCTGAGGCCAAGCTTGCTAGCCACTTCCCCTTCTTCTCCATCCCTCTGCCCTGCACTGGCCCCAAGAAACCTCACAGAGGGAGCTGGAAGAAGAAGAACCCTCATCCTGAAGAGCACCCCAGCCCCAACCCAGAGGAGGCTGCGTGTTTCTCCTTCGCAGGACCCGTCATCACCCAGATAACTGACTGCATCTACCTGGGGAACCTCAACGCCGCCTACAGTGGGCGGGTGCTGTGCACGAATGGCATCGACAGCATCATCGACGTGAGCTCCCTGCCCAGGGACTGCAGCCTGAGCATCATCCCCTGCACCTGCGGCCGGGCAGGCTTCAGGCACAGCTGGCCGCGGCTCAGGGTTGACATCAGGGCCTCCCAGCACGGGGGTCATCACGAAATAGGGCAGCCCTGCTTCCTGGACATCAATGAGTGCATCGAAGCCTCGATGGAGAAAGGGAAGCGTGTCCTCATCCACTGCAGGGATGGTTACTCTTTAGGTCCTACTTGTGTCATCCAGTACCTGATGGTCAAGCACAGTATGGGACTGCTGGCAGCCTATGGGTTTGTGCGGGCACGGTACCCGCTGAACATCCAGGAGTGCCATCAGGACCTGCTGGTGGCTTTGGAGATGTCCCTGCAGCCTGGCACTGCCAGCTTGGCGTGCCTGAAGCACTCCCTGTCAAGGAAGATGGCATGGAGCTAAATGGGACATGGTGGCTGTGGCCAGCAGCCCCAAAGAAGGAGAGCCAAAAGGAAAATAACCTCTCATGGGGAAAGAGAAAACCGTAGCTGTGGGGTGTGTAGGACAGTGCTGGCACAGGTTGCAAAGGTGATGGCTTTGCTTTGCAGCAGCTCCTAGAGGCTGGTGCTGGCAGACATAGAGCTTGGGGAGCTCCTGGGGACACAGCAGAGGGAGAGGGGGTGTCCTGGGCAGGGTGGGAGCTGTGTGTCTTGGTCTGATGTGATCTGGGGAAAAGGCAGTCAGCCCCCCATTCCTTGGTCATCCCGCTGAGCTTTTACTACGAACACTACTGCTGTTGGGCTGCTAGTTGTTTTTTTTTTTTTTTTTTTTTTTTTTTTTTTATCCTGACAATATCATCCTTGGAAACAAGGCCTAATGTCAGCTGGTGTCAGGCCGGACAAGTCATCGTGTGGTCCCTGCCCACTTGATGCTACCAGGGTGCTGAAGAGGGGACAATGCAGCTCCTTGGGCCTGGGGACTTCTTGAACCCATCACCCTCTGGTTTCGATTTCTCCTCCCAGAGCTGCTGTCTGGTGGGCCAGCAGGGGCCAGGATGGGTGTAGTTCTGTGGGGAGCTGAAGAAAATGGCTGCAGACACTTTGGAAAGAGTAATAAAGGGTTGGTTTAACTTCAGGGTGTGAGAAAAATAATTCTCTACTGCAAAAACACAACTTAGTTTCTCACAAGGGTCAGGCGTGGCTCTCCTGGAGTGAGTATGAAGGAAAAGCGAAGTGGCTAAGCTGTGCCTCACTGGGTGACCTCTGCTGCTGACTGCTTGGGGTGGCTGCTGTCCGTTCCCAAATGCACTCACTGTAGTCTCTGTTTGTTATTTTTCTGAGAAGCCGGCTTTAGCTGGGCCGAGCAGACGCCCCAGGAGGGCTTGCTGGTATCTCCCAGCTACAGGCCACCACCAAGTGACACCGAGACTCCTGCCATGGCAGGGCTGTGATGATTTCACTACCCGAGCCATCTAGCTCTCAATGTTTGAGGGCCTAATGCTGAGCAGGCCCAGCCTTGCCCACACAGGACTCTGAGGCTAGACCCCAACCCCATCTCATGAACTTGGTCTTCTTTGGCAGCATCTGCAGCTCTGCTCGCGTGATGCTACAGGAAGGCTGCAGCAGTGGATTTGCTGCTATTTGTATGATGTCTGAGAGGAAAATTTGTCCTGACCGCATCTGAATCTGCTCAAAATCCCTTGGCTGACAGGGGAGGGAGCGCCTGGTCTGTGGGAGGAGGGCAGGAGCTGTTTGGGCTCTTGTCTCCATGGGATCCCCTGCACACACACACACACACTACATGTGCTCTGGATGGGGCTGGTGAATATTTCCAGTGCCATTTCCATCTGCCTCTTGCTTGGGCCGTGGGGATGTGGGTGTGGGGTGCCCCTCAGCAGACTTGGGGTTGCCTTTCTTGCTGGTAGCGTGAGGCTGCTCCCCATGTGCTGCAGTGAGCCAGCAGCAGATTTTGGGTTCTGTTTTTAAATAAATATATAGTTGTGTTGAAATATTTCACACCAGGAGGAGCTGTAAATGTTTCCCTGTGTGGTAACTGAGGCTAAAAGAAGGTGCCAGTGCTGGATGGCTCCCTCAGGGATGGCTATTCCATATGCTGCTGGTGGTTGGATTTTTTTTGGGGGGATGCATGATCTGCAGCCTCCTTCCAGCGGCGTTCCCCAAGGGCAGGCAGAGCTGCTCCTCTCCCGTGGGTCTGCCTCGCCTGCCCCAGCCAAGGGAGGTGCACCGGGGACTCTTGCACATCATTGGTCTGAGAAGGTCTCCATGCCCTTAAAGAGAAGGTGGATTTTCTGCTGAGCCACCCGAGAAGCCCTTTTATACCTCCTTACTCAGCCAGCTGCTTCGGCTCGCCAGTCAGTCCTGGCCGGCCAGCGGGGCTCTCTGTCTTTCTCCTGCGGATTTGGGTGAGCTGCTTTGCATGTCTCTTACTGACCGGCTTGCTCTTCAGGGGGTGACGGGGAAGCAGGTTTGCTCACCTGAGTTTTGGGGAGGTGAAGGCTGGGTGGGGTGACCTGCTGGGGGATTAGGGGTGCTGACAAAGCCACCTCTGTCCTCTGCCTGTTGGAGAGGGTCTGGCATCAGGGAACCTCCCTCTGTCTTTACCAGCTGCCTTTTCTTTTTGCTTTCATCCTCACTTGGTTTTGCTTTCTGCCCTAAGCCCCCTAACGGGGGTCCCTGGGACCGTAGGAAAAAGCATCCTCAGCTGCGGCACCCTGCAACAATCCCCACTCACACCCCTCCACTCCGTGCAGCCCTTTTCTCCCCCAAAATCACCCTTTCTGCCAGGAGACCCCCAAAACAAGGACTGTCATCCAGACTGGCAGCACCATGGGGTGATTTCAGCCCAGCCTGGCATTGCCTCCTCCTGTCCTTGGTGCTCGCAGCGCGGGGTACAGGAACGCTGGCAAAAATAGCTCCTGCTCCTCATCCACCTGCGGTGGTGGCTGTCGCCCTGTGTCGCCCCGACCTCCCCGAGTCACGGGGCCTGGCACCGGGGCCAGGCTGCTGTCTGAGGAGACAGCTGCAGCTCCTTGTGCAGCTCCCCGGCCATTTTTAGAAGCACTTTTCTCCCCCCCTCCGCCCCTTCCCAGTAATGTGATGGGCCCGCACATTTTCCAGGATAAAGTTTCCTGGGGGAGCTTGGCCCTGCAGCCTGTACCTCCTCCCTCGGGCACCGTTAACGCTTCACCTCCCAGGCCTGCAGACTGCAGTGTTTTGGGGAATTGTCTCCTCTGCAAGGGAGCAGCTTCGTTTGGGCTTGGCCAATGCTCCTGTGTCCTTCCATCAGCAGACACAAGCAGGAAATATTGCTCTGATAGAAATGCGCAATTGCATTTATGGGGACAAAAACTATAGCACAACATTCAAAGGTGCTTTTCCCTCTCTTCCCTAAGACGCTGTGTAGTGCCTGTAAAATTTCCACTTCCAGCAAATGCAAAAAATCATCTGATGAAGCCATTCATACCTTCACCAGCTCAGCAAGAGCTCCCAGCCCTGTGTCCCATTATCTGTGCATGTTCCTGACCCGACGCATACGTGCGCTGGCAGCAGCATCCTCTGACATCCTTGTCACCTGTGGCTGCTGCCTGGCTCCATTCCCAGTGCCCAAAGCCTTCATGGTCTCCGGGGTATGACTCCTCTCTGAAGCATGGCAGTGCTGTTTTCCCCATTCGTAGACAGGGAGGCTGAAGCTCAAAATATTTGCATTTAGTTTGCTACAGCCCTGTGCGACGAGAACTGTATGACAGAGTCAAGTGGCAGACATAAAATAGTTTTTCCCCCCTCTTCCTTCATTGCATAAAGTGGCATCTTGGGGGCCAAGGAAGAATCACCCCTGCAGGGCTCACTGTCACCATCTCTTTTGGTGACCTGGCACCATTTGTCCCAGTGCAAATGTGGCTGAGAGCTGGCACGTGCTTGCCTCTTGTCTACAAACCTCAGCCTAGTTCCCCATGAGACGGGAATTTGGAGAAGTTGGGACATGCGAGCAAACCCCTTCCTTTTTTCTTTCTTTGTCTCGGGTAATCTTGCCTTGTTTCTCAACCCAAGAAAGCCAACACCAGCATGAATAATTGTATATTTTTTTTTTCTGATTTTCATTGCAGGCTCACAACCATCTAAAGCAAGATGTCTGAGTAAGTTCCCATTTTCTCTCTCTGCTATGTCGCTGGCCTTTAAACACTTCCATCCAGCTGCCAGCTTTTTACACTTGTTAAGATTCCTCTGCTCATTTCCAATTGGGATGCTAACTGCCTTTTCTCCTCTTTCTCTTCCTCCCCATCCTTGTCTGCCCGCCCTACCTGACCAGTGAAGAGGTAAGTGCATCCTGCTGGAGCTTTGCCTTCAGCGGTGCTCACCCCTGCAGCCCTCACCTCGCAGCTCCTCAGTTGGGAAGGCGGCTGCACCTCCTCCACTGGCAGGAGGGTGCTGAGGGGACACTGGGGCAGGGATGACCTTGAAGTCCGGGGTGGGCCATGGAAACACAGGGCAAGGGCTTTGTCACAGCAGGAGAGGTTCCTGCACCAGGCTGCCTCCAAGTCAGCACTAGAGCCCAAACTTCCCTCAGGTCGGTGCAGGAGCATGGCAATGAGGACCAGGTGCTGGGTTGGCCAGCGTGGCTCCATAGCTCCTCTGAGCAAGCTGCTCCATCCTCCACCTCCCCACACATCCGAAACAGCACAAGGCAGAGCTTGTCCTCACCTAGAGAAGAGGACTTCAGGGCAGCACACAAACCCTGTACCACAGTGCTGATGTCCAGCAGGTGCTCTGATTGCCCACTAAGCCCAGTGGGAAGGCCAGGAGGGCACTCTTTGCTAAGGTAGCACTTTTCAGATGGAATATAAGTGACAGGCTTGGAGTCCACAAGGGCTCTGATCTCCTGTGGCCCATGCCCAGAACCATATGAGCAAGATCCCACCGGTCAGTGGTGTGTTGCATCTCTGCGCTGGATGCCTTTTGCTTCTGTCAGGAGGGCCTTAGCACCATCTGTACATGCAAAACCTGTCAGATTTGGTTACAGTTCACTCTGCAGATCCTTATCCACTTCCTCCTGTACGTAGCAGACTGACACCCAAGCACCGCTTTCTACTCACCCACAACTGCACGTCGGATGCAGGGTGTGTTTCCCCTGCCCCGGCTGCACTCAGGCTCGCTCTCCTCTGGCTGAAGGGCTGAGGACACAGCTGCAGTGCCGTGGTGGACCGAGGCTGTGGTTTATTCTCTGAGCAGGAGACCTGCTGATGCTGATCTGGTGCACCGTGTGTGCAGAAAGGCAGGAGAGCTCTCCCAGGCTCGCCAAATCACGAGGGTTTCACACAGCTGAGTGCATTGTATTTCTTACCTGGCATCACAGGGAAGATGAAGCTGGTTTGGGGACCAAATGTGTGACAAGCTGTGGGGTTGTATGGGGAAAGGAAACAGGTGGGGGAATGTGCACACCATAACCTGCTTTCCTATCCTTTTTCCCTCCCGCAGAAAAAGAGGAGGGCAGCCACTGCCCGGCGGCAGCACCTGAAGGTAGGTGACACTGCTGGGCTGGGTGAGCTGTGTCCCGACCGTCCCATCTCCTACCCTGAGCCAGCTCCCCTTGGGGTCCTCTATGTGCTTTTCTGCCCCTTAACAGGGAGCCTTCTGCACAGTGGGACTCTGGTGCTGGGGGAGGCTGGAGCCAGCATCCCTCCGAGCTTCTCAGCAGTCCCCCTAAATCCCCACTGCATGGGGATGCGGGTGGTTTGGCCATGGGGAGCTCCCTTTTGCCCCCACCCCATGCTGACCTCCTGCTGCTTTGCAGAGTGCTATGCTCCAGCTCGCTGCCACCGAAATAGAAAAAGAAGCAGCTGCTAAGGAAGTGGAAAAGCAAAACTACCTGGCAGAGCATTGCCCTCCTCTGTCCCTCCCAGGTTCCATGCAGGAACTTCAGGTAAACACCTCTTTCACCCTTACACCCTGCAGGCCACCCTTCACCATCTGGGATCAGATGGTCTTGAACGATGGCCCGGTCCTCCTGCAGCCTTCCGGATTTTCGGAGGCTGAGGGGTCTTTCAGAGACAGAGGAGAAGGAAGAGGTCTGGGGAGAGGCTGCATGTCCTAGTACTCAACATCTCTCTCTGTTGTTCCTCCCAGGAGCTGTGCAAAAAGCTGCATGCCAAGATAGAGTCAGTGGATGAGGAAAGGTACGACACAGAGGTGAAGCTACAGAAGACTAACAAGGAGGTGAGCATCCCCCAGGGCTATCCCACAGCTGCCTCAGCACAGCCTCTGGCTCAGCCTTTGTTCCTCCCCATGCCTCTTGCTGGTGCATGAAACTCACACCGGGCTGTCTCTGCCCCTTCTTCTCCTCTCTGCAGCTGGAGGACTTGAGCCAGAAGCTGTTCGACCTGAAGGGCAAGTTCAAGAGGCCACCCCT
Source organism: Heteronetta atricapilla (assembly GCA_011075105.1). Classification (NCBI taxonomy): domain Eukaryota; kingdom Metazoa; phylum Chordata; class Aves; order Anseriformes; family Anatidae; genus Heteronetta; species Heteronetta atricapilla. Next base: position 36,075,343 of record CM021735.1, read on the forward strand.
GCGTCGGGTGCGCATGTCAGCAGATGCCATGCTGCGCGCCCTGCTGGGCTCCAAGCACAAGGTCTGCATGGACCTCCGGGCCAACCTCAAGCAAGTCAAGAAGGAGGACACGGAGAAGGTACCACTTCCCTCTCCCACACGGGCATCAGGCCCTGATTTTGGGGACTGACGCCTCCCTGTGTGATAGACAAGGTGGGGGATGAGGGTCATTCCTGTTCCATAATTCCTCCTCCAGCTCATAGTGTCAAAAATGTGGCATGTGGCCCCAAAAGACGTACAGGAGGGGTGGAATTGTGCTCCTCTAGCTGACATGGGGTTGTCCAGGGGAGATGAAATGTTAGAGCATCTGTGGTGAGGTTTCCATGGCTGGAGGGGTGAAGGGGCCATGCTGGGGTGGGTTTTCACCCCGCGGAGCCATGCAACCATTTCCTCATCCCTCCTGCAGGAGAAGGACCTCCGCGACGTGGGCGACTGGAGGAAGAACATCGAGGAGAAGTCCGGCATGGAGGGCAGGAAGAAGATGTTCGAGGCTGGCGAGTCCTAAGCACTGCTCTCTCCACACCTGCCGTTCCCATCCTCCTCCATCCCCTGCTGACATGGCCATGGCCATGGCCACCTTCCCCTACCCCTGGCCCCAACACGTCCTCGCCACGCATCGAGCCCACCGGCCAGTTGCTGTTTCCCTGGTTTTGTGCAGAGCTGCAGTCTGGAAGCAGCGGTGTAAATAAAGCTTTGGTGGGAGAGGGGGATGTCGCCTGCCGTGCTAGGGACGGGGAGGCCCCGTGCTGTGGTGATGGTGGGACCTCCTGGGGATGCTCATCTCCAGCAGGAGGCTGCCTGGGCCTGGTGTGCTCAGTGGGCAGCAGCACAGGATGCTCCCCTGCCGCCCTCCTCTTGGCCTCCATCTCGTGGTGACGGGGTGGGAAGGGACATTTCCTCTCTCCTGAGCTCTGTCCGCTGACCTATGGCCTGCCCCATCGCAGGAGCTGCATGTCTGGGCACTGCATGGGCTGGCAGAGGAGAGTGCTGGAGATTTTGGGGTGGTGAGGAACCATCTGCCAGAGGAAGGAAGCGGGTGAGGCCACGGTACGATGCCATCGCCTGCTCTACCTCCTCCTGCTTCTGCTTCTTCCCCAGCGGGGGCCAAGTGGGGGCCAGGAGGTGGTGGTCCCATGCTGGGTGCTTCTTGGTGGCCTCTTGGTGGCTCTGGTCAGTCCTTGCACAGGTGTTCATGCCTGTGGTGCCGTGCTGTGGCTCCTCTCCGTGTGGGGCGATGGCAGGAGCTCTCAGCCCAGGCACGAGGGGCGTGCAGCCTGCGTTGGTGGTGCAAAGCAGCCATCCCCAGGGCTGCAGGGCCCAGGAGGGGCCGCAGACACTCACAGCACCCGTAGAGAGGAGGAGGCTATTGCTGTGAGAGGTGTGAAATCCAACCACCTCCTGCCGTGGTGATGGTGCCCCACGCACCACAGGGTGCTGCTGTTCAGGGCTGCAGGATGTCCCCTTATGAGCCGTGCCAGCACCAGGGGTGGCCCTGGGGAGCAGTGGGTTGCCCTTCTCCCTGCTGGGGGGGATGTTCATGCTCCTTCCTTTCCCTTCAGTTTTTCTTAGCACTTCCCTCTTTCGAGGCTGCCAACAGAGGCAAAACCTTAAAATAATCTGAACTTTTTTTTAAAAAAAAATAATAATTTGCCTCCTCCCATCCCCCCTAAACCCACAAAGTTTCCGGCACAGCTCACTTCTGCCCAGTGCAGGAAGAGCGAAGCGGCAGCGGCAGCACCCTCGCGCGCCGTCCCCCCAGCCCTGAGCTGTCCCCGGGGACGCTGTGCAGGCTGAGAGGGAAATGTCGGACTCGGAGGAGTGCCACCAGGGTGCCGGAGGAGAGGACCAAGTGGGAGATGAATCCCACCAGGAGAGTGAGAGGTGAAGACTGGGGACTGGGAGCCCAGCGGCGATGAATCTGGGAGGATGGGGAGCTGGGGGGGAGATGCTGGGGGGGAAGGAGGATCGTGGTGCCAGTATGAAGAGGATCCATGGGACATGAAGGTGATCAGATGCCCTGGCAGGGTCTTGGTGATGCCCTCCAGCTAGGGAGAGACTTAGATATCCTAAAGGTCCCATCTCCTTTCAACTTCAAAGCCTCTGGGGGGTGGTTGATCCAGCAGGGAACCTGGACTCCAGCCCCTTGCAAGCTCAGCGAGGGGTATGACTCCAAGACCTGGGCCTGCTGTGGTGCTCCACAGTTGAAATCAGCCCTGTCTTTAAGGTGAATTGGGGCAGACCTTGCTGCAGGACGTGTCCTCTCTGTGTGTGCACAGGGGGGTGACTTTGGTGGGAAGGAGATGGGAGGCAGGAGGGATGCCCAGACCCCTTGCAGGAGGGATGCTCAGACTCCTTTTGCTCTCACCTGCCGCCTTTGCCACGGCTTGGAGGACCATGCTCAGGATCTGTGACACTGGGAGCTAACATGGCTGTGGGACAGGGCTGGGAGGTGGCGCTGCCTTGGCGGTCTGATTTCTTTTTTGTGTACACTACCCCTCTAAAATGTATTAACCTGGACAGTTTTCAGGCTGGCTGCTGTCTTTTGTCAGCTTACACATCTCCCCATTCCTTCAGTCTGCTTTGTTGCTTTACCAACAGATTGTAAAAGTCCTACTCTGGTCACTCCACAGCAGGCAGCTTTCCATAGGGGTTAAGGGGAAAAAGACCAGCAGCAGCGACCAAACTGCGGCTGTCTGCAATAGGGGAAGCAGAGATAATCTTGGCCGAGGAATCCCACAGAAGTATTCAGATTTGGATGCAGCCAGGTTCAGGCTGAGCATCCCTGGAGCTTGGGGGTTGCCTGATTTACTCCTTCAGCTTCAAAGCTCACATTAGCATTTCTCCGCAAGGCTGCTGAAAGGCAGCACGCTTCATGTCGAGAGAAAAAAACCAGCCCTGAGTGACAAGGAGAGGGGAAAGGTGTGTCATCTCCTGTCGCTACCAGCTGCACTGAGTGTTTGGGCTGACACCTGACAGCAATTAGCCCTGGCTGAAGGCTTCACTTGAAGCTTCAAAAAGGTGCTGGAGCCTCGCTGCATGGCTGCCTGCTGAAAGGGGAAAGCTTTGTTGCTGAGGGTTGCTGAGGTGTAATTCCAGGCAGTGCTTGTTTGCCTTGCAGGGGAAGGAGCCCTTTTTGGGTGGCCGAGCCCCTTCACCTCTTGCAGTGGGTGCAGATATATTGGCTTAGCCAGGGCCATGCAGCAGGAGCCCCTGGTGGGGCAGGACTAGGTGTTTCGTTTCCTTTCTCTGTTTTCTCCTGGAGCTTCAGACAAACAAGATACGAAGGCACCTGTTTTATAGCATTGATACTCTTTTTGAAACTTGCTGATGAAGTGTGTGCATGGATGTTGACTAAAGCTCGTGCTGCCCTTTCCCTTCAGATGAATTTTAATGAAATATTAAATGGATGGAAATAAGTAGAGAATAAAAGTAGGGGTTTTTTGTTTGTTTGTTTTTAAAAAAATGGAGAATTGCTTTTCCTTCTGATTTGTGTAATGATTTCATGTGCAGCTCTGAACTCCTCCTTTTGCTTGCACTATTTACATCTTTGCCAAGCTCTCACAATTTCCACTCCCCAAATGGAGGAAGGAAGTGTGTGTTTGCTGCCTGGGGCTACCTCCTCTCTGCCTGTGGTTAGCTCAGCTCTCTGCTCTCCTCACCTCGGGCAGGAGCTCTTCTCAAGGCCATCAGTGTGTGGATGGATGGACGGAGCCAGAGCAGTGCTCTGAAAGCAGCGTGAGGAGTGCTGGAGGTGGGAGCAGTGGGATGGAGCTGCTGGGGAAGCCAATCCCAAGGCTTTCTGGTGGCAATGTACGCATACGTTGGAGATGTAGCGGAGGAAAAAAGAAGCTGGGTTTGCCTTGAAATCTGTCCAGTGTATATACAGGGGGAATTTACGGTAGGGAAGGCTTACACTTGTGTAACCGTTGAGGCAGTCCCAGCCTGGATGCAGCTTACCCCTTGTCCCTGTGTGACTGGAGGCATGCTGGCAGAACCTTGCTCATGCTGGTGTAACACCACCAAAAACCAGCCGGAGTTACACTTTTCCACGAGCTGCCCTTGCTCTCGGGGAGGCTCGGGGCCGTGAGCCCGACACGAAGCCTGCCCTGCGGGACACGGCCACCTGAGCGTGGCTCACGAACCGGGCTCAGCTGCGGAGCGAGGGGCTCTGCGATGAGAAGCCGGCTTCTCCCGAGCCCCCTGCCACCTCCCCCGTGGGGCTGCCCTCCCGGGAGCTGCAGGAAGCCCTCAGCAGCCCTTGTATGGTCAGCACCAAGGGAAGGGCTCCAGCGCGCCAGCAAGCCCCGGGCTTTGCTCGGCCACGTCTGTCCCCAGCTGTCTCGAATTCTCCAGATCCTTGGAGGAGTCTCGAGGGTCCCTGCGAAGATGAGTCTTGTTGCTAAGTATACCCGTGGCTGGAAGGAGGTTGGCCGGGAAAGCTGATAAGGGGAGAGCCCTCGGCACATGGGATTCCTTGGGGGAGGGATGGCTGAGCCCCACTCGGGGTGACCGCTCCGAGTTTGACCAAGCTGGGAGCACTGGAGTGAGGAGGGGTAGGGGAGGGCCAGCAGACTCCAGCTGGAAGGTCTAACGAAGCTGGACAATACTGCAGCATTTCCATATTAGATGTAGGTGCTCTGGCAGGGGCATAAGGGATGAAGAGCTGCCTCTAAATATAGGGACGTATCAGGTGCCTTCACTGCCCCTTTCTCCTTGCAGGAAACCCTGGCTTGTCTTGCCTATTTTGCAATGTAAAGCTAGGGGTTTGGGGGTGTGGGTGTTAATAGGGGATTGCCCAGGAGCTTTTATTTTATTTTATTTTATTTTAATTATTATTATTTTTTTTAGCCACTGGAAGATGTGCTAGCCAGAAGGTTAGATGAGCATGGGCTGCCAAAAAAAAAAAAAAAAAAGTGTGTATTTTAAAACAGTTTAAAAACACTTGGGGTGAAATCTGGCTCTGGAGCCTGTGGGATTCCCTTCTCTGTGAGTTCTGGAGACAGCTTGCTGTGGGGCTGGGTGTCCTGGGGCCAATCCAGGAGGTTTTGCCAGCACCCCTACTGCTGGCTGGTGCTGGAGCCCATGCCATGGGGGGCACCCGACCCCTCCAGCATCGGATGGCCGCACCCCAGGAGGGGGTGAGCTCTGCTTGGCCTTTGTCCAGCATCACTAAAGCATGTCCCTCCGTGCCACGAGGAGCACCAGGAGTCTGGGCTGAGCTTTGGCGTCCCGTGGCCGTGGCTGAGGTTTCTGTTCCCTTAACCCAAGTCTGACATGCTCCTCCCAGGACTGAGGCTTTGGACCCCCTGGGGAGGTGTTTCGGCATCCTTTGAAGGATGCCATTTGTTTGGGAAGGGAAAGAGGTGCCTTAACCAGAGGATTTGCCTTCTGTTGGGTGCCAGCTACAGGTAGTTTCTTACCGGACCCGTGTGACACCTGCCAGGCCTTGAGCAGGTGTTTACACAGCCCGAGGTATCTCCGATGGCACTGCACATATGTCTAGGCACCTGAATTGCTGAGTTCCCAAATCACCTGGCGAGCACGTACCACTGCTGAGATCTGGGTTGAGGCTTAGCAGGTATCCCTGCCCTGGGGCTGCCGGGGTGCTCCGAGGAGGCTCAGCTACCAAGGGGTTAACCGGCTCTGCTTGGCGCCCGTGTGTGCTTTCCTTGCCATGTATCCCTCCTAACACGCACCAGATGTGCGAGGCAGCTGCCGGAGTGCCTTAATCCCAGGTTTCGGCACTCGGGGCTGCTTTTCTGACGGGCAGGTCCGCAGCGGGGTCTCTGGGGGCTCTCAGCATGCAGGCAGGGCGGCTGGCAGCACCCATCCTCATCCTCTGCCGGGCTGAGCATCTTCTGCTTGCAGTCACCTGCGGGGTGTGCTGCTGGCGTGGAGGCAGGGCTGGTGCTGATGGTGCAATATTGGGTTGTATGGGACGGGCGGCAGAGTCTGGAGATGGAGCTAGGTGGATTAGCCGTGACGCAGAGGAGCTTCACACCAGCCCCATGTCTGAGAGCTGTCCAGGGACTACGTGGGCAGAGAAACACGTGAATTTATTAACGAACCCAAAGGGAACCCCATTCAGGGGCTGGTGACCCACTGGCACCGGGGGGCTGAAAGCTTGCAGCCACCTGGGAGCACCTGGTCTGAGATGTACAAGGCTTGGTTCACTTGGAGCTGGATTTATTTGGATTTCTCTTGTTATTTCACGGAAATACAGGCCTGATGGTTCGCGTGCATCAGCACCACCCCACTGTCTGCGGTGAAGCTGTGCCAGTTTGCATCAGCTGGAAGTCTTCGGTTCTTTCCCTTACAAGCTCATTTTGCAAACAAACCCCTTGCTAGGGATTTTTTGTGCATTACCAAGCAGCCCCTCTCCCAGCCCTAGGTATCTGTTGCTTGCTGCTGCTAAATAGACACTACGTGCAATTTGTTTTATCAAGCTCCTGCCAGACAGGGTGGAAAATATGATCTCTCCTTCGGTGCATGCGCATGCATGTGCTTTTTTCTGCTGCGAAAGCAGTTTCCTTTCCAGAGAAAGGTTGCTCCAGAGCCATTAACATTGACAAACCCTGAGCTATTGACACATCCCAAGCAACCACAACCGCCATCCATTTGTGAAGGGCAAAATTCCCCCCACAATAGAATCGGAAGCAATAACTGAACCGGCTGCTGGAAGGGTTTCAGAGCAGGCGCCTCCTTGCAGTTGCCACTTACCTGCTGACAGCAACGGGCCCGAGCTCAGCTGTGCCCGAGGAAAGGCTCGTGTGTTATCTGCTGAGTGCTCCCCTGCTCTGAGGGGCTTCTCCTTCCTCGGGCTGGCACTTCTCACCCCTCTTTTCCTCTCCAGTCGAGGTGGTCCTGTACGCAGCTTCAGCTTGTGCTTGCCCCGACCCATCTTTCTGGATCCATCAATCTTCAATGGCAGAAGGGCTCCTTTCAGCTCCGTATGAGGTCTGGCTCTGCAGAATTAATCACCACTTTCCCGCTTGGTGGAGGCATGTGCTGGCCTTCAGGCTTTTTGGATGCCCCCCAGCACTTTCCCCTGCCCCTCCATGGTGGCTCCCATCTTTTTGCCCGGCCCCAGCAGGGGAGGCATGGATGGATGCTGGCTTTCTGCGAGCTGGGATTAGCTGTCTTTCCATGAGGCTTGGAAGTGGGAATTGCAAGGTGATGCTTGGGGCTCCCTTCCTACCCCTTAGCCCACCCTAGCCCTAGCAGGAGAACCAGCCTGGCAGTGTGAGGCAGGGATTAGTGGCTGCTAGGAGTGCCTGTGTTGCACAGGGCAGTGCCACACCATGGGAGAGTCGCTTGGCCACCTGTGCTCTTAATGGTGCTGCCCTGGATCATGCTTGCACCCCCTCTGCTTGCTGCCCTCCTCCTCCTTTTTTAAACCTGCCTTTCCTTTTGCTCCCTTCTCCCTCAGTCCCCTCATTACTTTTCCCCATTCATATCACTCCTGGAGCATCACACCATGCTTGCAGGCTCCCATCTCCCCTCTCACTGGGAGATGAAGCAAAGCCATGGGGTTTTAGGCTTATGATCTACCCATAACATGCTCCAAGGGGACAGAACAGGATGGGTCCCTCTGTCCTGCACGGGGGCGAGAGGGCAGTGGTGGGCTGAGGGACAAGGGCTACTCCTTCCAGCCCTAGCTCTCTTTCCTTTTTGTTTCTGCCTCTCTGGATGTCATAGGAAGAAAGTCATCATTGTTCCCGAGCCAAGCGCCTCAGACTCCTGACATGGTGTTTGACTCTTTGGACTCGGCCCATGCTCATCCATGCTCCTCCTTGGGAGCCAGGCCCCCTGCAGCCTGCGGTGCCGACCCGCGTGGCTGCGGGGTGAGCCCGGGGCCAGGCACCCTCCTGCAGAGCCCTTCCTGAGCGCTTCCCGCCTCCTCTGCCCTGCTGCCCCTCGGGGTATGTGGGCTGGGAGAAAGCACCTTCCAGGGTGGCCGCTGCTTGCTGCATCCCCTCTCTGCCTGCCCCTGGGGTCACGCCTTGGCTCGGGAGCATCCTCGTGCTGCTGCAGGAGCAGGCAGAGCAGGTTGGTCCTACCTCCAAGGGCTTGCTCTGCCTTCTGGTGGCACCTTCAGCATGGCTGTACAACCCCTGCTTCACCCCAGGGTGTTTTCTAGTGCCAGACCTGGCAGGTCCTCAGCGCTCCGACCCTGCTCCTCCCTCCCCAGAAATCACAGCACCCAGCTAACTGTGCTGACGAGACGCGCGGCCCTCCTGACAGCACGCTTCTGGAGCTTGCAACCGGCCGCTCCTGCTGAGAAGGAGATAATGTGCTGCTCTTGGCTGCTAGATGCCCGATTTCCTTGGGATTATCTCTGTCTGCCTGTTCTGGCCTCTGTGCTTGGCTGCCCGAAAATGAGTGTTGATGGAGCGTGCTGAGTGGGAAAGGGGACGGAGGGGACACAGGCAAACCCTCTCCATCAGGCTGTCGTGCTGCCTGCGCCAGCTGGTGCCCCCTTCTCGCTGAACTGGGGCTCCTGGGAGCTGGGCGGGTGCTGGTTTCGAAGTGGGGCTTGCCCATGGTGAAGAGGTCCAGGAGATGTCAGGATGGGCAGAGAGGGCTGGGTGGCAGGGGGAAGGCTGCAGGTTTCTGGCCCTAAAGCTGCCCTTGCTGAGGCAGGGCTTAGCCCATGCTGGAGCAGCAGAGGCTGTTCCTGAAAGGGGGTCTGCTCTGGGTGGGATCCCCCCTCTGACATGTGGGCATGGATGCTGGAGACCGCGCTGGCCCTACGGAGGGCCAATCCTCAGCATGACCGCCTGTTGGAGCCCGTGCTGCTGCTCGGCCAGGCTGGTCCCGCTTTGCATCGCCGAGTATTTGGGGAAAACTCCTTCGGATGCATTTCTTTGTTAGCAATGGAGTCTTTTCTCCTAGTTTTTCCTCCTCCCCACCAGCCCATGTGTTAGCCTCTGACTGATTTTGCAACCAGCCCTACATAGCAGAGCGGTTGTGTAATTAACGGGAACTGGTGCGGCCCTATCTCCCAGGGACTCCCGCCTCCTTCCCGCAGCAGCCCGGGCCGCCTCGCTCCTCCTGGCCTCTCACCTCTCCGCTGACCCTGCTGCTGGGAGCAGCCCTGGGAAGCTCCCCGGTGGCCGGCAGTGGCTGTCGGGGTGCTCGGGACACCCCTGCTCCCGTATCGGGGTGAGGTTTTGCTGCGGGGATTTGTGGCAGTTCCCCTAAGCGTGCGCCACGCACTCCCACCGAAAAATAATAAAAAAGGAGATGAATCAATTCTTTGTTTTTCTTCCTGTGTCCGCTGCGCTCCTGCCCGCTTCCTGGTGGGACCAGGAGGTTTGCTGCTGCGAAAGGAGGCGTGCAGCTGTGGGGCCGGGGCTGCTCTTGGCATGGTGGGATGCAGGCTGCTGCACCTGGGCTGGCCGGCGAGCGCGGGAGGAGAGGGGACAGAAGTGCCTCTGTTCTGCAGCATGGTGCTGAGGGACCGCTTTTCCTCCAGCTGTGATGCGGGGGGCTCTTCCTTGCCTCCCTCCTGCTGTTTCCCAGCAGATGGGTGCTGTCCCGAAAAGCAGAGCCCTGTAGGTGCATGTGCCATTCGGAGTGCGGGGGCAGTGGCGATGAAGTCCAGAGGAGCGTCCTCTGGCTTGAACCTAATTGCCCTGTAAGTACTCGCAGGGCTGGGACGTGCTCCTTTTGAGCAACAGAGGCCTTTTGTGGTGAAACTCTTGCATCGTCTCCCCAGCCCCGAGCTCGGAAATAGCAAACGCAGTGTGAGAGCATTGGAGGGGCCGCAGAGCCAGGCCAGGAGCAGTGTCTGTGCTCACTTGGTTTGTGATCGCTTAGGGGAAGTTTGGTAAACACCTGCACAAAAAAAATAATGAACTGTTTCGAAATGAAGCCGAGGAGAGGCACATCCTTCTGATCTGGGCTCAACGCACTTCCTTTTTATTGAGATTTCTGGGTGTATTTCACGGGCAGCTTCCCCATTTCAAGAAGCACTTCTGCAGAAGTGATTGAAATGTGTACGTAAGGTGAGAGGGGGCTGAGGGCAGAAGGAAGGTGAGGGTGAGAGCAGGGGATCCCCCCGTGGGACACGAGGAGGAGGAGGTGGGCAGGCTGTGCCCTGCACATCCTTGCCTGCGAGGCTAACGTAGGGCTGAGACTTGGTAGGTGCAGTTCAGGCACCCACTGGTCTTGTATAGAAGAAACTTCCCCATGAAGTCACACGTGGACCAGTGGATGCAGGCGAGGGAGGAAAGGCTGATTTTGTTATTTTTTCCAACATTGCTCCCATGATGAGGCAGCGTTAAGGCAAGAGCGATCACCTGTATCTGACAGCATGGCAGGCGGTGTTGGCAGGTGACATCGTTCCCAGTCCTTCCCCGGCCACTCACGTGCTTCTTTATCCTCCTGAAGTGCTGGTGCTTCGGGAAGGAAAGCCAGGATATTCTTTCATCTCCCTCTGGTCGATGCTTAGGGAAACGGAGGCACAGCAGTCGGTCAGTTGAGCAGGCAAGGAGAAGCGGTGAGCGCAGAAGCAGGGTGTGTGCCCCCTGCCGCCCGATGGCAGCCCCCAAAATCCAGCTGCTAGCCTCATCTCCTGAGAAGAGCTTCCCTAGTGCTAAAGTTTCCCTGTGCTAAAGCCCCTCTGGCATTAACCTGGCCCTGGGTTCGTTGTTAGGCACGCAGGGAGGTGAGACTTCTCCCGATGTGAACGGAGCAGGGCTGCCCGAGTGCACGCTGCAACCCGAGGGCACAAACCCAGGCTGGCTTTGTTCCCAGTTTTTGTAATAGGGAAAGCAGGGCTGGAGGTAAGGGGGGAGAAGGAAAAAAGGAAAAGGAAATAAAGGAAAAAAAAGAATTGAAAAAATGAAAAAAAAAAAAGGAAAAAAGAAAAAGGAAAAAAAAAAAAAAAGAAAAAAAAAAAAAAAGGAAAAAAGGGTAAATGGGGAGGGAGAAGAGCTGGAGAAGACGAACGAGGGAGGGATAGAAGTGAGAGGGAAGCAGCCCGGGGGGGGAGCGCTGGGCTTTGTGCTGCGCTCGCAGGCAGCATCCAGCCTCGCATCCAGCGCTGCTCTCGGCAAGCTTTCTCCCTGACATTTCCAGCAGGCAGAGGAGGAGGAGGTGGAGGTGGAGGAGACAAGAGGGGGTGGGCCGGGGGGGGCTCGCAGAAACAAAAGGAAACCAGCTGCAGAACTTCCTGAAGACGGGGCCGGGGGGAGAAGCGAGGGCGTGCGGCGCCGGGCGGGAGCTGCGGGAAGGGGAGCCGCCAGCCGTGGCCACCATGACCAGCGCGATCCTGAGGAGGAACTCCAGCAAGCAGGGCCTGCAGAACCTCATCAGGTGAGCGCCCACCTGCCCGTGTCCCGGGGGGCCGGGTGGGCGCGGGGAGGACGAGGGGACGCCTGTGCCGGGAGCCGTCTCCGCGAGCCTTGGAATCAGCTGGGTTTGGTCCCCAGCCCCGACCGCTCGCGGTGCGCTGGAGGGAAGGCAAATGGATCCCCCCCCTTCCCGAGCAATATGAGAAAAGCAGATCTGAACTTACTGATGGCTTTTCCAGGAGCACACAACTGGAATAACTAAGCGTGGCCGGGCTGTGACACTCACCTGAGCCGGCTGCTATTTTTTTTTTTTTTTTTTTTTTTCCCCGAAATGAGCATTGTGCCGTGCCTGCTGTGATGTGCATTCTTAATTCTGCGAGGGGCCAGGTCCTCCCGGGGCTGCGAGCTGGCGCGGTGCCCTTGATTCAATTAATCGCGATAGTGCTTGGAACCTTTCTTCCTTACCGGCGCAGGGAGGAGGATGGCAGGGTTGGGATTTTTTTCCTTTTCTCAGCCCAGGCTGAGCCGAGTAGCATGGCCACATTGTCTGCTGGTGCTGGGATTCCCTCTCATGTGCTCACTCTGGTTTTGAGACGGGGCTGGAAATACCCCTCCCGAGACCAGTAGCAGCTGGTGCTGGGGCAGCTCGCGCTGTCCCTCGTGTCCCTCCCTGGCAGGAGAGACGAGCTGCTCCCCTCTTTATATTTAACTGAGCCCCTGAGTGAGAGCGGGGTGGAATTAGGGAGCACCAGGCTCACATCCCGCGTGCTGGGCACCTCGGGGCTCCCTCGTGCTGCTGCCGGTGGAAGATGGGGTTGGTGGGACAGATGTTCCCAGGCGGCTTGGGATTTCCCCGGTAATGCAGGCTGCGAACCTCAATTCCTTGCTGTGTGGGGGAGGTTGGGACCAAGAGCCAGCCCGTCCCTGCCACCTCCTTGTCTGGGCACAGGGGTGGTGGCAGGGAAGCTGCTGTCCCCTGGGGTGGGAAGGGGGCATGCAGGGGGAGGCACGCATGCTTTGTACATGCACAAGAGCCATCCAAAGTTGGCACAGCCCATCCAGAGGTGTTTTTCTCTCCGTAACAGTGTCCCTGAGTTCCTCCTGCTTCAAGTGGGGACTTTTTTTGTGTCCCAGAGACATGCAGGGGCTTTTACCAGGGGAACTTTGGGATGGCTTTTGTCCTGTGCGGGGTTTCTATGCTTCATCTAGCTGAGGTCTGGCTATGAGGCTGTGTATTCCAGCCCTGTTTATAGAGGAGGAGGAAGGAGCTAGGGCGTGAAGATGTGTGAGGGATTTAACCCGCTGTTTACGCCCAAATAACTCCACTAACACTTGCAGGAATCAACAGGAGAACAGGCAGGCTCTGCTCCGCTCACAGCCTGTCTTGCAGCTGTATTTTCTCCCTCTTAAGCCTTCCAGGGAGGTGCAAACCCTTGTGCAAGCTCCTTCAGTCTGTGATTGCCTTGAGGCTCCTGGCTTCAAGACACATCCCTGTGAAGACTGCTCCTGCTCTGCTTTTATCTGTCCCAAGGTGACCGCAGGCTGTGTGGTTATGCTGCATAGGTCTGAAGCTCTTCTGACATGCAGGAGTGCACAGCTGACCTGGAGATGAGTAAAAAAAGGCTGTTTGGAGCCCAGTGTGTGAGCACCAGGGATTTCCCTGCGGTGCCAGATGTACCCTTCGCTCCTCCATGCCAAGCATCATGCTCCCTTCTGAGCCTGGTGAGGCTCTCAGCGTCTTTGCTGGGGTGACCTGTTGGCTTGCACTGTGCCCACCAAAATTCAGGAGGATATACCTTTTGTGTTGCTTCCAGGGAGCCATGGGGCTGCTGGGGCTAACCAGGGACTGGCCTTCCCCAAGGCTTGCTTTGGGGTGGGTCGGCGTGCTGGAGAGCCAAGTGGGATGAAGAGCTGTGACAGCACCTTGGGAGCATCCTTCACCTCTTGGCAGGCTGGAAAAAAATAATGAACCCCTCGTGTGCCTTGCTTCCTCCCAGGCACAGGGCACGGGTGGCTTTGCAGGGGGTGCTCGGCAAAGATGGGCCACGCAGCGCTATCTGCCTCCCTCCTTCCCCTGCACGTCCCCCCTCGGGCGTAATCTCTCTGTTGGGACCTCCCTGGGAAAATATTTGTCCTTTTGTATCAAGGTAACAGCACCAACCCCTTGCGTTCACCAGAGACTTTGTATTTTTGAAGTCCTCTACAAACACAAGCCTCCCTATCTCGTTATCGTGGTCTGTTCTCCCCTTATCCTTCTAATGAATTCCTATAAATAAGATAGGGATCCAGCGCCTGTCATGTCGATCCATTCAGTTCATTATCAGTTCCTGCTGGAATTTCTCTCCCTCTATTTATCGAGTCTCAAGTGTTTCACAAAAGAAGATGGCTGTTTAATTAACCCACAAATCAGCCTCTTTGTAAATCGGCAGTGGCGGCTGCACCACTCCCCGAAACTGGCGATGGGGGCTCCGTGCGTACAGCGCGCTGGACGCGGTCACGATCCCATAGCCACGCTGGGTCTGGGGCAGCTTTAAAATACCCTCAGCTCCTCGAATTTCCGTGTATGTCGAGAGTGTAATGCTCGGTGCAATGGGAAGCCGGGCGTTTGCTTTCCCTTCTGTCCGTGCGTGACGTCTCCTGGAGGTGGCCAGGATGTGTCTCAGCAGGGAAGATGCTGCTCTGGTGTCTATTTCTGCTTGACCTCCAGAGCAAGGAGCTGCCCGGGGCCGAGCTGGGAATGAGGAGCTCAAAGGGCTTGGGAAAGAGCGAGAGCTGGATGGCTCTCTGAAAGGGAAGGAGATTTTTTGGGGGGGTTGATGCCAGGCCACGGTTCATTGCAAGGGAGGTGTTGGTATCGTGGGGGCTATTGCAGCTTCTCTGGGCTCACGCTCACCTCCGTGTTCCCTGGGCAGATGCTGGGAGCAGATCCTTCCCTCTCCATGGCAATGGCTGAGCCATCCCCCTGCGTACCATGGGGATGCTTCCCCAGCTTTTCCTGCCCCTGGGGCTTGCTTTGCCAGGAGCACCACATCTGCCATGCGCTGCAATGTTCCTTTTCTGAAGCTGGGCAGCCCAGCCAATGCTTTTTGCTTCTTTTTAGAAAAAAAAATGTGCCTCGCTTGTCTCTGGCTTCTACTCACCCGAAAGCAAGTGGATTTTTAAGGCCTGACCTTAAATTTTGGGGAGCTGCAGGGGGTGAAGGTGGGGTGAAGCCCCACCATACGTATCTGCAGGTGGTTCGGCCAGCAAGGGCTGTGGGTGGGATGCTGGGGTGCAGTGTGACAACAGGCTTCCTGCTTCCCAAGGCTTTTTTTTCCCCTTTCTCCCACCTTTTGTGAGTTGGCTAAGAACAAGAGTTGCAATCAGTGTTTTGGGGCAAAACCTGTTGTTTTTCCTCAAAGGCACAGCAGAGGCTGAGGGCTTGCTGAGGGCCCTGGTTCCCGTTGCAGCTCAACTCATCAGCCCTGGCCATAAACGAATTGAGCCTCAGCTCTCCCAGGGAAATGCACAGCGCGTTCCCACGGCCTCCCTGCTGCCTCCTGTCACTGCTCCGGCAGGAAGCTCCCTCCTGCTGCTCCGGGCGGCAGGGCTTCAGGGGAAATGCATCGCCCTGAGGACCCTACAACAAATGCCTTGTGGCCAAGCCGGTGGGTCCTCGATGCTCAGCCCCGCCGTAAGCAGCAGCACGCCTGATATGAATCTTGCTCAAAATCCCGGCTTCAAGCAGGGGCAAAGCATTGTTCTCCTCCATCCTTTGCAGCATGAGTGTGTCGAGGAGGTAGCCAAGGCAGCGAGGCTGGGGAGGCTTGCTTTCCTCATCCAGAGACAAAAAAAATACACAGGCTTAGTAAGCCAATCCGACCCTCCCTGACAAGCCTGCTTTCTCCTCTGGCGTGCCTCTCCCTTCCAAAAACAGAGCCCAGACTTCCTCCTCTTTAGCCAGACGCCAATTTCTCGAACCTTGCAGCTGAGATAGAGGGAGCGTGAGAAAAGGCCACGGTTCGGGGTCGTACGCGGCACCGATTTCTCACACCTCCCGAGCGCTGCAGCCTGCGCAGGGTGCTGGGAGGGCTCCAGCCCCAGCCCTTTCTCTCCCCCCTCTGCCTCCAAATTCCAGACCGGTGATGTTAATGCATTACCGCACCAGCATATCTGTGTGCTAAGGACCCACGGTCCTGGGGGTGCAATCCATCATCTTGTAAAGGAGTTGTTGGGAGTCTGTCTGCTGTGGTTAATAATGATTAAAAAATACATAAAAGTGGGCTATTAAAGGCGCTGGCCTCAGGCTTGCTCCATCAGGCTGGGAGTGCTGCTGGTGAGATGCTTCCCAGCCCTTAGCAGAGGTAGGGGAGGGACTCGCTGCTTCTCTGTGGCGTGGGTTTGTGTCCAGGTTTGGGGTGTTGGTGATGAGGTGCTGTAACTCCAACAGCAGCATCTATTTCTGCTCCTGTCTCCTGTTTGGTCCATCTTCGTGCAGGCTTTTCCCCTCCCAGGGACCTCGCACACCGGGGCTGCTCCCACCTGCACCTTCTGGGTGGCACCAGGCATACCTGGCACGTGTGGCTGTGTAGCTGCATGTTTTTTACTTTGGGCAGAAACGCGATATGCTGCTGGGAGGAAAGATCCGGATTCATTTAAAAAGAAAAAAAAAAAAAAAAAAAGATGAATTGCTTTAATTTTTAAGGGGAAGCTAGGTCTCTGCCACGCTGCCTAGGGTTTTCTTCCATTTCTGCTCGATGAAAGCACGGGCTGTATCTTACTCGGCTCAGATGCCTTGGCGTGTCCTTATCAGCCCCTGCGTGACGCCTTTCTGCACCCCAGCTCCCGCGGGTCAGCGGGGACGGGAGCCGAGCTGCCTGCCGTGATTTACAGGAGTGGGAAGCGCTGCGGCTGCGGGGCTGCGGATGGGGCGGGGAGGTTTGGTATGAGAAAAAGGCTTAGGGTGAAGCATCTATGCATTTTTTGCCTCTCCTCTCCCCTCGCTGCACCCCCTTTCTTGCTCAAACCCTGCAGCCTGGGCTCTGGCCGGAGCGATGCAGCTGAGGAATTAGATGAATGTTTGGGAGGGAGAGGCTCGTGCAGCGTCGCGGGCTGCCTTCGAGTGACACGGCAATCCTTCAGAGCTGGAATCGCCATGTCCCCCGGGACTGGGCTGAAATAAACTCCAGGCTGTGACATCATAGCTTCTGGTTTTATTTCTTTCCCAGTCCCCTCGTATTGTGCCGATATCCACACCCCCTTCCTTACCCAGGTGGAAGGATGATTACCCCCTTTTTGCTATCAAACCACATTACCTCTAAGCCCCAGAAACATGTCCGTCGAGAAACCGAACTGCTGTTCGCCATCTGACTTGGGGATTTCCACATCACAGACATTTGGCCAGCCTGAAAGTGAGCCTTGTGCCACAGAGGCCACTTGTGCTTGCTGGTGATCAGCAGCAGCCCCTTGGAGGGGGGGGTCAGGATGCTGCTTGGACCTCTGCTGAGTTCCCAGCATCTTCGTGGCGAACTTGGATGAGCCCTTGGGCTTGGGGACAGATTTCTAAAGGTGTCTTGGTACGTGGAGATAAACCTGTGTCCTAGGTCTTTGGAAAGGGCAGAGATGCTGAACTCTGCTGTTCTTCTGTAGCCTCTTGAGAGTGTCCTCTTCCATTTCAGCTGACAAGGGTGAGCTGTACACTCTGGGACCCCTACAGTCACAACTGGATGCTTTACAAACCACAGATAAATGTAGATAAATGCAGATAAAGCCCAGCAGCTCTACCGGGCAGTAGGATGAACCTGGGGACAGTCCTAGCCCATATTCTGTTTTATAAGGGTGGGCAGCTTCAGCAGGTGTTTGCTGGATGGTAGTGAAGTAGTTTTGCTTCGAGTATGCCGTCCTCTCTCCATGATGGGCCGCAGGGCACCGAGGTTGTAGCTGGCCCTGTGACAAAGCAACAGGGGCTGACATGGGTGATGTGGGAAGGGGGAGGGCCCTTGCATAGGTTTCTGCATCTTCCTCTCCCTTTCCTCGAAATTCAGCAGAAGAGGGTGATGCGATGGCTGCTGGGGGACGCAGGGCACCTTCTCCCCTTAATGCAGCTCTGTTTCTCATGGGGACATTTCCAGAGGTGAAAGCACAGCAGCTTTTGCAGATGATGGTGGCGTTACCCTTGGCGGCAGTAGGGCTTGCACTGGATTGCCCTTTGAGAAGTGCTAGGGGTTGGACACAACTCCTCCTAAATCCCATTCCCAAAGCCTCTTTCCCCTCGAACCCTGGGTATGCGGGGGCAGCCGGCACGACAGGGGCACCCACCAAAGTCAACACTGGCCCAGCCTGAGACCCGGCGAGCTCAGGAGACAGGAATGTCAAGTGTGCTGGTGGAGGGTTGTTGGGTTCTGGCACAGGTCCGCAAAGCCTAAAGCCTCTGGGAGGCATTTTGCTTTCCTTTCTGGAATTAGCTTTAGTGCTGAAGGTTGGTTTGGGGCCAGCAAAACTTCCTCTGAGCTGTGAGCCGTGCAAAAGACTCCTCGAGTCTGCAGCATTTCCCTTAAGCACAGCTCGGTTGGTGCCAGAAATTTCCCTCGCCTGTGCATTATCAGCTCCTCGAGTGCCCATGAGGAATGGCCCGGAGGAAACATGACCTTCCTAGAAATGCTGGCTTGTCTGGAGCAGGCATTAGTGGCCACGTGGAGCGTGGATGCCCGTATCTCTGTTCTGCAGGAGGTGTTTGGTAGGGCGAATGGAAACAAAACTCCTCCCTGGGCTGGGGTCCTGTGGGAGGTGAGGTCAAGAGGCGGATCTGAACCGGGCAGCCAGACCCAGGCAGAGGAGTCTGAGCATCCCAGAGGTCTGGCCAGATGTGGCTGCGTGGCCAAATCTGGACCTGGGTGCTTTGAGCCTGGCCCTAGGTCTACATGCTTTCCTCACCTCCCCAGTAAGGGAAAGCCCCCTCTATTTAGGCAGCTGGCTTGGGGTGGAGCACACCGTGTGCTGTCGGTTTCCTTGTCCCGTGTCAGGTGAAATGACAAGGGCAGCTCTTGGTCCCACCAGCAGCTATGAGCCTGGTTTTTCCCATATCCGCTCAGTTTTGGGGAAATTACATCTGGAGCAGAGCTGTGCGCCACCAGCCTGTCCAGGCCAACTGAAGCACCAGGTGAGGGCTTCCAGAAATGGCAAAGATGGTTGTGCGACAAGGAGAAAAAAAACAGGAGACCGTGGCTCCTTGTGAAGAAAACTGAACCATTTTGAAATGAAATCTTTCCACCTTCTTGCTTTGAGTGGAAATTTCACAGCCGACTCCCTCAAGACAGAGGGGGCTGATGAAGGCTTGAGCTTGTCCAAGCCGAGATGGCACAGTCTGTTTGCAGCTCAGCAAACCGCTGTAGCTGACCCAAACGTGAGCACTGTGCCAAGGTTTTGTTTGTTAACTCATTTGCTTGTTTTTCATTGAAAACAAATATTTGTGCTGCTAGGTCAGTTGGAAAGGAGTAATCACTTTCCCTCTCCTTGTTGGCTTGAGCACTGAGCCCCAGAGCATCACTTTCTAAACCTTGCTCTGGTGCCAGCTTGTTTGAGCACAAAAGAGAGCTCTGAATCTGCTGATAAAGTGGTTTTAGGTGTTTGCTGGCATTCCTGAACCCAGGGCAAGTGGGGGCTCGGTGGGGGCTTGTTCGTGCCCAAAGTGTATGAGAAGCACCCAGTGTCCTTGTGTCCAAGCCGTGTGCCCTGTGGCCATGGGCACTCGGATGCCAGCTTGCTCTTTGGTGATGGGAGCCGGGACATTCCCTCACCCTGCAGAAAACTGCGTCTCCCCGAAACAGTCTCCCCGGCGTTGTCCTTGGCCCGTTCAGAAGATGCAGCGACAGAATAGCGAGCCGGTGAGGTCATGGGGAGAGAATTAGTCACATCCAAGTGGGAAACGCAGAGGGCTGCAGACCAACGCTGGTGTGGGAAGCTGGCGTGATGCAGACGGGACCCCCCCCAGGTTGCCACAATCCCCTACAACAGCTTTCTGGGGAGCTGGAATTGCATGAAAATCTGGTTTGCTCGGGGAGAAATGTGGGCCTCGCTTCTCGTAAGCGGGGCGATCCAGGCGAGAGGGGGTTAAGGGCCTTTCGGAATCGGAGACTCTCTGGAGCTGTCACACAGGGGAGGGAGATCGTGGCAGAGTTTAATGAATGACTTCATTTAGATATTAAAAAAAAAAAAGCGTGCACACACCAAAAAAAATAAAACAACAGCACGGTGGCTTCCTGCCAGGCCCACAGACAAGGGTTTCTATGGGAACAGAGGGGGGAAAACAATAAATATGAGTGGGGGACGAGGAGGGGAGGAAGGGACCTGGCCTTCCCTCGGGTGGCTTCGGGCTCTTTGTTCCCATTGAGGGCAAGGGGCAATGTGTGGGGGAAAGGAAAGTGTGGCTGGAGGCACCTGATGGTGTTTAGGAGAAGACCCCACCCAAAATGAATGAGGCAAGGGCAAGTTTGTTGTTCTGGAGGGGCAGCTGGGGCATCCTCACCTTGCTCCCCCCCATCACGCTGCCCCGCTTGGGCTGGCGGAGCTGGGCTCAGCTGGAAGATGCCTCACACTCACTCAAAGTGGGCCTTTAAAAAAAAATAATTTTTCTTTCCTTTAGATTTTTGCCCTGGTCCGAATTGACATCGCATCTTGCGTCCTACCAAATGGGTTTGTCCTACAGGGAGAGCAGCCCCCTGGTGTGCCCGCACCGGGCAGGAGGCTGCAGATCTCCGTCCTTACTGCCATCTGCACGCCTTGCACAGGAGCATCTTGGCAAGCAGGCTTGCGGACGTGGGGAAATAGCCCTCCCAGTCTGCTGTGGACCTGGGCGAGTGGGATGGGGAGAGCAGCAGCAGCAGCGGGTGCCCTGGCACAGACCTGCCCCTCGCAGGCAGCGTGTTGCAGTGCCCCACACCAAGGCTGCTGCCCATAGGGACAATGCTGTCTCTTCCTGTGCATCCCATAAGCTTGCACACCAGTCTGTCCCAGGCACCAGGCCTTTCCACCACGGGTCTGACATGCTCCTGGAATTGCTCTCCTTGGGAAAGGAGCACAAAGGCTGCAGTGGGATGGCCATCGTCACAACCATGCCAGGAGCACTCACCCACCGGGGCCCCTGGCCCGCAGGGAGGGGTGTTTGAGCAGCTCAGGGGGTTATCACCAGTATGTTCAAGACCTCACAGTGGCACTGAGATGGGTTTCCCTCTGTTTTGGCAAGGCTGACAGCACAGTGGAGTGTGGAAGACGAGGAGGAAGCAGCCAGAGAGCGGCGGCGGCGGGAGCGGGAGAAGCAGCTGAGGTCCCAGGCAGAGGAAGGCTTCAATGACACCGGCTCCTGCTCAGAGAGTGCGGGCTCAGCGCAGGAAAACCAGTAAGAAATACCCCCGTATATACATCCTGGCAGCAAAAACCTCCAGCCGTGGAGCGGGCATCTGTTGTTCGAGGCCGTTTGTGGGGTGGAGGGGTTCCTGAGCAGGTCTGGGGGGATTTAGCCCAGGTTAAACAAGGATCGTGCTTCCAGTTTGGGCAGGAAAAGCCAAATGGCTGAAGGTGTGATGCACTGCCCTCGGTAGCTCATGGGCTGGGGGTGAGGCCTCCCCTGGCCAGGCTCCCTGCTCTTCCATCGAGGATGCTGCACCGGCAGTGGGAGACAATCTGCAATAGGGCAGGGTCCGTGATCACAGAGCACCCACCAGAGAGGAGCAACAACTTCATTTCACTAGGAAACCAGCAAAAAAAACCACTAAAATCCTTTTATTTTTTTTTTTTTTTTTTTTTTTTTCCATGAAAAGATTTGTTGCTTTCTTTTTTTCCTCAGGTGTTTTGCAAATTATTCAGGACTTTTTGTTGTTGTTGTTGTTGTAAAGAAGCTTCAAAATATTTTATGGCAATGTACCCAGTGATGTTCTGCAGACAAAACCACTGTGATATGCTCTAGAAGCAAGCAGCGTATCTGGAAAGTAATAATAATCATTCACTCTCTCCCCCGGCCCCTTTCACACAGGGGCTGGAAAACAGTTGCAGAGGTCTTTGAAGCAGCTGACAAGATGCTCTGATTTACTGGGGGATGCTGCGAGCAGCCCCAGACAAAAAGCACTGGCAGTGCCTGAATTTGAGTGCCCAGGCACCTGCCTTAGCCACACGTGTACCTTTGGTGTCAGTGGGAAGGATGCTGCTGCCTCTCCGGCCGTCCCCCGGTTCCTTCTGCAGCTGCTGACAGCCACCTGGGCTGGCTCAGGCAGCCGGGGTCAGCCTGCTGGCAGTCTGCGCTGCTCCCATGTAAACACCGGAGCTTCCCGCACCAGGACTCACCCCATCTGCATTGCTGCTCTCTTCCCTTCCTCCCGTTAAAAAATAAAATAAAAGGAAATAGCCAGCAAACTGCTGGGGCTGAGCAGCAGTTCTGTGTGCCCAACCCCTGCTACCCTCCTGGGTGAGCCTGGCGAGGGTGTGGGTTTTTTGGAGACCTTCAGTTCCTGTGGTCAGATGACTCCTGGATCTCGCAGAAATCACGGAATCATAGGAGCTTTTGGGTTGGGAAAGGCCTTCAGGGTCATCAGCCTGACCTACCGAGACCCACCACTAAGGACACGTGTCTCAAGCCACTGGGGTTATGGAGAAGGCAAAGCATCTCCTGACACCTCCTAAGAGCCCAGAAAGGCAAAGAAAATAATAGTAATAATAAAGGCTCATTCATGCTTATTGTGCATTTCAAATCTGTGAATTTTAGACTAATCCCTGGGCTCCACACCCTACTTGCTGTTCCCAGGGGATGTGACCACCCTGTGTCCCGTGAAGCCACCTCTTCCAGCTGATGCTTGCAACGTGGGCACACACCCTGCAGCCCCACCTGGGTGGCAGTTCTTGTTGTGAATGCAAGGAAAGAAATAGGAAAACCCAACAATCCCTGTGCCCAGCTGGTGCCAGCAGTTGTGTGACCTCAGAGAGCCACTGCTCCGTCTGTCTGTCTGTCTGTCTGTCCCTGGGCTGGGGCCGTGTGCTAGCAGAGGGCTGTCATCACAGCCTGGGAACACACTCCCAGGGCCAGAGGGCAGCGGGCTGCAGGGTGGACATGTTTCATCCTCTCTCCTTTCCTATTTAGGAAGGATGAGGGCGATTTTCCCCTCCAGCACACAGAGCCATTCCCTCTGAGCTGGCAGCAAAGCAGCTTTTGGTGCAGTTGGGTTTCAGCCTGGCGAACGGGGGGCTGCTGAGCATGCTGATACCTTGAACTGCAGCCAGCAGAGGGGCTGGGGAAGATGTGAGATGGAGCAAGGCTGGGCTGTGGTCCCCTGCCCAACCCCGAATCATCAGCATGAGGAATGCCCACGTAGATATCTGGGAGTGCAGCAAGGCAGGGCCACGCCTGCAGCACTCACCCTCACCCTTTGTTTCACACCTCCCTCAGATGGGGCAGGACCAGCACTGGTATTTCACAGATGGGGAGCCAGCGTCTCAGAAGTGCATTTGACTGCTTCAAAGCTCTCTGGGAACATGAGGATCAGCCCAGGACTCGAGCCTGTGCCCCAACACTGAGTTTTCCTGCCCTCCTAATGCAGGGCTCTGCTCGGGCTGCCTCCTGCTGGTTCCTTTTGCTGAGGGCCCCGTGCAGGCACAGGGCAAGCAGGAAACACCTCTGGTCCAAATGAGCTCCAGTGCAGACGAAAACCATGAGACTTCTTCATTTTGCTGTGCCCCTTATATCTGCTCACCTGTCCCAGAGACCGGGCAGGCAGCAGGGTGCTTCTGCTGGACACAGCAAGCTAGCCAGGTCTTTTGCATCACTTTCATCCTAATTTTCCTCCTTGCTATGTTTCAGCTATGACTTTAAGCCCTCGGGGCCCTCAGAGCTGGAGGAGGACGAGGGGTTCAGCGACTGGTCCCAGAAGCTCGAGCAGCGCAAACAGAGGTGGGTAGCACAAAGCTGGAGCCACCAATGTCCCCAGGATGAGGTGGCCAAGGCCAGGTCCTGCTGTGCACGCCAAGACGGGAGGCTGTAGCATTGGTGGGATGGGGACGGATGCTCTCTGCCTGTGATTTGGGCTACCTGGGAGGAAGAGATGCGGGGCTGTCCCAGGCTTTGGGGATGTTTGGCTTCAGCTTCACACTCTGAGCAATGGCAGGCAGCCAGGACGTCTGGGCTTGAAGGAGTGACAACAGCGGATCTAAGCCACCTGAGCTGCTGCAGGGGCTGAAACGGCCCCTAACATAATGCAGGCAGCCTAAAAAAGCTGCTCTAAGTTATTGCTACTTCATGGCTCATGTCAGCGTAGTGGGTGTCATGGCCCCAGCCCACCTTGTGCTCAATTCCTCTCTCAGTGGTGGAAAACAGAGCCCAGATGGACGCTTGTGTCCCTGCCCAAGAGCCGAGGGCCAGATCCATCCCTCTCTGCTGGCTGAGCTGAGCAGTGCTCCTGGTTAACTCCTGCCCTGGACACTGTGTACCTGCGCGTAAACTCTGTGACTCAGCTGTCCCAGCAGCGTGGTTTTATGGGGATCTTTGTCCCACGATGACACAACCCCTTCTTTACCCATGGGATTGAAAAAAAAAGCATAATATTAATATTTACTGCTGCGCAAATACATGGCCTCTTCCTTTACCCAAACACTGCAAGCTGCACCTTCCCCTTCGCAGCCCCACGAGCAGCTCCCAGCAGAGCTGATGATCACAGCTGGGGGAGCAATGAGAAACCAGCCCCAGCTGCTTTTCTGCACCCTCCCCTCCCTATTCCCCCCCTTATAAAGAGCTTGGCCCCAGGGAGAGGCTGCTGCTGTTGGCTGGAGGGGCTCTCTGTGAAAGGTGGGCTTCCCAGCTGGTGGCTGTGCCCCATAAAGTTTGTTCCACTGCTTTGTCCTTCCTCCTGGCCCCTCTGCCTTGCCTGAGGACAGACTTGGAGTGCAAGTGACGGTAGGAGGTGTGTCTGGCCAGGATGCCCTGTGCTGAGTCAAGTGGTGCTGTGGGGTTTCCCAAATCTCCTTTATTTCTGAACTAAACATGGAGTAAGCCCTATTTCTTCCATCTGAAGAGTATTTAGGCTCTGGTACCCAAACAAGGGAGAGGAGATGGTTGCTCTCTGGTAGAGGGAGCTAAACAGCTTATGCATCCCCTGAGGGCTTGTGCAAGCCTATAGTTTCTTTTGGGGTCAGGTTTCCCCCTTTGCAGGGGAGATCTGTGCCATAGGCAGCCATGCAGGAGGGAGGGAGCTGGATGCCCCTCTGCTGTGGTGCAGCGGGGTCAGGCTTGCTGCCTCCCATACAAAATTGCTCCATGTAAGAAGCATCCAGTATGCTGTGTTGTATTTAGTGGCGTAAAATTCTTAAAATGAACTTGCTCTTTAGCTGGAGCTGTTGTTGGCTGAGGCATCTTGGTTAAAAGAAGCTAGTTGCCTGGGCTGCAAAACCTTCAGAGCCTGTTTGTTGGTCATGACCATGCTGTCGTGGGAGGATGATCAGTAGTGAGCCAGCATATGCATCAGCCTTTTTTCCAGAGGGGTCAGTGAGAAGGGCTGGAAGGTGGCTGTCCTGCGAGCTGCCTTTCCAGCTGCAGGGAGGTGGATGGAAAAGCCAAGCTGGAGCTGCTGGCCGGGGAGGCAGGAGCAGTGAGTCACCCGGGGCTCTGGCAGCAGCCTGCTAGCCAGCTCCCTAGCCTGCAACCCCAGCAATTTTCTAAGAAATAGGTGGGAGGAGAAAGCTGGCCTCCAGCCCGGGGCCATAAGATGGCAATAGCACCTTGGCATGCATCTGTGAGGGCTCAGGGGTTAAGTGCTCCTGCTGGCTCCATGCACGCAGCGTAGGCTGCTCTGCTCTGGCAAAATGGGTTCCTCAAACACTGCTGGGTCTCTTCTCTGCAGCCCCTGAGAGCTGTAGGAATCCTCAGGTCAAGCTGCTGTGATTTATTGTTATTATTTGTATCTTTAAAAGCCCTGGTTGCTTTGGAACTGCATTAGTTTGCTGGGCTCTCCTTAGGGCCATGAGCAGAGGTGTCACTTATTTGGGTGGGTAAAACTGAAGTTTGGTACTGACACAGATTTACTACTGCCTGTGAAGGTGTGTCTGTAGGCTCATAACAATGTGTTGCTTCTTTGACCTCTCCCCCTGCCCCTAGGTCCCCGCGGCAGTCGTATGAAGAAGAGGACCTCAGTTTGAGGGAAGCAGAGGTCAAACTGGAGCAGATCCAGCTGGACCGGGAAAGCCCGGCAGAGACCCAGGAGGAGAATGTGGCTATTAGGGAGGAAGAGGAGAGGCTGTGCCAGGAGGAAGAACGTGTCCTAGAGCAGCAGCATGAGGAGGAGAGAGCCGAGCAGGAGGTGAGGTTGGGAGGAGCTGGGCTCAGGTGGGATGGCTGAGGTGGGGAGGGACCCCCGGGTTGATCTGGTCCCAGCCCTGCTCCAGCAGGGTGCCCAGGGCCATGTTCAAGTGGCTTTGAAGATCCCAAAGGAGGGAAACTTGGCAGCCTCTGGGCAGGCTGCTGCAGGCCTTGCTCCGGTGCCAGCCCATGTAGGTGGTGTTGGCCCGGCACAATGTGGGGATGGTGCTGCCATTGCCTAGCTGCCTTCCTGAGGCCTGAGAATTGCCCTTTAGAATAAAGGCAGATGCTCTCCGTCCTGATAGCCTGAAATGAGAAACTCCTGTTTTCCTGTCGCAGTAGTAGTAGGAAACCCTTAACTGATGCAAGGGCCCCTTTTCGTGTCATCCTGCAACCTTGAACCTGCGAAAATCCTCTGAATTTATTTTTTTTCAAAACTTCTTCCTGGATGTTCCAGAATGAGATAATGTTAACACAGTTTCTGTGTCAGAGTATTTACTTAGTGTAAAGCAGGAAGCCTGGGAGACGGGGGGGGGGGGGTGGGAAAAAAAATCAATTTTTTTGCATTCTAAGCATTTTGACCAGCTCACTTCCTGGCTTGCTCATTTTCTGCACTCAGGAAAAGAAGAGAAGGAGAAATGAAGAGGAAGAAGCACCAGAAAAACGCCAGAAGGCCCCAAGCCCCACCAGCCTGGAAGAGGAGGAGCTGTGCTCTGACCACACAGCAGTGTGCTCCACCAAGGTCTGTGCTCAGGGACCCCTCTGGCACCTAGTGACAAGGAAAAATGTCCCAGGGCTTATGGCAAAACCGGGTGTGAAATCTGCTAGGGGCTGGGTCAATTCACTTAATCTATTTCCCTCATCTTTGGTTGTTGGCCTCCTGCTTTGTCTGCTTATGCTGTTGGAGGCTGTAACTGTGCCTGCCTGTGTAGGCTTTGCCAATCAGTGTGAATCTTTAAGTCATCATTGAGGATGCCAGGGGACGGAGTAAAACAAAGAGGTCTGTTTTAAGCTTTGGTTAAAGATGACACATGAACTTAATCAGAAATATTTTTTTTTTAAAAAAAAAGAAACTTGAAGCATTGAAGTACTGGAATTTCCCTATCTTACGATAAAACAGAAAATACCGCTTAACCTTTCTAAAGCTAACTCTTTTTAAAGCAATCTGGGATTCCTGATCTCTGAAATACCTCGCCTTGCCCCCTTCACATCTGTGTGAATTGATGCTCTTGTGAGACTTCCATTTCTAACGCCACTCAAATTGATCTCCTGGCTTGTGTTGCATTTAGCACAAATCCTCAGTTCAGTGCGTGTGCTTCTACATACAATAGACACAGATAAGTGGTTTCTGTAGCAATGGGCTTTTTGTCTCTCTAAGCCCTGGGGTTGCTGATTATTGCTCTTAGGGAAGTGGTGAGGGGCCCAGGTAGCCTATTAACCTGCTGTTGGTGTTATCCTTGCTTCTCTGTTTGGCATTCAGATCTGTGCTGTTTGCTTCTTAGTCAATATTTCCTGGGCAGGGAGGATTGTACGAGCACTTCCTCTTGCAACAGTAAATAGCAGCAAGAGGAAGATTTCATCATCTACAATCATCAGATTCTTGTTGTTTACAGAGAAGCCTTTTAAAATCAAATAAAAAAAAAGAGGAGGAAAGGTGGGTTTCAGTGCAGGCCATGTCATAATGTCAAGTTTGAAAAGTGGGCTGGGGGTGGCCTAAGCAGATACCGAGAGTGGGATCAGTGGGGAAATGTGAGAAATGCTTCAGTGCCTGTTATGTGCTGAAAGTCCTCTCGCTGCAGCTCCCAAACACACGCAGCTTCCTGACCCAAGCTTCACTGCTGTTGCTAGGGTTAGCCCATGGAAAGGTTTAGAGATCTAGTTGCTGTTTGTTATATTGGTGACATCAGAACTAACAAATACACAAAGCCAAAAATAAAGCTGTTCAGGGAAAAATAAGAGCTTGGGATCCTTCTGAAGGAAGGAGGATCTTTATGCCCCAGCTAGCAGGGTTTTATGTGAATCCTATGAATTTCACAGATTGACCACCAAGAAGGTGGTCTGGCATGGGATTGCTCAGCAGAGATCCTGGTTATAGGATGAGAACATCCCCAGTGGGCTGGGAGCTCCCCTGCCAGTGGTGGCTGGTGGTGGCCAGGGACAGATCTGGGACAGCTGGATATTGGGGTGCAATATAACAGGGTGTTTGGGGCTCAGAGGGATGAAGTGGGTGTGTGGGAGCAAGGTGGAAGCCTTGTACCAGCACCATTTAGCCCCAGGCTGCTTGTGAGCTGAAT
This sequence comes from Heteronetta atricapilla, assembly GCA_011075105.1. Taxonomy (NCBI): domain Eukaryota; kingdom Metazoa; phylum Chordata; class Aves; order Anseriformes; family Anatidae; genus Heteronetta; species Heteronetta atricapilla. Next base: position 36,103,284 of record CM021735.1, read on the forward strand.
TTTTGAGGTTGGTGAGTGAGCAAGTGTGGTTTCTTCTGGCCTTCACAAAGTGATTGGAACTAGAGAAATGCATGGCTCTTGCTGCAAGGAATTGCCCTAATGGGCAGAGGAAGATGGTCTGCAAATAGTTCAGATGGAAACAAGCCTTCCCTCATCTGTCCTGCTGAGATCTCCTGTCACCTGCAGCCTGTTCCTAGGCCCCTCTGTGTTCAAGTTGACGCTTGGTTTTGACCTGTGGATGATTTGCACCTGTACAGCTCCTCTCTGGCAGGGCTGGCCAGTTTTTTTCCATTGATAAATACTTGTGGTCAAGAAGCTGAGACATGGGCAGGGAATCTGAGTGCCCATTCAGGTGCTGTTGTGCCCCATGAGGTGTCACCTTTCCTACCAGTGTCCCAGAAGGATGAGCAGGACAATCTTTGAAGCTGTAGATTGGAGACAAGCTTCAGTTCCTCTGGCACTGAGCCAAAAAGCACGCTGGTGGCAGGCAGACAGCCTGCCCAGAAGGAGCTGCTGGGATATCTGTCATGCTGCTGTGCTGGGTGACTCTTTGGTACGTCTCTATTAGCAATGTGCTACTTGTTGGTGGCTGTGCTCTTTTCTAACAGGCCTTGAGCTGGTCAGCATGGGTGTTAAGTGTGTACTTCCCATGACTGTCTTCTGGTTAGTTAAAATTTAGCACTAGTATCTTTGAAGCAAGCACTTAATGCTGCTTTTTACCTGCTGCCTTGGTAGGTGGTGTTTCCTGCAGCACAGACAGCAGTGTACAGGGGAAGGCTTCTTGTTACTTGGTTGCTGCTACTTCCTGTAAGAACTACCCTTTGACTGGAAAGTGATTGTCTCCATTCTTGTCTTCTGGCACAGAAGAGCGGGGAGGTTTAGCAACACTTTGGTCTTTTCCTTTATTCTGAGTCTGAAGTGTTTGCTTGCCTTCCTGTCTTGGCCAAAGAGCTCTTGCGGAGGAGGCTCTTGGGCAAAGCTCTCTTCCCTGATGGCCTGACCCGAAGGGTTGCCTTGCAGGTGGCTCCATGTGCTGAATTGCCCTGTCTGTGTGCTCCTCTGGTACTGATGAGCCAGTGCCACTTGTGGCTGTGCTGCTCTGGTGCTTGGCTCCTCTTCTGCAGCAGTGGCTGGCGATAACTGCAATTTCCCCCCGCCTTTCTGTGCTTGCCACTCTTTCCTGGCAAGGAAACCAAGTGCCTGAGAAAGGTAACAGTCCTCGAGCAGAGGGAGTAAGGAGAAGGAATGCTTGCTGTTTCTGAGCATCATGAGAATGTGGGACTGAGTGCCCCAGATCTGGGGGAGGGAGCAGGGAAGAGGAATGGCTGAAATATGGTCAGCCAAGGTGACCTACATCCACCTGAGGCCCATAGAGAAATGTTAACACCTGTCTCTTCTCTCCCCCTTTAGATCACGGACAGAACCGAGTCTCTGAACCGCTCAATAAAGAAAAGGTACTTGCAGGGTTGTGTGAGGCTCGGGGTGAAGCAGGTCCCTGCCCAGCTTGGGGGGTGCCAGAGGCCCTGCCGTGGGGATGGGCAGGAGCAGGCTGCTCACAGCCCTTGTCTCCTCCTGCCGACCTGAGGTGCCAGGGCATGGCCTCATTCCTCTTCTCTCCCCAGTAACAGCATCAAGAAGAGCCAGCCTCCCCTCCCCGTGTCGAAGATCGATGACAGGCTGGAGCAGTACACACAAGCCATTGAGGTGAGGTGCTGTGCTCTCTGTCCCCAGCCTACAGGGAGCCCCCATGCAGGGTGTAGCTCTACCACCGTGTCTCCACCTCACCTTCTGGAGGTGGCAACTGAGACATCTCCCCATGGATGGGAGCAGCTGTTTCTCCTGTCTCAGTCTCCTTCCAGAGCATGAAGGTTTCTCTAGTGAGCTGCCCTGTCCTTGTTTCCTTGTGTTCCCCGCTTGAGGGGTGAGAGCCTCTGGCAGGAACCACCAACACCTCCTTTTAAAGCCCCTCATCCCTGAGGACCTCCAATTCGAGGAAAAACAAAAAAGCACATGCTCAGAGCTGTTAGGTTCCCCAGTGGTGATCTCTTTCCATCTCTCTTCTAGACATCCACAAAGGCTCCGAAGCCTGTCCGACAGCCCTCTCTCGACCTTCCCACCACCAGCATGATGGTGGCCAGCACAAAAAGCCTCTGGGAGACTGGAGAGGTTGCAGCTCAGTCTGCTGTGAAGACCCCGGCCTGTAAGGTAAGGCAACTGTGGGATGTGTCGTGCTTTGTGCAGGAGAGAAACTCTGCTAGGGTGCCAAATTGTTCCTTGGTGTTGCAGCTAGGAAAGCCTCTGTGATGCTGATTGAGGCCCTGTTTTGAAATAGGAGTAAATTCACTGCTGTGGAAACCATGTGTCTATTCTGCAGGAGCTAGGGCTCAACTCCAGGTGTTGAGAGCAATATTGGGTCTATCATAATGATAAATCTTGTAAATTTGGAAAATGCAATGGGTATAATGGATTGCTCTTAATAACCTGACTTCTTGGTTGTTGTGAGCAGGGGTGGTTCTGTAACACATGGATTGTAAGCCTGTGTTTATATGAGTAAAATTCCTTCCGCACAAAAAAGCCTTGATGTTAACATGTCTTAAATAGTTAACAAACCTAAGAAAATAAACATCTGGGATCTCTGGTCCAGGCTCTTGCTGGAGACAGTGGGAGAGAAGAAAACACAGGATATACGGGGAATAGGAAGAAGTTTTCATAGTCTTGGGTTTTATCTGCAGCTGCTGTAGGTCAGACAATGTGATATTGTAGCTATAAAAGGAGGTCAGATGTGTGGGGCTGGAGGAGATGTGAACGGAGGCACGTCCAGCACCACTGGTGGTGGAGGGTAACGAGAACCTCATCTTCTCAGGATATCGTGGCTGGGGACATCGTGAGCAAAAGAAGCCTTTGGGAACAGAAGGGCAACCCCAAACCTGAGACCAATGTCAAGGTAAGTTGTGTGGGGGCACGAGTCCTTTCATTTTCACAGCAGGGAAAGGGCTCTTAACTGGGTTGGAAGTGTTGAGAAGACAGCGATGCACTACAGAGACAAGGGCTGCCTGTAGCTATCAAAGCAATTGTATGTACAAGGTCACTGTTAGGAAAAGCTCTTATAGCTCCAGTCCTAGCAAAAATGTGGGCAAAAATCGTATTATAACCAGCAACACTGAAGGGTCTTCTGAATGGCTTGTTCTTCTCAGACAATGGGCTGCTAGCCCAAGCCTTCTAAGCTAAAATTGAACTGCAAACATGATTTACTTAGCTCTTGTTATGCTTTTTAGTCCTGAGAGTAAAGAAAAACATCTGAAGTTAGGCCTAAAGTAGTATCAATGCTTTTAGATGGATCTGGGGTTTTGTGCCTACTGGTACCTCTGTGGGAATGGTTATTAAATCCAGCAAGCAGCTGCTGTTCAATCTGTCCAGCCTGAGAGAAGATGGAAGTACATGGTCTGTTCCTGGATCTGTACTGCTGCCAGTGTGCAGGGAAATAAAATGGCTTTTGCCATGGGTGAAACCAACCCTGCAGAGCACCAGGATCCCCGAGCCCTCTGGGATTACAGACAGCTATCATGTGCTTCTAGCTTTGGTTATTTAAGGGAGAAAGCTGCTGACTCTGGCTACTTCTTTCTCTGTCTAGTCCACTTCTTCTGGCAAGAGGTACAAATTTGTTGCAACAGGCCATGGCCAGTACAAGAAGGTGTTGATAGATGATGCCACAGAGCAATAGCACGCCTGGAGAACTCCTTAACCAGGTAGGTGGGGTGTGACCTTGCTCTGCACAACCAACTCCTGGCGCTGTTTTGACAGGACACTTGGTTTATTTCTGCCAGCTAAACTTTGGGCAAGCTGGAAGATGAAATGCAGTAACAGCTGGAGCCTTGCTGCTTGGGCAAATGCCTGGCTTTGGGCTGGAAGGAGCACAGCAGGAGTGTGTGCTTGTTTACAGACTCTTCCCGATGCTTCTAGGGAGCTGGGTACCTGTGTCTGACCCACAAAACAGGTCTCTTAGTTATTTGTTCTGGTGAAGATGTTTGCCTTTGCAAGCTCAAATGAAGTATCTCTGCTGGATTTATTTATACACTCATGTTGCAAGGAGAAATACATAGCTGGAGGTCACTCTGGTTGAGCATGGGGACTGATACAGTCCTGAGATTCAAATAATTCAAATGATTCTGGGCTCTAATTCCAGTTATTTACTGGGGTGGGGTGGGAGAACTTGCAATGATTTCAGTGACCTCTTGGAACCAGCCCATGCTGGGTTGTGGTGGGGAGGGCATGAACATCTACTGTGCTGGGTAGACCAACAGAGCACATTGTCCTTGGGTGTGCAGCAAGCAGGGGAGGCAAAGCTGGGATGTGTGACTTCTTGAAATGGTGTTTGAAGCTCGGGAGCTTACACTCATGTTGTGTTTGGTAATAGATCTTCCAGTGTTAACTTGAGTGGATGATGGTAAAGGGATGTGGCAATAAGGAGGGATGGCACAGAGTGAGGTGACAACTGCCTGGATCCAACCAGGCAGCATCTGGCACTGAATGGAGAGGATGTTGCTGGGGGTGAAAACAAGCTCATTTTTTTCCTTCTACTATAAAAAAGCTTTATTTCATAGCCAAGCTTATAAGTAATGCTGTCTGCTACAAAACACCTTTGAGTTCTCCTGGGGGGTTTGCTGTTTTTTCCTCCTCCAAGGACCTGACTTCTGAATGTTTGTTTTTTTTTTCCCCTACTTTTGTGGTTTTCCCTCCTTTTGTGGTGCCCATTTAGAAGAGAACCACTCCTGAATCCTGATTTGAGGTGGGCAGTAGTACAAACCCAAGCCTGCCCATAGCTACCTTTTCAGTTATAAGGAAGAAAGAGTCCACAGAACTTGTGTCCTCTACTTGCTTCTCTGCCTGGGGCTTCCAGAAAACCATTAAGGTCTCCTCTTTGATTTGTTGTCTTTCTCCCAAAGTCTCTTTTGATGCACCAGATAGATCCTACCGGGCTTCAGTTTTTAACAGCAACATCTTGGCAGGTTTTGTTTGTCCCACCTGAGTTTCTGCAAGCAGCTCAAAGGAAGATGCCCTCAGGTTTACTTTCTTCCAGCAGCCTTTCTTAAAAGGTCGGTTACTGTCTTGGGAAGTCCTCTAAGATCCATCTGAACAGCCACTGAGCAGCACTGCCGTCCTATGGGCTTACTTGCATAAATGTATTTTTTTCTTCTCTGTGAATAGCAAAAGGACTGCAGCAGCTGAAGGATTTTGGCTAGTAGATGTTCTCGAGCTATTAGCTGGTTATTTTACGTGCTGAGAGGTCCCTGCTCCTCAGATTCTCTTCCCCATGACTATGTTCATCCTTTTTCCCTACTGCATGATTCCCCTCATGTCTTTCTGCTCCCAAACCTTTCTGTCTCACCCTCATATCCCTCACTCAACACTATCTCATCAGCTTCCTAGTCACTTGAGCGCAGGTACAGTTTTTCCTCTCCTGTCCTGAGCTGCAGGACCTCTGAGCAGGCTGCTGAGTAAGAGGTTTTCTCTAAGTGGCAATTTGGGCTCTTACCAACCACCTGAGGCTGTTTGACATTGATGGTGAACTTCATGCCCAGCAGTGCTCCCCTTCCCTCACTCATTATGGCAGCTCAGGCTGTGATGTGCTGCAAAGGCTCTGAAACAGGAGGTGGTGGAGATCTGCTGTTGCCTCTGGGCATCTGTTCTCCTGTCTGCAATGCTCTTGTGCCAGGGTCTGTCTCTGCAGGGCCCTTTTCTCTTGGGGAGGAAGGGCCAAACATTCAGAAATCAGACTTGCCTTCCTCTAATTCCCTGTAGAAGCAGGGGTTCTCCATCCCTGTGCACTGGGGTTGGGCTGCAGATTCAGCCTGGTGGGAAGTTCAGCAGATGTAGGACATAAGCCTCTCCTCTTTGCTGCTCATTGTTCTGGGTCACTGCTGTGGGATAAAGTGGGTTAAAGCACAGCTGCTTCTGAAACAGTGTTCTCTGTCCCAATGCAGTTAATCTCCCAATTCTAATCAAAGTTGTTTGTTTTGCCTTTAAATGCAGACTTGTGCATAGGTGTCCCTCTATTTGTGCTACAGCAAGGTGCCACTTCATCACTCTGATAAGGTCATCTTTATCTGCCTCTAACGTTAAGCATTTTACATGTTTTAAGCTGCAGTCTGTTTGATTTCTGTTCCTATGTGAATCTTTCTCTATAATCTTGTCTTGCAGCATGTTGAATTACCCTGCAAAGCTGATCTAGGATTCACTTGTAATTACTGAGGTGTTTCCAAACTACCTCTTTTCAGCTTTTTCTTGTGAAACTGGAGGTCAGAGGGAGGAGAAATCTAAGCTTTAGATACCTGGGCTTTTGCTTTCTTCTATTTTTCCTCTTGAAATAAGGAAGAGATACCAAACAGAGAGGATAAGACTAGCAGAGTGGAAACTTCACTGAGCTCTCCTGATAGCATCATCACAAAACTGGAAGTCTGCAAAGCAGTAAAAAGGGCTTTTATTCCCCCTCCCCTTCCCCCAAGTCTATTTCCAGTTAGGCTTGGGGAAATTGTGCTCAGCTCCATATCCTCTGTATGTGAAGAGAATGTAAAGAGCCCTGTATCCAATTTCCTATAGGGCTAAACATAGCAATCCTATATCAGCTGTGTAGGAACATCCCAGCATATGACAAAGTTCCTTGAGAGACAGAAATAGCTGGTCACCAGCTTTCTTGTTTATAAGCCTGGTGGTGATGGAGATGCAAAGAGGTGGCTGTAATGCTGGATAGGACAGTTGTCTCTGTGGATGGCTGGTGTCAGGGAATTAGTTTTAATTAGCTCTTTTTCAGGACATCAGGCACCAGTAAGTTTGCAACTGTCATAATGTGGCCCCTGAAAATGAGACTACATGAGCTTTGCAGGATCCCCCAGGAAGCAGCACCATGTTAAATACACCAACTTGGATACTCACATGCTGAAGCAGGCTCTTGCTGATTATCATGAAAACACTAAATCCAGCTGTACTTAAAAAATAACATGTAAAATACATAGCAGAGCTTCTTTATTGCAAAGAAGCTGGTCTTCTGTGAGCTGCAACTTACTAGACTAACCTAGAATTGTGTGAAAAGATAATGCCCAATTTTTTGTGGTGGAACTGCTTTGTGAGAGCAGGGATGGATTAGACTTCATGATGACCCTTTCCTGTGCCTCAGGTGGAGGGTTGTTTCTACCTTGCTTTAGTGCATTGCTGCAGGGTGCAGTGTTTGTAGTAGAGATGCTAAGGAGGTGTTTGCTTGTAGAGTTCAGTTTCTAAGACTCCTTAGACAAGATGTGGAGCAATGTGGATTCCTTCATGTCATCTCATCACAACTTTTTGTTTCTAGGATTTCTCTTGCTCTTAAGCAGAGTAAAATCAGATTCCATCCTCCTCCTCTAAAATGGACTCTTTCTACAGGCAGTTCCTCCTCTTTGCTGTGTCACCTCTCCCTGCCACATACTACTGCATAGTGTTTGTTGTCTCTTTCTAAACCAAGTGTGTTTATTTTCCTGACTTATGACCTGTGGATGTGGTATGTTAGGCGTTTAAGCTTATGTACATATACAGAATAACCCTTAAACCCTCAGCGTGAGGCTGCTGGCTTGGAGGGGTTTTATTTCATTTTATTTTTTCCTGATGCTAGGCTCTGTCAGGCGGAAAACCTAGTGGTAGAGGCTCTCTTTAGTGGTAGGTACTCTCGTGCTTGGTGCCCCGCAGGAACCTCCGGAGGATGGCTCTGGTTGAGCAGCTCGCCTTCAGTTGACTGACCACCCCGATGCCGTTCGGTTAAAGCTCCTGGTGTGCTCCTTGGCTGCTCGGGGTCCGTACCGGCCCACCTCGAACACGGTGCTGATCCTTGCCATGGGTTTGGCAGCCAGCTCTCTCAGTTTCCGGGCATCGAAGCGTGGCTTGTGTAGAAGGATGGGCAGGCGGCAGGGAAGGAAGAAGCTTGCCTCCTTCTGTGCTTTCATCTCTTCTGCTTGCTGCTTCCTTTCCTTGTTGACTGTCATCTGGTATAAAATAGCATCCCACATCCTCATGGCCCTCAATTTAAATGGTCTGATGTCTCGACTGATGACTTCTTGAGAGCTGTCTTTCTTGTTCCCCTCCTCCTGTCCCAGCTTTTCGGGCTCAGGGAAGCTGGGTGTTTCTGGCTGCACCATCAAGTGCTTCCTGAGGCGATGCCAGCCATCGGCCCCAGGTCTTGCGGCTTCCCCTGATGCTCCTGCTGGCTCTGCTTTGAGGGGAGGGCTGGTGTTTGGTAAGCTGGGGGCTGGCTGAGGGTGCATGGTGTGTTCTGCCTTCGTGTCTGTGAATGTGGCCCCCGTGCTGTCAGCTCGGGCAGTGCTTGCTGTTTCTGGGTGTGCTGGCCTCCACGGAGTGCTGGGTGTTGGTGGTTTTAAGCTCTCACCCTCTGCCTCAGGCAATTCAGGAACTCTCTCTGATCCGGGTACTTCTGTGTTGCTTCCATGGGCTGTAGCTTCATGGGAGTGGACATCGGAGGTGCTGGGCTTAGGCAAGGGGGCCGTGGTGGGCTCTTGAGGAGAGGCAGGCCTGGGAACATGGTGAAGGGGCTCTGCCTCTGCAGCAGCAGGAAGGGGATGCTCCGCTGTGGGAGCCGGGGCCTTGCTGTCATCAAGTGGGGCAGGTATCTGCCCTGGAGATGGTTCAGGAGCTGGAGGAGAAGACCTTTTTTCTTCACTGCTGGTGGTTGCTTGGGTCTGGCTTGTTGGTGTCTTGGCCCTGGGCGCCTTGACACTGCGGAAATAAGTGTGTACCTTGGTGATGTAGGTAACCTCCGGTGTCCTTTCTTCACTGGGCGTGCTGGATGGAAGAGGCTGGGGGACAATGAGTATTGAGGAGTTGTCTGGGGCAGGAAGGTGAGCATCCGGGCCTCCAGGCTGCTGTGGGGTCTGGGGAGCACCTGGCCTGTGTGGAGGGGGCTCGGCTGGCGGGGTTGTGAACCTGAGGTGCTCGGCAATGCGCCTCTGCTCGGTGACCTTCAGGGCGAAAGGCTTGCCCCTCCGGATCGGGGAGGGGACGCGGTGCTGGGTGACGGGCCTGACGGAGAGGTGGCCTGTGAGGCTGGTGCAGGCGGGAGCTGCAGCTTCGGTGGTCTCTGCAGGGGGAAGGCTCTCATTGCGCTCCACGTCAGAGCTGGCCTCGTTCACGGGGGAGAGGCTGGACCGAAAGGACTTGGCTTGCTCTGCGGCTAACACAGCGTTCTTCTTGGCTGCCTTCTTCAGCAGCTGCTGGAGCCGCAGGTTGTCCTTGCGGGGCTTTGGGAGCGTGGGAGGTGGGGAGAGGTGGTGGCGGGTGGGAGCGGGCTGGACGGAGGATGAGACCGTGATCAGCATTGTCATCTCCTGGAAGGAAGCACAAAGTGTAGGGTAGACGTGGGCTCACCCCTGGGCTAACACTTCCTGGGGTGCAAGTTGGGAATGTCTCATAGTTTTCCAAATCCCAGCTATTAATACTCTGACACAGTGCTGTGTGCAGCAGGGCAGCCATAAACTGTGTGTCACTTAAGGCCAAGTCAATACCAGCTTTGATTTCAGCTGGCAGAAGGGCATCCCTGCGAAAGGCAGGATTAAAAAAGCTGTGCTTATCTGGTGGGAAAGTGCCTTGTCATAACGCTAGCTCTGGTGTTTCCTTGCTGTGTTGAGCTCAGTGGCAGCCTCCTTTATTTGCACTTCTTAGTCTTTAAGACAAAACCTAGTTTTCCTTTTCCCTCTCTGTTAAGGAGCACTTCTGCTGTCATCTCAGTACAACACATTCTCCAGCAAAACAGAAATACCCTGTGGTCTGGACAGGGTCTCATTTCTAGTGGTAATCACACCTGGAACCCCTTCAGCTGAAACTGCTTCTCGTGGCAGGATGCACAGCTGCTCTCCCAGCTCTCTGCCACCAGCTCCCTGGAGCAGCACTTTGCTGCTTCCACTGATCCCTTTCTGCTGAGCCCTGTGCAGACTCCCCGTGCTGGGGGCAGCAAGGTAAATCTAGTCCCAGTTCTCCTCTTTCTCCTGCTCAGCAAGGCTGGGGAACACCAACCACCCAGCCTCAATTATTTGGCAGCTCCCAGAAAGAAATGTGACTCTGCCCTGGCTCTCATTCAGCGCAGAGTTGCTGAGTTTTGCTATGAAATGAGGCATAAATCACTGAGCCCACTAATCCCCAGCGCTGGATGCGGCCGAGCATCCTGAAATGAGGAAGAGGAGACGGGGTGATGTCAGGGTTGCCCAGAGGGGCTATTGCATTTGCTCTGCTTAGTGGGATTGCAGCCTGAGCATCAGTCCTGAGGCACAGGGTGTAGCATGATACGGCAGTGCAGGAGAACTGCCCCTAAATAAAGCTCTCAGAAGCGCAGAATGGATATTTGTGCTTGAGCAACTGGTGTTGGGCTTAAGGAAGCTCCTCCACGCTGAGCAGGCAGTGTATTTGCCAAAACCATTCATGAAGGAGGGGAAAGGAGGATGACTCCTCCAAAAGAAAAAGAATGGGGGGGGGAGGGAAGGGGAAGAAAATCACTGAAGAGGTGTCATGTAGGCGAGCTGCCCTCCAAAGCAGAAGCTCTGGGCATGGTCTGGGCAGTGCCTAGCAAGTGGTGCACCACTCCCAGCTGGTGCATTTATTTCAGCTGCAGCTATGAGAAACCTCCCAGCATTTTGGCGAGGGGGCTCCAGGGGATTTGGGCAAGCTGGGGTGACAACTGTTGAGCATTCCCAGCAGCTTATCAGCTTCGTGCCTTAGGCACAAGGCTGGGATTAGGACCTGCACTATTCCAAGAGCTGCTCCTGAAAACAAATGTGTGGTGGCCCCAAAAAAGGCTGAGAGCCCACTTCATCATATACCTGTTCTTTTCCCCAGCACTGTAGGTATTATATGTCTTTTTTTTCCTGGGTCAGAAAGCCAAAAAACATCGGTTGGAGAGGATGTACTGTTCAGTGCTATTCTGGTTCTGCTTGCACAGGAATTGGGAACTGCTTGAGTCACTTTTATCTGCTGCAGTATGAACTAGTGCACTTGCCTGATGTTAGGATTAATTGTGGAATGATTTCATCCATCCCAGGTTAATGTGGTTCCATGAACAGAATTCATTACAAGATGATCTGTGGTCTAGGAGCCAAATGTTAAGGTTGAACTGCTTGTCGTGTTGTGAATACTAAAGAGGCAGGGCAATGAACTTCCCAATAACTGATCAGCTCTGAGTGCTTTTGTCCTATGGACTGCTGCATCCCAGAAAAATGTGGCTTTCCACATGGGTAAAAGAGCAGGATCTGGGTCTTGCTGCAAACTACGCCAGGTCCTACATAGGAAGGCACTGGGGTTGGGGTGTTGTATAAATTTAGACATAGTCTGCATGCACCGGGAAAACTCTTCTTCTGTTAGAAGTTAGACTGGTTTGTGCCCTGTGACCTCAGGATCGGTGGTCTGTGCTCTTAAGATCGCTCTTGCTCCTGTCTCAGCATCCCTCTGGCTTGGTACCTTCTGTGCTGTGGGTATTAGAGAGCCCTAATGGTTGATAACGTCCATGATTGATAATGTATGTGTTTGGATAGAGGAGCAGCAAGATGTGATGAGGCAGCAGAAGGAAGCCAGCTCTTAATTTGTTTGCCTCCCCTGTCACGCTTGGCTTTGTCTGAGTCTCTTTCAGAGCTTTGTGCGCTAGGGAGAAATCCTGCACCCAGCAAGGCTTGTCAGCGGCTTCCCCCTGGCTGCACAACGAAGCAAATGCGAAGGGGAAGACAGTTTGGCTTTCTTGCCAGCAGGAAGGCCAGAGCTGAAAAAAGGCTAGAGCTGAAAACCTGGGGATGGAGGGGAAACCTACTGCTTGGGTGGGTTTGTGATGAGCTGGAAAGAAACAGAGCTGGAAACTGAGCTGAGAGGCTTTTAAGGGTTAAGCTGCTCTGCTCTTGGTCGCCCACCCTGGGACCCCAGCCTGGGACCAGAAGGGAGTGTCTCGGCGTGGAGGAGCCATCCATCACTGGCAGACAAGGCATTTGTATGCCGGGTCCCTCGGCAGCGCCAGCTGTCCCACACGGAGCAGACCAGGAGCCGCAGGAACCCGATACGGCCACAGATGGTCCTGGGCAGAGCTGCGGCTGCCGGGGGCTGCAGGAATATGCTCTGTGCTCCAGTGGCTTTGGGCTTGGAAGGGAACCTGCTAACGGCCTCCTGGGGTGGAGGAGGCTGGTGGGAGCATGTCCTTCCCTCTGCCTGGGCAGTCATGACCTCTGCCGGGCATCAGCTGGGGCAGCCAAGCCCTGGATGCAGGGATGCTCGGGGCTGCAGGTCTGCCAGCCCGCTCAGTTCCTGCCCTGCCATGTGGCGCAGCTGGCTGCCCTGCAGTGCAGAAGCTTTTATGGGCAGCGAAGTTGTTCACAGGGCTCTGAAAACAAGGGGGAGAAAGCCATCTTTAATTGCTAGACAAAACACAGCCTGGGGTATTACTTTTTGCCCTGCCACAAGCATGCTTAAACTTTTTTTTTGTCTTACAGCTGAGCTTGGTCCTGGCTCGATGCAATCCTCAATGCCACTATTTCCTCTGCTCCACGGAAGATAATGAAAGGATGTTTCTTTTCTCCTCCTGCCTGATGTCAGTCTGCCTCGGTACAGCCTGAGTCTCCTATTGGGGTGTGAGCAATGCCCTGTGCTGCCTCTGGCTGGGTGCAAGGAACGAGATCAGCTGGCAAAACCAATCCCTGTTTTAACCTCCTACATGACTCTTTAGCTTTTTTAATTATTACTATTGTTAAATCTGGCTCCCCTATAGAGAAGGGAGGCTGTGGCTCTGTTCCCTCTTTCTCAAGTGCTGAAAGAGGAGGAGCTGCTGTCCTGCCCAGCCAGCAAGGCTCCTGCTGCATGGTGAACCACTTCTGACTCTTGGTGGCTGGGTGCTGGGAGAGAGGGGGGAGCTCACAGGAAACCCAGTGAGAACTGGTGCTTTAAAGGCTTGTGATGAGCGAGGACCCCACGTCACCCCATGGGTGAAGCTTTCCCCTGTTTACAGCACAGCCTCTGCAACATCTGCTTCGAGGATCTTCCATCTCTGTGTGTATGTCAAATTATACTTGACTTAATCCTGTTTTTTTTTTAAACTGTTCTTTAATCACAGTTAAGTAGCCATGCTGCAATGTTCCACCTCGACAGTGGCAATAGCAGCTTTGTATCAAAAAGCTGAGCCTTCTCTTCATGTCCATGGGTGTGAGGCCTCCTTGTCCAGTGAGGAACGTTGGTTGCTGGCATCATCTCCCTTCTCTCAGAAAGGGATTTGCTTGAGTCCCCACTTTAGGGAACAAACAATTGAAATATCTCTTCTGAATGTAAAAGGTGTCGGGCACACTGGTAACTTGCATGCTGTGCTCCTGTGGGAGGGCGGGAGATATGGGAAATAGTAGCTTCTCTTATGCTGGGGGCCACCAAGGTGAAATGGCATCCTCACAAGTTGTTGGCAGAGGTCAGGGCTTGCTGTACACATTGGGAAAACAAGCCCCTGATGGGTGGCACTCTGATTTCCAGGCCTCAGCTCTGTAAGCCAGCTCCTGAGCTCTCCCATGTCTTCATACTTCATGGCGTTAGCACAACCCTGACCCCTTCTTTAAGGTCTTATTCCTGTCCTCTTCTCACAAAGGCTCTCAACATAATTTTGCAATTTGCTTCTGCCTTTCTGGAGGAAGGACAGTCTCTCTCTCCTCCTGCATCAGTTTGCTTTCTGCTTAAATTGATGGCGTGTCCTGGATTATTTTTTCTTTTTGTAAGCATTTAATAAAATTTGAGGAAGATGTTGTAACAATGGTAACTCTGAGGATTTTGTTGATGTAGGAATCCCTGCAGCAAAGCTGGTCTCAAAACCCCTGCAACTCCCTGCCTGAGCAGAAATTGGAGGAAAAGAAACATCAGGCTGAGTGACAAGATGAAATGAGCTTGAAAAAACATGCTGAAAAAAACATGCTTTTCCTGGGTCTGCTCTGTTTTAAGTCTTGCTGTTTTCCCTTTTACTGGGGGGATGACTTAAGATGGGATGAATGGTGTTTGGGTGAGAGGTGGAGCGGCATGCAGAAGGCTTTCCAGAGCCATCAGCAAGGAGAAGTAGAAAGCTCAGCTGCCTAGCTAATAGACCTGTGAAATCAGGCTTCAACCAAAGTCAGCGGAGAAGTCAGCTATAAAAATCCTCTACAGCCTGCTCACACGGCTGAGATGAGGCCGATGTAGCTGTCTGCGTGGGCGCCCAGCCCTTCAGCGAGCTGCCTGCCCTATCTGCAGCCACCTAATGAAAAACCTCTTATGGAGGTGACCTTCTAGGTAACAGCACTCCTGTCATGTAGGGACAGCGCCCAGCCTGCAATACCTTTGCCTGTGCTTTCTGAAAGTGTTCAGAGCAGGAAAGCTCCCTGACTTCACTTTAATTTTTTTTCCATACCAGAAAGCCTTCCTCTTGCTGTCACCTTGTTGCCTACTGATATCCCCCAGCCCACTCTGTCCTCTGCTTCAGCTCTTCCAGGAGGCAGAAATTTGAGGAGCCATGGCCAGCATCTGGTCACATCTTCATTCCTTCCACACATCCTCTGCTGAGCTGTGATTTCCGAGAGAGGCCAGAGCAGTAGCAGCGCAGTGTATGAAGACGTCCTGGCCTGAGGTGAAAGCAGCCCTGTGGGGGTGCAAAGGGCTCGCAGCATTTTGACTCCGTCCTGCAGTTGGCAGGAGTGAAGAACAGCCAGAAACCAATTCTCCTGTCGGCATGGAGAGTGAAAAGCCCTGGTGCGTGCTTGTGTGAGATCGCTCTCAAATGAAGCTGCAGCAATGTGCCACTTGTCTTGTTCTGCAGCAGGCTTCAGGGCTACTTCTTTCACTTTGCTTTACCAGATGGCTCTATGTGAGAGATGGGACTGAAAAGCACTGCCTGTAACCATTGCAATGCTTATATCCTGCAGTGTTTGAACTTGGGGAAAGCTTAGACTTCAGTTTTCCATCAACTTTTTTGGATGTAATGTCTTCATTGTGCTTGTTCTGCCTCAAAACAGGGGGCCTGACTACTTCTGCTTCTCTTTTCAGGTACAGCATAATCAAAGGCTTGTTTTATGACTGTCCTTATGAGTATATGCTGGCTAGTTAAGAGATCTCTGCTTGCTTGCAGCTCTGCATTGGGCTCCCAGCAAGGTGGTGGACACCAGGGTCTAAAGTTTCCTTGAAATGCACCAGCTCTCCAAAGGAAAGGTCAGGGTCTGAGGCACCTGGGCCTGAATGTCAGAGCTTCGCCTCCCACCACCACCTCAGGGAAGGGAAATAAACAAGCCCGAAGAGCAGGACGTCTATAAATAATGAGGTGGCAGCTGATCGGCTGTGGAACAAGACTCTGAGGTGGCCTGTTCCTATCTCTTGCCAGCTCAACACCCTTTCCCTAATGCCTTTATTTTTTACAAGTAATTAAAGAATGGATAAGACAGTGACAAAAAAAAAAAAGATTTAGCATTTGCTTAAACATGATGGGCCTCTTACAAGGGTCCTGGTGATGGTAACAAGACAGACCACGGGTGATTTCCCTGTGACTTTTGCATTGGGTCCCTAGAGGGTTTTGGTTGTAGCAGAGCAGTTTGTTTTAGATCATAAATTTCAGGAAGGTGCTTAATCTCTTCAAAACTTGAACCGACAGTGGTTTAGTGACGCTAACGACCTGCACTTTTTGTCCTTCAAAAAAGGACTTGGGACTTTCAGGAGTGAGGGGAAGAACAAGGGCAGGCTGAAACTACCTTGGGGAAAATTTAATTGGGATTTCTGTGAGTAAGCACTTTAACACATAAAAGCAGTGAAATGTGAGTGTAATTACCAAACTGAAGGTGCTCAGCTGGGCTGGGACCCTCACTGGCCTCCTCCAGGGATGACCCAAAAAAGCGCCTGCAGGTGCTGGTCCTGGCCTTCACCCTGCTACTTGGGCCTCATCCTTGCTATCAGACTGCCTCCTCCACTTAGGGGTAAATATTCTGAAATCAAGACCCTGGGTATGTCTCAAATTGCCCAGCCTCTTTCTTTACCTTCAGAAAGATATCTAGCCTGGCTTTAGGGCATGGACGGAGGATCTACTCAATCCCACAGGGGTGTCCATAGCAGGTGGAGCGAGCACACCTCCCAGAGCAAACAGCTGAGTGATGGAGCAACAAACTACTGCAAAAGTTGGGAATTAACGTCAAGTGAGGAGAGACGAGATTCAGTACTTACTGATGTGTAACTTTTTTCCATCTGCAATCACTTGCATGTTTGGTGCCTCATGCTTGGTGTACAGGACTAACAGGTCATCGTTCCTTCAAGATCATTTCAGGTGCTGTTTTCTTGTGATTTTTAGAGCCCTGTAAGTAAGTTCAAAACATCATATGGAAAAGAGCATTTACAGTAGCCAATAAGTACAGGAAGTTTCTCAAAAATAAAGTGAGTCCTTTTTGAAAGCATGAAAGGTTCCATTGCCTAAAATAAGTGTGAAGAGGGGCTATCGAGTAACACCATTGCATGCTCCCAGCTTTGGATCTGCAAAGTTTGGCATCTGAGGCACCAGAGAGGTGAAGGGCAGATGATGGTGACGGTGCCAGGACAGATATTCTAGCAGGATAGCTCCAGGCAGTGAAACCAGTTGGAGGTTTTTCAAGTTTGCTGGTCAGATTTACAGTTTTGCAAAAGTCAGGGTTGCAAATAGCAAATCTGAAGCTGTGCTTTGATTGTTACCGTCCCTGGAGAGGGAGAGCATGAATTGTTGCTGTCTGCCCTTGATCCTGGCATGATCTGTGCTGTGTTTGAGATGCAAGCATGGGAAGTGCAGTGTTGGGAGCAGAGGAGAGGTGGATTGCACAGGCAGCAGTGAGTTTTGTTTGGGGGACCAGGGGAGCTTTTCTGTCACTTATATCAGCTGTATCAATGCAGATTTGGGGTTAAACCAGTCCTTAGGAGTCACTTTCAACCCTGACTCTCCTGCAGGTGTTGAAGGTGCTTGTTAGTCAATAGGAGCAAACATCACATGGACTGGGAAAGCTATGGCCCAGCTGGGCTCCTCTCCTGCTGGAGGTGAGCTCTCCATTTGCTTTTCCCATCTCTACCTCTCTGATGAATGGTGAAATTGTGCCTGGCTCTGCGCTGACCCTTGGAAGGATTTGGGGTGGATGCTCAGTCCTGCATGCAAATACCCTAATGCATTTAAATCCTCCTTGGCTGATGACTTTAACATCTCAAAACCGCCACTGTCTTTTAGGAATGCTAATGACTTTGTGCATCTCTAATGCTGAAAATGTTGCTGGGAAAAACAAACGAACGAGAAAACCAATAACGACCAGAGGCAATCCAACTGGAAACTTAGGAAAACAAACAAGCAAAACAACATAAACAAAAAAAAAACACACACAAGTTTATGAATAAGAAAACCTAAATAGAATTTTAAAACGCCTAAGGAGATGTTGTACTGTGCTCTGCTACTGTCATCGCTGAAACCAGCCAACCCTAATGAGTGCATTCACAACAGGCGCTATATGAATGATGCGCAAGGTTGGTTTGCATTTGCATCTGATGCTGAAGTAAGAGGTCTTTGGTTTCATCCCTATTTATTTTGCAAGCCTGCAGAGTTTCCCTCTCTGACAGGCTTAGAGGGGGGATAAGACAGGGCAGATTCTCCTACTGATGGGGTTTTGCAGAGGGGATGACACACTGGTGTCCTCCATGAAAGTGTTGGTTGAATCCCTCCCTCCTGCTGTCACAGGGAAAACGGGAGTATGAGGAAGATGGATGGAGACATACATAGGTAGTTTGCTCATTAATATGAGCTTGTTTTTCACCTTTTATTCTCATTTTTACACCCTGGCGATGTGGAGATGTCATGGAGCTGCCATCAGGAGAAGGTGTTGGCAGCCTGCCGTTCCCCAGCCACCCTCCAGGATTCAGGCAGGCGAACCCATGCCGTTGCAAATACTTGTTCAATCTTCTTTTAAGGAAGGCCCTTATTTTGTGTGAATGCTCATGAATTCCTGTAGCCTGTAACCTCCCTCACACAACATAAAGATGCTGCCCTCATCCTTGTGCTTTCTTGACTGCCACAGTCGCTCCTCATAGATGAAAGTATCAGGTGGGATTTGGGGGCTGGCCTCTGGATCTCTGCTCTCAGCTCTATTATCTTCCCTTTCACTTCTCCTGCAGAAACAGATCTGAAAGACTCCTCTCTGAAACACTTGGGATGGGGTTTGGGTATGGCTGTGGAAAGGGCTGGGTATTGGAGTGGATTCCTCAAGAGTCACAAGTGCTGCCTCAAGGCCTTTCTGGCTAGGATAAGGGAGAGACAAGCAACCAAACATCGACTACTGAGGTCTCAACCCCAAACAACAAGCATGGGTGTTAGGGGAGCCCGGGGGAGCCTGGTCTTTGCTTATTCCTCTGAGTTGTGTTTCACATTCCCCAGGATCCCGTCATCATCAGTAAAATGGCAGCGGTCTGCTGAGACTCAAATAGAGAAGGAGATTTTAAAGTTTAAGGCTATTCTGATCTCTGCTTGACCTGCTGCATGAAAGAGGTTATTGGATTTTACCCAAGAACAGAAAATAATTAATTATTTATATATATTCTGTCCTTTCTCTGAGGCTACTTACTTAGTCTCTATCTGATCTGCCTTTTTATTGGCAGCTACTTCAATTAAATTGGAAAGAGTGTTTCATGCACACAGGGCACCTGCTGTAACCTTGAGCTGCTGATCAAAGCCCCCTGCAGAAATGTTTTCTCTAGGGTGTGAGAAAGAAGAAAGGGAGGAAACCTGGATAAGAACTAAGTTTTCCTTCCCCATTTTCTAATTCCCGTTTCTCACCTGCCTTAAACCATGGTAAAAGATTGATAATTGCAAGTGTCACCAACCAGAAAAACAAACTTCTCACCCCTTCACCAGTCAGCTCTACAGGTTTCCCTGGATAACTTCAAGTGCTACAGTGTCTGTATAAGTGGACAAGTGTGCCAAAAATGGAAAAAAAAAAATCTAAATATTTTGGTTTGAAAATATTTGGATAGGACTTCAGGGAGGAAAACTAAAGCCACCAAAGAAACATTCAGTCTGTGAATGACAGAAGCATGCAAGCAAAACCTATTTTCCTTGCAAGCAATTTCACTTTGGGTAACAACCCATTTCAGATGCACAAACGTGTCCCTGCAAGCTCCTCTGCAGCTGCAGTGTGAGGGTTCAAGTGCAGAACCAGGGGTGAGCTTGGCTTGGGAAGGACCTCGGGAGATCCTCTGGCCAAGCGGGATCAGCTTTGATACTGGATCGCTTTGCTCAGGGTCAGCAGCCGGTGAATAAGATTAAATTCAGGAGTTAGGTCTCTCCTGTGTAATTACCTGTTTCATGGGAAGGATGTGGCTGACTTTATTTGTAAACTCTGCAGCCCCTAATGAACGTGCAGCTGCCCATTGACCGATGCTCGAGGAGCACGGGGGCTGGCAGGATTAAGGAAAGATGCAAGCGTTTGGCTGAGCTGTGAGCCTTTCTGAGAGCTGTAAAATCATCGGGGCTAACGTGCGTGCACGAGCGTGTTGAAGTGTATGAGGGGCCGTGGGACCTCTCCCCCCTCCAAGTGCCTGGGGCCGCTGCAATAGGTCAGCCAACAAAAGATGAGAAGGGCTGACTTCAGCTCCCGTGCAAGCGGCCCTGCTATGCTGCGTATTCCTGTGGCCTATCTCAAGTAACCAGCCTGGGTGCTCCTACCTACCCAAAAGAAATGTGATATTTGGGTAGGTTTCCTCGTGGAAACTTCTCCAGGTCTCTGTCCCAGCCTCTCGTCCCTGTCTGAGGAGGAACGCTGTTTTTTTGTATCCTCTCCCAGGTGGAGATGCTGTCACTGTGAAAGCACGTCAGGCTGTGGCTTGTGGCCAGCAGGTGGACGGATTTGGTGTGCTTTGAGCCCTTGGTTCGTGACCTGCTCTGGGTGGCCTGAGTGCTGCATGGGGGTGACAGGGGGCTCTCCAAAGAGAGGTGCTCGCCACACCCTCACCCAGGAACATCAGTAGGTGTGGGTAGAAATGAGGCCACAGCTGGACTTGAGTGGTCATCTCTCTCTTGTCAGGTTGATGCTGAGAGTAGGGAACACCAGGCAGGTGGTGGTGGTTTCTTTGCTGGCGTGGCTGCGTGGCAGCAGCTCCAAGGCGCACGTGCTTTTTGCTGCTGGTGCAGGGAGAAGATGCACAGAGATGATGTGCAAAGTGCATATCCTGGGGCAGGAGGATCTGCAGTAAACCGAGGCAAAGCTGGCAATGGAAATGTCGTGGGCTGTGAGTGGAGCTGGTGAGTGGAGCACCAAGAGGTGAGTAAAGGATGAGGCGTATGTTTGTGTGGTTAGCATGTGGTGTGTGGCTAAGGCACGAAACAAATGCTGGAGAGGATTACGGTTACACACTGAAGCTGATGGAGAGGCCCACAAAGAGAAGAAAAGACAAAGCATTGCAGCGGGCTGTGGAGAACAAGCCCTGCTTGTGAGGCAGATGATGGCAAAGCGAAGGAAGGATGCGTGCATCAGATGAGCCACCTTTCAGAGGGATGGCACAGGTCCCCTGCTCCAGTGGGAAGAGAGAGCCAGACCAGCTGGGACTGGAAACACAATGCCCAGCTCAGAACAGCCTGGATGAGACGTGGGACATGGACACGAGTGCTCCGGATGGAGGCAGCCCAAGGACAGTACTGAGCAGCCAGGTGGGGGGAAGACAGCACAGAGGTGCTGCGTTACACCACAATGGGCGTTAGCCTGGAGCAACTTGTCCAGATCAGGATTGGAGCTCAGCACAGATGTGTGCGTGTGGGAGATAAGGGGATGCTGCAGGGAGCAATGTTTGCATCTGATTTATTTTCTGTCAGAGGCAGTGGACTGCCTCCTGCATCTCCATCCCCAGGATGCTGTGCCCTATAAAACAGGGCACAGAGACCAGATGCCTGCACCTGAGCAATACCATGGAAAGCAAAGAGCTGCAGGATGACAAAAGAGCTGGCTACCTGTCTGCCCCTCCTGTAGCCTGTGTCAACACCTATTTTGTCCTTTGCATGGCTCTGCCAACACGTGTTGGTGTGGGGCATCTGAGCTGAGATGACCATCGGCAGCAAGGACAACCTATGAAGGACAGGCAGGTGAAGGAGGTTGGAGAAGACCTTTGCCAAACAGACTTCACAGCAAACATAAAAGAAGAAATAGGCAGGGGGCTCCCCTCTGGTACATCCCCACTCTGCTGCCCATTTGGGCAAATACAGTATTTCTTGGAGACGTGCCCAGTCAGTGAAGCGCCGATGAAACTGAGCCAGTGGAAGATGGCAAAAATGCTGAATGATGCCCAAAATGCAGCCTGAAAGCTGCTCTGCTCTGCTGGTACTTTCAGGGAGCTGGGGCTGGGGAGAGAAAAGGCTGTGATGCCTGGTCCGGCCGAGTGTCCCTGGGCACCCAGTGTGGCTCTGCCACCCATCCAGCTCCAGGGTGGTGCAAACCTGGCTGCCCCGTCCTCTTCCCACCCAGTGAGTAGCAAGAGCATCGCCTCAAGCCGGTTTTCAGGAGGCAGGCGAGGGGACAAGCTGCCGGCCAGCCAGAAAGCACAAGCTGCAGAAGGGGATTTTTGCTCACGCACATTACCTGGTGCATGGGAGGCTGCAGCGCCGTGCTCCACTTCTTTAAAAGCTCTTCTCTACATCCTCGCTGGGGGACCCTTTCCTGCAAGTGGCAGGGAAAGAGTGGACAGGAATCGATCTGCGACCCAGGCCAAAAATACCGCCTGCCCTGCAGCTCCTAAAGGTTTCCTCCACTCCTACAGGCTGGGAGAAAGGGGGTGCCCGAGCTGCCAGGCACACCGGCGGGCACGCTCTGCAGCGCGGGACGCCTGCCAAAGGGGGACAGAGGGAGGGGACGGGGAGTGAAGCCTGCGAGGTCTGGTGACATGGGAACTGTGGTGAAATGGGAACTGTGATCTGCTGTGATCCTCTGCCGGCACAGCCCTGCAACTGCTGAGGGTGCCTGGGGGGTGAAAACCTTGTGGGCCCTTTGCAGGAGCACTGAAAATCTCTTGACCAGGCGCTGGGGTGACTGGGGCATTCAGCCGCCTGGGGCTTGCCCTCTCTGTGATGTCCGTACTTAAAGAGGGTTTTCTTACCACACTGAGAATAGTTCTGAGTGTGGCTCGAGGTCGGGCACGCTGTCTCACCTTGCTCCCACTCTGCTCTTGCATCTTAGCAAGAGGTGGCCCCA
Source organism: Heteronetta atricapilla (assembly GCA_011075105.1). Lineage (NCBI taxonomy): Eukaryota > Metazoa > Chordata > Aves > Anseriformes > Anatidae > Heteronetta > Heteronetta atricapilla. The sequence continues at coordinate 36,125,504 of CM021735.1, forward strand.
CGCCGCACACAAACCCCATGCACTACGTGCTGCTGACTCCTCGCGCGCCCTTTGGCTGCCCGTTTTAAAGAGCATTGGGCAGCAGCAGGTCCCCGAGCTCCAGGACAACATGCAAGCACAGCTGACTGCATTTTGAGAGCAGCAGGGGAGATCCCTGCCTGGCCGGGAGAGCAGAGGCAGCCGCTGCGCATTCAGACCAGGAGAAGCCGCATGCCAGGACCGTGTTTTAAGCAACACCACGGAGCTCCAGAGGCCCCACGTTTCATTTCCGAGCTGCCTTTGCCTCAGATACCCCTCTTCAAGCTTCACTTGCTTGGTGGCAGTGTAAATATAGAAACACAAGCCCTGCAGTTTTTTTCTCCAAACATGTCCCTCCCATCCAAGCATCATCTGTGCGAGTCCTCCAGCTGCTCCTATACATGGTATGACCTTTTTTCCCCCCCTTCCCCTTGCTCCTCTCCCCTCTCAAGCCCCGCTCCCTTCCCTTCCCTGCCCATCGTGGGGTCCCAGGGCCAATCGGCTCCTCCAGCCGATCAAATGTCACTATAACTTGAGGGCTGCATCACCTTGGGACGCTCGCAGAGCCCAGCCCGTGCTGAAGGGAGCCCGGTGCTTCTCTCCTCTCCTCCCAGGTAAGCAGCAGGTTTGAATGGAGGAGGATCAAAGGGAAGGCTGGGGTTTTGTGGGATCTGGGTTCCTGCACGGCTCTGAGCATCCCCGCTGAGTACCAGGCACTTCTTCTGTTTGGTTGGGCGTCGCACAAGGCTACTGTCACCTGCAGAGATCTGGGTGCAGTGGACTTGCAAGGATCAGCTGGGGAGAGGGGGGGGAAAAGACCCTTCCAAAGCCCCAGGCTGGGGATGAAGAGGTGTCTCTTGGGGTCAAGGAGGCGTATGTCGTGCTCAGGAAAACACCCCTGATGGGAAAAAGGGATGGCCACGGTGGGAGGGATGAAGGGCAGGACAACCAGGCAAGGAGGTGTGGGGCTGAGAAACACTGACAGTCATGGAAAGCTGCCCCCCTCCCATGGGAAAAGAAGAAAATTAGGGAAGGAACCCCTCCAGGAGGAAGGGGGTGGGGGATTCACTGGGGCAATGGGATGCTCCCCACATGTGTGGCTTCTAACCCTTGTGCATCACCGGCCTGACCCCCAGTGCAGTGACAGGGAGGAGCTGCGGCATGCAGGGGAGGCTGTGGGCGATGGCCAGGGCTGGTGGCCTGCTGGCACGGGCACAGGACAGGGAGAGGCAGGGGGTATACACCAAGCAGGCTGCTACCTCTTAGTCCACTTCTTTCTCTAAGCCAACCCCAAACGGGGATCCAACAAGACCCAAAGACAGGGTTAAAGGACAGGTTTTGGGGCAAAGAACTGGTGTTTTGCTTTGTGTTGGTGGAGCGCGCGGTGGCAATTGAGTCCCACTACCCCACTGCAGCAAGAAGCACTTTCTGCTGGAAAATACTGAGAAGTTCAGAAATGAAGGGAGGAGGCAGAGGGATGGAAGAAATATGTCTTTTATATAAATATATATGAATTATATATGTTGGGCTTGCAGCAGCTCCTGCTAGGAAAGCACAGCCATCTGGGGCTTGGTGCACAGAACCCGTGCCCCTCACCTGATCGCCACCCCTGCCGGCTCCCACCGCTTTCTTCCTCCCCACTTTCCACAGGGCTCTTGCCAGCTCCCCTCCCTTGTATAGCCACCGAGCCTGGCGCAGGAGGGGATGGCCGGTGGGTGGGTAATTTCCAGGGCTGGTCCTGGGGCGCGAGGCAGCCTGTTCCCCCTCCGGGCGGGCGCATTCTCAGCTGCTAAGATGCTTCTCGGGGCATGAGGGCTCAGCGCCTCCAGCAAAGGACAGAAGTGTTTGAGGTCAAAGGGGACGAGCGGACAACGTGCCCAACATGGTGGGGGCCCCTGGCTATTTGGGGTTGATGAGGAAGAGGGTATTTGCCCCGCCAGCCAAGAGGGCAAGCAGTAAAAGTGCCACATCCCTGCCCTTGGTGGAAAGGGAAGCGAACGTGCATAGCTTTATTTCATTTTGAATGAAACCAGCACAAGGGCTTGAGGATCTTCATCAAATAAAATCAGAAATGAATTTGGGGTTTTTAGCTTGAATTAAATGTGGAAAATAACCTTTGCCTTCACCTGATGGGTGGGAGGAGGCAGGAAGCTTGGGCTGGCAATACCATGTCTTGATTTCCTCCCGAGTGGTGGGCGTTATTAACTAATTGATTTTATTACATCCTTAAACTTCAGTCAAGACCAGATGCCCTTTTTTTTCCTGGCACTGTACAAACAAAAGCCAGTTATTGCCTCAAGGTGCTAACAGCCTTAATCTCAGGCTACGTTTGCTGTGTGTAATGCAATTTCCACTGAAGGGCAATCCTGAGCCAGCTGGAGACTTTCCATTGCCTTCAGTGAACAAAAATAAATAAATAAATAAATTGTTCTTAGTAGATTGCTTTCTTCAGCATCTCTTGGAGGCAAAAACGGTTTTATATGCTGCTTTGATGACAGGATTAGCTCTGTGGCCAGTGTAGGAATCAAGGAGCCTTTTTTGCTCTCGGGTGGCCTGGGGTCTTTCTGTCGCTATCTGGTTTTGCCCTCGGCTCCGAGGGACCAGCTGGCTTGTTATTGACTCACTTTATCCAGGGCTCAGAAAGCTCCTCCGGGCTGGGGTCACTGGGTGTCAGAGATTTTGGCATTCTTGCCTAGCTCCTCCAGCATGCGGGCAGATGCCTCGCAAAACCCCCCTCGCCTTCACCGCGCTCAGATTAACAAATATGGAAGGGCGCAGGGGAGCAGCCAACGTGACAACCCTCGGCAAGATGTCCTTAGAGCTAAATTGGAGGCTGGATGAGCTCATTCCAATAGCTGTTAATGGCAAGCCTGATTGCCAAGGCTCCCGTTGGCTTCAGCTGCCCTGCAAAGAGCAGCATGCCCTGCGTTACGTGCCTGCCCTGCACCGGGCAGGCGCTGGGCTCTGCGTGCTCGTGTGGGGCTCTCGGGCTATTTTCTTCTCCAGCACGGAGCAGCATTACTCTTCCTGTCAGTGGGGCGAAATCGAGAGTTTAGCTCTAAGCCCTTTAAAAGTCCTCTTGTTTTGGCTTCACCTTAGGAAGGATGAAATCTGGCTTTACAAATTAAGGGCAGAAACCACAGGAGGGTTTGGCCACTGCCCCGTCTCACAGATCGCGGGTTTTGGAAGCAGCCAGTAGCTGGGCATCTGGAATCTTCCCTCTGTGGGCTTCTGCCAGGACAAGCTCTGCTGTCCAGCTACATAAAACAATGGGCTGTCAAGCTTTAGTGCTATTAGCTTGAGCCATTTTTGGAGGCTGGGGTGAGGTGGCAAAGCTCTCGTACTGCTAGCCATGAGCAGACAGCGAGCGGAAGCCTTTGTACTGAGGATTTGATGATCTAGATAAAGATGAGAGCGGAGAGACAAGGGGTGTTACATCCAAACAGGCAGCAGCAAAGTCTTGTGCAAAGCCAAAGCTGCTCCCAAACAGGAATCCTGCCTTTCCTCCTGCACGGGGAGGTGTGGGCGATCACAGGTACCCTGTTAAAGGCGGCCCGGACCAAGCAACCACGGTACCCAGACCTCACGTGTCCTAGCAGGAGATCGACCTCCTGTTTGTAACACGGTCATTGCTGGCAGAACTCCCCAGGCAATGCTGAGTTACAGAAAAATGGATAAATGAGGAGACTAAAGGCAGAGCCTGTTTAGAACGTGGGTTTTTAAAACCTTGCTGGTGCTAACGCGTGGTGTCCAGGGTCACTGCTGGGGAATGGAGAGGATCCCTTATAGGGCAGAGCTGGAGCCTCTGGGATTACTGCCTTCCTCTGAAATAGAAAGCCTCTGAGCTGCAGTTGTTCCTTTTGAACCTAAATCGGTCCACCTGCTCCTTCAAGACATCTCTCATATATCAGCTGAGTAATGAAGTCCTGAAAGTCACGCTTTGGGTTTCCCAGCCAGGAGGAGCCTGGCTTTCTAATTTAAGACCTGCTGCTGGTTTGGAGGAAGTCTGGGGGGCCCTTCCCCACCTCTGCCCCCACTCTCGGAGCAGACAAGGCTTTTAGGAGAGCCGTAGCCCTGCGCCGCTGCCATCTCTGAACCCGTTCAAGCTCAGAAACTCAAGCCAAAGAAGTGCTGCGGAGGCATTTGTCTCTGCCACGCGCTGCGAGGATGTGTTGTAATAAATACAACTGGTTGTATTGATGCGAATTGCCTCACTATGCATTTGGCCAGTTTTCATCCTGAATTAATCAGCAGGCCATTGTTCATTTATTAATCAGCTGTGTAAGCCAGACGCTATTACTTAAGGTACTCGGTGACAGTTTCTGCATGCTGACAAGTAAATAATTATCTCTGGGTATATCTGCGGGGATTTTATTTTATTTTATTTAGCTCTGACTAATGATTTGGAGCTGGCAGCTTCCCACTTTTAGTAGCATAAAAGAAGGAAACATTTCCCTAGGGAACTTGCTTTGGCAGTGTTTTGGTCCTGGTGATCTCTCGAGGTCCCTTCCAATGCCTACAATTCTGTGATTCCCCTGGTCTTGCTGGAGCAATGGAAATGTCAGCAGGGTGGGAGAGGACACCCTGGCCTCTGCCCGCCTTCCTGAGCTGTGGGGGCTTTGGTAACCCAAAGCCAGGTCCAGGCTTCACCCCCTGGGGGTCATCTGCGCTAAGCGGCTGAGTTGACAGGGCACGCCTTGCCAGCTGATCTTTTCCCTTTTCCACCTCTCCTTCTCATCTGGCCTGGCTGGCAGGGGGCTGCGCTGCTCCGAAAATGGCACTGTTGGTGGGGGATTGGCTGCGGTGCGGGGAAGCAGGCGCCTGCCTTTTTTCGTCTTCAAATGTCAGCCCATCTGCTCCTGCCTTGGCATTTTTTAGGAGGCTCTCTTGCTAATAACACTTTTTTTCTTCTTCTTCTTTTCATCTTTTGTCTAGAAACTCGCTGCCAACATGTCTGATACCGAGGAAGTGTAAGTAGAGGGAGCCGCCTGCACGCTCGTCTGTTCACTTGGCTCCACACAGCACCCAAGGGCATCCCCACGGGGCTGAGGGGCTGGGGGACACCTCCTGCACAGCCCCAAGCCCTCCGGGGCACTGCAGAAGGGCCTTTGGGTGCCACAGGGCCCATCGAAGTTCATCTGATGGGGGAAGTCCTCCTGACACCTCGACCCAGCTCAGCTTGTCCTCGATGGTCATGGTGCCACCCGTGGTGGGGGCTGAATAAAACATGGTGGAGTGGAGGAGCCACTTTCTGCCCTTTTTAGCAAATCCAGAGAAATGTGACCAAAGTCTTTCGGCATTTATACACCAGGAGGTACAGAGGGGAGGTTTAGGGCAGTCACAGGATCAGAGGCATCAAGGACAGACCTGCAGAGGTCATTTACCCTCCTCTCCTGCTGTGAGGAAGAGGCTAAATGACATTTTGTCCAGTGAACCCTTCCACAAAACAAAACAAAACAAAAAATCCAAAGTTGAGCTTCAGCACATTTTTGGCCAATCTCCAAATAACACGTCCCTTGCTCAGTCTCTTTTTGCTGTGCCTTGCCCTGCTCTGCAGCCCATGGCTGCTCCGGGGCTTGGGTTTTGTGTGAGGTGGTGGCAGAGCAGGAGAGGCTGGCGAGGGGAGGTGATGAATAGTAACTGAGCATAAATGTAATGGTGTTACAGCCATGGGATAAACACCTCTAGGGGTCAGGGAGCCTGCAGCATGGCTGGACATTGTCACAGGCTTGCCCAGTGCACCAGGTCCAGCTTCATCAGCCCTGCACAGTGCTGGCTTCTAGGTGTCACAGGGTGGTGGGATTATTCCTGGCTGAGGTTCCATTTTCAACCAGGAACATCATTAAAAATAAACGTTAAGCACCCAAAGCAGCTACTTTACTAATCTAAAAGCCAGATGACTCCTCCAAGAGCAGGGGGGAGAGAAGAAACAACATAGATTTTAAACAAAATTGCATTGGGTTAGTTCAGTATTGTCCGGCCATAATACAGAGTGGAAGAAATATTTATTTAGTCTAAATAACCTTTTTTTTCCTGTCTCACAGGGAGCAAGGAGAGGGTAAGTCTCCCAGTTATCTGTCTCTAATTGCTTCCATGCCAGTCTGCAACATTCACTGGCCGTGTGCATCTTTCTGTCTGCCTGTTGTTGGTCTGCTAACAAAATGTGCTGGCACAGTTAGCCTTGTCTGATGGACAAACAGGTGCCAGCGCACCTTCCTTGTTGTGTGTCTGTCTGTCTGCCTACCTGTCACCAGCTTCTGGTGTCTGTGCGCTGTTTGTAGCACCCGGGCTGTCTTCGTGCTGTGGGCAGCCTTTGGGATTTCAGCCCAAAACTGACGTCCTGTTTGCAGGGGACGCTGCCGGTTTTTGTAGGTGCACTGCCATCTGCTGGCAATTTACAGAGAAGGTTTCGTATACATAATTCCTATTTTTAAACATAAAAACACAATGCATACAAGCAATATATGCAGAAACAAACATATTTTTTCCTTTCTGTTCTTTCTTATGCTCATTTCCCCCCTCTGCCACCTTTCTTTCTAATGTGCTTGTATGCCTGAGCCCCTGCTGCCCAAGAAAATATCCAATATAATATAGTCTTCCTCCCCTTTTATACTTTTTTTTTTTTTTTTTTTTTTTTTTTCTTCTCAAAGTCATGTGGTTTGCTATTTTTCTTGCTGATTTGGAAGTGGCTGCTCTGAGGGCTTCTCGCCCCACATCCATGTGAGTGCAAAGGGCTCTGCCGTGGGTGATGTCCTACTGACGTGCCACCCATCGCAGGCTGCGTGCTGGGCGCTGAGGCTGGTGGTTGACTTGTCTGCCTTTTTTTCCCCCCCTCTATATCAATGCAGAGGAATACGAAGAAGAAGGTAACAAAACACTTGGAACGTAGTTTATCTTTCCTGGATTCTTGGTCCTGCCTCTCCCTTGTCTGTATTTGACCCTTCTCTTTGGTGCTTGCCGCTAAAGGGGATCTGAAACACTTGATCACCAGTCAAAACAAGAAAACCAGCCAAGCTGGGGCCATGACCTGCAGAAATCTCATGTTACAGTGAAACACGGGATTTGTAGGAGCCACAGGGACTGGTTATAAAGCTGGTAGCTGAAATTTGGAATTGGAGAGTGGGTTGCCTAGCACCAGGCAGGGTGCTGAGAGGGATGAAGAAGGTGAGGCAGGGGACTGGCTGGCAAAGATGAAGTTTTTTAGCATGCCTTTAGCTGGCAAGCAGTGATTTGACAAGCTGCTAGAGACACAGAGGAGATTTTTGGAAAGATGGAGGATGAAAAGCCCTTCACAGCCCTCAGCTTTTTCACCTGAGTTGTTTCAGAGCAGGGAGGGGAAGGATTTGGAGCTGTGCCAGTGTCTTTGCTGGGTACCTTTGACGCGTTCAGGCAAGTGTAGCTCTCAGTTGTCATCCTTCATTTTCCCAAGGTATCTGGAACTGAAGTGAGGGCCAAGCACTGGGCTATGTCCACGGGAGCTTTGCTTTCCCCCAGGAGATGACCTTAGTGCCTGAGAGACCTTCTGAAGGGCCAGGAAATGAAGCCTTGCCTGGGAGGAGGGACGTCTGGCCACTGAAGGTGTGAGACCAGCTCTGAGGCTTCCCCTGTGCTGAAATGTCCCACCTCAGCATTTCATATGCAGAAGCAGCTTTTTATTTGCCACAGGTTCTCCCAAATTGCTGCAACCAATTCCCATCAGTGGTAATTAGAACAGAGGTGAGATTGTGGGCTTGCTCAGAGTAGTTTCGGCCCTAAGACACACCAGTGTCTCGTGTCTCTGATTCCCCCAGTATTGCTGCCAGGGGCATCAAGGACACAAAAAAAAGCCAAATGCATTGCGGAGGTGCCTCCAGGTCTGTTGTGGTCACCTGCCTGGAGAGGCAGAGCCGGGGAGGTGAAGGTGCTGCTCATGCTCCATCCTTCTTTGCATCTTGTCAAACGTCCAAAGAGCGAGCAAAGGGCGTCATTCCTACAGACAAGCCTTGCTAAAAGGAGAAGTGTTTCTTCCTGCCCCTCTCCTCCCTTCCCTAACTGTCTCCTTTTGGGTTTCAAGGATGATATGAAATTAAAAGGCAGGTGGCTATTTTGCCTTTTTTTTTTTTTTTTTAATCTGCATGCCCATCTCCTCTGAGTTGTATCTTCTCATTGCTCTCACTTTTGCTTGACCTCTGTGTTATCTTCCAAAGCCATAACTTTTCTCCATCACTTTCTAATGACTACTCCAGGCCCTAGCTCACTCAAATACCACTTTCTAACAGTTTTCTGTTTTCATTTTCCTGTTTGCTGCTGCTTCTTGTTCCATGACACTTGCCCCCTGAAGCTCAGGAAGAAGGTACGTGACATGGCTTCTGCTTTCTTTCTCTCAGTGCAGAGGAAGAATGTGGGTGAAGAAATCCAGAGCAAACAGTTCACACCTGGTGGCCAGGACCCGGTCCTGAGCCACAGACATCAATGCAATGACAGCCATTGATGTCACTTATTGAGCTGGTAGGAAACTGGGCCCATTTTGGGGTAGAAAATCCATATATAACTACACATCTATAGCATGCATATACATGTGTGTGTTTATATATCTGTATGGAAACAAACATATATTTGTTTCGGCTTACCTTTTCCACTGAACTGTGACATCCTTGTCACAAAGGTGTTAAATCCCCTCCTTTCTCTCCCAAAGCTTAGATTTTAAAACATGGATGTGGGGGGAACCCTGCAAAGCTGATATCCATCTCTTGGCGTTCAGTGTGACATTTCAAAATCTGATGACTGTTGGCCAAAATTTTACCCATTCAAGAAACACAGATTTTTTTTTTTTTTTTAAAAAAAAAAGAATGGAGCAATTTTATTTTTGATTAAAATTTCATCAAAAGACAGCTTTAGGAAATTTCAACCAGCTCTAATAAAGAATGAAGTAGTGGATGACTTTTTAATGTGGTTTTCATTTGTGGTCATATTCCCATATTTCAGTAACATTTATAACCCCATAATATGCCCATAAAAATGTTATTTTTATTTCTCTCTCATCCTGTAATTCCATCATTGTGTACTTCTACCCGTAACAGCCTGGGAGCTTGGGAAACCTCAAGAATGTTTAAATAAGATATTTCTTGTTTTAATTTTCTTCTCCCATTCCCTTCGCCGCCTGCCGTTTCCCACCCACAGAAGAGGTCCAAGAGGAAGGTAGGTGAAGCACTTCCCAGCCCCGCTCTTTCCTGAAGCAGGCCTCAGAGCTGAGGCTCACCTCGTTTTGCAAGGTGGTAGAAGAAAACAAGAGACAAGAGAAGGATGCTGCGGCAAAGGATTCTTCACCTGACAACACTTGCTTCCCTAAACTGCTGGTTTAGCAGGGTGTCTGCAGACGTTCGGGGATTCCACCATGGGTGCCCCATACCAACCCGTATCCATGCGGTTTTGGGGAGGCAGCAGCATGGGAAATGAGGGCACCATCCCCTCCTGCAGGATGATTTTGAGCCCTGGGTGTTTGTAATGCCCATGATGGGGGTCTGGCTATAAAGGTTTATATCCCATGTCCGCTGGTTTCTCCTGCGTAGCTTGGCAGATAATGATCGGATGGATTTTAAAACCAAAATCCATCTGGGGTAAGGTATGCTTGTAGCCATGATGCACAGTACATATGTGATAATATGTAATATTATATATAGTATACTGTATATATTATGAGTTATAGACTATAATATATAATATTATATATAATATAAATAATAACACCGCAGAATGCAGGTGTTATTAGTCCCATCTATGCAGAGGCTGGCAAGCAACCCCAGCTGGCTCCCCGCATTGCGCACGGTATTTGCAGGGGCAGAAGAGGGCTGGAACAGAAACCCACCCTTTGCACGTGAGAGGTTTGCGCCTTGGTGCTCCGGGTATGAGGAGCCAAAGGGTGTGTCGGTTCCCTTCACATTTGCAAAGTTTTCTGCTATGGGCATATTCAAAATCCTGGTAATTCTGTTTATAATGGGGTAGCAGCTGGCAGGTTTTTTGCAGAACACAGGTCCAGAAGGATTTACATTTCTTCTGTCTGTGCGTGCTTCGGTTGCCTGTCTCCATTTCATCTCTGTTTCTCTATTTCATCCCCCCACATGTTTTTTTAGACTCCCCTGTTGTGTTCACACACCCTTTAGTCTAACACTTCTCGTTTTCCATCTCATTGCTCTTGCACCCTGCTGCATCCCAGCTGCCGAAGTTCACGAAGCAGGTATGTGCTGTGACCTTCCCGATTCCTCCCCATCGTCCCCTTAGCGCTGGGAGGAATTCGAGGGTGGTGCGAGAGGAGCAAGACATGGTTACATGGCGTTGTCTTTGCTTTCCACATTTCCTCCGTAACCTCCTCCTTTGTAGGCTAACCCACTCCTGCCTGACCAAACCTAACTGCCTGAATGCCCACTTTAAGTTGCAAATCTGCTCTGGTCCATGTCTCTGTAAACCAGATGCTGGACCTTCAGATTTTCCCCAGTCTGTGATTTGGAGGAGCTGTCTGCTGCTGTAGCATACTCCCTTTCTGACCAGAGCAGGCAAAGCTCCAGGCACAAGGTCCTGGACATCAGCATGGGTGCTGCACTGCTGGCACCGCAGCCTCTGCCCTCCCACCCCATGCACAGCCTGCCATAAAGCCAATCTGCATGATGGCAGAAGGCTGTAGACATGAAACTGGACCCAGAGGAAAAGTCCAGCCCGTACCTGAGCACCCAAGCAGTATGTTTTTGTCCATTCCTTTCAGACAGTGCAGTTATTTTCTGCTAACCTACATCTCAAATTCCTGCTCCTCCTGGCCATTAGTGCATCCCTTACTGGGATTAAACTTTTCCCTCCGGCCTGATAAGAGTTTTCAGCCTGTGCAATATCAGCCTGCCTATTAACGTGTCTCTCCCAATGTTCCTTTGCATCCTGTCCTGTGGCACCTCCCACCTAAAGAAGCTCATGAGGAAGGTATGTGAGATGACCCCTGAATCCCCATCATTCAGAGTAGGCTCTCCTGTGGCCAGGAGGTCATAAGGTGGTAAAAAGAAGCAGGAGTTGAAGCCAGGCACCTTGGTGTGGAACTGCACTTGCTGCTCTGTTGGTTTTTGTACTCTCTTCCTTCATGTTCTGTCCTGACGTTTGGTGTCCTGGTGACGCTACATGGCAACTGTTGCACGAAAAATTAAAAAGAAACTTCTGTAAAGCAGTTTACAGAAGGGAAATGTAAACCTCTTGCAAGGATTGAAAAGCCTCTGCTTTGAGACGGGTTGGGTCTGGCTGGGAGGCTTGTCCTGGTCCTCCACCTGGGGAGGGCCGGGCCTCCGGGCAACCCGCCGGTGTGCCCCGCTGGGTGTGCTGCCGCAGCGCCCAGTGCTGCTCTTACAGCAGCCTCCCCACGTGCCACGGCTAACGTTAATGCCTGCTGCAAAAAGCAACAGGCAACTGTTCTGTGTTTTAGCTTTGCAAATGGTTAAAGACAGCTTTCTTCACGTTCGTGCAGTGGCGTTTCTAGGCTGCTGTGTCGTGGTGGCAGGCGCAGCCGTGTGCCACCAGGAGGGTGCTGGCCTCAGGCCGTAAATCTGCTCCAGGCCTGGGGGGCAGCAGCCCTGTGAGGGTGCATGCTTCATCCAGAACGGCAGCAGTGTGAGTTTAAGACAAAGGTCACTGATACGGCCACTTAAATCAGTTTTATGTTCTTAATACTTCCAACTATCTGCGCCCTCCCTTTCAGTAGCGCTTTCTGCATCTGTGCTCATTTTATTTCCCTGCAATATGTCCTCAGACTTTCCCTCCCCTCAGCTTGGTACAAGTGCGAGGTTGTTCTGATGTCTCTAACATTCTTGTCTTCCTTTGCATTTTGCTCTGTGACTCTTCCCACCCGCCAAAGCTCACGAGGAAGGTATGTGCCATCATTTGCAAATCCCTCTAGCTCAGTCCGGAGCGGTAACGTGCGCAGGAGTCCTGGCGGTGGCCGAAGAGGAGAGGATGTGAAAGCATCCTCTGGGTGCTTGCTGAGAGCTGCTTCGCTCGGTGATGGGCTCCATCAGTTCTCACTGCTGCTCTCGAAGCGGCTCCAGTTGGCCTTCCCTGCTGCATGCAGCACTTTTATTTCCCCCCATGCTCTGATTTCCTTGGCCAGGCTGTCCGTAGGGGTACCGGTTGGCAAGGGGATAGTGCTCCCCAAAGCATCTCCTCCCAGCTGGCCCCAGTGCCACGTCCCTCGGCCTCCCACCCCATCACTGCATGGAAACAACAATCAGTTTTGCAGAAGCGTGTGCTGACCTGGAGGTTTTTCTTTTTCTTTTTTTCTTTTTCTTTTTCTTTCCCTTTTTCTTTTCTTTTTCTTTTTCTCTTTCTTTTCCTTTTCCTTTTCCTTTTCCTTTTCCTTTTCCTTTTCCTTTTCCCTTTTCCTTTTCCTTTTCCTTTTCCTTT